>LR738715.1:221290234-221338638 GCA_902687465.1 Secale cereale | reverse complement strand
GGGGGGCGTGATTAGACTACTTGACCAAATAAAAGCTTAGCCTTTTCCCAATTTTATGTTTTGACAGTATTTAGCAATTTAGCACAAGTCAAGCAATCTTCCTACACATGCAATTCTAGAGTTGTGGCAGCGGAAACTAAATCATTGCATATGAAGGTAAAGGGAGGGTTTTGGAGAGTGCAAACGCAAATGGAGACACATATGTTTTTGGCGTGGTTCCAATAGGTGGTGCTATCGTACATCCACGTTGATGGAGACTTCAACCCACGAAGGGTAACGGCTACGTGAGTCCATGGAGGGCTCCACCCACGAAGGGTCCATGAAGAAGCAACATTTTCTATCCCACCATGGCCATCGCCCACGAAGAACTTGCCTCACTAGGGTAGATCTTCACGAAGTAGGCGATCTCCTTGCCCTTACAAACTCCTTGGTTCAACTCCACAATCTTGTCGCAAGCTCCCAAGTGACACCTAGCCAATCTAGGAGACACCACTCTCCAAAAGGTAATAGATGGTGTGTTGATGATGAACTCCTTGCTCTTGTACTTGAAATGATAGTCTCCCCAACACTCAACTCTCTCTCACAGATTTGGATGATTTGAGTGGAAATCAACTTGGGGAAGGCTAGAGATCAAGATTCATATGATAGGATTGGAATATCTTGGTCTCAACACATGAGTAGGTGGTTCTCTCTCAGAAAATGAGTAATGGAAGTGTAGGTATGTTCTGATGGCTCTCTCCACGAATAAAGAGTGGGTGGAGGGGTATATATAGCCGCCACACAAAATCTAATCGTTACACACAATTTACCAATCTCGGCGGGACCGAATTATGAAACTCAATCGGACCGACTTAGTTCAAAATGTGAACGTTAGGCTTTTCGATGGGACCGATATGATCAACTCGGTGGGACCAATTTCATTAGGGCCAGGGAATAACGTAATCTCGGTGAGATCGATCACATAAACTCGGTGAGACCGATTTCTGTAATAGGCAAACAGAGAGTTGGTCAGGCAAACTCGGTGGGACCGATTCGCTCATTTTGGTGAGACCAAAACGTTACGAAAAGGAAACAAATAGTTTGCATTGCGAACTCGGTGAGAACGATCGCTCACTTCGGTTAGACCGAAACGTTACGAAGGGAAACAAAGAGTTTGCAATTCCATCTCGGTGAGACCGATATCCCTATCGGTGAGACCGAACTGATTACGGTTTCTGGCTATGGCTATGTCACGTGAACTCGGTGGCGCCGGATAGATCAAATCGGTGGGGCCGAGTTTGACTTTAGGTTTAGGACATATGTGGAGTGAGAAAGTGGTTGAGAGCTTTTGTATCATATCACTAAGCATTTTGAGCAAGCAAGCCATTAAGCAACACCTCATCCCCTTTTAATAGTATTGGCTTTTCCTATGGACTCAATGTGATCTTGGATCACTAAAAAGAAAATGTAGAGTCTTGAGCTTGAGCCAACATGCGTCCTTAGAATTTTGAGGGGTCTACATTCCTACTCCATGCCATGCCAATCATTGAACTCTATGAAATGATCATCTTGAAAGAGCATTAGTTCAATGAGCTATATGTTGTTAGGAATTACCAAAACCACCCAGGGATGGTCGCACTTTCAGTCTCCCCCTTTTTGGTAATTGATGACAACATATAGATCAAAGCTTCGACAAATGATAATAAGATTGAAATACATCGTCACTTTGAGAAGTATGTGATAAGCAAGAGCTCCTCCTAAATTTGTGCATTATTTAAAATTTGCTTTTGAATGCAAATGCACAATCGATTAGGATCATGGGTTACTCTTCCATGTCACATACATCTTGGTGGAGCGCTCAAAATGATAAGAAGTAAAATATGCACCATCACCAAGGCAAAGAGAATAATCATATATGAGAGATAAGTAATAGCATCATTAAAGCAAGCATTAAGGTATGATATGATCAAACACATGATCATACAAGTATCTCACACACATAACCATAGAGTATCAAACAAGCACACAAGTAAGTTTCAACCAAAAAACCAATGAAGGCAAAAGAGGCAAAGCTCTCTCTCTCTCGAAGCGTATGATCTATACACTTTCTCCCCCTTTGGCAACAAGTTACCAAATAGCTTGAAAATGCATAGTTCTATGCGTCTCTCTAGGCTTGATCTTCAAGAGGAGATGTTGAGAGGTGATACGTCTCCAGCGTATCTACTTTTTCCAAACACTTTTGTTCTTGTTTTGGACTCTAACTTGCATGATTTGAATGGAACTAACCCGGACTGACGCTGTTTTCAGCAAATTGCCATGGTGTTATTTTTGTGCAGAAATAAAAGTTCTCGGAATGACCTGAAACTTCACGGAGAATATTTTTTGAATTTATAAAAAATACTAGCGAAAGAATCGACCGAAGGGGGCCCACACCCTAGCCACGAGGGTGGGGGGCGCCCCCTGCCTCGTGGGCCCCCTGGAACTCCACCGACCTCAACTCCAACTCCATATATTCACGTTCGGGGAGAAAAAAAATCAGAGAGAAGTATTCATCGTGTTTTACGATACAGAGCCGCCGCCAAGCACTAATCTCTCTCGGGAGGGCTGATCTGGAGTCCGTTCGGGGCTCCGGAGAGGGGAATCTGTCGCCATCATCATCATCAACCTTTTTCTATCACCAATTTCATGATGCTCACCGCCGTGCGTGAGTAATCCCATCGTAGGCTTGCTGGACGGTGATGGGTTGGATGAGATTTACCATGTAATCGAGTTAGTTTTGTTTGGGTTTGATCCCTAGTATCCATTATGTTCTAAGATTGATGTTGCTATGACTTTGCTATGCTTAGTGCTTGTCACTAGGGCCCGAGTGCCATGATTTCAGATCTAAACCTATTATGTTTTCATGAATATATGTGAGTTCTTGATCCTATCTTGCAAGTCGATAGTCACCTACTATGTGTTATGATCCGGCAACCCCGAAGTGACAACAATCGGGACCACTCCCGGTGATGACCGTAGTTTGAGGAGTTCATGTATTCACTAAGTGTTAATGCTTTGGTCTAGTACTCTATTAAAAGGAGGCCTTAATATCCCTTAGTTTCCAATAGGACCCTGCTGCCACGGGAGGGTAGGACAAAAGATCTCATGCAAGTTTTTTTCGATAAGCACGTATGACTATATTCGGAATACATGCCTACATTACATTGATGAACTGGAGCTAGTTATGTGTCACCCTATGTTATAACTGTTGCATGAGGAATCACATCCGACATAATTATCCATCACTGATCCAATGCCTATGAGCTTTTCACATATTGATCTTTGCTTAGTTATTTTTCCGTTGCCACTGTTACAATTACTGCAAAACTATTACTGTTACTTTTGCCACCGTTATAGTTACTTCCATACTACTTTGCTACTAAATACTTTGCTGCAAATATTAAGTCTTTCAGGTGTGGTTGAATTGACAACTCAACTGCTAATACTTGAGACTATTCTTTGGCTACCCTTGTGTCGAATCAATAAATTTGGGTTGAATACTCTACCCTCGAAAACTGTTGCGATCCCCTATACTTGTGGGTTATCAAGACCTTTTTCTGGCGCCATTGCCGGGGAGCATAGCTCTATTCTTTGAGTCACTTGGGATTTATATATGTTAATCACCATGAAGAACTTGAAAGATGAAAGAACCAAGATTTTCCCTCAACTACGAAGGGGGGTAAGGAACTGTCATCTAGCTCTGCACTTGATTCACCTTCTGTTATGAGTAAATTTGCGACACGTACACCTGCTATTGAATCTGATATGTCGTATGTTATTGATGATGCCACTTCCGCTATGCATGATGCCTATGATGAAACTACTTCTATGCTTGATAATACTGTGCCACTAGGTGAATTTCTTGATGAACAACTTGCTAGGGTTAGAGAGAATGAAATTATTGAACCTGATAATATTGATGAAAGTGATGATGAAGATTCTCCCCCTAGATATGAATTGCCTATTGTGCCTGAGGGTTATGTTATGGATGAAGAAACTGCTAGAGATCTTTTAGCTTGCAAAGATAGATATGATCTTAAGAAACTGTTAGCTAAGCTGAAAGAAAAGTCTTTGAATGCTAGAATGAAATATGACCCTGCTTTTGCTACTTCATCTATTTGTATTTCTGATAGGGATTATGATTTCTCTGTCGATCCGGAGATAATTACTTTGGTTGAATCTGATCCTTTTTATGGCTATGAATCTGAAACTGTTGTGGCACATCTTACTAAATTAAATGATATAGCCACCCTATTCACCAATGAGGAAAAAATTCGTTACTACTATATCCTTAAGTTATTTCCGTTCTCATTAAAGGGTGATGCTAAAACATGGTTTAATTCTCTTGATCCTGGTTGTGTGCGTAGTCCCCAGGATATTATTTATTACTTCTATGCTAAATATTTCCCCGCTCATAAGAAACAAGCTGCCTTAAGGGAAATATATAATTTTGTGCAAATTGAAGAAGAGAGTCTCCCACAAGCTTGGGGGAGGCTTCTCCGATTACTTAATGCTTTGCCTGATCATCCTCTCAAGAAAAATGAAATACTTGATATCTTTTATAATGGACTAACTGATGCTTCCAGAGACCACCTAGATAGTTGTGTTGGTTGTGTTTTCAGGGAAAGAATTGTTGATCAAGCTGAATTGCTATTGAATAATATGTTGAGTAATGATAATGATTGGACACTTCCTGAACCAACTCCTAAGCCAACCCCGAAGAAAAGGGGTATTCTATTTCTCAGTCCTGAAGATATGCAAGAGGCAAAGAAATCTATGAAAGAAAAGGGTATTAAAGCTGAAGATGTCAAGAATTTACCACCTATTGAAGAAATACACGGTCTTGATAACTCGACACAAGTAGTAAAGGTAAATTCTCTCTATAGATTTGATAAGGGTGAAATCCCATCTACTAAGTTTGCTAGCCAATGCTTGGATGAGTTTGATAATTTTATAGTTAAACATGAAGACTTCAATGCTTATGTTGGTAGACAATTGAAACGTAATGCTTATATGATTGAACAGTTGAGTGATTATATGTCTAGAGTTAAAGGTGGACTTAAACTCATTAGTAAACATGTTTACATGGTTACCACTCAAGTAGAACAAGTACTTAAAGCTCAAGATGATTTGATCAATGAATTAAATAATAAGAAAAATGATATTGCTGTTAGAGTTATGACTAGAGGGGGTAGAATGACTCAGGAACCTTTCTATCCCGAGGGCCACCCTAAGAGAGTTGAGCAAGATTCTCAGAGAACTATGTTGATGCACATAGTAAGAAGAAGAAGAAGAAAAAGAAAAATGATAGGACTTTGCATGCTTCTAGTGAACCTGTTGTTGATACACCCGAGAATCCCAATGATATTTCTATTTCTGATGCTGAAACACAATCTGGTAATGAACATGAACCCAGTGATAATGATAATGGTGATGTTCATGTTGATGCTCAACCTAGCAATAACGACGATGTAGAGATTGAACCTGCTGTTGATCTTGATAACCCACAATCAAAGAATCAACGTTATGATAAGAGAGACTTCGTTGCTAGGAAGCACGGTAAAGAGAGATAACCATGGGTTCAGAAACCCATGCCTTTTCCTCCTAAACCATCCAAGAAAAAGGATGATGAGGATTTTGAGCGCTTTGCTGAAATGATTAGACCTATGTTTTTGCGTATGTGTTTGATTGATATGCTTAAAACGAATCCTTATGCTAAGTATATGAAAGATATTGTTACAAATAAAAGAAAGATACCTGAAGTTTAAATTTCCACCATGCTTGCCAATTATACTTTTAAAGGTGGAATACCAAAGAAACTAGGAGATCCAGGAGTACTAACTATACCATGCTCCATTAAAAGAAACTATGTTAAAACTACTTTGTGTGATCTTGGAGCCGGTGTTAGTGTTATGCCTCTCTCTTTATATTGTAGACTTGATTTGAATAAGTTGACACCTACTAAAATATCTTTGCAAATGGCCGATAAATCAACTACTATACATGTCGGTATTTGTGAGGATGTGCTTGTTGTGGTTGCAAACGTTACTATTTTAACGGACTTTGTCATTCTTGATATTCCCGAGGACGATAGTATGTCGATTATCCTTGGTAGACCCTTTTTGAATACTGCAAGGGCTGTTATTGATTGCAACTAAGGCAATGTCACTTTTCATGTTAATGGTAATGAGCATACGGTACACTTTCCGAGGAAACAACCTCAAGTCCAAAGTATCATTTCTATTGGAAAAATTTCAACGATCACTATTGGAGGTTTTGAATTCCTTCTTCCTACTGTCAAAAAGAAATATGATATTCTTATTGTTGGGGACATGCATATCCCCGTTGAGGTAACCTAGTTGTTGGGGAAACTGATCACCACGAACACCTATGGGGACCGGCGGCCTGGGCCCCTTTCAGTTTGGCGGGGGCGGAGATCGCGCGAAGAGCACATCGAGGCGAAGCACACGAGCAGTTTACCCAGGTTCGGGCCGCACGGATGCGTAAAACCCTACTCCTGCTTTGTGGTTTGTATTGCGTTCTTGCTCGGGAGCGCTGAGAGCTACAGTACACTCCAGCAGCTAACTAGACCGAGCGTGAGAGTTCTCTGGCTTCCAACCCCCTCTACGTTGCGCATGGGCCTCCTTTTATATGCTAAAGGGGTCACCGACAGGTGGCAACGTAGGCAAGGGCAAAAATGTAAAAAGTGTTGCGGTAGGTACAGCTACCTGTACAGTGTTTCATACCTAACCCTGACGGCAGGGGACAAGGGCATTAAATGCCCGTCTGCGTCGCCCAAACAGTGCAAAAAGTGACCGTCAGGGGCGCCACCGCTTGCCACGATGGCGATCTTGTCAGCGCCGCTTGCCACCGCGTACCTCTGGCTGCACAACCTCCTACCACGTACGCCTGGAAGGGTCCCAGAGCGACACGTGGGTGGATGCGCTGGAGCGCAGGTATGAAGTGGTAGCATGCCGCGGCAAGCACCTTGCCGCGGTCGATGTCTTGTCGCGTCCGGGAGCTTGTCGCTCACCGGGCCTTGCTGGGACGCGTGGCGCGTCGCGGCAAGTTCCTTGAGATGCCTTGGTTGGCCTTCCCGGCAAGCTCCTCTCGCTGGGGTCTCGTGCCTTGAGTGGCCTTCCCGACAAGCTCCTCTTGCCGGGGCCTTGTCTCCTTGGCTTGAATACTTTGTTCTTGAATGGCTCCAAAGGAACCACGAAGGGCTTTGGCGGTCACCTGGCAAGCCCTTGCCGCGGGGCGCTGCTACTGCCCGTGCACAAGTTCGGGATACTAGGGTACCCCTACTCTAGTACACCGGCAGGAGCCCCGGGGCCTGGGCCATTCACGCTGCCGAGCGCTGTTGGGCCAGGCCCAAAACAGTGCACGGGCACGCGCGGCCTGGGCCACGCCGTATCTTACTCCGTATCCACCGCGCCCTCCCCTAACGGCACGCGTCGATTGCGGCGTCGTGGGAGAGATCGTGGATGGTTTCTTTATTCGGAAAGGCGGAACGTCCGCCCCCTCCCTCCTTATAAGCAGGGGAAACAAGGGCAGTTCGCCCATCCGCCTGTTGCTACTCCAACCTTGAAAGCCTCCGCCGCTCCCCTTCTTTCCTTGTCGCTGCTTGCCATGTTATGAAAACAATCTGTTAGAGCTGCGGCGAGCTATCTTGTAATATAACTCTATTTTGGGTAGTGATGAATGCTATGTTATTTCCTCTACTTGATTCCTTCCTTTGTATGTTTTTGCCCT
Source organism: Secale cereale (assembly GCA_902687465.1). Classification (NCBI taxonomy): domain Eukaryota; kingdom Viridiplantae; phylum Streptophyta; class Magnoliopsida; order Poales; family Poaceae; genus Secale; species Secale cereale. Next base: position 221,330,868 of record LR738715.1, on the reverse strand, counting down.
ACGCTTTTAGGGAACTTGCCGGCGTAGGCACCTTAGCCGCGAGCGCTGAGACTGTCAGCAGCCTGCCGGCGGTGCCATTACCGACAAGAAACCTTGTCGCAACTAGTCACAACACACTTAAGTTGTTGAGCGGACTCGAAACAAAGTAAGGGCGCGACACTAGTCGCAACACACTTAAGTTGTTGACCAGGACTCGAATCAAAGTAAGGGCGCAACTAGCTACGAGTCGGTTCCTCCGCGCACAGGTTTTCCATACAAAGTGCGGTCGTTCAAGGAAGATAACTTAAAAATTAAAAAATCTGATTGCTCAAACTTTGGCAACTTAGCTTTTGTGTTGTTTGCTTCCCCGCAAGGCGAAACTTTCTTGAACGACGCCTGGTCCATACCACTATCTTCTCCTTCTCCTTCCCCCCGACAAACTTGTAAGCGAGGGAACCTTCCTTTGCTTGGGAAAAAGAAAGAGGAGAAAATAAAGATATGGAGCCTTATGGCTCGTTATTGCTTACCGGGGGTAGGTGCTGCACAAAGTGTCAGATAACACATGGAAAAGATATAAAGCATGAAATTGACAAGATGTGCGGAGCACATGAGCTTTACTTATGCACGGGGTCTGCGTCCGGCTTTGTACAAAGGTTTACATGCAACAGCGGCAAGACTTGTACAAAAGGTGGTTGCCGGAACGGGTTCCGACAACCGCGCCTTACGGGTAAAACTTACGAAGATGCTCGATGTTCCAGGAGTTGCTCACCGGAAAGCCATCTTCGGTCTCAAAGGCGGACAGCGCCAGGCCTAGTGACTCGTTTCACCCAGTAAGGGCCTTCCCACTTCAGCGTCAACTTGTTGGAATTCTTGGCGGACTGAACGCGCCGAAGAACAAGGTCGCCTTCCTCGAGACTTTTGGCGTTAACTTTGCGGCTATGGTAGCGGCGCAAAGCTTGCTGGTAGCGAGCAGCTCGTACAGCAGCCTGAAGACGGTCTTCCTCAAGGAGCAGCGCGTCATCTTGTCGCAGCTGCTCTTGCTCAAGCTCATCATAAGCGAGCACTCGAGGTGACCCGTATACGAGTTCCGTGGGGAGAACTGCCTCTGCTCCATAGACTAGAGCGAAAGGTGTCTGTCCAGTGGCTCGATTTGGCGTCGTCCTGATCGACCAAAGAGCCACCGGCAGCTCCTCAATCCAGTTTCTTCCGCACTTGTGCAGCCTGTCGAAAGTTCTGGTCTTGAGTCCACGCAGCACTTCAGCATTTGCCCTCTCCGCTTGACCGTTGCTTCTCGGGTGAGCAACAGAAGCGAAACAGACCTTGGCGCCAAGATCTTGGGCGTACTGCATGAAGGTGCGGCTCGTGAATTGTGTACCGTTGTCGGTGATGATCCTGTTAGGGATCCCGAAATGGCAAACAATCGACCTGAAGAACTTGACTGCTGACTGTGCGGTCACCTTCCTCACTGCTTCCACTTCCGGCCACTTTGTGAACTTGTCGATTGCAACGTACAAGTACTCAAAGCCCTCGGCTGCGTGGGGAAAGGGGCCGAGGATGTCGAGCCCCCAGACCGAAAATGGCCAGGATAAAGGGATCGTCTAGAGAGCTTGAGCTGGCTGGTGTATCTGCTTGCAATGGAACTGGCACGCTTCACACTTGGTTACTTGTGCAGTTGCATCCTGGAGGGCTGTCGGCCAAAAGAAACCTTGCAGGAATGCTTTGCCGAAAAGTGCTCTTGCGCCAATGTGGTGACCACATATGCCTCCATGTATCTCTGCCAACAACTTTTGTCCGTCTTCCCGAGGAATACACTTCAATTTCACACCGTTGAGTCTTCTTCTGTACAGTGTGTTGTCGACAAACTGGTACATACTTGACTGCCGGGCTACTCTTTCCGCTTCTTCTTGCTCTTCGAGAAGCTCTCCTGTCTGAAGGAAACGGACAATCTGCTGCGCCCATGTTGGAGCCTGTGGCTCGAAAACAAGGACTAAAGGCACATCTGCTGCTGCGGGAGCATCCGCTTCTACGGCGAGAACCTGCGGCTCAGCCGGAGCTTGATGTTCCCCGGCAAGCTTGCCGGAGCAAAACTTGTCGGGAGCGTCTGCTTCAACGGAACAAACCCTAGGGCTTGCCGGAGCAGACTGCTCCTCAGCATTCTTGGCATTGATCTTGGGGACCTTCTTGGCGGCGGCTTCGGGAAGCTCTGCCGGAAAATAGTCACCAGAGTTCAACTTCCTCTTCTTGCTCTGTCCAGTTGATGGTGTTACAGACGGTTGAGTCAGCTTGAGCACAAAGATCCCTGGTTCCACAGGTAACTTAAGTGCGGCGCACTTCGACAGGCCATCGGCGATGTCGTTCTGAGCTCTTGGAACATGCTCCATCTGTAGGCCGTCAAAGTGCTCTTCTAGCTTTCTCACTTCATCAATGTAGGCTTCCATCAACGGACTCTGATAACTCTTGTTCACTTGGCGGACGACAAGCTGTGAGTCACCCCTGACAATGAGCTTCTTGATCCCAAGGTCTGCCGCGATCCTGAGACCGGCAAGCAAACCTTCATACTCTGCGGTATTGTTTGTTGCTTGCTCCTTGGGAAAGTGCATCTGGACTACGTACTTGAGGTGCTCTCTGGTGGGTGCAACAAGCAGCATGCCAGCACCGGCGCCTTGCAGCGAGAAGGCACCATCAAAGTACATCAGCCACTCTTTGCTTGCTTCTTTGACGGGGATGCTCGTTTCTGGAATTTCTTCATCTGGTGTTGGCGTCCACTCTGCTATGAATTTTGCCAATGCTCTGCTTTGGATAGTTGAAGTGCTTTCAAACTTGAGGCCAAAGCTTGACAGTTCCAGTGCCCTCTCAACAATCCTGCCTGTTGCTTCTGGATTCTGCAGTATCCTCTTCAGCGGAAAGCGAGTGACAACTGTGATCCCATGTGCTTGGAAGTAATGGCGCAGCTTTCTCGAGGCCATGAGAAGGCCGAAAAGCAATTTCTGCACACCAGAGTACCTTGACCTAGCCCCCTACAGAAGGGAACTGACAAAGTAAACTGGGCGCTGCACCATTTTCTTCTGTATCTCCTCTTGCGCCTGCGTAGATCCATCTTTGTCGGGACCAGAGCTTGTCGGGGAAGCCCTCTGCTTGTCGCTGGATGTGCCTGACGCGGTTGCTGGCTCATCATCTGCCTCCCTCTCTGCTACTAACGCAGCACTAACCACTTGATTGGTTGCCGCTATGTACAGCAGCAACTCCTCTTGTGGCTCAGGTGCGACAAGTATTGGAGTGGAGGACAGGTACCTCTTCAAGTCTTGCAGCGCAGCCTCCGCTTCCGGAGTCCATTTCATTGGACCTGCCTTTTTCAAAATTTTGAAAAACGGCAGGGCGCGCTCAGCAGACTTAGAGATAAACCTGCTAAGAGCAGCCACGCAACCGGCAAGTCTTCGCACATCCTTGACGCGCTTTGGTGCTTCGATCTGCTCAATGGCCTTGATCTTGTCGGGATTGGCTTCAATTCCCCGCCGAGACACGAAGAACCCGAGAAGCTTGCCGGAAGGGACTCCAAACACACACTTCTCGGGATTGAGCTTGAGCTGGATCTTGCGCAGATTTGCAAAGGTCTCGTCTAAATCTTGAATCAGGGTTGCCCTGTCCTTGCTCTTGACCACTATGTCATCCATGTAGGCATCCACATTTCTGTGAATTTGTGGCTCAAAAGTGGTATGGACTACCCTTGCAAATGTTGAACCAACATTCTTCAAACCAAAAGGCATCCGTTTGAAACAGTACGTGCCACATGGAGTGATGAATGCGGTCTTCTCCTCATCCTCTTCAGTCATGAAGATCTGATGGTATCCTGAGTATGCGTCAAGAAATTAAAGCAAGTCACATCCGGCCGTGGAGTCAACATTCTGGTCAATGTGCGGCAAGGGAAATGGGTCTTTGGGACAAGCTTTATTCACATCGGTAAAGTCGATACAAAGCCTCCATTTCTCGTTTGCCTTGCGCACGACAACGGGATTGGCCAACCACGTAGGATGGAGCACTCCTCTAACAAGGCCTGCTGCTTCCAACTTCTTGATCTCTTCCGCAATGAATTCTTGGCGCTCCACTGCTTGCTTCCTGACCTTCTGCTTGATGGGCCGCGCATGAGGACAGACGACAAGTTTGTGCTCAATTACTTTCCTGGGAACACCGGGGATGTCAGACGGTTGCCACGCAAACATGTCAACGTTCGCCCGCAGGAAAGCAATGAGCGCGCTTTCCTATTTAGGGTCAAGAGTGGCACTGATGGTAAAGGTACCACCAGTGCCGTCCTCCTTGGCGGACACTTTCTTGGTCTCTGGCGGAGCTGCCATCGTCTTCTTAAACTTGCCGGTGGAGCTCGATGGTGCGTCCTCGACGGCGGCGCAGCACTCCGAAGAGGTGCGCTTGCCGGAGTGGGCATCAGAGCTCTTGCCGGACTTGGTCTTCTTCTTCCCCCCGAGAGCTTCAGCGACAAGTGACTTGCTATCTGTTGCGGCTGCTGCTTCCCGGTAGATCTTGTCGGCGCAGATAAGAGCATCCTTCTTGTCGCCAGGGACAGAGATGACGCTTATCGGGCCTGGCATCTTCAGCATGTTGTATGCGTAGTGAGAGGCTGCCATGAATTTGGCGAGTGCTGGACGGCCGAGTATCTCATTGTAAGGCAATGGAAAATCGGCAACGTCAAAGGTGACCCTCTCAGTCCTGAAGTTCAACTCACCGCCAAATGTCACTGGCAACGTAATCTTCCCCTTCGGCTTGCTCCTTCCCGGGTTGATTCCTTGGAATGTGCCGGTCTCTTCGAGCTCGCTGTCAGGGATCTGGAGTTTCTGGAGTACAGCGGAGGAGATCAGGTTCAAGCCGGCCCCGCCGTCAACTAGCATCTTGGTGACCTTGAGGTTGCGGATAGTTGGTGAAACTAACATCGGCAAGCACCCGACCGCAGTTGTGCGATCAGGGTGGTCCTCAATATCAAAGATGATAGGCGTGCTGGACCATTTCAGAAGCTTGCGCGATTCGACAGGTGGTTCTGCCGCATTAACTTCCCGCACCCACTGCTTGAGTTGGCGGTCTGAAGTATGCAGAGAAGCACCGCCATCAACGCACAAAACCTCTGTGGCTTTCTGGAACTCCTGCTCACTGGTCTCGACATCATCCATGTCTTCATCGTCGTCGTCATCTTCATCCTTGTCGCGGCCGCGGGGAGGTCTGTCTCCTTGCCGCTGCTTGGCCTTGCCGCGGCGTCCTCCCCGGCCGGGGCGCTTCGTGCCGGATCCTCCAGCACCTCCTTGGGCCTTCTCCTTGTCGCGTCGCTCGTACTCAGCCTTCTGCTGCTCTACAAGCTGCTCGACCCTCTTGCAGTTCTGGAGGTCATGACCCTTGGTGCGGTGGATCTTGCAGTACTGCTTGTCGGTGCCGTCCTGCTTGTCGGCGGCCGCCACAGCCTAGTAGTTGGTGCATGTGGCAACCTCCTTGCCGGAGGTACCAACTTTGGCTTTGTTGGCGCCACCTCCGTTGCCGGACTGCTCAACGACTAGAACATCTTTGTTTTTCTTCTTCCTGTTGTTCCGCCGCCGGTTTTTCTTTGCCGGGGCAGCATCCTCACTGTCAGATCCTGCTGCTCCTGTATCCTCTCCAGGGAGTTTCCTCCCTTCCTCAGCGCGCGCACACTTGTCGGCCAGGGCATACAGCTCACTGACGTCTCTGATCTTGCACATCGCCATCTCCTCCCTCATCCTCCGGTTACGCACGTTCTGATGAAACGCGCTGATGACCACGGCAGGGTGGACATCTAGGATGTTGTGCTATACGCCGCTGAATCTCTGGATATACTTGCGCAGGGGCTCTCCTTCCTTCTGGGTGAGCAAGTGAAGGTCACTCTCCTGGCCATGAGGTTTTTGGCCGCCTGTAAAGGCGCCGACAAACTGATGGCATAGGTCTGCCCAGGAGGATATGGAGTTGTCCGGCAAATGCATGAGACAGGACCTGACGTTGGGCTTGAGTACGAGCGGGAAGTAGTTGGCAAGGATCTTGTCGTCCCGCCCCCCGGCAGCTTGCACCGCGATGGTGTAGATGCTGAGGAACTCCGACGGATGCGTCTTGCCGTCGTACTTCTCCGATACGACTGGTTTGAAATTCTTCATGCTGGGCCACTGGACTCGCCGCAGCTCACGAGTAAACACAGGACAACCTACCACATACGGCAAGTCGCCTGGTTCCCCTGGCGCATGCATGTCGACAGCGGGCCCAGCGCGCTGGTCTGATTGACACCGCGCTTCTCTTCGGCGCTCGATGCGAGTACGAGCGTCTTCTTGTTGTCGTTCGTGAAGAACTTGGCGCTGATCGCGACGAGCTCGTGGATCCAATGACGCGGTAGAGTCGCTGTCGAGGTGGATCCTGCGAGTTGGCGATCTTGGCCTCCGGGGCGGAGAGTGCACGGTGGTTGTACCCCCACCAGTCTTGTCGCCATCGGCTCGCGCCTGGCTGACTTGCCGCGGCTGCGACGTATTCGGCTGCCGTGGAGTGTCGCCGTTGGCGAAGCCGATGAGACTCTGAATGGTGACCCTCCAGTTGTCGATCTTGTCGGCCGTTGGAGGGAAGTCTAGGAGTAGTTGAGCTCGCGCTAGAGCTTCTGCTGGAGTGGCGGGTAGCGGTGGCGAACGGTGCGAGGAGCGGGATATGCTCGAACTTCTAACTATGTTAGAAGGAGCAGTTTCCCGTCCAGGCGACCGTGCCTTGCTCGTGCCAGCATGTTGGCGTGCATGCTGGTCTTGAGCATCCCGAGATCCGCCAGCTCGGTCTTGGTCCAGCAGACGTATGGTACCGTGAGTACCATGACGCTGCCGGTCCCGCGCCTCTTGAGAAGGGCGCGGTGCATGCACGGACGCCGAGGTCTTGGAGTGCGCCCGGTCGTTGCGGGAGTCGACCGCGCCGCCGATGGGCAGCGCAGCCTTGTCCTTGGACCCGGCAGCGCCATGAGCTCCCTCGTCGGCGCCCGTTCTTCCGTCGGCGTCTACCCCACCAGCCGTTTGCTCCGGCGGTGGTGGGATCGACGCAGACGGAGCAGCCGCCTTTGAAGCCTTCTTCTTCGGCGGCATATCGATGAAGATGATGAAGATCTAGCTCGTGTGAACGCCGGATTAGGTTCACACAACCTCGGCGCACCCCTACCTGGCGCGCCAAAGATGTCGGGGAAACAGATCGCCACGAACACCTATGGCGACCGGCGGCCCGGGCCCCTTTCGGTTTGGCGGGGGCGGAGATTGCGCGAAGAGCAGATCGAGGCGAAGCACACGAGCAGTTTACCCAGGTTCGGGCCGCACGGATGCGTAAAACCCTACTCCTGCTTTGTGGTTTGTATTGCGTTCTTGCTCGGGAGCGCTGAGAGCTACAGTACACTCCAGCAGCTAACTAGACCGAGCGTGAGAGTTCTCTGGCTTCCAACCCCCCTCTACGTTGCGCATGGGCCTCCTTTTATATGCTAAAGGGGTCACCGACACATGGCAACGTAGGCAAGGGCAAAAATGTAAAAAGTGTTGCGGTAGGTACAACTACATGTACAGTGTTTCATACCTAACCCTGACGGCAGGGGATAAGGGCATTAAATGCCCGTCTGCATCACCCAAACAGTGCAAAAAGTGACCGTCAGGGGCGCCACCGCTTGCCACGATGGCGATCTTGTCAGCGCCGCTTGCCCCCGCGTACCTCTGGCTGCACAGCCTCCCGCCACGTACGCCTAGAAGGGTCCCAGAGCGACACGTGGGTGGATGCGCTGGAGCGCAGGTGCGAAGTGGTAGCATGCGGCGGCAAGCACCTTGCCGCGGTCGATGTCTTGTCGCGTCCGGGAGCTTGTCGCTCACCGGGCCTTGCCGGGACGCGTGGCGCGTCGCAGCAAGTTCCTTGAGATGCCTTGGTTGGCCTTCCCGGCAAGCTCCTCTCGCCGGGGTCTCGTGCCTTGAGTGGCCTTCCCGGCAAGCTCCTCTTGCCGGGGCCTTGTCTCCTTGGCTTGAATACTTTGTTCTTGAATGGCTCCAAAGGAACCACAGAGGGCTTTGGCGGTCACCTGGCAAGCCCTTGCCGCGGGGCGCTGCTACTGCCCGTGCACAAGTTCGGGATACTAGGGTACCCCTACTCTAGTACACCGACACTAGTGTTATTCGAAAATTCTCCGGTTTCATGTTATTCAGAAAGAGTTTGTTAACAAGACTTGATCAACCTTGTTACTGGATTCCTTTTGATGAGCATGAGATGGATGAAGTTAGAAAGCACAACTCTCTGTACCCTCTTTCTACTTTCTGCTATTTAGATTAAATAAAGAAAAAATAATATTTTTCTGTCTGTTTTCTGAATTATCCTTGCAATAAAAATATATCCCGAAAATAAGAGTTCTCCAAATGTCCTGAAATTAATATATGATTTTTTAAGAATATTTAAGAATTATTGGCACTGAGAACACACCAGGGGGCTACACCACCTGGCCACGAGGGTCCAGGGTGTGCCCACCCCCCTGGGGCGCGCCCCCTACCTCATGGACCCCACGTGGACCCCCTCCACTTATTCCAGCACCCACTCACTTCTTCTTCCTCCAGAAAAAATCCTCCCATTGCTCAAACCCGTGTTCTAGCTTGTTTTGCTGCCTTTTTCGATCTCCTTGCTCAAAGCTTCATTCACAAAACTGTTTTGGGGGATTGTTCTTAGGTATGTAACTCCTCCAATGGTCCAATTAGTTTTTGTTCTAGTGCTTTATTTATTGCAAATTTTTGCTGCTAAGGTGACCCTGTTCTTGAGCTTGCATGCTAAATTTATATGGTCCAAAGTGGTTTTAATCCATGATATAGCCTCTAGGCACTTGTGGGAGTAGTTGCTATCAATCTTGTTGAGTTTGGTTCACTTTTATTTTGAGTCACTAAAATTTCAGAAATTTTTAGAGAAGAAAATGCATAGGAAAATATACCAAGGTGGTTCCTCAAGGAAGCAAGGACTAAGGCTCGCGATACGTGAGCCGAACGATGAACCACCGAGGGAAGCTCAAGTGCGACCTTGTGAATGGCCGTCAGAGGAGTTTATGGTCTAGGCACGCATCAAGAATGAATTTGACGCGTATGTGCGTAACGCTGACCTTGAGGACTTCGTGTCAGACAAGTGCCCACAACACTACTACCTAACTGCTTCCTTTGTGAGAAGGTTTAAATTTACATCCTCACGCAATTTTCACACTGTTTTATTTGATCTTTATGATAAATCATATACGATGGACCTAGAATATTTTAATAGTGCTTGTAAACTCCCGCAGCGGGGCAATGTTAGTGAACCTCGCAAATCTGAATATAAAGACTTTCTTGCTAGTATCACTGTGGGGGAATCTAGAGAAATCACACAAGCTACCATAGGGAGCATTTATTTCCCTTCCATACATTATTTTGCTCTCTTTATAGGTAGATGCATTAACGGTAAGGATGAGGCTTGTCACATGTGTGTTCCAGATCTTAGTGTCCTCAAGAGTGCGGTATTAGGCGATAAACAATATAACTTGGGGGCCATTGTTGCACGAAGGTTGCTTCTTAACGGTATAAGTGGAGATTTGTTTGGTGGAATGTATGCAACTCGTGTATCTAATTATCTTGGTGTACCCATACATGGAAATGATATGGAGTTGCCTCCTACTTATCTAGATTATAGTGCTATGGTTCACCATCAGTTTGTTGAGAGGAATGAACAGTTCCTCCATAACCGACTAATCTTTGACTGACAGCGCACTGTCCATGTTGCCCTCCCTGCTCCTACTTTATTTAACTTTCAGGCAAAAAGGAGATATCTTATAACCAAGGAGGAGGTGAATGAGTATGAGAGGACGACGAAGGCAGCTCGCCTTCAAGCTGCAGCTCGTCATGCAATAGTTGCTGCATCTTAGTACAACCCCAACTACGACTTTGGATATCCGCCAGGCCAGCAGTGGCCATAGACCAACTTAGGCCAAAAGCCTAAGCTTGGGGGAGTACGTATTTCTCATTGACATTACATTCATGTTCACACACTCATTCTAGTTGTCGGTGCCCATACTTTTTCATTGTACTATCTGTCGGGGATATACCTCGCGGCGTAAACAGGCCAGAAGTATAACCCAGCCAGACTTGGAGACTCATGGGTGACCCGGCGAGCGGGTCAGAGGAATGACAAGACCCGGTGGCCCAGAAGGCGATTTATGGAAGGCCGGTTCATGTTATGGTGGGCCGGTTTATGAGGAAAGCACAAGGAGTATTCTCCCACAAAGGAAGCAAGACTAGGACTCCACTTGTAATAGAGTAATCCTAATCCTACTAGGACTAGTCATGTAACCCGCCCCTTCAACATATATAAGGAGGGGCAGGGCTCCCCAAAGAGGGACAAGTAAGAAAGAAACAATCTCTAGGGTCAGACACGATAAGGGGAGCCGGCTTATGCGGCGACTCCATGAGGGTCATAATGAGATCTAGCCTCAAACATCATGTAGGGCTATTACCGGATGATGTTTCTAGGGGCCCGAAGCTATCTAAATCTTTGTCTTGTGTTGCGTCTCTCGATTCTACTCAACCCTTCTCAAGCTACCACATAGATGCGTTGGCCTCGCGACTAAGTCCTCACATTAAGGATATCTGCCGTGACAATTCCACGACAGTTGGCGCCCACCGTGGGGCTCGCGCACGGTGGTGTTGAGTTCTTGAAGGGGTCTCTCATAGGGATCGAGAAGTTCGCGATTTGCCGGACGAAGAAGAACAGGAGCGAAAGGATCTACATTGAATCCAAGTTCATCAGTGGAGATTGAAAATTTCAGCGGCAGACCAGCGTCGAGATTTGAAGCAGCCCTAGCACGCGAAATCCGCTAGAACCGACCACTGGGCGGACCTGCTAATCAAAGTTGTCAAGGATTCCAAAATCTGGACGAAATCAGTTGAGCCCTAGAAGATTATTGCTGAAAGCAGGGGATTAGACAGATGTGACAGAAAGAATAGTCAAAACATAGTTAACGAGATTTGTCCATATACAGAAGATCGATGGCAGCCAACCACAGGGGAATTGTTTTGCTTGGCACGGATTTTGAGCAAGTTCATTGAATCTACCATATGAAGTTACCAGGATGATACAGATCGGATTTTCTTTCCAGCTTACTATACTGAGCAAATCAACAGGTTATTCCGATTCACACAGCCGGACGATCATCAATGGGAAGTTGGATCGGTCTTTTTGGTGTGTCATGGTAGGAAACTGAGACATCTCGCAAGTTTTCTTCTTGGTTTTGTCGCGCTCCGCTGGTCTCCACCGAGCCGCTACCTCGCACTGCTTCAGCTGTCGCCTTGGGCCGGGCCGCTCCTGTGGCCTCTATTAAACCGTCTCGGTTCCCGCCACGCGTCGCGAGTGTCATCGCTTGCCGCTGCCTCGAGCCGACCTGCCTTTGCCGCTACGGCCTCGTCATGCTGCGGCCAAACAGCAATCGTGGCCTCCCTTCTTCGTTAGTATAAAAAGCCATGCTCTGTCCATTCTGACGCAAGAGAAGGAAAAAGTTGACTTTCCAAGCTGGTCAATAGAGATGAAAAAGTTCGACAGGCCTGCCGCTGAATTGTTGTTGTTTCCTCAATAAAAGAAAACAAACGGAGCTGTGGGAACATCTGGGAAGGCCAGCAGTTTTATGCAAAAGCCAGCGCAGCAGTAACTCCTGCAGGTCCCCGTATGCATAAGAATCAACGGAGTTAGCACGTGTTGGCAGCAAGTCACGAGGAGAATAGATGAAATCACAGCTCCTGCAACTTACAAGCCGGGGGCAATCTGCAGTGATGGATCAAATAGTGCTAAGCACTCCCGATTATATAGCGTACCTTTGGTACAACATCACTTGAGGAAGGAAGGCAATCGGCCCGTATTTCGAGTACAGAGCAATGAATCATTATGTCAGTCTACATGAACATCTGCTATTTGTGTGACTACATCCAACAATATCTAGTGCTAGCGTTCGTGTTCATCCGACAAAAATACCAGGTCTTATTCACCTTATGTATATTTTTAGTATATATTATTCGTGGGAGAACAATTACTCTGGCCTATATCTTTTTTACACAGGACAAGTGCTCACTATGAAAGTGATGCCCTACCGCACACGGCGCGCGCTAGCTGTTCTACACCGGCATCTGCGCATGTCGCACTGATAAACATGAATACAAACCGCCGCCCTCGCAGTCTGGATTACATCAAAAATGCCGCGGCCAACTCGCTTGTCCGCGCTGGCTTATAACACCGCGGTCGACTCATCTGTCTATGCCGCCTCTGATGTTGTGGTCGTCTTTACCGTCCTTCTCTCGCAGTCTGACATCAACACACCGGGTCGCACCTGTATGCACAAATTGCTTAACGAGCACGCGCAAGTCGCCGCTCCTGTTGCCCAGTCTATTCCAACAACTCTGAAGCAAGCCATAATATGTTATCATCCTCTGCCTGCACCGGATGACTCAATGGACAGGCGCACAAGTCACCATCACTGCAGTTTGATTAACTTCAACAACCAGCTGGGATGAACCGCTGGCCAGATTACCGACACAAATCATATGTGGTCATTTATAACCCGCCACGGTCGACCTCAAGTTTTCGTGGATTCACATGGCGTTATCAACGCCAAGGATATGCAATGAGTGTTTCAAAGATCATTAACTTGCCACCTTGCTTCCAGCTTCAACAAATGACAATGTTCCGCTGTTCAAATTACATGCCGGTTTGTATCACAACCAAGTATGAAGAATCTCAAGCCAACTCCTCGAGTCGTCTTGAGACTCGGGGGCTATGATGACATGACTCAGTAAATGTTGCCACTTTGAGCAGATTCAAAAACTCTGGGTCATTGGAGGGAGGATAACCCGGTCCGAGTGGCAACTGCTATATTGATGAAAATTTAAAGGCCGCCAGAAAATTTCCAGCTTAAAAAGTATATGACAATTACAAAATCCCGGCTCAATGAAGAAGTTTCTGGGTCATCGGAAAGGAATCCGGTTTAAATCCGGCTCAAGGGACATCAGTCTTACTGAAGCTCTCAAATATTCGGTTTACAATCCGGTTCAAGGGAAATATGTCTCCTACAATGCTCTGAAGCTCTCAAATCCGGTTTAAGAATATCCAGTTCAAAAAGAATTAATCTCTCGCAAGTTCGAGTTTAAAGGCCGTCAGAAAAATTCTGGCTGAAAATAAAGATTCCAGTTTAAGATCCGGTTCAAGGGAAAGATGTCTCCCACAAAGCTTTTAAGCTCTCAATATCCAGTTTAAGAATTTTCAGTTCAAAGGAATAATCTCTCGCAAGTTTGAGTTCTCAGGAAAAATTAAAGGGACCAAAGAGAGTTTGTTGCACAACATAACTCAAACATATGCACCTCGCGAGCACAGCTGAAAAGTATATCACATGGGGGCTTATGTCTATAAAGCGGAGTTCTGATTACCCATTGATCTAGCTATCAATCCAATATTATCATAAGAGCACAACTCTGGTTACTTCGGTAATCCGGCTTTCAAGCCAATATTATCATAAGGGGCCAAAGAGAGTCTGCTGCACACCACATTTCAAACATGGGTATCCCTCGAGCACAACTCACAATATCACTTGGTGGCTATGTTCGAACCATAGGCACACCTCTTGATAGGCATAAGGGCACCAGGGAAATCACTTGGGGGCTTGGTCGTATCTGAACCATAGCTACACCTCTTGATACGCTTAAGGCCACCAGGGAAATCACTTGGGGGCTATGGGTTCGAACCATAGTTACACCTCTTGATAGGCATAAGGGCACGAGGGAAATCATTTGGGGGCTTGATCTTATTCGAACCATAGCTACACCTCTTGATTGGCGCAATGCCACAATTATGACTACTTGGGGGCTCTGGTCATATCCGAACCATAGCTTAAACCCTCTTGATCATACACATACATCATCATATATTTCGTTATACATTGCAGCATCCTTACATCATCATGGCATGTATCATATGGGCACGGATATACCGGTTTATATGGCAGGAATCGGTTTTCAAACCAGCTTATAGTATTCAAATCTTTAATAGCCAACATGACTGGATTTTTATTATGGTTATCAATAACCAATATTATGATTGAGGTTTTCAAAATCGCTTCAGCGCAATGGATATAATTTATTCTACGATGGAAGGAATAGTCCCGAGTCGCTGCAGGCTTACGACCCAGCACTTGGGGGCTACATTATTTAAGTTGGGATTACATCAAATACACAAGTCTCATGTCGCTGCAAGCATGCACCATGACACTCTGGGGCTAATGCAAAGTCATTGTTTTCTCACCTTATTGAAGACCCGACTCATCACATCGTAATGAGCCGGCCCTTGGGGGCTACCAATTGCTCCTGTCAACAATTCAAGGTACAAAGCTTTTAATCCATTATATTGAAGGGTCCACTGCTCAGTTGGTAAAGCACAAAGCTCTTAACCTTGTGGACGTGGTTCCAAAGCCCCATGGTGGAGTTACATCATATGATGTTATTTTCAATGAAGCATGATCATATTTATAAAGTCCCTGCTCATTATTACATAATGACCCGGTCCTTGGGGGCTACACTGGTTGAAGTTTTTTGAGCATTAGGCAATTACAAGTCCCAGGTTGCTGCAAGCATGACAACCCGGCACTTGGGGGCTAATAATATGGAGTATTCAGTTTTTACTAGTGACTGCGATGCACAATCTGGAATTCTGCAAGGTTGCAACATTTATATCGAAACAAGTCTTAAGCTATAAGCCTATAACTATGTTCCCCTCTTAAGACTTGGGGGCTGTAGGTAATATGCATATAAAGGAGGAACATCTTCAAATTCTCAGTTTTGGGCAAATCAGGAAGATTAATTGTGTGACCCGGCGTTGGCAACAATCATAACCCGGCGTCTATAAACAGTCATGACCCGGGAGCATCAGTTTTTATAACCCGGCAATTTTGGCAATCATAAACCGGCAAGTTCTACATTTTCAAACCGGCTGAATATCAGTTGAATATTTGAAGACCAATATTTTTGTCAAATCAGAGCATTGAAGGCCGATTCAAATGGATTCTTTATTTACAAAATATTTTCTGCAAGCAAATTGATTATGAAGCTGGTCTATTGACTCGGATTTTTTAGAAGGAAGAAATGACAAGGATTTAAGGATGATCAAGTGCCGATTTATAAGAATATTTAACCCGGAGCACAAGCCGCCAAATTTGTTCTTGTGTTTATATTGCAGATAAGTTTAACATGGATAAATCCAAATTAAACTGGGGGCTAATGTCGGGGATATACCCCGCGGCGTAAACCGACCGGAAGTATAACCCGGCCGGACTTGGTGACTCGTGGGTGACCCGGCAAGCGGGTCAGAGGAACGACAAGACCCGGTGGCCCAGAAGGCGATTTATGGAAGGCCGGTTCATGTTATGGTGGGCCGGTTTATGAGGAAAGCACAAGGAATATTCTCGTACAAAGGAAGCAAGACTAGGACTCCACTTGTAATAGAGTAATCCTAATCCTACTAGGACTAGTCATGTAACCCGCCCCTTCAACATATATAAGGAGGGGCAGGGCTCCCCAAAGAGGGACGAGTAAGAAAGTAACAATCTCTAGGGTTAGAAACGATAAGGGGAGCCGGCTTATGCGACGACTCCATGAGGGTCATAATGAGATCTAGCCTCAAACAACATGTAGGGCTACTATCGGATGATGTTTCCCGGGGCCCAAACCTGTCTAAATCCTTGTCTTGTGTCTCGTCTCTCGATTCCGCTCAACCCCTCTCAAGCTACCACATAGATGCGTTGGCCTCGCGACTAAGTCCTCACACTAAGGACATCTGTTGTGACAATTCCACGACAGTTGGCGCCCACCGTGGGGCTCGCGCATGGTGGTGTTGAGTTCTTGAAGGGATCTCTCCTAGGGATCGAGAAGTTCGCGATTTGTCGAACGAAGAAGACCATGAGCGAAAGGATCTACATCGAATCCAAGTTCATCAGTGGAGATTGAAAATTTTAGTGGCAGACCAGCGCCGAGATTTGAAGCAGCCCTAACACGCGAGATCCTCTAGAGCCAACCGCTGGGCGGACCTGCTAGTCAAAGTTGTCAAGGATTCCAAAATCTGTACGAAATCAGTTGAGCCCTAGAAGATTACTGCTGAAAGCAGGGGATTAGACAGATGTGACAGAAATAATAGTCAAAACAAAGTCAACGGGATCTATCCATATACAGAAGATCGATGTCAGCCAACCACAGGGGAATTGTTTTGCTTGGCACGGATTTCGAGCAAGTTCATTGAATCTACCATATGAAGTTACTAGGACAATACAGATCGGATTTTTTTCCAGCTTACTATATTGAGAAAATCAACAGGTTATTCCGATTCACACAGCCGGACGATCATCAACGGGAAGTTGGATCGATCTTTTTGGTGTGTCATGGTAGGAAACTAAGACATCTCGCAAGTTTTCTGCTTGGTTTTGTCGCGTTCCGCTGGCCTCCACCGAGCCGCTACCTCGTACTGCTTCAGCTGTCGCCTTGGGCCGGGCCGCTCCTGTGGCCGTTACTAAACCGTCTCGGTTCCCGCCATGCGTCGTGAGTGTCATCGCCTGCCGCTGCCTCGAGCCAGTCCGCCTTTGCCGCTACGGCCTCGTCATGCTGCGGCCAAACAACAATCATGGCCTCCCTTCTTGTTATTATAAAAAGCCATGCTCTGTCCGTTCTGACGCAAGAGAAGGAAAAAGTTGACTTTCCAAGCTGGTCAATAGAGATGAAAAAGTTCGATAGGCATGCTGCTGAATTGTTGTTGTTTCCTCAATAAAAGAAAAAAACGGAGTTGTGGGAACAATTGGGAAGGCCAGCAGTTTTATGCAAAAGCCAGCGTAGCAGTAACTCCTGCAGGTCCTCGTATGCATAAAAATCAACGGAGTTAGCATGTGTTGGCAGCAAGTCACCAGGAGAATAGATGAAATCACAACTCCTGCAACTTACAAGCCGGTGGCAATCTGCAGTGATGGATCAAATAGTGCTAAGCACTCCTGATTATATAACGTACCTTTGGTACATCATCACTTGAGGAACGAAGGCAATCATCCCGTATTTTGAGTACAGAGCAATGAATCATTATGTCAGTCTACACGAACATCTGCTATTTGTTTGACTACATCTAACAATATCTAGTGTCAGCGTTCGTATTCATCCAACAAAAATACCATGTCTTATTCACCTTATGTATATTTTTAGTATATATTATTCGTTTGAGAACAATTACGCTGGCCTATATCTTTTTTATACATGACAAGTGCTCACTATGAAAGTGATGCCCTACCGCGGACGGCGCGCGCTAGCTGTGCTACACCAGCATCTGCGCATGTCGCACTGATAAACATGAACGCAAACCGCCGCCCCCGCAGTCCAGATTACATCAACAATGCCGCGGCTGACTCTCTTGTCCGCGCTGGCTTATAACACCGCGGTCGACTCATCTGTCTGTGTCGCCTCTGATGTTGTGGTCGTCTTTACCGTCCGTCTCTCACGGTCTGGTCTACATCAACACACCGGGTCGCACCTGTATGCACAAATTGCTTAACGAGCACGCGCAAGTCGCCGCTCTTGTTGCCCGGTCTATTCCAACAACTCTGAAGCAAGCCATAATATGTTATCAGCCTCCGTCTGCACCGGATGACACAATGGATAGGCGCACAAGTCGTCGTCATTGCAGTTTGATTAACTTCAACAACCAACTGGGATGAACCGCTGGCCAGATTACCGACACAAATCATATGGTGTCATTTATAACCCGCCACGGTCGACCTCAAGTTTCCGTGGATTCACATCGCGTTATCGACGCCAAGGATATGCAATGAGTGTTGCAAAGATCATTAAATTGCCACCTTGCTTCCAGCTTCAACATATGACGGCGTTCCACTGTTCAAATTATATGCCGGTTTGTATCACGGCCAAGTATGAAGAATCTCAAGCCAACTCCTCGAGTCGTCTTGAGACCCAGGGGCTACGATGACATGACTCGGTAAATGTTGCCAGTTTGAGCAGATTCAAAAGCTCTGGGTCATTGGAGGGAGGATAACCCGGTCCCAGAGGCAACTGCTATATTGATGAAAATTTAAAGGCCGTCAGAAAATTTCCGGCTTAAAAAGTATATGGCAATTACAAAATCCTGGCTCAATGAAGAAGTCTCTAGGTCATCAGAAAGGAATCTGGTTTAAAATCTGGCTCAAGGGACATCAGTCTTACTGAAGCTCTCAAATATCCGGTTTACAATCCGGTTCAAGGGAAATCTGTCTCCTACAAAGCTCTAAAGCTCTCAAATCCAGTTTAAGAATATCCAGTTCGAAAAGAATTAATATCTCCCAAGTTCGAGTTTAAAGGCCGTCAGAAAAATTCCGGCTGAACATAAAGAATCCGGTTTAAGATTCCGATGCAAAAGCTAGTTTATTTTCTTTTCTAAGCCTTCTTCTTGTATGTCTAAAAAACCTTTAGAAAAACCAAAAAAATTAGTTGTAGCTTTCAGCTTTCCATGCCTGTAGTAGTAGTAATTAAAAGAAACCCAAAAAGATTTCTCGTTCTTCTTTTGCTTGTTGAGAGCTTTCCCATGTAAATAGTTTTCTTTCTTTTCTTTTTTGTGGGGGTCTAGAGGAGAAGACCATGATGACATTGTTGAGTGGCTCTCATATGCTTTATTGTTGATTTAACAAAGAGCCCATATTACCTTGTCTTCTCCCTTGTATTAGATGCTTGCATATTCCAACTTAGTCCAATGCACGTGCAGTATTATTATTATTATACACACCATTCGGTCGTGCGAGTGAAAGGCAATAATGACGATATATGATGGACTGATTGAGATGAGAGAAGCTGGTATGAACTCGACCTATCTTGTTTTTGTAAATATGATTAGTTCATCGTTCCTGATTCAGACTATTATGAATGAAACATGTTTGCAGTGACAATTAGAGATTATAGTTTCTCATGCCATGCTTAATTAGCTAGGAGTTTATAATGGTTTACCTTGCATGCCAACACGCTATTAAAATAGTTGTGATCTGTTATGATAGGGTGGTATCCTCCTTTGAACGATTCGAGTGGTTTGACTTGGCACATGTTCACGCATGTAGTTGAAACAAAATCAGCATAGCCTCCACGATATTTATGTACATGGTGATTTATATCCTACTCATGATTGCACTCATTGTTGATTAATCTTAATGCATGTTCATGACTGTTGTCGCTCTCTAGTTGGTCGCTTCCCAGTCTCTTTCTAGCCTTCACTTGTACTAAGCGGGAATACTACTTGTGCATCCACTTCCATAAACCCCAAAGTTATTCCATATGAGTCCACCATACCTTCCTATATGCGGTATTTACCTGCCGTTCCAAGTAAATTTGTATGTGCCAAACTCTGAACCTTCAAATGAAATTCTGTTTTGTATGCTCGAATAGCTCATGTATTAACTAGGGATGTCTATATCTTCCATGCTAGGTGGGTTATTCTCGCGATGAGTGGACTCCGCTCATCATTCAAGAGAAAATGGCCGGTAATCGGGATGCCCAGTCCCATGCTCAAATAAAATCAAAATAATTAAACAAAACTCCCCTGGGACAGTTGTTGGTATGGACGGTACCCTGTGGATTTGGATCGCCGTGGAGTGTGCTTGCTGGTGGTGGGGGAGTATAAACTTTACCATTCTGTTTGGGAACCGCCTATAATGTGTGTAGCATGGAAGATATCGAGATCTGTTGGTTGTTATGTTGACAGTGAAAGTATGCCACCCAAAATATTATGCATCTCTATTTCAAAACTCGAGCTCTGGCACCTCTGCAAATCCCTGCGTCCCTCTGCGAAGCGCCTATCTATTTAATTTTATGTTGAGTCATCATCCTCTTATTAAAAAGCACTAGTTGGAGAGCACCGCTGTTATTTTCATGCATTGCTATTAATTTACATTGAGTATGACTGTGATTGGATCTCTTTTACCATGAATTACAATGTCTAGTTAGTCCTTGATCTTCAGGGGTGCTCTGCATTTATGTTTTGCGGTCTCAGAAAGGGCTAGCGAGATACCATCTTGTCATATCATATTATGATTGTTTTGAGAAAGTGTTATCATACGAGATTTACTATTATTGCTCGCTAGATGATTATTTCATTGATATGGGTAAACATGAGACCTAAGTGTTATTGTGAATATGGTTAGTTCATAATCTTTGCTGAAAATTTGAATGTTGGCTTTACATATTTGCAACAACAAGAGCAAACAGAGTTTGTAAAAGTTTTTCTTTATCACTTTTAGTTTGTCAACTGAATTGCTTGAGGACAAGCAAAGGTTTAAGCTTGGGGGAGTTGATACGTCTCCAACGTATCTACTTTTCCAAACACTTTTGCCCTTGTTTTCGACTCTAACTTGCATGATTTGAATGGAACTAACTCGGTCTGACGCTGTTTTCAGCAGAATTGCCATGGTGTTATTTTTGTGCAGAAATAAAAGTTTTCGGAATGACCTGAAACTTCACGCAGAATATTTTTGGAATTTATAAAATATACTGGCTAAAGAATCAATCGAAGGGGGCCCACACCCTGGCCATGAGGGTGGAGGCCGCGCCCTACCCCCCTGGGCACACCCCCTGCCTCGTGGCCCCCCTGGAGTTCCATCGACCTCAACTCCAACTCCATATATTCACGTTCGGGGAGAAAAAATCAGAGAGAAGGATTCATCACGTTTTACGATACGGAGCCGCCACCAAGGCCTAATCTCTCTCGGGAAGGCTGATCTGGAGTCCGTTCGGGGCTCCGGAGAGGGGAATCCGTCACCATCGTCATCATCAACCTTCCTCCATCACCAATTTCATGATGCTCACTGCCGTGCATGAGTAATCCCATCGTAGGCTTGCTAGACGGTGATGGGTTGGATGAGATTTACCATGTAATCGTGTTAGTTTTGTTAGGGTTTGATCCCTAGTATCCATTATGTTCTAAGATTGATGTTGCTATGACTTTGCTATGCTTAATGCTTGTCACTAGGGCCCGAGTGCCATTGTTTCAGATCTGAACCTATTATGTTTTCATGAATATATGTGAGTTCTTGATCCTATCATGCAAGTCGATAGTCACCTACTATGTGTTATGATCCGGCAACCCCGAAGTGACAACAATCGGGACCACTCCCGGTGATGACCGTAGTTTGAGGAGTTCATGTATTCACTAAGTGTTAATGCTTTGGTCCAGTACTCTATTAAAAGGAGGCCTTAATATCCCTTAGTTTCCAAGAGGACCCCGCTGCCACGGGAGGGTAGGACAAAAGATGTCATGCAAGTTCTTTTCCATAAGCACGCATGACTATATACGAAATACATGCCTACATTACATTGATGAACTGGAGCTAGTTATGTGTCACCCTATGTTATAACTATTGCATGAGGAATCGCATTCGCAATAATTATCCATCATTGATCCAATGCCTACGAGCTTTTCACATATTGATCTTTTCTAAGTTACTTTTCCGTTGCCACTGTTACAATTACTGCAAAACTATTACTCTTACTTTTGCCACCGTTATAGTTACTTCCATACTACTTTGCTACTAAATACTTTGCTGCAGATATGAAGTCTTTCAGGTGTGGTTGAATTGACAACTCAACTGCTAATACTTGAGAATATTCTTTGGCTCCCCTTGTGTTGAATCAATAAATTTGGGCTGAATACTCTACCCTCGAAAACTGTTGCGATCCCCTATACTTGTGGGTTATCAAGAGGACTCCAAGGGCAAATGCATCTGTGGAAGTTGTTGGAGATGGTGGAATGGCAACTGGAGGTGACACTGATGCTATGGTTGCAGGTGCTGATGTCGTAGCTCTAGTGTCAGCCATGGGCACTGCAACAGATCTCTGCCCTCTTGGCACTCTTTGAAAGACATATGTGGTAGGTTGTCCTTTCCTTTCCTCAGCTTCTTACTGGAGCTACTCAACTGCTGTCTGCCTTTCTGTCACCTTCAAGTCTAGATCATAGAATTTTGCTTCAATGATCCTCTCGAGGCTCACTTGATTCCGAGTCGAGTTGGCCAAACCTTTCTAATCCTCAAGGTTGCTTGAATTAGATATGCCATTTGATCTTGTTTAGATTTATGGGACACTTGAGATGTCTCTTCAGCAGTTGGCATCTTTGCTGCTTTCTCAGCTCTTGCTTTCTCCCTCTTCTCTTGAGCCTCTACAGATGTGGGAGAGCATCCTGAAATTGGTGATGGAGGAAGGTTGATGATGACGATGGCGACGATCTCCACTCTCCAGAGCCCCGAACGGACTCCAGATCAGCCCTCCCGAGAGAGATTGGGGCTTGGTGGCGGCTCCGTATCGTAAAACGCGATAATTCTTCCTCTCTGATTTTTTCTCCCCGAAAGTGAATATATGGAGTCCGGGGGTACGTCGATGGAGCATCAGGGGGCCCATGAGGTAGGGGAGCGCGCCCAAGGGGAGGGGGCATGCCCCCCACCCTCGTGGACAGGGTGTGGGCCCCCTGACGTAGATCTTTCCGTAGGTATTTTTTGTATTTTCCAAAATAATTCTCCGTGGATTTTCAGATCATTCAGAGAACTTTTTATTTCTGCACAAAAACAACACCATGGCAATTCTGCTGAAACAGCGTCAGTCCGGGTTAGTTCCATTCAAATCATGCAAGTTAGAGTCCACAACAAGGGCAAAAGTGTTTGGAAAAGTAGATACGTTGGAGACGTATCATACCTCTGTACACTCACAAACACATTTGCCCCTTAACCTATAAGTCTTCAATACACCAAAATCACTAAGGGGCACTAGATGCACTTACAAACAACATATGATCCAACTATAGTAACAAAGCTCGCGGTACATCAAGATAATGCCAAATCAAGAACACAAGGGAGAGAGAGAGATCAAACACATAGCTACTGGTACATACCCTCAGCCACAAGGTTGAACTACTCCCTCTTTGTCATGCAAACCACCAGGATGATTAAGATGGACACCGGTGATGGTTTCCCCTCTGACAGGGTGCCGGAACGGGCTCCCGATTGATTGTTCATGGCTACAGAGGATTGCGGCGGAGGAACTCCCGATCTAGGTTTCTTTCTGGGGGTTTGGGTATTTATAGGAATTTTTGGCGTCGGGAACAAATCAGGGGGGTCGACGAGGCAGCGACAAGACAGGGGGCGCGCCCTAGGGCGGGCGCCGTCCACCCTTTCCACTTCCTCATTCTTCTGGTCCATCTTCGATGCTCCGTGGGCTTCTTATGGTCCATAAAAAACCTCCGTAAAATTTCAGCTCGTTTGGACTCCGTTTGATATTCCTTTTCTGCAAAACTCAAAAACAAGGAAAAACATAAACTGGCACTGGGCTCTAGGTTAATAAGTTAGTCCCAAAAATAATATAAAATAGCATATTAATGCATATAAAACATCCAAAACAGATAATATAATAACATGGAACAATAAAAAATTATAGATACATTGGAGACGTATCAATGGGATGACTTCCTCCAACTTGTTATCCTGCTTGACAAGCACTACAGAGTCTATCCTTGTCAACTATAACATCTTTAACACCAAGGATATGATCACCTTTAATAAGCTTATCGAGATTTCCCATACCCATGTGACCTAACCTTCTATGCCATAACTAACCTTTAGAAGATTTAGCAATTAAGCAAGTACGAGGTTGAGCTTTCTTAGTAAAATCAACAATGTATAGGTCACCTCTACGAATACCGGTAAAGACCATTTTATGATTATCTCTATGAAACACTTGGCAATCTACTTCAATAAACAAGACACTGAAACCGAAGTCATCTAGTCTAGATACGGAAAGTAAGTTGTAGCCAAGAGATTCAACGAGCATAACGTTTTGGATAGAGCTATCATGGGAGATGGCCACCTTACCAAGGCCAATTACCTTACCTTTAGAGTTGTCACCAAAGGTGACATACTTGCGAGGGTCATTATTCTTTGCAAGCTCACAGAACATGTCCTTATCTCTGGTCATATGATTAGTACATCCACTATCGAGAACATATTCCATTCCTCCGGCCATGTAACCATGTAGGTTAGCCATAAGACCAAAGTGTCTCATCGCCTCATCAAGATCAAAGTCACTATCATCATCCTCATCATGATAGTCGTGCTCAACATGGTCATCAATATGATCATCACCTAGGTCAAGTGAATCATTAGAATTTTGACCATGACAATGTTCAAGCGTATGAATTCTTATAGCTTCTAGATGATATCGCCTATAATTCAAGCATCTCCTTTTGCACGCATAAGATCACGAAGTTCAAAAAGGCATTCATCAAATTTAGGATCTAGTGTCCATCTTATGAAAAGCAATTGTCTTGTGAAGAATTTCATCAAGATTTTTCAGGGAATAGTGTGGGAACTGTTTCTCAAGATAATTCCATATAGTGTAAGCACATTTAAAACTAGGCAAGCAAACAAGCAAATTTCTAGACAATCCACTAGCGATAAGATCAATAGTTCTAAGATTGTGAACCATGTCAAGATACTCATCGGGTGTTGGATTTAAAGGGTCAATGGGAGGCACATAAGGGCTAACAATATACTTGTTCAAGTTGTATTCATTGAAAATCATAAGCATCTCATTTTTCCAAGAGACATAAAACTCCCCATAAGGAAAAGGTACTCTACCTATAATACTCCCGAACGTAGACTCATCCATCTTCCTCCAATGGTGATTAAACCAAAGCAATGGAGACCAATGCTCTGATACCATTTGAAGGGATTGAGAAGAGGGGTCTAGAGGGGGGATGATTAGACCCTTAACAAGCAAAAGTAGCAGTTTTTAAGTTCTTCAAGTTAAGGTGTAGTTTTAGCACAAGTTTAAGCATTCACAATACATTTCAAGCAAGCATAACAAGATTTTGAGTAGCTGAAAGAGTAAAGCATGCTAATTGCAAGAAAGTAAAGGGATGGTATTGGAGAGTCCAAACGCAATGAAGACACTAAGATTTTTGGCATGGTTCCGATAGGTGGTGCAATCGTACATCCACGTTGATGGAGACTTCAACCCACGAAGGATAACGGCTGCGCGAGTCCACGGAGGGCTCCACCCATGAAGGGTCCATGAAGAAGCAACCTTGTCTATCCCACCATGGCCATCGCCCACGAAGGACTTTCCTCACTCGGGTTGATCTTCATGAAGTAAGCGATCTCCTCACCCTTACAAACTTCTTGGTTCAACTCCACAATCTTGTCGGAGGCTCCCAAGTGACACCTAACCAATCTAGGAGGCACCACTCTCCAAAAGGTAATAGATGGTGTGTAGATGATGAACTCCTTGCTCTTGTGCTTCAAATGATAGTCTCCCCGACACTCAACTCTCTCTCATAGATTTGGATGGTGGAAAGATGATTTGAGTGGAAAGCAACTTGGGGAAGCCTAGAGATCAAGATTCTTGTGGTAGGATTGGTATATCTTGGTCTCAACACATGAGTGGTGGATCTCTGTGACGCCCCCGATTTGACCAGACCCTAATCATGCATGCAATGTGTACGACCAAGATCATGGACTCATGGGTAGATATCACAACACAATTCTAGACACAAAGTAAAGATCATACAAGCTTCATATTACAAGCTAGGGGCCTTGATGGCTCGAATACATAAGATCGATCATAAACAAGTTAGTGGAAGCAACAATATCTGAGTACAGACATAAGTTAAACAAAATGCCATAAGATGGCTAGCACAAACGAGGATACAGATCGAAGAGGCGCATGCCTCCTGCCTGGGATCCTCCTAAACTACTCCTCGTCGTCGGCAGACTCCACATAGTAGTAGGCTCTGGCGGGGTAGTGGTATTCATCGGAAGTTGCATCTGGTTCCTGGACTCCACCATCTAGTTGCATCATCTGAGAAGAAGGGAAAAAGGGGGCGAAAAGGGGAAGCAAAGCAACCATGAGTACTCATCCAAAGTACTCGCAAGCAAGAATCTACACTACATGTGCATTGGTATATGTATAAAGGGGTAATATCTGTGGACTATACTGCAGAATGCCAGAATAAGAGGGGCAAAGCTAGGCCTATCAGAGAATACACTGTTGGCAGCCTCCATCTTGCAGTAGTAGAAGAGAGTAGCTAGAATAGTAACAAGTATCAATGCTTCTGGCAGCCTCCGTCTTGCAACAGTAGAAGAGAGTACCTGGAAAGTTCACCATGTAACATCGTATAGCATAATCCTACCCGGTGATCCTCTACTTGTCACCCTGTGAGAGAGCGATCACCGGGTTGTATCTGGCACTTGAAAGGGTGTGTTTTATTAAGTATCTGGTTCTAGTTGTCATGAGGTAGGAATACAACTCTGGGTCATCCTGTTACCATTGACACGGCTATTCAAATAGATTACTTCCCTGCAGGGGTGAACCACATAACCCAACATGCTCGATCCCTCTGGCCGAACACACTTTCCTGGGTCATGCCCGGCCTCGGAAGATCAACACGTCACAGCCCTACCTAGGCCCGATAGAGAGGTCAACACGCCGGTCTAAATCCTAAGAGCGTAGGGGTCTTGGGCCCATTGCCCTTTGCACTCCTGCAGATTGCGTACGCGGCCGGTGAGTAGACCTAGCCTCCTTATACAAATGTGGGCGTTCCAGTCCAACCTGGTGCGTGCCGCTCAGTCGCTAACGTCTGGAAGGCTTTGGCTGATACTACGACGCCGGTTGCCCATATCTTGTCCTGCGTGGCAGTTAGTGCGTATAAGGCCAACGACCCAACTCAGATCAAATATCTAAACTCGTTAACGGTGTTATTATGAATTACCTGCGGACAATGACCAGGGACCAGGCCCACCTATCTCCTAGGTGGTCGCAACCTACCCTGTCGCTCCGCCCCAAAGATCCACACAGAGAGTCATCGGAAAAATGTCCTTTTAGCCCTCAATCCATGAATCGCTCGTGGGTAATCTACGAGCCGACCCGACTTTAATCACAACATGTATCATGTATAGATGTATATCGAATATACCCGTGATCACATCCCGACGTTATCACGGCCTGATAGTATAGCATAGCAGACGGACAAGAATGTTGGGCCAATGATGGAATACTAGCATCCTATATACTAAGCATTTAGGATAGCAAATAAATGTAACAATATTTGTAGCAACAATGACAGGCTATGCAGCAAAATAGGAGTTATAGAACCAACAACAGTAGCAAACCTAATGCAAGAAATAAGAGAGAAGAGAATGGGCAATATCTAGTTGATCAAAGGGGGTTTGCTTGCCTGCAAGCTCGGCTGAGAAGGACAGGTCGTCAACACCGTAGTCAATCAGGGCAGCAGCAGTGGGTCAGTCTAGAAGTCTACCGGAGACAAGAGGGGGTAAGAAACAATAAATACAATGCAAACAGATGCATGACCATACATGACATGGTAATAAATGGTGCTAGGTGTGCTCTAACGCAGTACTAGGCGGTACTAGCGAATGGGGGAAACAACCGGGAAAGTATCCTCGGTGTTTCTCATTTTCCGGTAGATGAATCAGAGGGGGACGGTTGCATGTTTACTATGCTAGGGATGTGTGGCAGATGAACGGACTGTGTATTCATATTTGTCTCGCTTTTCTGAGCAACTTTCATGTACAAAGTATTTTCATCCGAGATACAGTTTATTTCATATTAATTTTAAAAGTTTTAATTCATTTTCTAAATTATTTTAACTCGAAAATTAAATGCTCAATCACTAGATATACCCAGCACAATATAAATAACAATGTACACTGGCTAACATGTGGGACCAGGGGGTCCAAGTTGACCAGTCAAAGTTTGACTGGTCAACAAAGGGTGGGCCCCCTGACATTATCAGTCTAGTTAACTAACAAGATTAGTTAGATTAATTAAGTAGTTAGCTGGTTAATTAATTCCTTTAATTAATTAGTTGATTATCTTAATTATTATTATTATTATTTCTTTTCCTTTTTTATGCTCGTTCCGGGGGAGAGCCCCACTGGTCAGTGGCTCGGCCAGGGGTTGGGAGCCAGCAGGCCTCCCAGGCATGCGCCCACGCACGGAGGTGCTGCAGCAGCCACGGTAGGGTGCCCGCGGCCGGAGATGGCGCACGGTAGGGCGGGACTAGACAGAAAGGAGAGGTAGAGGAGGAGCGGCCAGGCGCGGGTCGGACGCCGTGGGCGCGACGAGTGTGCGAGCGCGTGTGCAGCAGCGAGGCGAGCACGGAAGCTGAGCGGGGCGCGATGTAGGCAGGTGGCAATGGCTGTAGGCCACGACGGGTGCGGGGCGACGGGCGCGCCATCGAGGTGGGGTGCGTGGGCGAAGGTGCAGTGGCCGGAGCAGTTCCGAGTAGCAGGCATCGGCGAAGGAGGCAGCGAATGGGGGTGCGCGGGAGCGGCAGTGCGAGGCGGGGGGCAGCCGCGGGGCCGGATGCGCCGGGAGCATGGACAACACGGGGTAGAGAGGGAGGAGATTGGCCAGAGCCTCACCAACATCGTGGGAAGAGGGGGCGACGAGGCTTGAGGGGGTCCGGTGGGGAAGAGGATGTGGATAAGGCGACGGGTGATGGAGAGGGGCGCCGACGAGGTCCGGCGATGGCGTCGCGGGATCGGGCACGACGATGGCGAAAGCTAGGCATCAAGGCGTAGCAGCGATGGACAAGCGGAGAGCCGTGGGCGACGGGACGAGGTTGAGCGGTGTGGTGGCGACGGGAACTGGCGGCGTGGTCGGCGGCGGCGATGGGGTCGGGGTCGCCCGATCCAGATCCAATCGGAGGAGAGATGAAGGAGTGGGGAAGGGGGGGTTTGTGGGCTAGGGTTTAGGGTTTCAAGGTGGCCAGGGGGTATAGGCCAGGGAGTGAGGGCGTGATTGGGCCATGTGGGTCGGCTTGGCTGGTAGTGGCCTGCTGGGCCAAGGCCCATCGGGGATTTACGCTTTTTTGTCTTCTTTTTTTTCTTTTACTCTTTTCTATTTCTTTTTAGTTTTATTTTATTTTTTTAGTTTTGTAAAATATACCATTATCCCCTAAATTGGTATTATAGATAAAGCCGCTACCATAAATAGTTTGACACTTTAATTCAATAGTTTGTAATTGCCCAATAAGTAAAAAACATTTAATAATTGTTTTACCTACTGTTTAAATCATTTTAGTGAATTAAAACACTTTATAAAAATGTGGAGTCTTCACCAATATTACTTATGATTTATTTGACACACCTATAAAATTTTAGTTTTGTTATTTGAAAACGTTTATTGTTTGATTTGATTTGGAATGTGAATTTGAACGGGGTTTGAAACAACGTGAGTTTTAACAACAATAATCATGGTGATGTGGCATCATTAGTAGAGGGTTACTGTAGCTTAATTATCCGGGCGTTACAATTATCCTCCACTACAAGAAATCTCATCCCGAGATTTAAGAGGGGTAGTAAGGGGGAAAAGTTTGGTTACGAAATTCTAACCAGTGTTCTCGGTCTTAGTTGCTCTCCCTGAAGAAGTTTATCCACACTTTGATATCTTCATTTCTCCGTTCCAGGTCATCATGATGAAGACAACATCCTTTCTTCAAGATCTCCATCGTACTTATGGAAAATTTAAGGGGGAAGACTCGGGAAGGACAGAGCTCAATGCATGTTACGTACTTAGGGGCTATCTCAGTGAATGAGGCATAGTGGCATCTCTCGAGGTGAAATTCCAGTATGTCATCGAGAGTAAGGTAAGAAGGTGCAATAAGAAATTTCAAGTGGATAGGAAATCATTCGTTGCCTGAAACGGAGTGTGAAAGGGGTTCAGGGCAATGGGAATAAATACTGCGTCTGATACCAGAATTGATGATCTCTAGGAAGGTGGCTCGTGAATTATATACGAGCCAATTTGTGAGGAATAACTTAGGCAACAGGGGTGCGATACGTCCATTTTGAATCATGTTTTCTTACTGTTATTTGTGATGTTTTTATGCATAATAATGCTTTTAGGAGTAATTATAATGCCTTTTCTCTCACAATTTGCAAGGTATGCACCAAGAGGGAGAATTCCATAGCTCCAAATCTAGACCTGAAAAGGCTACGTTAGGCCACCCATTCTACACAACTCCAAACAAGCTGAAACTTCACGGAGAATTTTTATGAATTATTTGAAGAATATCAGAGCAAAGAAGTACCATAGGGGGCCCACCAGGTGGGCACAACCCACCTGGGCGCGCCCTGGTGGGTTGTGCTCACCCAGGCCCACCTCCTGTGCCCATCTTCTCGTATATAAGTCCTTCTGATCTAGAAAAAAATAAGGAGAAGACTTCCGTGACAGAGCGCCGCCGCCTCGAGGCAGAACTTGGGCAGGAGCACTTTTGCCCTCCGGTGGAGCAATTCCGCCGAGGGAACTTCCCTCCCGGAGGGGGAAATCATCGTCATCATCATCACCAACAACTCTCCCATCTTGGGGAGGGTTATCTCCATCAATATCTTCAATAGCACCATCTCATCTCAAACCGTAGTTCATCTCTTGTGTTCAATCTTGTTACCGGAACTATAGATTAGTGCTTGTGGGTGACTAGTAGTGTTGATTACATCTTGTAGTTGATTACTATATGGTTTATTTGGTGGAAGATTATATGTTCAGATCCAATATGCTATTTAATACGCCTCTGATCTTGAGCATCCTTATCATTTGTGAGTAGTTACCTTTGTTCTTGAGGTCACGGGAGAAATCATGTTGCAAGTAATCATGTGAATTTTATATATGTTCGATATTTTGATAGTATGTATGTTGTGATTCCCTTAGTGGTGTCATGTGAATGTCGACTACATGACACTTCACCATATCTGGGCCTAAGGGAATGCATTGTGGAGCAGTAATTAGATGATGGGTTGTGATAGTGACAGAAGCTTAAACCCCAGTTTATGCGTTATTCCGTGAGGGACCGATTGGATCCAAAAGTTTAATGCTATGGTTAGAATTTATTCTTAATACTTTTCCCGTAGTTGCGGATGCTTGCGGGAGGGATAATCATAAGTTTGAGGTTTGTTCAAGTAAGAACAGCACCTAAGCACCTATCCACCCACATATCAAATTATCAAAGTAGCAAACACGAATCGAACCAACATGATGGAAGTGACTAGATGAAATTCCCGTGTACCCTCAAGAACGCTTTGCTTATTATAAGAGACCGCCTTGGCCTATCCTTTGACTCAAAAGGATTGGGATACCTTGCTGCACTTTTTCTACTACAATCGTTACTTGCTCGTTATACAAATATCTTGCTATCAAACTACTCTGTTACTTACAATTTCAGCACTTGCAAACATTACCTTGCTGAAAACCACTTGTCATTTCCTTCTGCTCCTCATTGGGTTCGACACTCTTACTTATCAAAATAGCTACAATTGATCCCCTATACTTGTGGGTCATCAAGACTATTTTGTGGCACCATTGTCGGGGAGTGAAGCGCTTTTTGTAAGTGGAAATTGGTAAGGAAACATTCATACAACATGCTGAAATTTATTGTCACTTGTTACTATGGAGAACTATCCTTTGAGGGGTTTGTTCGGGGTATCTTCACCTCGACCGGAACCACAATTAGCTACCCCTCAACCTGCTGCACCTACTGAAAATATTGAATATGAAATTCCTTCGGGTATGATAGAACAACTGCTAGCTAATTCTTATGCAGGAGATGAAACCGAACATCCTGATATGCACTTGATATATGTGGAACAAATTTGTGGATTGTTTAAGCTTGCAGGTTTACCCGGAGATCAAGTTATCAAGAAGGTATTTCATTTATCTTTGAAGGGAAAAGCATTGGCATGGAACTCGAATCAATTGAAGTTGGAGTTTCACCAAAAAGAATATCCTATGCATCTAGTTCATCGCGATAGGAATTACATATATAATTTTTGGCCTCATGAAGGAGAAAGTATCACTCTAGCTTAAGGGAGGCTTAAGTCAATGTTATATTCATTCCCCAATCATGATCTCTCAAGAGAAATTATTATCGAGAATTATTATGCTCGGCTTTCTCATAATGATCGATCCATGCTTGATACTTCTTGCTCTGGTTCTTTTATGAAGAAGACTATTGAATCCCGGTGGGATCTTTTGGTATGAATTAAACACAACTCTGAAGATTGGGAACTCGACGAAGGTAAAGAGTCAGGTATTAAGCTTAAGTATGATTGTGTTAAAACTTTTATGGATACCGATGCTTTTCAAAAGTATAGCACTAAATATGGACTTGACT
Organism: Secale cereale; assembly: GCA_902687465.1. Lineage (NCBI taxonomy): Eukaryota > Viridiplantae > Streptophyta > Magnoliopsida > Poales > Poaceae > Secale > Secale cereale. Next base: position 221,298,624 of record LR738715.1, on the reverse strand, counting down.
ATGAGATAGTAGCCTCATTTTGTGAAACATTTGCTACTCATGTTGATCTCCCTAAAGAGAAGGGGTTTAAATATCACCCACCTATTAAATAAGAAATTAAAGAACAAGTACTAGCTAAGGAATAAACTATAATATACAATGTTGATCCAATTGTGCCTACTGCTTATATCGAGAAACCACCTTTCCCGATTAGGATAAAAGAGCATAATACAAGTTTCAACTGTGGTTAACAAAATTTATATTAGAACACCCAAACCTGATGCACAAGTTAAAGTAGAACCTATTATTGCTATGGTTAAAGATCTCTTGGAATAAAACATAGATGGGCATGTTATTTACTTATGTGATGAAGCTGCTAGAATTGGCAAACCCGATAAAGAGGATAAACATAGACCTGTTGTTGGCATACCCATTGTCTCAGTCAAAATAGGAGATCACTCTTATCATGGTTTATGTGACATAGGTGCTAGTGTGAGTGCTATTCCTTACACTTTATACCAAGAAGTTATGAATGACATAGCACCCAAAGAGATAGAAGACATAAATGTTACTATTAAACTTGCTAATAGAGATAATATATCACCAATTGGGATAGTTAGAGATGTTGAAGTCTTGTGTGGAAAAATAAAATACCCTACTGATTTTCTTGTTCTTGGTTCCCCACAAGATGACTTCTGTCCCATTATCTTTGGTAGACCTTTCTTGAACACCGTTAATGCTAAGAAGATTGTGAGAAACAAATTGTCGGTGTTAGTTTTTGTGATGAGTCTCATGAATTTAATTTCTCTAAGTTTAATAGAAAGCTTCATGAAAAATAATTAACTAGTAAGGATGAAATTATTGGTCTTGCTTCTATTGCTGTGCCTCCCACTGATCCTCTAGAACAATATTTGCTTGATCATGAAAATGATTTACATATGCATGAAAGGAATGAAATAGATGGTATTTTCTTTGAACAACGTCCGCTGCTTAAACACAATTTACCTATTGAAACTCTAGGATGTCCTCCTCCACCTAAAGGCGATCCTGTGTTTGAATTAAAACAATTGCCTAACACTTTGAAATATGCTTATCTTGATGACAAGAAGATATATCATGTTATTATTAGTGCTAACCTTTCAGAACATGAAGAAGAAAGATTATTGAAAATTCTAAGGAAGCATCGAGCTGCTATTGGATATACTATTGATGACTTAAAGGACATTAGCCCCACTCTATGTTAGCAAAAGATTAATATAGAACCCGATGCTAAACCCGTTGTTGATCATCAACGTCGGTTAAATCCGAAGATGAAAGAAATGGTAAGAATGGAAATATTAAAACTTCTGGAAGCAGGTATAATCTATCCTATAGCTGATAGTAGATGTGTAAGTCATGTTCATTGTGTTCTTAAGAAAGGAGGTATTACTAATGTTCCTAATGCTAAGAATGAACTTATTCCACAAAGAATTGTTACAGGCTATAAAATGGTAATTGATTTTAGAAAAATAAATAAAGCAACTAGAAAAGATCATTACCCTCTGCCTTTTATTGATGAAATGCTAGATAGATTATCTAAGCACACACACTTTTGCTTCATTTATGGATACTCTAGTTTTTCGCAAATACCTGTTTCTCAACCTGATCAAGAAAATACCACTTTTACTTGTTCCTTTGGAATTTATGCTTATAGACATATGCCTTTTGGTTTATGCAATGCACCTGCTACCTTTCAAAGATGTATGACTGCGATATTCTCTAACTTCTGCGAAAAGATTGTAGAGGTTTTCATGGATGACTTCTCTGTTTATGGGAAGTCTTTTGATGATTGTTTAAGAAATCTTGATCGAGTTTTGCAGAGATGTGAACAAACAAGTCTTGTCTTGAATTGGGAGAAGTGCCACTTTATGGTTAATGAAGGTATTGTCTTGGGCCATAAGATTTTTGAAAATGGTATAGAAGTGGACAAAGCTAAGGTTGATGCAATTGAGAAAATGCCATGTCCTAAGGATATCAAAGGTATTCATAGTTTCCTAGGTCATGCTGGTTTCTATAGGAGATTTATTAAAGACTTTTCTAAAATTTCTAGGCCTCTTACGAATCTTTTGCAAAAGGATATTCCTTTTGTTTTTTTACGATGATTGCTTTGAAGCCTTTGAAACACTCAAGAAAGCCTTAATTTCTGCACCTATTGTTCAACCACCTGATTGGAACTTACCTTTTGAAATTATGTGTGATGCTAGTGATTATGCTGTTGGTGCTGTTCTAGGACAAATAGTTGATAAGAAACTAAATGTTATTCATTATGCTAGTAAGACTCTAGACAGTGCTCAAAAGAATTAAGCTACTACTGAAAAGGAATTCCTAGCAATGGTGTTTGCTTGTGACAAATTTAGATCTTACATTGTTGATTCAAAAATAATTGTCCACACTGACCATGTTGCTATTAAATATCTTATGGAAAATAAAGATGATAAACCTGGACTTATTCGGTGGGTTCTCTTGCTACAAGAATTTGATTTGCATATCATTGATAGAAAAGGAGATGAGAACCCCATAGATGATAACTTGTCTAGGCTTGAAAATGTGCTTGATGACCCACTATCTATTGATGATAGTTTTCCTGATGAGAAGTTAGCTGCAATAAATGTTGCTCATAATACTCCTTGGTATGCTGACTATGCTAATTACATTGTTGCTAAATATTTACCTCCTAGATTTACATATCAACAAAAGATAAAATTCTTTTATGATTTAAGACACTACTTTTGGGATAACCCACATCTTTATAAGGAAGGAGTAGACGGTATTATTAGACGTTGTGTACCTGAGCATGAACAGGGACAAATCCTTTGGAAATGTCACTCCGAAGCATATGGAGGGAATCATGCTAGAGATAAAACTGCTCACAAGGTATTGCAATCTAGATTTGATTGGTCTACTCTCTGCAAGGATGCCCGTATGTTCGTCTTATCTTGTGATGAATGTCAAAGAATAGGTAATATCAGTAAGCGTCTAGAAATGCCTATGAATTATTCACTTGCTGTTGAACCTTTTGATGTTTGGGGATTTGATTACATGGTACCTTTTCCTTCCTATAATGGTGATACACATATTTTGGTTGCTATTGATTATGTTACTAAATGGGTAGAAGCTATTCCAACCAGTAGTGCTGATCACAACACCTCTACTAAAATGCTTAAGGAAGTTATTTTCCCAAGGTTTGGAGTCCCTAGATATTTAATGACCGATGGTGGTTCACACTTTATTCATGGTGCTTTCCGTAAAATGCTTTCCAAGTATGATGTTAACCATAGAATTGCATCACCTTATCATCATCAGTCTAGTGGTCAAGTTGAACTCAGTAATAGAGAAATAAAATTAATTTTGCAAAAGACTGTCAATAGGTCTAGGAGGAATTGGTCTAAGAAATTAGATGATGCACTTTGGGCTTACAGAACAGCTTATAAAAATCCTATGGGTATGTCTCATTATAAAATGGTTTATGGAAAATCTTGTCATTTGCCACTTGAGTTAGAACATAAAGCATTTTGGGCAATCAAAGAACCCAACTATGATTTCAAACTTGCCGGTGAAAATAGGTTATTTGATATTAGCTTATTAGATGAATGGAGAACCCAAGCTTATGAAAATGCCAAGTTATATAAAGAAAAAGTTAAAAGATGGCATGATAAAAGAATCCAAAAGCGTGCGTTCAAAGTTGGAGAATATGTTCTTTCGTACAACTCTCATTTCAGGTTCTTTGCAAGAAAACTCCTCTCTAAATGGGAAGGTCCCTATGCCATCGAGGAGGTTTATCGATCTGGAGCTATCAAAATAAATAATGCCGAATGTACTAACCCGAAGGTTGTCAATGGGCAATGAATAAAACATTATATCTCAGGTACGCCCATTAATGTTGAAAGCAATATTATCCAAACTTTGACACCGAAAGAACACATAAAAGAGTCCTTCCGAAACACTCCAAAATAGTAGAAATTAGGAGGTATGTGATACGTTAAGTAAATGGACTCCGAAAAATCTGCAAAACTATTTTTTGTCAGTTTTGGAATATTTAGAAAATTAGGAAAATAAGAAACTTCCAGGAAGCGTACCCTGGTGGGGTTGTGCCCACCTCGGGCACCTTACGGACTCCATTTTTCTATAGTTTGCTTGTTTCCCACGATAAAAAATCTTTGTATACCCCCAAACCTGTTGATCACCGTATCGTGGAGAAATCTTCTATTTTCTTTTCTTGCTGTTTTCGGTCAAATCTACCAAGATAGGCATCATGTCTTCCTCCTCCTACAACCCAATGGAAGAAGATGCTTGACTAATGAAGATCGAGCTGAAGAGAGAAGAACCTGTAGAAGCTACAAAAGGTGACGAAGGCAAGGAGGTTGTTGGTGATCAAGCACCGGCAGTCGAGCAAGCACTCCCGGCTGAAGAGGAAGGAGAAGAACCCCCACAAAAAAGGCCTCTACACAAGTTACATCATAACAATTTTTGTAATTTAATTCACAATTATGGGTTCGAGAATACTCCTCATATGCACATACCATCCAATTGGGATATATCTCGTCCAAGGAAAAAAAAGTGCAGGAATAAACCCATGGGGCCCGAAAAACAAACACATCATGGCTGAGGTGAAGAAAAACAGTGTGTTGCTTCATCATGCCCTTTTGGAGATTCAAGGTTTGAAGGATTTAGTCATGGTTATATTGGAGAATACTTCATCACCACCACCATCTTCTTCATCACCGAAAGAAAATTGAGTATCGGGTATGTGCACTCCGCTTGGCTTTCGCCAAGCTTGGGGGAGGTCCCCCGGTATCGTATCATCCCCACTATCCTTTTACCTTCACTTATTTTAGTTCAATCTTTTGCTTTAAGATGAATAAAAGTTTAGTTTGATCCCTTATTTTCGAGATTTTGCTTAGTGATCTATGCTTGTAATCATGTGCGAGATATATAACAAAATTTAGTTTGAAGTTTTTGCTTTCTTTACTTTCATGTTACAATAAAATAAAGGAAATAAATTAAGAAGATCATATGCTAATCTTATGGTAGGTGATGGCATCACATAAGGAAAAGTATAAGTAGAAATATTTTATTAGAGATTTACAAACATAGCATTGGTCAATGATGCAACTCATGAAAGAATTAATAAGGGAAGAGAAGATTTACATATAAATATACTATCCTAGAAATCTTTTGTTATTGTGAGCCCCCATCAAACTATTATATGCCAAAATTGTCGACGTTGGACAAGGAAGACAACATAATGATTTACGTTTGTTCATATTCACATAGAAGTCATATTGTCATAAATCCTTTAACATGTGGTGCTTGCTCAATATCTTTTCTAGCCAAACATTCTGCACTAAGTAGAGATACTACTTGTGCATCCAAAAACCTTTAAACCCAAACCTTTTTCGAGAGTCCACCATACCTACCTATGGATTGAGTAAGATCCCTCAAGTAAGTTTTAATCGTTGCAATAAGGCAATAAGAATTGCTTCTAAAAGTGTGAGATCATTTAGTGTAAGAGAAAATTGAGCGTTGCATGAACTTGTGATGGTAAAGAATAAAAGCAACAGACTGCATAATAAAGGTTGCTATCACAAGGGGCAATGCAACGTGACGTTCTTTTGCACTAAGGGGTTGAGCATACAAACAAATAAGCGCATGGCAACCTCTGCTTCCCTCTGCGAAGGGCCTATCTTTTACTTTTATGCAAAGAACCAAAGTTTTCTCTCTATTCCTTTTTATTTTATCCTTTCGCAAGCATCATGTGGTGAGGAAAGATCTAGGCACATATATCCATTTGAATATGGGTGGCATGAGTTACTATTGTTGACATCACCCTTGAGGTGAGTACATTGGGAGGCAAAACTATAAGCCCTTATCTTTCTATGTGTTCGGTTGAAACGTTTTCCTCATGTGTATGCGGTGAGTGTTAGCAATCATAGAAGACTATATGATGGTTGAGTATGTGGACTTACCTAAAGGCTCCGATACGTGACCCATCTTGAAAAGATGATGAATTTTAGTTGCAAAGTTGATTGAGAACATAGTTTGTTGATTTCTAATAGAGTTTATGCTTTATACTTCAATTTTGTGATGAACTATTACTTGTTCATGAGAATTCTATGGTAAAAGTACTTTGATAAGAGTCTTATGTTTAAATTTATTGCTGTCATAATAATCTACATGATGCTTCTATGTTTGTATTTTGTTTTTATTGACACCTCTCTCTCAAAGCATGTGGATATGTTTTTCGATTTCGGTTTTTGCTTGAGGAAGCTTGGGGGAGTTGGTACGTACATTTTGCCTCATGTTCTCTTACTGTTATTTATGATGTTTTTATGCATAATAATTCTTTTTGGAGTAATTCTAATGCATTTTCTCTCACAATTTGCAAGGTATGCACCAAGAGGGAGAATTCCGGCAGCTGGAAATCTAGACCTGAAAAAGCTATGTCAGGCCACCTATTCTGCACAACTCCAAACAAGATGAAACTTCACGGAGATTTTTTATGAATTATTTGAAGTATATTGGAGCAAAGAAGTACCAAAGGGGGCCCACCAGGTGGGCACAACCCACCTGGGCGCGCTAGGGAGCCCAGGTGCACCCTGGTGGGTTGTACTCATCTAGGCCCACATCCGGTGCCCATCTTCTCGTATATAAGTCCTTCTGACCTAGAAAAAATAAGGAGAAGAATTTTGGGATGGAGCGCCACCGTCTCGAGGCGGAACTTGGGCAAGAGCACTTTTGCCCTCCGGCGGAGCGATTTTGCCGGGGGAACTTCCCTCCCGGAGGGGGAAATCATCGTCATCATCATCACCAACAACTTCCCCATCTTGGGGAGGATTATCTCCATCAACATCTTCAGCAGCACCATCTCATCTTGAGAACCCACAAGTGTAGGGGATCGCAGCAGTTTTCGAGGGTAGAGTATTCAACCCAAATTTATTGATTCGACACAAGGGGAGCCAAAGAATACTCTCAAGTATTAGCAGTTGAGTTGTAAATTCAACCACACCTGGAAGACTTAGTATATACAACAAGGTAATTCGATAGCAAAGTAATATGGAAGTAACGGTAATGGTAGCAAAAGTAGCGATAGTAGTTTTGTAGTGATTGTAACAGCAGCAGCGGAAAAGTAAATAAGCAACAACCAATATGTGAAAAGCTCGTAGGCATTGGATCAGTGATGGATAATTATGTCGGATGCGATTCCTCATGTAATAGTTATAACATTGGGTGACACAGAACTAGCTCCAGTTCATCAATGTAATGTAGGCATGTATACCGAATATAGTCATACATGCTTATGAAAAAGAACTTGCATGGCATCTTTTGTCCTACCCTCCCGTGGCAGCGGTGTCCTATTGGAAACTAAGGGATATTAAGGCCTCCTTTTAATAGAGTACCGGACCAAAGCATTAACACCTAGTGAATACATGAACTCCTCAAATTACGGTCATCACCGGGAGTGGTCCCTGATACGTCTCCAACGTATCTATAATTTTTTATTGTTCCATGCTATTATATATGATGTTTTGGATGTTTAATGGGCTTTATCATACACTTTTATATTATTTTTGGGACTAACCTATTAACCCAAAGGCCTAGTGCAGATTGTTGTTTTTGTCTATTTCAGGGTTTCGCAGAAAAGGAATATCAAACGGAGTCCAAACGGAATGAAACCTTCGCGAGAGTTATTTTTGGAACGATAGCAACATAGAAGACTTGGAGTACATGTGAGGGAACGAAGGAGGCAGCCACGAGGGTCCAGGGCATGCCCCCTCCTACAGGGCGCGCCCACCACCCTCGTGGGCCCCCTCTGGCCCCCCCGATGCCCTCCTTCCTCCTATATATACCCATATACCCTGAAAACATTGAAGCAACAGACAAAAACCCTAATTCCACCGCCGCAACCTTCTGTTCCCGTGAGATCCCATCTCGGGGCCTGTTCCGGAGCTCCACCGGAGGGGGGATCTTCCACGGAGTGCTTCTACATCAAAACCATTACCTCACCATGAGTTGTGAGTAGTTTACCATAGATCTTCGGGTCCATAGTTATTAGCTAGATGGCTTCTTCTCTCTTTTTGAATCTCAATACCAAGTTCTCCTCGGTCTTCGAGGAGATCTATTTGATGTAATCATTTTGCGGTGTATTTGTCAATATCCGATGAATTGTGGGTTTATGATCAATATTATCTATGAGAAATATTTGGTTCTTTTCTGAATTCTTTTATGTATGATTATAATATCCTTGCAAGTCTCTTCGAATTATCGGTTTGGTTTGGCCTACTAGATCTATAGTTCTTGCAATGGGAGAAGTGCTTGGCTTTGGGTTCAATCTTGCGGTGTCCTTTCCCAGTGACAGCAGGGGCAGCAAGGCA
>LR738715.1:221250392-221290134 GCA_902687465.1 Secale cereale | reverse complement strand
CTCATACAAAACCGTATAACTCATCATGTCTTGACCATATCACATCACAACATGCCCTGCAAAAACAAGTTAGACGTCCTCTACTTTGTTGTTGCAAGTTTTACGTGGCTGCTACGGGCTTAGCAAGAACCGTTCTTACCTACGCATACAAAACCACAATGATGTTTCGTCAAGTATGTGTTGTTTTAACCTTCACAAGGACCGGGTGTAGCCACACTTGATTCAGCTAAAGTGAGAGAGACATACACCCGCCAGTCACCTTTAAGCAACGAGTGCTCTTAACGGTGAAACCAGTCTCGCGTAAGCATACTCGTAATGTCGGTCCGGGCCGCTTCATCTCACAATATCGCCGAAGCAAAGTATGACATGCTGGTAAGCAGTATGACTAGTATCACCCACAACTCATTGTGTTCTACTCGTGCATATCATCTACGCATAGACCTGGCTCTGATACCACTGTTGGGGAACGTAGTATTTTAAAATTTTCCTACGATCATGCAAGATCTATCTACCAGATGCATAGCAACGAGAGGGAAGAGTGTGTCTACGTACCCTCGTAGACCGGAAGCAGAAGCGTCAAGTGACGCGGTTGATGTAGTCGAACTTCTTCGCGATTCAACCGATCAAGCACCGAATGTACGGCACCTCCGCGTTCAGCACACATTCAGCTTGATGACGTCCCACGAGCTCTTGATCCAGTTGAGCTTCACGGGAGAGTTTCGTCAGCATGACGGCGTGGTGACGGATATGATGTATTTATCGGCGCAGGGCTTCGCCTAAGCACTGCAACGGTATGACCGAGGTGTGTTTCTGTGGAGGGGGGCACCGCACACGGCTGGAACAATTCAACTTGTGTGTCTTTGGGTGCCCCCTGCCCCCGTATATAAAGGAGCAAGGGAGGAGGGCCGGCCGGCCTCCTATGGTGCGGCTAGGGCAATCCTACTAGGAATAGGATTGCAATCCTATTCCTAGTAGGAGTCCACCAAAAAGGAAGAGAGGGAAAGGAAAAAGGGGGAGAGGTGGCGCCCCCCCCCAATCCTAGTCCAACTAGGATCCCTAGGTGGGGCGCCGGCCAGCTTCTAAGGGCTGCCTCTCTCCTTTCCTCAAGGCCCACTATGGAGCATCCCCCCTCGTAGGGGGTTCCGGTAACCCCCTCCGGCAATCCAGTTAAATCCGAAACTTTTCCGGAACACTTCCGGTGTCCGAATATAGTCGTCCAATATATCAATATTTATGTCTCGGACATTCCGAGACTCCTCGTCATGTCCGTGATCTCATCCGGGACTCCGAACTACCTTCGGTACATCAAAACTCATAAACTCATAATACCGATCGTCATCAAACGTTAAGCGTGCGGACCCTACGGGTTCGAGAACTATGTAGACATGACCGAGACTCATCTCCGGTCAATAACCAATAGCGGAACCTGGATGTTCATATTGGCTCCTACATATTTTACGAAGATCTTTATCGGTCAAACTGCATAACAACATACGTTGTTCCTTTTGTCATCGGTATGTTACTTGCCCGAGATTCGATCGTCGGTATCTCCATACCTAGTTCAATCTCGTTACCGGCAAGTCTCTTTACTCGTTCTGTAACACATCATCTCGTGACTAACTTATTAGTATTTTGCTTGCAAGGCTTATTGTGATGTGTGTTACCGAGAGGGCCCAGAGATACCTCTCCGACACTCGGAGTGACAAATCCTAATCTTGATCTATGCCAACACCACGAATACTTTCGGAGACACCTGTAGAGCATCTTTATGATCACCCAGTTACGTTGTGACGTTTGATAGCACACAAGGTGTTCCTACGGTATTCGGGAGTTGCATAATCTCATAGTCATAGGAACATGTATAAGTCATGAAGAAAGCAATAGCAGTAAAACTAAACGATCATAGTGTTATGCTAACGGATGGGTCTTGTCCATCACATCATTCTCCTAATGATGTGATCCCGTTGATCAAATGACAACTCATGTCTATGGTTAGGAAACATAACCTTTGATCAATGAGCTAGTCTAGTAGAGGCATACTAGGGACACTCTGTTTTGTCTATGTATTCACACATGTACTAAGTTTCCGGTTAATACAATTCTAGCATGAATAATAAACATTTATCATGATATATAAGAAATATAAATAACAACTTTATTATTGCCTCTAGGGCATATTTCCTTCATAAACCTCGCATCACTGTACCCTTTCCACCTCCGGTGTGCCACTGTGGCGACCCCTTTTTCTATAAAAGGAGGCCCGAGGCGACCAGGAGGGGGATTCGGCTTTTTGGAGCTCCTCACGCCCCATAGCTAGCTGAAGAACACAAAGATACAATCCACCAAAGCAGGAGTAGGGTTTTACGCATCCTCGCGGCCCGAACCTGGATAAACGAACCGTGTGCTAACTGTTGGATCCGCTCTTCTCTCAACCCCGTGCCCCGCAACCGTAGTAGGGATTCTTGTGATCCCATAGGTGTCGTTCCCAATATATCGATAGGTTTGAAGAGTGAAAACCACTGTCTCTTGAGTAGAGGCTCTGGCCTTTGACATAGGAGCTCTTTTGGCAGGTGCCTTCTTGTTCAAACCTGGCTTTGTTGCAGCAGCTATGCCATACTCTTTCCTGAGCACATTCTTCTTTGAAGTGGCCTCATCAGCCACAAAGTCCTCATCATTAGTGTCAGAAGTTTTCTTCCTCTTGGTCTTGGTAGCAGCCTCAGGCAAGTTGCTAGGTGTGCTCCGGCTGCCCTCAGCAGAGCTTCTAGAGGGACTAGTGCCTTCACTCATGTTAACTTGCTCCTCAGACAAGTTCTGGCTATCACTCTAGTCAGACATCTTTGCAAAAGCAAACCCTGTGAATAGATGTAGATGAGGTAGAGTGGATAAGCATCACAAAGTGCAGAGTTTTTGCAAAACAGATGACTCAAATACTTAGTTTTAGTTCTCTACAAAAAGCATTTCGGAGCTACCGATTTGTTCAACTCGGTGATACCGAAGCAATTCTAGAACTTAAACTAGTGAAATCGGTCAGACCGAGTCACAGTTCGGTGGCACCGAGATTGCTAGGGTTTCACAGAGAGTTGAACTCGGTCGCACCGATTTGCAATTTTCGGTCAGACCGAAAATCACATGTGCAATGGTCTAAGCCAGATTGTGAGACCGATTTCTACAACTAGAGTCGATCTGAGAAGAGTTTGGCGGAGACCAGACCCTAAATTTTTCGAATCAAAACTAATCTAAGGATGTTTCTGCTGGACATGATGATTTCAGTCGTGGAAAGAATCATGGCAAAGCAATGTGCTACGAATCAGAGTTAAGGAATAGCACAAAGATCGAGTTCATACCCTAACTCGGCGGTGAACTTGCTACGGCGGCAACGGCGGAGCAGATTGCCGTTGACGGCGGCGGAGACCAGCGGCAGGAAGTCACTGGTGGCAAGGAGATGATCCAGAGACCCGAGGAGGCAGAGCAAGTCACGCGCGGGCGAGAACGTTTTGGAAAGTTTTCCAAAATTTGGCCCATCTGTATATAGAAACCGACCCTGTCGGTGTGACCGAGTGGAACAACTCAGTGGCACTGAGATGCAAAACTGCTAGCAGTTACTACAACTCGGTGTGATCGAAAAGTTCAAATCGGTTGCACCGAGATTGAAAACATAGATCAACTCAGTGAACTCGGTGTGACTGAAGTGAATGATTTGGTCATACCAAAATGCACAAAGAGGTTTTGGAAGTTTAAGTCTATGACGAATCGGGACTCTGAGTGCTCCTCACACAGAGTGGTTCGAATCTGACTTTATCAAACTTTGTGATGTAGCATGAATAGAGTTTGAGACGAGAAAAGCATAGATAGCTAGAGGAGATTCTTAGGCATTCTTGTCCATCCATTTGGCAAAAGAAAAAGAGCCAAAAAATCAAAGCAACAAATGGATGTCCTTGAATGAGAAAAATATGCATTCAGCATGCTCACACAATAAGATAGCAAATGAAATATGTGGCAAAGCATGCACAACCATTCTAGCACCTATCAAGCAATTGGTGATGACTAGGTCATCTATATATGAGTATATTGACTTAGGAGTCAAATGAGAACATTTGATCATAGGTCATACTCATCGTTTAAGCACAAGTGGGGTTGACACTTTTACATAAAGCATTGTTGTGTTCACATCATTAGAGTTGCTTTAGCTCAATTGATTTGAGTAAAGCTCCCCCTAGATGTGATATCCCCCCTAAGAGAGATGAACTAACCTTGGGTTTTGTCGATGATGACTTCATGTAGGTGTTGAAGATGTAGATGCTCAATGTTGATGTAGATCATTTGGAGCAATCCATTGGAGTGAGTTGCACTTTCAATACCTACACGGGTTTGTCCCACAAGGAACAAACAAAGATATCCATAGACATAGAGTGAATTGCACACAAGATAATGTCCATGAAAGCATTTGGTTACCTTGTCCCTTGTCTTACCAACAAGAGGGTTTGTGACTCCTTGAACTAGTGCAAGATATGAAAGTTGTTTGCACTTGTCCTCTCCAAAATGATATGAGTGAAATATGTTGGCGGAGTCACCCTTAAGAACTCTCTAGTTCTTTTTCTTCGGGATCCACACCACCTTGATGGGAATCCTTGGAGTTGTAGTCGTACTTGATGAGGTAGAACTTGATGTAGTCTTGGGAACCCACTTGACCAAAGCCTTAGGAGCTTCTTAAAATGCATCAATCTCCTCTTGAAGCTTGTCATTGCCCTTTAGCTTATGGTCTTGTGGTGGAAGATCATCTTGTGCTTGTGTCCCTTGAAAAGAAGTAGGATCATACTTCTCTTGTTGAGGAACAAACTTCGTCTTGGGGTATTGATCTTCTCCCCACTCAACTCCATTGGCATTGAACTTTCGTTCAAAACCAACACCTTGATTCTTCCGGTGTATTCCTTGCTTGCGTACAATCTCCTCAAATTGCTTACTCCCGGCAAGGCTCTTGTAAACACCTATCTCTATAATTCCCTTCAGTAAGCTATTTTCTTGCTCAAGTGTAACTTGGCTAAGAGAATCATTAGTGGAATCAAGAGAACTACTAGAAGCAACAATATTGGGTTTAGCATGATTATTGTTACTACTAGATGAAGAATCTTTCTTGTCCTTGTTTCTAGATTTTACTTGTGGCATGTAAGTAGACAAGAGTAAACGCTTGGCACTGTAAGAAGAACTTTTCTTGCGAAGATCATCATTGATTTCTTTTAAGAACTCATGCTCTTGCTTAAGGTTGAGCATTTCAAAGCGTAACTTCTCATGAGTCTTTAAAAGTTCTCGATGATCTTCCAAGGTAGTTTCATGAGCTAACTTAAGAGTGTTTAATTCTTTAGTTAGACGCTCAAACTTCCCGTTATCATTGTCATTCATTTTATCTTGATTAGCATGATTAATAGCAATTTCATCATAGTTTTCATCACTATTTCTACCAACAAGTAAATCATCATCTCCTAGCAAGTCATCTTCATCACTATTGAAATCAACATACTTGGGGTGTGATAACTTAGGGCCTTTATCCATGAAGCATCTTCCAGTTCCTTCATTTGGTGAGTCAAATATGTCGTAGGAGTTGGTTGACACAAGAGCAATTCTGGCAACACCTTTATCTTGAGTATCTTCGGAGTCGGAGTAATAGCTTCTCTCGGAGTGATCATCCAAGTCGGAACCGGATACCCATTCACCAACATGAGCTTGATGTCTTCGTCTTGTATAGCTCCTTGATGGTGTGTCCTTCCTTTCCGAATCTTTGCTTCTCCGAGAAGGTCTTCGTTCATAACGATCATCTCTACTCATTCTCTCTCTTTGTGGTGAATCTTCTCTTCTACTTCTCCTTTTAGGTGAGACTTCTCTTCTTTGGTGGGGAGCCGTACACTCATTGGAGTAGTGTCTGGGTCTTCCACAATTGTAGCAATTTTGATCACGACTTGAAGATCTGTTGTCATTGTAGGACCTTGACTTGGAACTTCTCTCTTTGCTTCTATTCTTGTAGAACTTGTTGAAGTTCTTTACCATTAAGCTCAATTCTTCATTGAAGACTAGTTTCTCACTTGATGATGTAGGAGCATCACATGAGGCTTTGTAAGCACCACTAGACTTGTTGTGAAGCTCTTCTTTATCCTTGAGTGACATCTCATGAGCAACAATTCTTCCAATGACTTCCGTTGGCTTGAGATCTTTGTAGTTGGGCATCATTTGGATCAATGTGCACATGGTATCATATTTTCCATCCAAGGCTCTTAGGATCTTCTTGATGATGAATCTGTTGGTCATCTCTTCGCTTCCTAAGCCGGCAATCTCATTTGTGATGAGAGCAATCCTAGAGTACATTTCAGCGACACCTTCACCATCCTTCATCTTGAACTTGTCAAGTTGACTTTGAAGCACATCCAACTTGGATTCCTTTATGGATTCGGTACCTTCATGCATATCAATCAAAGTATCCAAAATTTCCTTTGCATTCTCAAGACGACTGATTTTGTTGAATTCCTTGGGGCACAATCCGTTGAAGAGGATATCGCAAGCTTGAGCATTGTATTGCAACATCTTCAATTCTTCCGCGGTAGCTTCACGAATCGGTTCCTTCCCATCGAAGAATTCACCTTGCAAACCAATACACACAATAGCCCAAACGGCGGGGTTATGTCCAAGAATATGCATTTTCATCTCATGCTTCTAACTAGCAAAATTAGTACCATCAAAGTAAGGACCTCTACGATGGTAACTTCCATCGCTAGACGCCATACTCTCCTAGGTTGTGAAACCAAGGCTATGATCACCAAAGCTATGGAAATCAAGGCAAATGGAGACCAAAGCTCGGATACCACTTGTAGGATCGAAAGTATGTCTAGAGGGGGGTGACTAGACTACTTGACCAAATAAAAATCTAGCATTTTCCCAATTTTAGTTCTTCGAATATTTTAGCAACTTAGCACAAGATAAGTAATCAACCTACACATGCAATTCTCAGCGGAATGTAAAACAATTGCATATGAAGGTAAAGGGAGGAGTTGGAGGAAGCAAACACAATGTATACACGGAGATTTTTTATGCGTGGTTCCGATAGGTGGTGCTATCGTACATCCACGTTGATGGAGACTTCAACCCACGAAGGGTAACGGCTGCGCGAGTTCACGGAGGGCTCCACCCATGAAGGGTCCATGAAGAAGCAACCTTGTCTATCCCACCATGGCCATCGCCCACGAAGGACTTGCCTCACTAGGGTAGATCTTCACGAAGTAGGCGATCTCCTTGCCTGTAGAAACTCCTTGGTTCGACTCCACAATCTTGTCGGAGGCTCCCAAGTAACACCTAACCAATCTAGGAGACACCACTCTCCAAAAGGTAATAGATGGTGTGCTGATGATGAACTCCTTGCTCTTGTGCTTCAACTAATAGTCTCCCCAACACTCAACTCTCTCTCACAGATTTGGATATGGTGGAAAGATGATTTGAGTGGAAAGCAACTTGGGGAAGTCTAGAGATCAAGATTCATATGGTAGGATTGGAATATCTTGGTCTCAACACATGAGTAGGTGGTTCTTTCTTTAAACAATGAGTAGTCGAAGTGTAGGTATGTTCTGATGGCTCTCTCCATGAATGAATAGTGGGTGGAGGGGTATATATAGCCTTCACACAAAATCTAACCATTACACACAATTTACCAAACTCGGTGGGACCGAATCAGAGAACTCGGTCAGGCCGGTTTAGTTCATAATGTGACCGTTAAGCATTTTGGTGGGACCGGTATGATCAACTCGGTAGGACTGATTTTATTAGGGTTAGGGCATAACGTAATCTCGGTGAGACCGATTAAACAAACTCGGTAGGACCTATTTTGATAATAGACTAACCAGAGAGTTGGTCAGGCAAACTCTGTGGGACCGATTTGCTCATTTCGGTTGGACCGAAACGTTACGAAGGGGAAACAGAGAGTTTGCATTGCGAACTTGGTGGGACCGATCGCTCATCTCGGTTAGACCGAAATGTTACAAAGGGAAACAGAGAGTTTGCAATCCCATCTCGGTGGGACCGAGATCCCTTTTGGTGAGACCGAAGTGACTAGTGTTTGGTGGCAGTGTGCTATGTCAACTGAACTCGATGGCGCCGGATAGAACTTTTCGGTGGGGCCGAGTTTGACTTTTGGTTTGGGACATATGTGGATGTGAGAAAGTGGTTGAGGGTTTTGGAGCATATCACTAAGCACTTTGAGCAAGAAAACCATTAAGCAACACCTCATCCCCTTTTAATAGTATTGGCTTTCCTATGGACTCAATGTGAACTTGGATCACTAAAATAGAAAATGTAGAGTCTTGAGCTTGAGCCAATATGTGTCCTTAGCATTTTGAGGGGTCCACATTCCTAATCCATGCCATGCCAATCATTGAACTTTCTGAAATGATCATCTTGAAAGAACATTAGTTCAATGAGCTATATGTTGTTAGTAATTACCAAAACCGCCCGGGGATAGTTGCACTTTCAACATGGTTTTCAAGCAAAGGTCAGACTTGAGGTACACAAAGGATCCAGTAGGAACAACTTATAGAATAAGTCTTACAATTTCCTCATGGAGGAATGGATAACATTGCAAAAAAGGAAACTATAATATAGGTCCTCCGGCCAGGTGTGCTAGGCATGACATGACCTTACCGGGTCATCTAAAGACCAATGCTATAACTCTACGAATATGTTCCAACCATCATAACTGACCGAGATTCGGGTCTGTTTGGAGTCAGGATACCTCAGACTCATGATGCCTGAGAAGAAAAGGTGCAACACAAATTGATGAGATGACATTGTAAGATTCTCGAGAAATGAACTATGGAAGCAAGTTCCAAAACAAGAGTTCATCATTAACCAAGGAGAAGATAAGGATGTGGCTGATGGAGTCAGTGAAAATTTACCTAGATTTCCACATTTATATTAACAAAGAGATGACAATTGTCGGGTCAAATTATATAATGATGTATGCTCGACGAAAACATATACAATCAAACATTGATTGAAATTTGCACTCGGAATATGGGCTGGGTTGCACGATCAATGTTAGAAGGTCACTCAATGAACAAAAGAATTATAATGAAACTATAGACCATTCAATTTTGAAGCAATATGGTTGCTAGAAGTTTTGAATTCACAAATCATAGTTCAATTCCTGGTATTCCAGTTAGAAACAACACGGGTACACCGATAGAATGGTGATGGTGAGAAGTATCCCTATACCAAGAATTCATAAGAGGTGGACCAATTATCACGACGTTCTTGACCTAAGAGATGGTAATAATCCAAGGTAGTACATAACATAAATTGGATAGTAAGGAACTCAAGGTACAACACAGAATAGGAACAAGTTTGCGTTGGGAGGGAAGGCAATAATGTTGTCGATGATAACATAAGTCATCGAGGGGAAAGGATGGTATTTCTCATCATGTATTCAATTTATTTTTGGAAGAGCCTAGAATGTTGATGATGATAACGACATATTTTTCGAGAGGTTTCATGAAGATGTAATCATTTAATGATGACCTCCAGCAAAAGGAATGTTGAAGCAAAAGGTTATCAGAACCACAGATAGGATTGCAAGCTTAGTACCGAATTTGACTTTCAAGACAAACAATAAGATGTTGAAGGGTCAATGTATCTTAATGAATTGTCGGGTTTGCGTTCCGAGGATGAAGGTCGTAGATAGCATGGTTAAGCTTTAGCATGACAATGCTGATGTGGCCAATCGACTGCGATTGACATGGCCGAGTACAAACTCGTAAGCAATGAAGATTACTAAGAGTTATTGAATCATATTGTGGACTCGATTCAGTTATCGAGGTCCTTGAGTGACTAACCACTTAGAGCCCAGGAAAAACTGGAATTGATGGGAACTAATACTTGATGGAGGCTCATAATTAAGCAACATGATTATGTGATATTATCTAGATACCACAGGGTAATACCCGAAGGAAGAGGAATAGAGGTCGGACATGTGTGTTGATCTGCAGAAGACAAGTACTTCAACTTGTCCAAGATAAGGAATCAGAGAATATCAATATGGTCAGAACCATGACTACAAAAGAACAAATCCCAGATATAACATGAGCTTATACCAAGGGGACAAATAATTTTTAAAGAAGCTTCCATGATAAGATCTACATCGTGTCCATGGGCATGAACAGAAAGTTCAAGATCGACTCCCACTTCTCCAATGCATGACCATTCATTCACTGTAGTTTCAATCAATTGGGGCATCTTAGAAACATATACCACATGCTTCGAGAGTACTTATCAATAGCTCGAAAGCAGAGCATGGTTGGCCAAATCATAGAATAGGAATTACCAATGGCATTACGTATCAGGGAAAGAACTTCTTGAGGTTTTTGCATATGAAGGACATTATCGGATGATAATTCAACAAAGGACCTGGCGGTCCATAACGGGGCTGATGTGAGCACCGGCACAATCAGCGGAAGAAACAATGCAAAGGCATTGAATTATAGAAACAACTGACTAATTCAAAGCTTATTTGCAAATGAATTATGATTTCCAAATCAAGGGATGATAAGTAAACACTCTGATTAAGGATGGATAAGTTGAGCAGACTTAGGGCTACAATCGATGGCAATTTGATTGGTCGAGATCCACCTCGTGTTTAAAATGATGTCTGAGCTGGAAGGATGAATTCTAGGATCTGATTGAGGATTCCGAGCATTCTCAACATATTGAATGAATGGATTCAAAATGAAAATAACAAAGGATGTCAATAATATTACCAGACTTATGGGATTAATCATAAGGCCAGCAAGCAAGAATTTCAAGAGCAATAGACTGTTGAGGATTTGCGGAAGATCGAATGGTATTTCGAAGACTTTTGTGTATACATGAATCAACTGGGATGAGCGGCTACTCGGTAGGTGCGAGAAATTGTTCGTAGGGGTATTCAGGGGGCAAATAACTGTGAGGCAGTAGGCACAAAGTATTCTCGGAACAATAGAGAGAATTTCGGGGTATCTTGTAATAAAAAGATCAATGGGGAGTGATTGTATGAATGGAAAGTGTACGCGGTTATTGATAGGGGTCTATCGATGGATGGAAATTGTAAAAGTGATTGCACAAAGTCTCGAGAGAACAACGTAGAGTATCTTTGGAATCTTGTGGTGCAACACCCAATCATCTGTAATAAGGGGCTCTCCAGATGGATGTGATCATGAGATCCTAATGTTAGAGTTAGCAAAACCTTTAACCTGAAAAGAAGAGAGATTAGAATCCCAGAGTAAAGACGAGGAATAAAAGATCCTAATACCACCCTACAGTGACGTGGGCCTGTAAGCCACACATCCATGTTAGTAAAACTTCCTCAATGGCTAAACTCGACTTCGGCGAAGGAGTTGGAAAGGGGATTCCTATAGATAGTTGACTCTGATACCAACTTGTGATGCCCTCGATTTGACCGTACCCTAATCATGCACGGAAATGTGTACGCCCAAGATCAAGGACTCACGGGTAGATATCACAATAGAACTCCAGAAACGAATTAAAGATCATACAAGCTTCATATTACAAGCCAGGGGCCTCGAGGGCTCCAATACATAAACTCGATCATAAATGAGTCAGCGGAAGCAATAGTATTTGAGTATAGACATACGTTAAACAAGGTGCCATGAGATGGCTAGCACAAACATAGATACAGATCGAAGAGGCATGGGCCTCCTGCCTGGGATCCTCCTAAACTACTCCTGGTCGTCGGCAGACTCCACATAGTAGTAGGCTCCAGCGGGGTAGTAGTAGTAGTCAGCAGCGGTATCTAGCTCCTGGGCTCCACCATATGGTTGCATCATCCGAGAAGAAGGGGAAAAGGGGGGAAAGGGGAAGAAAAGCAACCGTGAGTACTCATCCAAAGTACTCGCAACCAAGGATCTGCACTACATACGCATTGCTATATGTATAAAGGGGAAATATCTGTGGACTATACTACAGACTGGCAGAATGATAGAGGGAAAGCTAGGCCAATCGCAGACTACTCTTCTGGCAGCCTCCATCTTGCAGCAGTAGAAGAGAGTAGCTAGAATAGTAACAAGTATCAATGCTTCTGGCAGCCTCCGTCTTGCAGCAGTAGAAGAGAGTACCTGGAAAGTTCACCAAGTAACATCGTATAGCATAATCCTACCCGATGATCCTCTCCTTGTCACCCTGTGAGAGAGCAGTCGCTGGGTTGTATCTGGTGCTTGAAAGGGTGAGTTTTATTAAGTATCTGGTTCTAGTTGTCATGAGGTCGGAATACAACTTCGGGTCATCCTGTTACCGTGGACACGACTATTCGAATAGATTACCTCCTTGCAGGGGTGCACTACATAACCCGAAACGCTCGATCCCTCTGGCCGGACACACTTTCCTGGGTCATGCCCGGCCTTAGAAGATCAACACGTCGCCGCCCTACCTAGGCCCGACAGAGAGGTCAACACGCCGGTCTAAATCCTAAGCGCGCATGGGTCTTGGGCCCATCACCCTTTGCACTCCTGCACGTTGCGTATGCGACCGGTGAGAAGACCTAGCCCCTTTATACAAGTGCGGGCGTTCTAGTCCAACCCAGCGTGCGCCGCTCAGTCACTGACGTCCGGAAGGCTTTGGCTGATACTACGATGCCGGTTGCCCATATCTTGTCCCGTGTGGCAGTTAGTGCGTATAAGGCCAACGACCCAACTCAGATCAAATATCCGAACTCGTTAAGCGTGTTATTATGAAATAACCGTGGACAACGACCAGGGACCAGGCCCACCTGTCTCCTAGGTGGTCGCAACCTGCCATGTCGCTCCGCCACAAAGATCCACACAGAGGGCTGTCTGGAAAAATGTGCTTTCAGCCCCCAATCCGTGAATCACTCGCGGGTACTCTACGAGCCGACTCGACTTTAGTCACATCATGTATCATGTAAAGATGTATATAGAATATACCCGTCATCACATCCCGACATGATCACGGCCCAATAATATAGCATAGCAGACATACAAGAATGTATGGCCACTTACTAGCATCCTATACTAAGCATTTAGGATAGCAGGTAAAAGGTATCAACAGTTGTAGCAACGATGACATGCTATGAGGCAGGCTAGGAGCTATTGAATCAACAATAGTAGCAAACCTAATGCAAGAAATAAGAGAGAAGAGAGTGGGAAATATCTGGTTGATCAAAGGGGGTGTGCTTGCCTGGAAGCTCAACAGAGAAGGACGGGTCGTCAACACTATAGTTGATCGGGGCAGCAGCAGTGGCATCAGTCACGAAGTCTACCGGAGAGAAGAGGGGGAAGAAACAATAAATACAATGCAAACAGATGCATGACATGGCAATAAACTGTGCTAGGTGTGCCCTAATGCGGTACTAGGCGGTACTGGCGAAGGGGGGAAACATCCGGGAAAGTATCCCCGGTGTTTGTCATTTTCGATCAGATGAAACGGAGGGGGGCGGTTGCATGTTCATTATGCTAGGTACGTGTGGCAGACGAACGGACTGTGTATCCGTATTCGTCTCGCTTTTCTGAGCAACTTTCATGTACACAATATTTTCATCCATGATACGGCTTATTTCATATTAATTTTCAAAGTTGTAATTCATTTAAAAATTAAATGCTAAATGACTAGATATAGCCAACACAGTATACACAACAATGTACACTAGCTGACATGTGAGACCAGGGGGTCCCAGTTGATCAGTCAAAGTTTGTCTGGTCAACAAGGGGTGGGGCCCCCTGTCATTGTCTGTCTAGTTAACTAACAAGATTAGTTAGACTAATTAAGTAGTTAAATGGTTAATTAATTCATTTATTTAATTAGTTGATTATCTTAATTATTATTAACATTATTATTTCTTTTCCTTTTTTGTGCTCGTTCTAGGGGAGAGCCCGACTGATCAGTGGCTTGGCCAGGGGCTCGGAGCCAACATGCCTCCCAGGCATGCGCGCATGCACGGAGGTGCGGCAGCAGCCACGACAAAGCGCTGGTGGCTAGAGATGGCGAGCCGTAGGACAGGGCTGGACAGAGAGGAGAGGCAGAGGAGGAGCGGCCAGGCGCAGGCGGACGGGCACGCCGCTGTGGTAGGGCGCGTGGGCGAAGGGCGCGGGCGGCGGTGAAGTGGCCGGAGCGGCTTCGAGCAGCAGGCAGCGGCGGAGGAGGCAGCGAGTGGGGGCGGGCGGGAGCGGCAGTGCGAGGCGCGGGGCAGCCGCGGGGCCGGACGCGCCGGGAGCGCGTACGACGCGGGGTAGAGAGGGGGGATAGGCCGGAGCATCACCAGCGTCGTGGGGAGAGGGGGCGGCGAGGCAGGAGGGGGTCCAGTGGGGAAGAGGACGGGGGCGAGGCGATGCGGTGACGGGGAGGGGACTGACGAGGTCCGGCGATGGCGTCGGGGCGAATCGGGCGCGGCAATGGCGAAAGTGAGGCGTTGAGGTGCACCGGCGATGGAGAGGCGGGGAGCCGCGGGCGACGGTGGCGAGGTCGAGCGGTGTGGTGGCGACGAGAACCGGTGGCATGGTCGGCGGTGGCGATGGGATCGAGGTCGCCCGATGCCGATCCAATCGGGGGAGAGAGGGAATAGTGGGGAGGGGAAGGTTTGTGGGCTAGGGTTTAGGGTTTCGGGATGGCCAGGGGGTATACGCCAGGGAGTGAGGGATGGTTGGGCCATGTGGTCCGGCCTGGCTGGCAGTGGCCAGCTGGGCCAAGGCCCATCAGGGATTTTCTCTTTTCTTGTTTTTTTCCTTTACTCTTTTCTATTTCTTTTTAGTTTTATTTTATTTTTAGTTTTGTAAAATATACTACTAGCCCCTAAATTGTATTATAGATAAAGCCACTGCCAAAAATAATTTGAGACATTAATTCAATAGTTTGTAATTGTCCAATAAGTAAAAAAACGTTTAATAATTGTTTTACCTACTATTTAAATCATTTTATTGCATTAAAACACTTTATAAAAATGTGTATTCTTCAACAATATTACTTATGATTTATTTGACACACTTAGAACATTTTAGTTTTGATATTTGAAAACTTTTATTGTTTGATTTGATTTTGAATGTGAATTTGAATGGGGTTTGAATCAACACGAGTTTTAATAATAGTAATCATGGTGATGTGGCATCATTAGTAGAGGGTTACTTTAGCTTACTTATCTGGGCGTTACATTCTCTCTCTGAAAATGTATGCTGGAAGTGTAAGCACGTTCTGATGGCTCTCTCACGAATGGAGAAGGGGTGGAGGGGTATTTATAGCGTCCACACAAAATCCAACCGTTATACACATTTGACCCAACTCGGTCAGACCGAATAGAAGAACTCGGTGAGACTGATTTAGTTCAAAATGTGAATGTTAGGAATCTCGGTGGGACCAACTAGAACAACTCGGTGGGACCGATGTGCTAGTGCTAGGGCAAAACCTCATCTTGGTGGCGCTGATTGCTTGAACTCGGTGAGACCAATTTCAGCAAAGAGGAGACAGAGAGTTGGTCAGGCAAACTCGGTGTGACCGATCTCTCATTTTGGTGAGACCGAAATGTTACAAAAGAATCACAAAGAGTTAGCAGGGCCATCTCGAGATCCGTCTCAGTGTGACCAAATTGTTAGGGTTTCTTGCAGTGGCTATGTCATGAGAACTCAGTGGCGCCGGATAGGAATATTCGGTGAGGCCGAGTTTGACTTAGGGTTTTGGACATATTTGGAAATGAGAGAGTGGTTGAGGGTTTTGGAGTAATATCACTGAGCACTTGAGCAAGTAATCCATTAAGCAACACATCATCCCCTTTTAATAGTATTGGCTTTCCTATGGACTCAATGTGATCTTGGATTACTTAAATATAACTGAAGAGTCTTGAGCTTTTGCCAATATGGGTCTGATGTGTACTTTATTCTTGTAGACTCGTGTTGGGCCTCCAAGCGCAGAGTTTTGTAGGACTGTAGCAATTTTCCCTCAAGTGGATGACCTAAGGTCTATCAATCTGTGGAAGGCGTAGGATGAAGATGGTCTCTCTCAAACAACCCTGCAAACAAATAATAAAAAGTCTCTTGTGTCCCCAACACACCAAATACAATGGTAAATTGTATAGGTGCACTAGTTCGGTGAAGACATGGTGATAGAAGTGTAATATGGATAATAGATATTGATTTTTGTAATTGGAACAATAAAAAATAGCAAGGTAGCAAGTGATAAAACGGAGCACAAATGGTATTGCAATGCTTGAAAACCCGACCTAGGGTCCATACTTTCGCTAGTGCATTCTCTCAACAATGCTAATATAGTTGGATCACATAACCATCCCTTAACGTGCGATGAAGAATCACTCCAAAGTTCCTGTCTAGCGGAGAACATAAGAAGAAATTGTTTGTAGGGTACGAAACCACCTCAAAGTCATTCTTTTCGATCGATCTATCAGGAGTTCGTACTAGAATAACATCAAGTTATCCTTTCCGATCGATCTATGAAGAGTTCGTACTAAAATAACACCATATGATACGCATCAACCAACTCTAATGTCACCTAGATACTTCAATGTCACCGATAGTAACCAATAATGACACTCGGCTCAACCGATACTAACCGATAATTGTTGATGAAAAAAGGTGGGAGGCCTACCGGGGCATCCCAAGATTAGATACCTGAGACTTCCTGAAATATTATCTTGGGATGTCATGGGCATCCCCAAGTTTGACCTTTTGTGTCTCCTTAATTCCTCTCATATCTCGGTTTCTTAAATCTCAAAAACTTCATCCAGACAAAACTCAACAAGAACTCGTGAGACAAGTTAGTATAAATCAATGCATAACCTTATCATTCTCTACTGTAGAAAATCACTAAAATTATAATTTAACATTTCATGCTAAATGCCTCTGCATATTTAATACTCCTATCCTCAAATAGAATCATTAAACACGTAAACATATGCAAAACATAACAACAATCTGTCTACACCTGTAAAGAGTGCAATTTTCCTCATACTTCCCTAGATCAAAAACTTCTGAAAATTACCATGTTATAGAGAACTTATTAATGCTCACTATGTGAAAATTTCAAGATTTTATCACGTTCTGACTATCCAGAAGAATTCATACAATGATAGAAAACTTTTTGTTTTCAAACAGCAACGTATAGTCCTGCAAAATAAGCATGGTAAAGGCTATCCTTGACACTTTTATTGAGATAAAATATGCAAACATTATTATAAATACCATCAAGCAAATCAAAACAAGATAAAATGATGCTCCAAGCAAAGCTCATATCATGTGACGAATAAAAATATAGCTTCAAGTGTGGTTACCGATAATGTTAGAGACGAAAAGAGGGGATGCCTTCCGGGGCATCCCCAAGCTTAGTTGCTTGGGTCTTCCTCGAATGTTACCTTGGGGTGCCTTGGATATCCCCAAGCTTAGGGTCCTGCTACTCCTTATTCTCCTCATAACGACATCTCACACAAAACTTGAAAACGTCAATCACACAAAACTTAACGAAACTTCGTGAGATGGGTTAGTATGATAAAACAAATCATTCAATTTGGGTACTGTCAAAGAGAAGATTCGTAATTTTTCTCATACAATGCCTGCTGCACCATATCATTTCTGCAATTTACATTGACCAATATAAGTCACAGAAATTAGAAAACAAGCAAACTATGCATTGAAAACAGAATCTGCCAAAAACAGAACAGTCTATAAAGATCAAAACTGATCTCATACGCATGCAACTGCCAAAATTCTCAAAAAATTAGGAAAGCGTAGACAATTTGTATATAAATCATCTGTGAAAATTTAAGAATTTTATCACGTTCCAGTGAAGCACATAAATTCCATCACTAGACGCAAAAGTTTCTGTTTTTGCACATAATCAAGTCAACTATCATCCACACTGTCCCAAAGGCTTTACTTGACACTTTATTGAAACGAAATCTATAAAACATGATTAATACAGTAGCTTAACCATGTGAACGCACAAAAAAAGTAGGGCTAAATGTTGGGTTGTCTCCCAAGAAGCACTTTTCTTTAATGCCTTTTAACTAGGCGTGATGATTTCAATGATGCTCACATAAAAGTAAAGAATTGAAACATAAAGAGAGCATCATGAAGCACATGACTAGCACATTTAGGCCTAACCCACTTCCTATGCATAGGTATTTTGTAAGCAAACAACTTATGGGAGCAAGAATCAACTATCATAGGAAGGCAAAACAAGCATGACATCAAAACTTTCAACACATAGAGAGGAAACTTGATATTATTGAGATATGTAAATGCATATTTTCCTCTATCATAATAATTTTCAGTAGCATCATGAATGAATTAAACAATATAGCCATCACATAAAGCATTCTTTTTCATGATGCATAAGCATAGAAATTTTGCTACTCTCCACATAAGCAAATTTATTCTCATGAATAGTAGTGGGAGCAAACTCAAGAAAATAACTATCATGAGACACTTGATTGGCATGATCAATTTGAGCATTAAAATAATGATGGCAAGTTTCATAGTTATCATTATTCTCTATAGCATACATGCCATCATCATAGATGCTTACACGTACTACACCATTGACTCCTCTCCCCTTCCCCTCTCGCGACCGCGTCGCCCCCGCGGGCGACCAGCCGCGCAGCGTCCTCCCCCTCCTCCAGACCCCCCTCCCCTTCCTCCCCGTCGCCGTCGCTGGCACCCGCGGCCGGCCTGGCCCCAGGGACGCTGGTGGCGGCATCCCGTTAACTTTCCCCTCCCGGTGGCTCTCCGGCGCGGGGCAGATCTGCACCGGGGGGTGCTCCTAGGCGGCGGTGATCTGGCTAGCGGTGGGGCTCCTCGACGCGGCGTGGGCGGGCGGCACTGTTGTTGGCGGCGGGATGGCGCAGCGGAGCGGCCTAGCGGCGGCGCTCAGCCCAGATTTGGGCCCTTTGGGCCCCATCTGGGCCGGCGGCAGGTCTGGTGTACGGCATGAATCCCTGGAGGTGGGGGAGTAGCGATGAACAGCGGGGTGCTGGCGGTGGAGACGCTAACCTGCTGCAGCATGGCAGGCGGGGCTTAGCGGGCCCGTTTCGGGCCTGGCCGGGCCAAGGGTGGCCTGGTATGCCCCGCTGCCATGTCCGGACAGGTACCGCGATGGTGCCAAAGGTGCGGGCCTCTCGCACGACGGCGGTGGAGGTGGTTACCTCCCATTCGGCCTTGGTACTGCTGCTCCCGTCTCTTGGATCTTCTCTCTGGTCTTCTTGGCCTCGTGGTGGTGCTCGCAGCGAGAAGGCGTAGGTGGCGGCGCAACCGTGATGGCGCATGGTGTTGGGTGGTGGTTTGGCTGGTCAGCTCCGGTTGGCCGGTGGGGTTTGGCATGCGGGAGAAATCCTTGCTGGTTCGTCCGGCTCCGATGCGATGACACCGTCGGGTGACACTATCCCTTCTTGGAGAGTGTCGGTAGTAGCTATCCCCCACCTCCCTCCGCATATTGGGGGAAACCCTAGGACTTGTCCGGGCAGCAGCATCGTCGGTGTTGCATCCCTTCTTGGAGGTGTTTCTTAGTTCGCAGTAGATCGGAGCCTAGGGCTGTAGTGGTTTGTTTCCGGAGGGCGCAGCGGTCGCGAGTCTTCCTTGCTTTGTCAAGCTGTTGCTGTTGGCATTTATTTCTTATCCTTTTTCTTTTTGCTTGATGTGCTGCTCGCCCCAGCATTGCGATGTGTACAATGGTGGTTTTATTTGGAATACAAAGGGGGGGGAACCCTTTTTCGGTAATCATCATAGATAGGAACTTTGTTTTCATAGTCAATTGGAACCTCTTCCAAAATAGTGGAATCATCATTAAATAAAGTCATGACCTCTCCAAATCCACTTTCATCAATATAATCATCATAAATAGGAGGCATGCTTTCATCATAATAAAGTTTCTCATCAAAACTTGGGGGACTAAAAATATCATCTTCATCAAATATAACATCCCCAAGCTTATAGCTTTGCATATAGTTAGCATCATGAATATTCAAAGAGTTCATACCAACAAAATGCAATCATGCTCATCATTCAAAGATTTCTTGTCTAACATTTTATAGAATTCTTGTTCTATCAATTGAGCATAATCTTCCATTCCATCATTTTCACGAAAGACATTATAAAGATGAATAATATGATGCAACCTCAATTCCATTTTTTGTAGTTTTCTTTTACAAAACCAAACTAGTGATAAACAAGAAACTAAAAGATTTGATTAAAAGATCTAAAGATATACCTTCAAGCACTCACCTCCCCGGCAACGGCGCCAGAAAATAGCTTTATGTCTACTATGCAACTTTATTCTTGTAGACTCGTGTTGGGCCGCCAAGTGCAGAGTTTTGTAGGACAGTAGCAATTTTCCCTCAATTGGATGACCTAAGGTTTATCAATCTGTGGGAGGCGTAGGATGAAGATGGTCTCTCTCAAACAACCATGCAACCAAATAATAAAAAGTCTCTTGTGTCCCCTGTTGGGGAACGTAGCAGAATTCAAAAAAATTCTATGCTTTCACCAAGATCCATCTAAGGAGACATCTAGCAACAAGCATGTTAGAGTGCATCTACATACCCTTTTGTAGATCGCGAGCGGAAGCTTTCGAAGAAGCGTGGATGAAGTAGTCGTACTCTTCGCGTTCTTCATCACCGATGATCTAGCGCCGAACGTACGGCACCTCCGCGTTCAACACACGTCCGGTACAGCAACGTCACCTCCTTCTTGATCCAGCAAGGGGGGAGGAGAGGTCGTCGGAGATCCAGCAGCACGACGGCGTGGTGGTGGATGCAGCCGGAAATCCTGCAGGGCTTCGCCGGCGCGCTGCGGAGGAGGAGGAAGGTGTGACGGGAGGGGGAGAGGCGCCAGAGGATTGGGTGCGGCTGCCCTCTCCCCCCCCCCCACATATATATAGGGGGCCAGGGGGGTGCCAGCCCTGCAGATCCCATCTGCAAAGGGGGCGGCGGCCTGGGGGGAAACTTGCCCCCCAAGGCATAGGGGGCGCCTCCCTCCCCTAGGGTTTCAACCCTAGGCGCATGGAGGGAGGGCCCAGTTGGGTACGCCAGCCCACCAGGGGCTGGCCCCCTTCCCCTTGCTGCCTAGGGGCCCCACCGGTATGGGTGGCCCCACCCGATGGACCCCCGGGACCCCTTCGGTGGTCCCGGGACACTCCCTGTGACCCGCGGAGTTCACCCGATGGCCGAAACTGAACTTTCTATATATCATTCTTTACCTCTGGACCATTCCGGAACTCCTCGTCACGTCCGGGATCTCATCCGGGACTCCGAACAACTTTCGGGTTTCCACGTGCATGTATCTCTACGACCCTAGCGTCACCGAACCTTAAGTGTGTAGACCCTACGGGTTCGGGAGACACGTTGACATGACCGAGACCACTCTCCGGTCAATAACCAACAGCGGGATCTGGATACCCATGTTGGTTCCCACGTGTTCCTCGATGATCTTCATTGGATGAACCACTGTGTCAAGGATTCACTCAATCCCGTATGTTATTCCCTTTGTCCATCGGTACGGTACTTGCCTGAGATTCGATCGTCGGTATTTCCGATACCTTGTTCAATCTCGTCATGGCAAGTCTCTTTACTCGATCCGTAATCCATCATCCCGTGACTAACTCCTTAGTCACTTTGAGCTCATTATGATGATGTCTTACCGAGTGGGCCCAGAGGTACCTCTCCGTCACACGGAGTGACAACATCCCAGTCTCGGTTCGTACCAACTCAACAGACACTTTCGGAGATACCCGTTGCGTACCTTTATAGCCACCCAGTTACGTTGTGATGTTTGGCACACCCAAAGTATTCCTACGGCATCCGGGAGTTGTACAACCTCATGGTCTAAGGAATAAATACTTGACACCTAAAAGCTTATGCATTACAAACTATATGATCTCGTGCTATGCTCAGGATTGGGTCTTGTCCATCACATCATTCTCCTAATGATGTGATCCCGTTATCACTGACATCCTATGTCCATGGTCAGGAAACCGTGACCATCTGTTGATCAACGAGCTGGTAACTAGAGGCCTACCAGGGACTCAATGAGGTCTATATATTCACACATGTATTGTTGTTTCCGTACAATACAATTCAAGCATGAATAACAGACAATTATCATGAACAAGGAAATATAATAATAATACTTTTATTATTGCCTCTAGGGCATATTTACAACAGTCTCCCACTTGCACTAGAGTCAATAATCTAGTTACATTGTGATGAATCGAACACCCATAGAGTCCTAGTGTTGATCATGTTTTGCCCGTGGAAGAGGTTTAGTCAACGGGTCTGCGACATTCAGATCCGTATGCACTTTACAAATATCTGTGTCTCCATCTTGAACATAATTCCAGATGGAGTTGAAACGGCGCTTGATGTGCTTGGTCTTCTTGTGAAACCTGGGCTCCTTGGTAATGGCAATAGCACCAGTGTTGTCACAGAAGAGAGTCATCGGGCTTGACGCGCTTGGAATGACTCCTAGGTCGGTGATGAACTCCTTCATCCAGACTCCTTCCTGCGCTGCTTCGCAAGCAGCTATGTACTCCGCTTCACATGTAGAATGTGCCACCACGCTCTGCTTGCAACTGCACCAGCTGACTGCTCCACCATTCGAAATATACACGTATCCTGTTTGTGACTTCGAGTCATCAAGATCTGTGTCGAATCTAGCATCGACGTAACCCTTTACGACGAGCTCTTCGTCACCTCCATAAACGAGAAACATATCCTTAGTCCTCTTCAGGTACTTTAGGATGTTCTTGACCGCTGTCTAGTGTTCCATACCGGGATCACTTTGGTACCTCCCTACCAAACTTATGGCAAGGTTCACATCAGGTCTGGTACACAGCATGGCATACATGATAGAACCTATGGCCGAGGCATAGGGTATGACACTCATCTTTTCTCTATCTTCTGCCGTGGTCGGCGACTGAGCCTTGCTCAATCTCATACCTTGCAAAACAGGCAAGAACCCCTTCTTGGACTGATCCATATTGAACTTCTTCAATATCTTGTCAAGGTATGTACTTTGTGAAAGACCGATGAGGCATCTTGATCTATCTCTATAGATTTTGATGCCTAATATGTAAGCTGCTTCTCCAAGGTCCTTCATTGAAAAACTCTTATTCAAGTAGGCCTTTACAGTTTCCAAGAATTCTATATCATTACCCATCAGCAATATGTCATCCACATATAATATGAGAAATGCTACAGACCTCCCACTCACTTTCTTGTAGATACAGGCTTCTCCATAAGTCTGTATAAAGCCAAACACTTTGATCACATCATTAAAGCGAATATTCCAACTCCGAGATGCTTGCACCAACCCGTAAATCGAGTGCTGGAGCTTGCATACCTTGTTAGCATTCTCTGGATCGACAAAACCTTCCGGATGCATCATATACAACTCTTCCTTAAGGAAGCCATTAAGGAATGCCGTTTTGACGTCCATTTGCCATATCTCATAATCATAGAATGCGGCAATAGCTAACATGATTCTGACTGACTTCAGCATCGCTACGGGAGAGAAAGTCTCATCATAGTCAATCCCTTGAACTTGTCGATAACCCTTAGCGACAAGTCGAGCCTTATAGATGGTCACATTACCATCCGCGTCTGTCTTCTTATTAAATATCCATTTGTTTTCTATGGCGTGCCTGTCATCAGGCAAGTCCACCAAAGTCCATACTTTGTTTTCATACATGGATTCTATCTCGGATTTCATGGCTCCAAGCCATTTATTGGAATCCGGGCCCGCCATCGCTTCTTCATAGTTCGAAGGTTCACCGTTGTCTAACAACATGATATTCATGACAGGGTTGCCGTACCACTCTGGTGCAGAACGTGCCCTTGTGGACCTTCGAAGTTCAGTAGTAACTTGATATGTTTCTTCATGATCATCATCATTAACTTCCTCCCTTGTCGGTGTAGGCACCTCAGGAACAATTTCCTGCGCTGCGCTACTTTCCGGTTCAGGAGGGGTGCCTCTCACCTCATCAAGTTCTACTTTCCTCCCACTCACTTCTTTCGAGAGAAACTCTTTCTCCAGAAAGGATCCATTCTTGGCAACAAAGACTTTGCCTTCGGATCTGTGGTAGAAGGTGTACCCAATCGTCTCCTTTGGGTATCCTATGAAGACGCATTTTTCCGATTTGGATTCGAGCTTTTCAGGTTGAAGTTTCTTGACATAAGCATCGCAACCCCAAACTTTCAGAAACGACAGCTTCGGTTTCTTGCCAAACCAAAGTTCATATGGTGTCGTCTCAACGGATTTCGACGGAGCCCTATTTAAAGTGAATGCGACAGTCTCTAAAGCATAACCCCAAAAAGATAGCGGTAAATCGGTGAGGGACATCATAGAACGCATCATGTCCAACAGAGTACGATTTCGACGTTCGGACACACCGTTACGTTGAGGTGTTCCGGGCAGTGTCAATTGTGAAACAATTCCACAGTTCCTAAGGTGCGTGCCAAATTCATGACTCAAATATTCGTTGGGGAACGTAGTATTTTAAAATTTTCCTACGATCATGCAAGATCTATCTACTAGATGCATAGCAACGAGAGGGAAGAGTGTGTCTACGTACCCTCGTAGACCGGGAGCGGAAGCGTCAAGTGACGCGGTTCATGTAGTCGAACTTCTTCGCGATTCAACCGATCAAGCACCGAACGTACGGCACCTCCGCGTTCAGCACACGTTCAGCTTGATGACGTCCCACGAGCTCTTGATCCAGTTGAGCTTCACGGGAGAGTTTCGTCAGCACGACGGCGTGGTGACGGATATGATGTATTCACCGGCGCAGGGCTTCGCCTAAGCACCGCAACGGTATGACCGAGGTGTGTTTCTGTGGAGGGGGGCACCGCACACGGCTGGAACAATTCAACTTGTGTGTCTTTGGGTGCCCCCTGCCCCCGTATATAAAGGAGCAAGGGGGAGGCCGGCCGGCCCTTGTTTGGTGCGGCTAGAGGTGCAATCCTACTAGGAATAGGATTGCAATCCTATTCCTAGTAGGAATCACCAAAGAAGGAAGAGAGGGAAAGGAAAAGAGGGAGAGGTGGCGCCACCCAATCCTAGTCCAACTAGGAACCCTAGGTGGGGCGCCGGCCAGCCCTATGGGCTGCCTCTCTCTTTCCCTTAAGGCCCACTATGGACCATCCCCCCTCGTAGGGGGTTCCGGTAACCCCCTCCGGCAATCCCGTTAAATCCGAAACTTTTCCGGAACACTTCCGGTGTCCGAATATAGTCGTCCAATATATCAATCTTTATGTCTCGGACATTCCGAGACTCCTCGTCATGTCCGTGATCTCATCCGGGACTCCGAACTACCTTCGGTACATCAAAACTCATAAACTCATAATACCGATCGTCATCAAACGTTAAGTGTGCGGACCCTACGGGTTCGAGAACTATGTAGACATGACCGAGACTCATCTCCGGTCAATAACCAATAGCGGAACCTGGATGTTCATATTGGCTCCTACATATTCTACGAAGATCTTTTATCGGTCAAAACTGCATAACAACATACGTTGTTCCTTTTGTCATCGGTATGTTACTTGCCCGAGATTCGATCGTCGGTATCTCCATACCTAGTTCAATCTCGTTACTGGCAAGTCTCTTTACTCGTTCCGTAACACATCATCTCGTGACTAACTCATTAGTCTTTTGCTTGTAAGGCTTATTGTGATGTGTGTTACCGAGAGGGCCCAGAGATACCTCTCCGACACTCGGAGTGACAAATCCTAATCTTGATCTATGCCAACACCACGAATACTTTCGGAGACACCTGTAGAGCATCTTTATGATCACCCAGTTACGTTGTGACGTTTGATAGCACACAAGGTGTTCCTACGGTATTCGGGAGTTGCATAATCTCATAGTCATAGGAACATGTATAAGTCATGAAGAAAGCAATAGCAGTAAAACTAAACGATCATAGTGCTATGCTAACGGATGGGTCTTGTCCATCACATCATTCTCCTAATGATGTGATCCCGTTGATCAAATGACAACTCATGTCTATGGCTAGGAAACATAACCATCTTTGATCAATGAGCTAGTCTAGTAGAGGCATACTAGGGACATACTGTTTTATCTATGTATCCACACATGTACTAAGTTTCCGGTTAATACAATTCTAGCATGAATAAAAGACATTTATCATGATATAAGAAAATACAAATAACATCTTTATTATTGCCTCTAGGGCATATTTCCTTCAGTCTCCCACTTGCACTAGAGTCAATAATCTAGCTCACATCGCCATGTGATTTAATACCGATAGTTCACATCGTTATGTGAATAACACCCATAGTTCACATCGCCATGTGACCAACACCCAAAGGGTTTACTAGAGTCAATAATCTAGTTCACATCGCTATGTGATTAATACCCAAGAGTAATAAGGTGTGATCATGTTTTGCTTGTGAGAGAAGTTTAGTCAACGGGTCTGTCACATTCAGATCCGTATGTATTTCGCAAATTTCTATGTCTACAATGCTCTGCATGGAGCTACTCTAGCTAATTGCTCCCACTTTCAATACGTATCCAGATTGATACTTAGAGTCATCTGGATTTAGTGTCAAAGCTTGCATCGGCGTAACCCTTTACGACGAACTCTTTATCACCTCCATAATCGAGAAACATTTCCTTAGTCATCCAGTTACTAAGGATAATTTTGACCGCTGTACAGTGATCTACTCCTGGATCACTATTGTACCCCCTTGACAAACTCATGGCAAGGTACACAACATGTTTGGTACACAGCATGGCATACTTTATAGAACCTATGGCTGAGGCATAGGGAATGACTTTCATTCTTTCTATATTTTTTTGCTGTGGTCTGGCTTTGAGTCTTACTCAACTTCACACCTTACAAGTCAGGCAAGAACTCCTTCTTGGACTGATCTATTTTGAACTACTTCAAAATCTTATCAAGGTATGTACTCATCGAAAGTCTTATCAAGCGTCTTGATCTATCTCTATAAATCTTGATGCCCAATATGTAAGCAGCTTCACCAACGTCTTTCTTTGAAAACTCC
Organism: Secale cereale; assembly: GCA_902687465.1. NCBI lineage: Eukaryota > Viridiplantae > Streptophyta > Magnoliopsida > Poales > Poaceae > Secale > Secale cereale. Next base: position 221,263,085 of record LR738715.1, on the reverse strand, counting down.
TTTCAAACACTCCTTTATGCTTTCCAGAAAATTCCACATCATTTCCGATCGACAATATGTCATTCACATATACTTATCAGAAAGGCTGTAGTGCTCCCACTCACTTCTTGTAAATACAGGCTTCACCACAAGTCTGTATAAATCTATATGCTTTGATCAACTTATCAAAGCGTATATTCCAACTCTGAGATGCTTGCACCAGTCCATAGATGGATCGCTGGAGCTTGCACACTTTGTTAGCACCTTTTGGATTGACAAAACCTTCTGGTTGCATCATATACAACTCTTCTTTGAGATATCCATTCAGGAATGCAGTTTTGACATCCATTTGCCAGATTTCATAATCATAAAATGTGGCAATTGCTAACATGATTCGGACAGACTTAAGCATCGCTACAGGTGAGAAAGTCTCATCGTAGTCAACTCCTTGAACTTGTCGAAAACCTTTCGCAACAAGTCGAGCTTTGTAAACAGTAACATTACCGTCAGCGTCGGTCTTCCTCTTGAAGATCCATTTATTTTCGATGGCTTGCCGATCATCGGACAAGTCAACCAAAGTCCACACTTTGTTCTTATACATGAATCCATCTCAGATTTCATGGCCTCAAGCCATTTTGCGGAATCTGGGCTCATCATCGCTTCCTCATAGTTCGTAGGTTTATCATGGTCTAGTAACATGATTTCCAGAACTGGGTTGCCGTACCACTTTGGTGCGGAACGTACTCTGGTTGATCTACGACGTTCGGCAGAAACTTGATCTAAAGTTTCATGATCATCATCATTAGCTTCCTCACTAATTGGTGTAGGAATCACTGGAACTAGTTTCTGTGATGTTCCACTTTCCAATTCGGGAGAAGGTACAATTACCTCATCAAGTTCTACTTTCCTCCCACTCACTTCTTTCGAGAGAAACTCCTTCTCTAGAAAGGATCCACTCTTAGCAACAAAGACCTTGCCTTCGGATCTGTGATAGAAGGTGTACCCAACAGTTTGTTTTGGGTATCCTATGAAGATTTACTTCTCCGATTTGGGTTCGAGCTTATCATGTTGAAACTTTTTCACATAAGCATCGCAGTCCCAAACTTAAAGAAATGACAGCTTAGGTTTCTCGTCAAACCACAGTTCATACGGTGTCATCTCCACGGATTTAGATGGTGCCCTATTTAACGTGAATGTAGCTGTCTCTAATGCATAACCCCAAAAGTGATAGTGGTAGATCGGTAAGAGACATCATCGATCGTACCATATCTAATAAAGTACGGTTATGACGTTCGGACACACCATTACACTATGGTGTTCCAGGTGGCATGAGTAGTGAAACTATTTCACATTGTTTTTACTGAAGGCCAAAACTCGCTAACTCAAATATTTTACCTCTACGATCATATCGTAGAAACTCTTATTTTCTTGTTACGATGATTCTCCACTTCACTCTGAAATTCTTTGAACTTTTCAAATGTTTCAGACTTGTGCTTCATTAAGTAGATATACCCATATCTGCTCAAATCATCAGTGAAGGTCAGAAAATAACGATACCCGCCGCGAGCTTCAACACTTATTGGTCCACATACATCTGTATGTATGATCTCCAACAAATCTGTTGCTCGCTCCACAGTTCCGGAGAACGGAGTTTTAGTCATCTTGCCCATGAGGCATGGTTCGCAAGCACCAAGTGATTCATAATCAAGTGATTCCAAAAGTCCATCACTATGGAGTTTCTTCATGCGCTTTACACCAATATGACTTAAACGGCAGTGCCACAAATAAGTTGCACTATCATTATTAACCTTGCATCTTTTGGCTTCAATATTATGAATATGTGTATCACACGATCGAGATCCAACAAACCATTTTCATTGGGTGTATGACCATAGAAGGTTTTATTCATGTAAATAGAACAACAATTATTCTCTAACTTACATGAATAACCGTATTGCAATAAACATGATCAGATCATATTCATGTTCAACACAAACACCAAATAACACTTATTTAGGTTCAACACTAATCCCGAAAGTGTAGGGAGTGTACGATGATGATCATATCAATCTTGGAACTACTTCCAATACACATCGTCACTTCATCCTTTAACTAGTTTATGTTCATTATGCAACTCCCATTTTGAGTTACTACTCTTTAGCAACTGAACCAATATCAAATACTGAGGGGTTGCTATGAACATTAGTAAAATACACATCAATAATCTGTATATCAAATATACCTTTGTTCACTTTGCCATCCTTCTTATCCGCCAAATATCTAGGGCAGTTCCACTTCTAGTGACCATTTCCTTTGCAGTAGAAGCACTTGTTTCAGGCTTGAGTTTAGCTTTGGGTTTCTTCACGGGAGTGACAACTTGCTTGTCATTCTTCTTGAAGTTCCCCTTATATCCCTTTGCCCTTTACTTTAAACAAGTGGTCTGGTTAACCATCAACACTTGATGCTCTTTCTTGATTTCTACCTTCGCCGATTTCAGCATCGTGAAGAGTTCGGGAATTACTTTCGTCATTCCTTGCATATTATAGTTCATCACGAAGTTCTACTAACTTGGTGATAGTGTCTAGAGAACTTTGTCAATTACTATCTTATCTGGAAGATTAACTCCCACTTGATTCAAGCAATTGTACTACCCAGACAATCTGAGCACATGCTCACTGGTTGAGCTATTCTCCTCCATCTTGTAGGCAAAGTACTGTCAGAGGTCTTATACCTCTCGACACGGGCATGAGTATGAAATATTAATTTCAACTCTTGGAACATCTCATATGCTCCATGGCGTTTCAAAACGGGTTTTTGAAGTCCCGGTTATAAGCCGTAAAGCATGGTGCACTAAACTATCAAGTAGTCATCATATCAAACTTTTGTCAAAACGTTCATAACGTCTACATCTGCTCCTGCAATAGGTCTGTCACCTAGCGGTGCATCAAGGACATAATTCTTCTGTGCAGCAATGAGGATAATCCTCAGATCACGAAACAATTCCGCATCATTGCTACTAACATCTTTCAACTTGGTTTTCTCTAGGAACATATGAAAAATAAACGGGGAGCAACATCGCGAGCTATTGATCTACAACATAGATATGCTAATACTACCAGGACTAACTTCATGATAAATTAAAGTTCAATTTAATCATATTACTTAAGAACTCCCACTTAGATAGACATCCCTCTAGTCATCTAAATGATCACGTGATCCAAATCAATTAAACCATGTCCGATCATCACGTGAGATGGAGTAGTTTCAATGGTGAACATCTTATGTTGATCATATCTACTATATGATTCACGCTCGACCTTTCGGCCTCCAGTGTTTCGAGGCCATATCTGCATATGCTAGGCTCGTCAAGTTTAACCCGACTATTCTGCGTGTGCAAAACTGGCTTACACCCGTTGTATTTGAACGTAGAGCTTATCACACCCGATCATCACGTGGTGTCTCGGCACGACGAACTTTCGCAACGGTGCATACTCAGGGAGAACACTTATACCTTGAAATTTAGTAAGGGATCATCTTATAATGCTACCGTCAAACTAAGCAAAATAAGAAGCATAATAAGATAAACATCACATGCAATCAAAATATGTGACATGATATGGCCATCATCATCTTGTGCTTTTGATCTCCATCTCCAAAGCACCGTCATGATCACCTTCGTCACCGGCGCGACACCTTGATCTCCATCGTAGCATCGTTGTCGTCTCGCCAACTATTGCTTCTACGACTATCGCCACCATTTAGTGATAAAGTAAAGCAATTACATGGCGATTGCATTTCATACAATAAAGCGACAACCATATGGCTCCTGCCAGTTGCCGATAACTTTACAAAACATGATCATCTCATACAAAACCGTATAACTCATCATGTCTTGACCATATCACATCACAACATGCCCTGCAAAAACAAGTTAGACGTCCTCTACTTTGTTGTTGCAAGTTTTACGTGGCTGCTACGGGCTTAGCAAGAACCGTTCTTACCTACGCATACAAAACCACAACGATGTTTCGTCAAGTATGTGCTTTTTTAACCTTCACAAGGACCGGGCGTAGCCACACTTGATTCAGCTAAAGTGAGAGAGACAGACACCCGCCAGTCACCTTTAAGCAACGAGTGCTCGTAACGGTGAAATCAGTCTCGCGTAAGCGTACGCGTAATGTCGGTCCGGGCCGCTTCATCTCACAATACCGCCGAAGCAAAGTAAGACATGCTGGTAAGCAGTATGACTAGTATTGCCCACAACTCATTGTGTTCTACTCGTGCATATCATCTACGCATAGACCTGGCTCATGATGCCACTGTTGGGGAACGTAGTATTTTAAAATTTTCCTACGATCATGCAAGATCTATCTACCAGATGCATAGCAACGAGAGGGAAGAGTGTGTCTACGTACCCTCGTAGACCGGGAGCGGAAGCGTCAAGTGACGCGGTTGATGTAGTCGAACTTCTTCGCGATTCAACCGATCAAGCACCGAACGTACGGCACCTCCGCGTTCAGCACACGTTCAGCTTGATGACGTCCCACGAGCTCTTGATCCAGTTGAGCTTCACGGGAGAGTTTCGTCAGCACGACGGCGTGGTGACGGATATGATGTATTCACCGGCGCAGGGCTTTGCCTAAGCACCGCAACGGTATGACCGAGGTGTGTTTCTGTGGAGGGGGGCACCGCACACGGTTGGAACAATTCAACTTGTGTGTCTTTGGGTGCCCCCTGCCCCCGTATATAAAGGAGCAAGGGGGAGGCCGGCCGGCCCTTGTTTGGTGCGGCTAGAGGTGCAATCCTACTAGGAATAGGATTGCAATCCTATTCCTAGTAGGAATCACCAAAGAAGGAAGAGAGGGAAAGGAAAAGAGGGAGAGGTGGCGCCCCCCAATCCTAGTCCAACTAGGAACCCTAGGTGGGGCGCCGGCCAGCCCTATGGGCTGCCTCTCTCTTTCCCTTAAGGCCCACTATGGACCATCCCCCCTCGTAGGGGGTTCCGGTAACCCCCTCCGGCAATCCCGTTAAATCCGAAACTTTTCCGGAACACTTTCGGTGTCCGAATATAGTCGTCCAATATATCAATCTTTATGTCTCGGACATTCCGAGACTCCTCGTCATGTCCGTGATCTCATCCGGGACTCCGAACTACCTTCGGTACATCAAAACTCATAAACTCATAATACCGATCGTCATCAAACGTTAAGCGTGCGGACCCTACGGGTTCGAGAACTATGTAGACATGACCGAGACTCATCTCCGGTCAATAACCAATAGCGGAACCTGGATGTTCATATTGGCTCCTACATATTCTACGAAGATCTTTTATTGGTCAAAACCGCATAACAACATACGTTGTTCCTTTTGTCATCGGTATGTTACTTGCCCGAGATTCGATCGTCGGTATCTCCATACCTAGTTCAATCTCGTTACCGGCAAGTCTCTTTACTCGTTCCGTAACACATCATCTTGTGACTAACTCATTAGTCTTTTGCTTGCAAGGCTTATTGTGATGTGTGTTACCGAGAGGGCCCAAAGATACCTCTCCGACACTCGGAGTGACAAATCCTAATCTTGATCTATGCCAACACCACGAATACTTTCGGAGACACCTGTAGAGCATCTTTATGATCACCCAGTTACGTTGTGACGTTTGATAGCACACAAGGTGTTCCTACGGTATTCGGGAGTTGCATAATCTCATAGTCATAGGAACATGTATAAGTCATGAAGAAAGCAATAGCAGTAAAACTAAACGATCATAGTGCTATGCTAACGGATGGGTCTTGTCCATCACATCATTCTCCTAATGATGTGATCCCGTTGATCAAATGACAACTCATGTCTATGGCTAGGAAACATAACCATCTTTGATCAATGAGCTAGTCTAGTAGAGGCATACTAGGGACATACTGTTTTGTCTATGTATCCACACATGTACTAAGTTTCCGGTTAATACAATTCTAGCATGAATAAAAGACATTTATCATGATATAAGAAAATACAAATAACATCTTTATTATTGCCTCTAGGGCATATTTCCTTCAATATTCACCCCCACGATCTAATCGTAAGAACTTTATTTTCTTGTCTCGTTGATTCTCAACCTCATTCTGAAATTCCTTGAACTTTTCAAAGGTCTCAGACTTGTGCTTCATCAAGTAGATATACCCATATCTACTCAAGTCATCCGTGAGGGTGAGAACATAACGATAGCCTCCGCGAGCCTCAACACTCATTGGACCGCACACATCGGTATGTATGATTTCCAATAAGTTGGTTGCTCGCTCCATTGTTCCGGAGAAAGAAGTCTTGGTCATCTTGCCCATGAGGCATGGTTCGCACGTGTCAAATGATTCATAATCAAGAGACTCCAGAAGTCCATCAGCATGAAGCTTCTTCATACGTTTGACACCAATATGACCAAGGCGGCAATGCCACAAGTATGTGGGACTATCATTATCAACTTTACATCTTTTGGCATTCACACTATGAATATGTGTATCATCACGATCGAGATTCATCAAAAATAAACCATTGACCAGCGGGGCATGACCATAAAATATATCTCTCAAATAAATAGAACAACCATTATTCTCAGAATTAAATGAGTAGCCATCTCGCATAAAACGAGATCCAGATACAATGTTCATGCTCAAAGCTGGTACTAAATAACAATTATTAAGGTTTAAAACTAATCCCGAGGGTAGATGTAGAGGCAGCGTGCCGACGGCGATCACATCGACCTTGGAACCATTCCCAACGCGCATCGTCACCTCGTCCTTCGCCAGTCTCCGCTTATTCCGCAACTCCTGCTTAGAGTTACAAATATGAGCAACTGCATCGGTATCGAATACCCAGGAGCTACTACGAGCGCTGGTAAGGTACACATCAATAACATGTATATCACATATACCTTTGACGTTGCCGGCCTTCTTGTCCGCTAAGTATTTGGGCCAGTTCCGCTTCCAGTGACCCGTTCCCTTGCAATAAAAGCACTCTGTCTCAGGCTTGGGTCCATACTTTGGCTTCTTCCCGGCAACAGGCTTACCGGGCGCGGCAACTCCCTTGCCGTCCTTCTTGAAGTTCTTCTTACCCTTGCCCTTATTGAACTTAGTGTTTTTATTGACCATCAACACTTGATGTTCTTTCTTGATATCCACCTCCGCTGATTTCAGCATTGAATACACCTCGGGAATGGACTTCTCCATCCCCTCCATATTGAAGTTCAACACGAAGCTCTTGTAGCTTGGTGGGAGCGACTGGAGGATTCTGTCAACGACCGCTTCGTCTAGGAGATTCATTCCCAACTCAGACAAGCGGTTGTGCAATCCAGAAATCTTGACTATGTGCTCACTGATAGAACTGTTTTCCTCCATCTTACAGCTGTAGAATGCGTCAAAGACGTCATATCTCTCGACTCGGGTATGAGCTTGGAAAACCATTTTCAGCTCTTGGAACATCTCAAATGCCCCCTGGTGCTCAAAACGCTTTTGGAGCCCCGACTCTAAGCTGTAAAGCATGCCGCACTGAACCAGGGAGTAATCATCACAACGTGACTGCCAAGCGTTCATAACATCTTGGTTTGCCGGGGCGGGAGCGTCACCTAGCGGTGCATCTAGGACATAAGTTTTCTTGGCAGCTATGAGGATGATCCTTAGGTTACGGACCCAGTCCGTGTAGTTGCTACCATCGTCTTTCAGCTTGGATTTCTCTAGGAACGCGTTGAAGTTGAGGGTGACATGAGCGTGGGCCATTTGATCTACAAGAGATATTGTAAAGATTTTAGACTAAGTTCATGATAATGAAGTTCATCTAATCAAATTTTAATGAACTCCCGCTCAGATTGACATCTCTCTAGTCATCTAAGTGACACACGATCCGAATCGACTAGCCCGTGTCCGATCATCACGTGAGACGGACTAGTCATCAACGGTGAACATCTTCATGTTGATCGTATCTTCTATACGACTCGTGTTCGACCTTTCGGTCTTCCGTGTTCTGAGGCCATGTCTGTACATGCTAGGCTCGTCAAGTGAACCCTAAGTGTATTGCTTGTATAAATCTGGCTTACACCCGTTGTATGCGAACGTTAGAACCTATCACACCCGATCATCACGTGGTGCTTCGGAACAACGATCCTTAGCAACGGTGCATAGTTAGGGGGAACACAATTCTTGAAATTTTAGTGAGAGATCATCTTATTTACTACCGTCGTTCTAAGTAAACAAGATGCATAAACATGATAAACATCACATGCAATCAATTAAAGTGACATGATATGGCCAATATCATCTTGCTCCTTCGATCTCCATCTTCGGGGCACCATGATCATCTTTGTCACCGGCTCGACACCATGATCTCCATCATCATGATCTCCATCAACGTGTCTTGAAGAAGTTGTCACGCCAACTATTACTTCTACTACTATGGCTAACGTTTAGCAATAAAGTAAAGTAATTACATGGCGTTATTCAGTGACACGCAGGTCATACAATAATAAAGACAACTCCTATGGCTCCTGCGGGTTGTCAAATTCATCGACATGCAAGTCGTGATTCCCTATTACAAGAACATGATCAATCTCATACATCACATATATCATTCATCACATCTTCTTGGCCATACCATATCACATAGCACATGCTGCAAGAACAAGTTAGACGACCTCTAATTGTTGTTGCAAGTTTTTTACGTGGCTTCTATAGGTTTTCTAGCAAGAACATTTCTTACCTACGCCAAAACCACAACGTGATTTGTCAATTTCTATTTACCCTTCATAAGGACCTTGTTCATCGAATCCGATCCGACTAAAGTAGGAGAGACAGACACCCGCCAGCCACCTTATGCATCTAGTGCATCTCTGTCGGTGGAACCAGTCTCACGTAAGCGTACGTGTAAGGTCGGTCCGGGCTGCTTCATCCCACAATACCGCCGAATCAAGATTGGACTAGTGACGAAAAGAAAATTGAGCAAATTCAACGCCCACAACTACTTTGTGTTCTACTCGTGCAAGATGCTACGCAAAAGACCTAGCTCAGATGCCACTGTTGGGGAACGTAGCAGAATTCAAAAAATTCTACGCTTTCACCAAGATCCATCTAAGGAGACATCTAGCAACAAGCATGTTAGAGTGCATCTACATACCCTTTTGTAGATCACGAGCGGAAGCTTTCGAAGAAGCGTGGATGAAGTAGTCGTACTCTTCGCGTTCTTCGTCACCGATGATTTAGAGCCGAACGGACGGCACCTCCGCGTTCAACACACGTCCGGTACAGCAATGTCACCTCCTTCTTGATCCAGCAAGGGGGGAGGAGAGGTCGTCGGAGATCCAGCAGCACGACGGCGTGGTGGTGGATGCAGCGGGAAATCCTGCAGGGCTTCGTCGGCGCCCTGCGAAGGAGGAGGAAGGTGTGACGGGAGGGGGAGAGGCGCCAAAGGATTGGGTGCGGCTGCCCTCCCCCCCCCCCACATATATGTAGGGGGCCGGGGGTGCGCCAGCCCTGCAGATCCCATCTGCAAAGGGAGTGGCGGCCTGGGGGGGAAACTTGCCCCCCAAGGCATAGGGGGCGCCTCCCTCCCCTAGGGTTTCAACCCTAGGCGCATGGAGGGAGGGCCCGGTTGGGTGCGCCAGCCCACCAAGGGCTGGCCCCCTTCCCCTTTCTGCCTAGGGGCCCCACCGGGATGGGTGGCCCCACCCGGTGGACCCCCATGACCCCTCCGGTGGTCCCGAGACACTCCCGGTGACCCCCGGAGTTCACCCGATGGCCGAAACTGAACTTTCTATATATCATTATTTACCTCCGGACCATTCCGGAACTCCTCATCACATCCGGGATCTCATCCGGGACTCCGAACAACTTTTGGGTTTCCACGTGCATGTATCTCTATGACCCTAGCGTCACCGAACCTTAAGTGTGTAGACCCTACGGGTTCGGGAGACACGTAGACATGACCGAGACCACTCTCCGGTCAATAACCAACAGCGGGATCTGGATACCCATGTTGGTTCCCACGTGTTCCTAGATGATCTTCATCGGATGAACCACTGTGTCAAGGATTCACTCAATCCCGTATGTTATTCCCTTTGTCCATCGGTACGGTACTTGCCCGAGATTCGATCGTCGGTATTTCCGATACCTTGTTCAATCTCATCATGGCAAGTCTCTTTACTCGATCCGTAATCCATCATCACATGACTAACTCCTTAGTCACTTTGATCTCATTATGATGATGTCTTACCGAGTGGGCCCAGAGGTACCTCTCCGTCACACGGAGTGACAACATCCCAGTCTCGGTTCGTACCAACTCAACAGACACTTTCGGAGATACCCGTTGCGTACCTTTATAGCCACCCAGTTACGTTGTGACGTTTGGCACACCCAAAGTATTCCTACGGCATCCGGGAGTTGTACAACCTCATGGTCTAAGGAATAAATACTTGACACCTAAAAGCTTATGCATTACGAACTATACGATCTTGTGCTATGCTCAGGATTGGGTCTTGTCCATCACATCATTCTCCTAATGATGTGATCCCGTTATCACTGACATCCTATGTCCATGGTCAGGAAACCGTGGCCATCTGTTGATCAACGAGCTGGTAACTAGAGGCCTACCAGGGACTCATTGAGGTCTATATATTCACACATGTATTGTTGTTTCCGTACAATACAATTCAAGCGTGAATAACAGACAACTATCATGAACAAGGAAATATAATAATAATACTTTTATTATTGCCTCTAGGGCATATTTCCAACATCCCCAACACACCAAATACAATGGTAAATTGTATAGGTGCACTAGTTCGACGGAGAGATGGTGATACAAGTGTAATATGGATAGTAGATATTGATTTTTGTAATAGGAACAATAAAAACAACAAGGTAGCAAGTGATAAAATGGAGCACAAACGGTATTGCAATGCTTGAAAACAAAGTCTAGGGTCCGTACTTTCGCTACTGCAATCTCTCAACAATGCTAATATAATTGGATCACATAACCATCCCTCAACGTGCAATGAAGAATCACTCCAAAGTTCCTATCTAGCGGAGAACATAAGAAGAAATTGTTTGTAGGTTATGAAACCACCTCAAAATTATTCTTTCTGGTCGATCTATCAAGTGTTCGTACTAGGATAACATCAAGTTATCCTTTCCGATCAATCTGTCAAGAGTTCGTACTAAAATAACACCATATGATACACATCAACCAACTCTAACGTCACCTAGATACTTCAATGTCACCGCGAGTATCCGTGAGTTAGGGCCTGTGTGACGCCCGAGACTGACGTCCCAGAAGATACCAGAAGATTCCAGAAGATTCCAGATGTTCCGGGTTGCCCGTGTGTTTCTTTTGAGCTTGTGTTATTTGTTTTTGCATTGCATCATGTCATCATGCCATCATGTCATTTTAATTTTTGCATCTCAACCTAAATAAACCGTGTGGACCTTCGGTCCATTTAAATCGAGGGAAGGTGACTTCTCTTTATAACATATAAAAGCCTCCTAATAATTATGGAGCTATATTAATAATTATTCCGTTGCTCCGGAATCACCATAACGCACTTGCATAATTTCCCCATGTCTTTTCACTTCGAGTTTCACCTTCAAAATCTTGCCAATAATTCTTTCCGTTGTCTCGAGGTTCCTCCAAAAATTTGAACATTTTTGGACACTTCAACAATCTCGTCTTTGTTCAAAACTATTTGAATTAAATTCAAATAAGTTTGAATATTTGTTCCGATCTGGCCTTTTGTATTTTTCTCCGGTCGTGCTCATTTTTACGAGCCCGGGGAAAATACTCCTTGTCCTAATTCTTGCCCTAACTCCACCTTCCTTTTCTTTCTCCTTGCCGTTTTCTGTTTTTTCTTAGAAAACAGCAAAATCCCTTCTTTTTAATTCTTTTTCTCAGCCTCCAGGCCTCCTGGCCCGCAGAACTTCTCCTCCAGGCCACCTCCCTCTCCCTTCTTGGCCCAGCCGGCCCATCTCCTCTCAGGCCGCAGCCCAACTCCCTCCTCCACCGAAACCCTAGCGGAGCCTCGATCGCTCCTTCCCAACTCCCAGCCGCCGCCAGCTTCGCTCTCTGTCCCTCTTCCTTCGTTTTCTCTCCCTCGCTCACCTCTCACCCGACCGCACTCCTCCTCCCCCTTCGCTCGCCCGCTGCAGTCCGAGTCCCTCGAGGCCTCTGCCTCGAGCCAGGCTCCCTCGCCTCTGGCTCGTCGCCTTCCAGGCCGCGACCGCGAGCGCCCTCCGCGCCGTCCGTCTCCGCGACGCCCAGGCCCGGGCCTCTTCCTTCGCGAGGCAGGAGCCCCCATGGCCCGAGCTCCGGCTTCCAGCCGGGTCGGATCCCGTCGCCCCGCGACCTCTGCGTCGACTCCCCAGGCCGGCGCCGTCCCTCGCCTCGCCAAGGCCGCCCCGCGCCGCGGATCCAGCCCGAGCGCCCCGGCCGGACCTGCTCCCTCCGTTCCCTCGCCTTCTTCCAGCAACCCGAGGCCCTCCTCCTCTCGCCAGGTGCAGCACACCCCTGCCGCGGCTCCTCCTCTGCGCCCCGACGCGAGCGGAGCTCCTCCCTCCGTCCGGCCCCGAGCGCCGGCCGTCCTCCAGCTTGCAAATCCGAGCGCCCCTCCTCCAACCGGTTTCCGCAGCATCCGAGGGCGCCTCGCCCCCCCCTTTGGACTGCCCCTGCTGCTGTTGTTTGTTTTTTTTT
>LR738715.1:221207954-221249286 GCA_902687465.1 Secale cereale | reverse complement strand
GTTGTTGAATTCCAACAGCTCCGTTCAACCCTTCTTTGTAAGGATGCTCTTTCAATTCATTTGCCGGAGAAGTTGTCATTTTCTTCTCCGTTCTTTTCTTTTCTTTGATCTATATGCTATTCTTTCTTCCGGAGGCCTTGTGATATTGCTCTTTTGACCATCATCTCGTTTTATCGAGATCATGTTCTTTCTCTTTTATCATTTAACCGGAGTGTTGTATTCTTCATTCTAGTTCCCTCATCTTATCTAGTTTTGCCTATCTTTTAACCGGAGTGCTGTCTGAATCTTTCTTTCCCCTTGTGCCATTCTTTTAATTGTTTCGGAGGCAATATGCTGTTCATTTCATCAAGTATCATTCCATCTTCTCTAGTTTTTGTTCTTTTCCTTCCACTTACAGACGGAGTGCTGTCCAAATTCATTCATTCTTATTCCTTGGCTTTACCCTTGCAGTTTCATAGTCTTTTGGTCCGTGAGCTCTTGTTTTCATGTCTTCAACCTTCAAGGTTCTCATAATGTTCCTTGTTACTCTTTTCTAACGGAGTTTTCATCTTCGTTCATCTCCGTTGCATTCTTTCTTTCAACTTGTTTAACCTCTCAAGGTTCCTTGGTTTCACTCGTCTGTCAAAGAAGCAACTTTGTTTTACCTCTTCCTCTTCCGTTTTTACCCGGAGATATCTCTAGGATCTCGGGTCGAGATCCTCTGTTAGTGTGGGAGAGTTGTGACGCCCGAGACTGACGTCCCAGAAGATACCAGAAGATTCCAGAAGATTCCAGATGTTCCGGGTTGCCCGTGTGTTTCTTTTGAGCTTGTGTTATTTGTTTTTGCATTGCATCATGTCATCATGCCATCATGTCATTTTAATTTTTGCATCTCAACCTAAATAAACCGTGTGGACCTTCGGTCCATTTAAATCGAGGGAAGGTGACTTCTCTTTATAACATATAAAAGCCTCCTAATAATTATGGAGCTATATTAATAATTATTCCGTTGCTCCGGAATCACCATAACGCACTTGCATAATTTCCCCATGTCTTTTCACTTCGAGTTTCACCTTCAAAATCTTGCCAATAATTCTTTCCGTTGTCTCGAGGTTCCTCCAAAAATTTGAACATTTTTGGACACTTCAACAATCTCGTCTTTGTTCAAAACTATTTGAATTAAATTCAAATAAGTTTGAATATTTGTTCCGATCTGGCCTTTTGTATTTTTCTCCGGTCGTGCTCATTTTTACGAGCCCGGGGAAAATACTCCTTGTCCTAATTCTTGCCCTAACTCCACCTTCCTTTTCTTTCTCCTTGCCGTTTTCTGTTTTTTCTTAGAAAACAGCAAAATCCCTTCTTTTTAATTCTTTTTCTCAGCCTCCAGGCCTCCTGGCCCGCAGAACTTCTCCTCCAGGCCACCTCCCTCTCCCTTCTTGGCCCAGCCGGCCCATCTCCTCTCAGGCCGCAGCATCCAGGCAAGATGACCTGTGGCTTTCTGTTGTTTTTGGTATCTTTCTTTTGGTTCTTCACCCGTAGTCGGGTTGTGATGTTTTGAATGATGTATTGTTTATGTAATGTATTGTGTGAAGTGGCGAGTGTAAGCCAACTATCTCCTTTTGCAATTTAATCCCTCTTTTACATGAGTCGTGCAAAGATACCAAACTTGAGATCATTCTAGGATGGGCTTATATCTTTAAGTCGTGCCTCGACACGTAGGAGATATAGTCCCATCCTGGGCATTACAAGTTGGTATTCAGAGCCTTCTCCGACCTAGAAGCCCCACTGTTTGATCGAATCGTTGACGGTTGAGTCTAGGCACACACTGAAAAACTTTTTGAGTCCTATATTATATCGGAGAGTAGGATTTCTTTGCTTCTCATCTCTTTTCTCTCTGGTGAGGACTCCTGACGATTACTCTTTTCTCTTCTACTTTCAAAAATTGCACCAATTTTTTTTTAGGATCCCGCGAGTATTCTGGGATTGTTTCGATGTTCTTGTGACAAGGATATTGTTCTCGATGCCTCCTGTTACCGAGGAGTTGAGCTTCGGGGTATCATTGTAACAAGCATATCGCGGCAGTACTAAATACTTAAGACGGCCGACATCGAAAATCTCTCCTATACGGCCAGTGGCAAGATAACCCCGACATCACCCAGTACTGGGGAGGTAGTTCGAGAGTATTGCCATAGCTTGTATAGTGGATGCGTTTTCGAAGGTCCGAGGTAAACAGTTTCCGAGAAAGACTGGTTATGTGTTGAAGGATGGATACACCTGGATGTAGGTTTAGAGTTGATTGCGCGGTGCTTCCCGTGTATCCCCAACACCTGATTGCATAACTGGAAACTTTCGGAAATCTATAGGTGGGTTCATCTAGTAGTTCTAGGCATTCTTCCAACGGATGCTCGATATGAAGTTTGGGTTCTACATTGAGTGAAGTGGTTTTATGGACTTGTTCTGATCGGGAGTTGCATCTTAAAGGGTCCTTGGCCATGCTGATCCGGGGATTGCAAAACCCTTTTGTAACATGTTCCATGAGCTTTCAGCACGAAGATGCGGAACGAAGCTTCTATCTTGTATTTGTTCTATCTGATCCTTGTTTCTTTTTATTTATCTTTTGTTCTCCAAGTGGCTTCTCGTCTAGTTGATGTACCTGCAGAATTCATTCGTTCAATCCTCTGTTCGGATGATATTGTGAAGATCTTGTTGCATATCTATCCTTTGTTCTTGTTTCAATTCTGGTATTCGAGTTGCTTCGATGGCAAATGTTGATTCCATACCTTCCTAATCGGTATTCTCATATTTCTATGGGAGTCCTAATTCTTCTTGACCATCAAGATCATCATGTTAATTCTTTTCAACCGGTGCCCTTTTGTTCATCCCAAGTTGTCTTTGTTTTTCCCCGCCCTCCCACCCTTTTTCTTCTTGGAGCCAGAAATTCTCAAATGAAGTATCCATTTTATTCATGTGATATTTCTTCATTCTTTTCCTTCAATGTTCTTATCCGGCGATTTATCGTGAAGTTGCTCAAGAGCTTCAAGTTCATCATTCTTAATTCCAATAATTCTTCCGGTGGTTTTAATTCAAGATTTCGGTGTTGATCTTATCCTTTTCCTCTTTTCACAATGCATTCTTATTCCGGTGCACCAATTAATCATTCTCCTCTTGCTATTCATATCCGGAGTGCTGAAGATTCATAATTCCATTCTTAATCCGTTCAAGCTATTTGAGGTTGTTATCTTACTCAAGTCATTTAATTCAACCGGTGCAATATCTCTTAAGCAATCTTTCCAACGGTGATTTCTTTGAGTGGGCCCTAACCCACAGGTCTTTTTCCAGGATCTTACCTGAATCTTCTTTTCCGGCGAATTCTTTTCAAAGTGTGACGTAAGAATGATTTCCATCAGTCACATGCCTTCTCCAAGATCGCTTTCAATTCTTTTCATCTTTGGTTCAACCTTTTAATTCTTCATTCCGGAGTGCTCAACAATTCTTCATGGCATTTCTCGTCTTCATTCTCAACATTTGGAGACCGGAGAAGTGTTTCTCTTAAATTTTGACCCGTTCTCTTGATGAGTAGTGGTTCTAGCTTCATGTCATCCTCATTATTGTTTCCGATTGTGAGGAATTCTTTTTACCCATCCGAAGCTTTTCATGAATTCTTTTCTTTCTGTTCCTTCGAAGGCCATCATTTCAGAATATTTCTTCGTTCTCAGTTTTCAACTTCGTCCTCCAAATATTCTTCATTGATGTCTATTCGTTCGTCTCCATATTCTTACAGTGGTTCATTCAAGTTTTCTCTTCCTTGTTATCGTATTAATTCATTTCTTCTTTTCATAATCCTACCGGTGAGTCGTTCAAGACTATTCTCAGCTTGTGCGAGATCTCTCTTTAATTCTTTCCAACGAGAATAAGTAGTATGCCAAATCCATGGTTGTCATCAATTAAATTGGTGATGGATATGCATCACATAATTCTTATTCTTGTTCCTTCAGGTGATTTAATTCTTTTGTCTGGAGCTTGTTCATCATATCATATTCTCAGTTCCAAGTTGTTCATCTTGTTTTCCGGAGATCCATGTTGTTTCAATTACCATTCCAAAGCTCAATCTATTCACCGCAGGCCTTGAATCTTATTCTTTTCATCTTTCACTTCTCTTGCTTTCATTACCGGAGTTCTTCATGGTGGTTCATCATTTAATTCATCCTCGAAGTCTTCATCAAGATTCTGTTGGGGCTTAAGCATTCTTCATCATGCTTTCCAAGTGCAATTCTTTCTACCTTATCTTTTCAGATGGTGTTATGTCATTCTTGACAATTCCTTCATGTTTCATGATTCACGAGTTATCAAGAGTGAGATAATTTAAGCCATCATTTCTTCTCTTTAGGAGATCCTTTCAACCCCTCATTTTATCTCTTGGAGTTATCTTGGGTTATAATTCACCTAAAAGCTTTCCCTAAGGATTGTTGCTATTATGGTGCTTATAAATGACCCAAATTCTTCATTTATCCTCTCCGTGAAATAAGTTTATCGTCTCCTTGTTGATCTCAATCCAATCAAATGTTCTCCTCAGTGGCTGGTTATCACCTCTTAATTTTGAGATGTTTTCCATAAGCCCACATCAAGCTTATTCGTTTTCGTTGTTGATTTTTCCAACAACTCCGTTCAACCCTTCTTCGTAAGGATGCTCTTTCAAATTCAATTGTGAGAGAAGTTGTCTTTTCTTCTCCGTTCATTTCTTTCATTGAACTATATTCTCTATTCTTTCATTCCGGAGGTTTTGGGATATTGCTCTATCCAAACCATCATCTCGTTTTATCGAGATCATGTTCTTTCCCTTGCTTTTCATTTAACCGGAGTGTTGTATTCTTCATTCAAGTGCTCTCATCTTATCTAGTTTTGCCTCTCTTTTCAACCGGAGTGCTGTCTGAATCCTTTCTTACCCCTTGGGCCATTCTTTCAATTGTTTCGGAGGCTATATGTTGTTGATTTCATCAAGTATCATCTCAACTTGGCAAGTTCTTGTCCAATTCCTTCCATTTTCAGACGGAGTGCTGCCGAAATTCTGTCATTCTTATTACTTGGCTATACCATTGCGGTTTCTTATTCTTTGGTTAGTGAGCACTTGTTTCATGTCTTTCAACCTACAAGGTTCTTGTTATGTTCCTTGTTCCTCCTGCTTACCGGAGTGCTCTTAACTTCGTTCATCTCCGTCGTATTCTTCTTTCTTTGTTCAACCTCTCAAGGTTCTTTGGTTTCACTCGTCTGTCGAAGAAGCAACTTTGTTTTACCTCTTCCTCTTCCGTTTTTACCCGGTGATATCTCTAGGATCTCGGGTCGAGATCCTCTGTTAGTGTGGGAGAGTTGTGACGCCCGAGATCGACGTCCCAGAAGATTCCAGAAGCTTCCAGAAGATTCCCGAAGGTTCCGGATGTTCAGGGTTGCCCGTGTGTTCTTTTGTGCTTGTGTTTTTATTTTTGCATTGCATCATGTCATCCGCATCATGATAACAACATTATATGGTTAATTGTTGTTTGCTTATAATTATTAAACATGCTCATGGGGATTTTCCGGATATGTTGTTGTTATTCTCCGGCCTCATTTAAAATGTCTAGTAGTGTAGTTTCTTTATGTTTCACCTCTTGCCATGTTAACCAACATTTAATCTTGTCTTGTAAATAATTGAGAGTCAACTAAATAATTAATATGTGGTGTTTCGTCAATATGCAACTCGTTGCATATTGATCTCCACTTAACTTGTAGTATTTGTTTGTGCTTTTTGCCTTGCCTTGCATATTTAAACCGGACATGCATCATGCTTGCTTGTGCATCGTATGCCATGTTGATGCTTGTGTGTTTACCGTGTTGTTTGTTTTCTTTCCGGTTTGCTTCTCTTCTTAGCTTCGGTTTCGTTCCGGAGTTGTGAGGTTCCGCTCGTCTGTTGCTCCGTCTGCGTCTTGGATCCGTTCTTCTCCTTTGTGGAATCCCAGGCAAGATGACCGAACCCGGATACCATTACTATCTTTGCCTATTGCTAGTAGTCTCGATCTATAGTTTTGCCTCGATGCCCATGTCTTTCTTGTCAGCCTCCTACTTGTAACCATTGCCATGTTTAACCACCCTACCTACGCAAACCGTTGCTTGGCTAAGTACGCTTCGCTCAGCCCCTCTTATAGCATTGTTAGTTGCAGGTGAAGATTGAAGATGCTTGCTTCATGTTGAAGTTTGGTTGGGTTATATCACACTATATAAATGCTTAAAATGAAATCATCTATATACTGGCAGGGTGGAAGGCTAAGCCTTTTGCTTGGTGTTTTGTTCCACTCATGCCGTTAGGAACCGTATAAACCGGTGTTATGTTCCTTGATTTTGCGTTCCTAACACGGTTGGGGTGTATGGGACCCCCTTGATAAACCGCTAAGTGCTAAGTCTTTTCCAGCAAGTCCCAACATTTGGTACTATTTGCCCATAATAACAACTTAATTAATTAATTAAATTTGCATAGGGGGTCGCTCCCTCGAGGATCCTTTATTTCTACATAGCAGGGGGGGCCAGTGCCGATGGTGTTGGTCCCAAACGGGGAGACTGCAGGGCCGCCTTGGGGCAACCCGAGGTATTTGGTATACCTGTAGGATCGCCCATCCGGTCGTGTCCTGAGACCTAGATACGCGCGGCTACTATCAGGGTGTCGACACGCCGGGAGGATTTGCTGGATTAGCCTTACCTTAGTTCGGTTTAACTTGAGCACGGGATTCCGAGAATACTCGGGTCTTCCCAACTATGGAGTTGCGACTCCGCGGATCGTGGGCTTGTAATGGGTCAAGTTGGAACACCCCTGCAGGGTTTGAACTTTCGAAAGCCGTGCCCGCGGTTATGTGGCAGATGGGAGCTTGTTAATTCCGGTTGTAGATAACTTGACACAATGTTTCAATACACTACCAGCGTGTGTACCGTGACTGTCAATTTCCGAATAGGGATTCGGGAGTTGAACACGGTGGGGTTATGTTTGACCGGCTTTAGTTAGGATCACTTCGTGATCATCTTTCGACCGATGCACTTCTCTTCTCGCTCTCTTTTACGTAAGTTAGTGCTAGTTGCTGCTGCAGACTCTTGTTTGTTCCTTCACCTCATATTCTTCTTCAGCCTTGCCCTCACCCAAGGCTTAAATAGTTTTGTTACCCGGGAACGGGATTGCTGAGTCCTCTGTGGCTCACAGTTACTTCACCACACCAGATGCAGGTTCAGCCGAGTTTGATGCAGAAGTTGGATCAGTTCTTCACCCAGGAGCTCGTTGAAGAGTGTGGCCTTTTGTTTGTGACGTTTCGTTGTTCAGTAGTGGTTTCTACTAGGATTCGATCCTGACCTGTGGCTTTCTGTTGTTTTTGGTATCTTTCTTTTGGTTCTTCACCCGTAGTCGGGTTGTGATGTTTTGATGATGTATTGTTTATGTAATGTATTGTGTGAAGTGGCGAGTGTAAGCCAACTATCTCCTTTTGCAATTTAATCCCTCTTTTACATGAGTCGTGCAAAGATACCAAACTTGAGATCATTCTAGGATGGGCTTATATCTTTAAGTCGTGCCTCGACACGTAGGAGATATAGTCCCATCCTGGGCATTACAGCCTGTTTGGGACTACTCCACTCCACAAAAACCAGCTCCACTCCACCAACTTCACTTTAGAGCAGTTCCACCTAGAAGCTGCAGCTCCACTTTGAAGTAGTTTATACTGTTTGGCTTTCAGCTAGCTCCAACTTCAAAAATGGGAAAATTTGGTAGGAAAGGTCTATTTTGCCCCTATTTTATTACGGATGATGTTTTCAGCGTCCTAACATTTGTGCCCCTTGAGCAATTGTTTTTTTCTTCAAGTTTTGTACTTAAAAAAAATACAATATTACAAGTGAACTCGTGTACTCACGGTTTGAGTGGTGTATGCATGAACATGTCGGTGGATTAAAAACATGTAAAATGATGTGAATTAATACAACCGATATATATATATATAATGTAAAGATCAACATAAATATCCACCCATATATAATTTAAAATTTGACATAAATATCCATCGATAGATAATTAAAAAGTTTCACATGAATGTGCAACGATACATTGTTTGACTGCCTTGAAAAGAAATGATTGAAATAAGAACCAGATCATCTTCGATTAGAACATAGCTACTTCCAACCAGAGGCAATAGCGGTGGCTAACTCATCACGAAATTTATCCATGGTCGGAGCATCTGGTTCTGCAGTGGATCTATCTGAGGCAGCAACAAATTTGTTATACCTGTCCGGAATTGTAGGGACGTAATCAGGATCACGGTCAAACCGAGCAAAGTCCAAGTCTACACTGTTATGCTCGCGAATAAAGTTGTGGAGGACCATAGTGGCAACAACGATCATTTTTTGTTTGAACATCGGGTACGGTCGCATCTTATAGAGAATCTGCCACTTCATTTTTAGCACTCCAAATGATCGCTCAACAACATTGCGGATAGATGAGTGAACGCGATTGAATTTTTCTGTTGGAGTCTTTGGCTCCATACCTCTATGCCATTCTGGCATATGATACCTCTCACCCTTGTAAGGAGCGAGGTATCCCGGACGATTGGGGTATCCCGCATCAACAACATAGTATTTGCCTACAAGTGGAGGAGATGATATGGCTATTTTTTACGAATATTTGATGTTTGAAGAATTAGTAAATTGTATGATCTTATGCAAACATGTTACCTTTTGGAGGGTGTGGGAAGAAACTTTCATCAACACTTATCGCATTGTATAACACACTTGTGTCATGCATAGCTCCTGGTTGACCCACGGACACATAGGTGAATAGCATGTCAAAGTCACAAATTACAAGAACATTTTGAGTCGGTATCCCTGATTTCCCAATATATGTGACACTATCCTCAGGAGACAGAGACACTGAAATATGTGTGCCATCAAGTGCACCAATGCAATCTTTGAAGTGTGGATACGCCCGTCTATCATCTCTTATCCTCTTATGAACAGTGGGAAAGTTGGGGTTTTTAGGTCTAATGAAATCTTTTGCCATTTTCATCAAACAGTTTAGGACCTCGTCAATTTTCCTACTAATGGTTTCGCCTGAGTGCTTGAAACGATTTTGACCTCTTCTGTTGGACTCATTGCCACCACAAGTGAATAGGAAAATTGCAAGACTTTCATAGGTGCTCACATGCATGGATGATACTAACCCATACCTTCGCACCAACAAGTCATGAAGGTCCATGAATACTTCTGTGCTCATGCGAAGTTGTGAAAGGCATTCACCCGGAGTCCTCAAAGTCTCTTGCAACCATCCCATACCACTTAGAATTGATGTCCTCGGTGGGTTGTTATCAACATATGTATCACAATACACTTGTGCAAGTGTAGCAGCACCCAGAACAAGATTCCAAAACTTCATACTCTCATCATCAGAATCATCGCTGTCACTATCAGACATCTGCATGTAGCACAATAACAAAAACCAAAATAAATAAATTAGTTGACATACATAGAGCAAATATTTTTGTTGGCATACATAGAGAAAATATGTCAAGTGACATTACATAGAGAAAGTAGTTCAAGTCACATACAACGATACAGTAGTTCACTCCAACATACATAAAGCAAATAGTTCAAGTGACATACAACGATAAAGTAGTTCAATCCAACATACATAAACCAAATAGTTCAAGTGACAATACAACGATAAAATTGTTCACTCCAAAATACATAAAGCAAATCGTTCAAATGACATGAGGCGAGAAAAATTCATGTGCCAACAAACTACTTCAATTTCCATACTTATCGTTATATCTTCTCTTAAGCCAATTGAACCTAATCTCTTTAGGAAGGGTCTTGAACATTTCCCGTTGGTCCTTCTTCACAAATAACTATGTGGCAATATCATGCTCATCGGAACCATGCACGGCCCCACATTCCAAGACAATATCCATGACTTCCTGGATTGTCACCTCTCCTTGCTTCATTGATGTAAAAGAAGCGGCAGATTCAGCTATCTTTGTGATTTTATCTTGGATAACAAGTGTTGTGCTTGACTTTGGTTTCTTATTTTTTTCAAGAAGAACGCGAGGTTTTTTCTTTGCATTAGCAATGCAAGGAGAAACCTCATGAACCTCTTCCTCCTCACCACCAACCACGGTACCAACATCATCAAGGATGTCATGAACATGTTCCTCTCCAACTCCAACAACATTATCAACATCAACATAATTCTCTTGACTTGGGGGTATGATGGGGTTGTCACTCATGGGATTCCAATGATCTTGTTCATCATTCAAAATATCACCAAACATTTTGGAAAGATTCTCCAGATTTGGAAGAGGTTTTTTTCTAAACTTGCCACATCCAGGAATGTCCTAAAGAAAGAAAGAAAATTATCAACCCAATATGTATGAACTACAATTATCATTATAATGTAATATATGACAGCACCAACCTTTCTTACCTTCTTCCACCACTCATTGTCCATGACAATAACTCCCTTCGAACTGTCCCAACCTGTCCCAGTTTGCTTCCTCATTAATTTATTCCAACAAGACCATTCACCCTTTAACTTATCCCACTTGTTCTTCAGTTGTGTCTTTGATAAAGTAATTCCGGTCATCTGGTAGAACCTTTCTGACACAGTGCTATAGCCTAATGGGTTCAAATGAGTGTTGGGACGATTCCCTTGTCCCACTTGTTCGGCCATCAAGGAACATACGATTTGGACGTACTCATCGGTCCACTCCATTGAATCACCCTGACCATGATAGTGCAATACATATTTCTCAACAAATCATTGCTACAGACATACTACTTCAATCTATATATATACTGTATCTAAAAATTATTTGTCCAAATTCAAGACCATGGCCGTGTACTGTGAAAACAAATCATCTTCAATAGAACACTAGTGAAAAAATGGTATACCTGCTCTTCCTTAATGGCTGAACGTGTTCCACGTTTCTTGGTAGTGGCGCTGGTCTGGCCGACGTTGCTGATCATGCCGGTGGTGTGCCCGACCGAAGCTTCAGTGTCCATGGCGGCCGCTGCCTCCTGGCTCGCAGGAGAGGGTGCGGTAGGGGTCCCCCCATGGCTTGCCGGCGACAGACCAGAAGAGGCGGGCGCCACAAACGATGTGTATGGTGCCGTCAAGGACTGGTCGGGTCGGGGAAGGCCGACCCTCATCACCGGGGCCATGGCCGTCCTCGAAGGTGCAGTACTTGGATGGTGGAGATGGGCGGAGAAATTGGGGGGAGGAGGAGGAGGACCACCAGATCGACCCATTCCGGTGGTCTCCTCGCCGGCGTCGTGCTCCGGCCGGCCGATGCAGGTGGCGGCGGCGGCGGCGCCTACGGCGGCTGTAGGTTTCTTCGTGCGTGCGTTCTGTGAGAACGAAAGGATAAGGTGTGCTGCTCCTTCGTGAGGGATGGAAAAATAAAACGAAACGGTATGACTTATGGGTGGCAGTGGTGGGTAATTACCCACCAACTCCACGAGTACTTGTGAAACTCGAATTTTCGGAGTACCCCTCGAAGAGCTCCTCAAAAAATACGAAGCTGGCTCCAACTTCGACTTTTTTTACGGAGCTGCAAATTCTGGAGCTACCCCGTTTGGCTTATAATTTTGGGAGCGGAGCTGATTTTTACGGAGCAGAGCAGTCCCAAACAGGCCCTTAATACGACATGCATCGAAACAATTTCTGATTCATAATACTCAATCCAACACAAAGAACCTCAAAGCGTGCCCCAAGATTTATACCCCTAGAAAAAAAAGTTGAGAATGTGCATCAACCCTTATGCATAGATTACCCCAATGTCACCTTGGGAATCCGCGCGTTGAGTGTTAAAACACATATCAAGTGAATCAATATGATAACCCATTGTCACCAAGGGAATTCATAGCAAGACATACATCAAGTGCTCTCAAATCATAAAAGTATTCAATCCGATAAAATGAAATCTCAAAGGGAATACTCAATTCACAACAAGGTAGAGAGGGGAAAACACCATATGATCCAACTATATTAACAAAGCCCACAATACATCAAGATCATGACATCTCAAGAACACGAGAGAGAGAGAGAAAGATTAAACACATAGCTACTGGTACAAACCCTCAGCCCCGAGGGTGGACTACTCCCTCCTCATCACGTGGCCACCGGGATGATGAAGATGGCCACCGGTGATGATTTCCCCCTCTAGCGGAGTGCCGGAGAAGAGCTCTAGATTCGATCTCGTGGTTCTAGAACTGGCGGTGGCTAGAACGAAATTTCGTCAACTCCCCTAGGGTTTTTAGAATATTTGAGCATTTAGAGAGCAAAAAGGCGGTGCGGGAGGCTACTGAGGTGGGCACAACCCACCTGGCGCGTCTGGCCCACAGGCGCGCCCTGGTGGATTGTGCCCCCTCGGGGCAAACCCCCCAGGCGCTTCTCTGGCCCACTTGATGTCTTCTGGTCCAAAAAAAATCTCCAAAAAGTTTCACTGCGTTTGGACTCCGTTTGATATTGATTTTTAGCGATGTAAAAAACAAGTAAAAATAGCCACTGGCACTGGGCACTATGTCAATTGGTTAGTCTCAAAAAATGATATAAAGTTGCTATAAAATGATTGTAAAACATCCAAGAATGATAATATAACAACATGAATACTTCATAAATTATAGATATGTTGGAGACGTATCAGTGTCCTTAGCATTTTGAAGGGGTTCCACATCCTCTTGTCCTTTCCACGCCATTGTTGAACTCATTTGAAATACACTAGATAAAAGCATTAGTCCAACAAGAGATATGTTGACATTAATTACCAAAATCACCTAGGGAGCACTTGTGCTTTCATATGGTAATTGATCCAACACCATGCCTGGATCCAAACGAACCAAGGGAGAAGAGCGAGGAGGAGAATGCTTATTTGAAGAAAGGAGTGAAGTTACTAAGTTTGGCTGGTATGAAGGTTTGGTTATCTGACTATGGCATTCGGTACCTAGCGTCTCCCGTTGATGGTGTCCTGGACTAGGGGGTGCCAACCTAGTCGGTCCATAGTCCTCGAACTGGGCCTGTAGGCCCTCATTCTCATATGGCAAGACTCCGGAAGCTACACGCTTGGACGTGATCAATATTTCATCTACCAAAGACTTGGTGTGTACTCCAATACATCTCCTACCACCCGCATGAACATCCCTGGATATCGACCATGTAACCCTAGATGCCCTACCTGGCGTGTATATAAGTCACAGGGTTTAGCCCGTAGAGGGGATCCAATCAGGGTTACATTCACCTAGCCATAGGGTTAGATTTCTCCTTACGATCTCGAGGTAGATCAAGATTGTACTCGATACATCATCATCAATACAATCAAAGCAGGACGTAGGGTATTACCTCTTAGAGAGGGCCCGAACCTGGGTAAACATTGTTTCCTTTGTCCACATCCCGGGACCCCCTACCCCGAGGTCTGCTGGTTTTACCACCGACATTGGTGCTTTCATTGAGAGTCTCATTGTGAGATCAACGAATAGATGAGTGGCTCATCTGCAGATTAATTGCGACATCGGTTACGGGGACGTCTTCGTCCCCAGCCAACTTTTTGTATTGGGCAGCATGGTCTTTTGCATCGACTCCGCAGGGCATCTGGCTCTCGTCGAGAATTACGCCCCAGATCAGGTCGTGACTTTCGAATGCTTGGAATACATCACGGATTCCCGTTGTGAGCTCGTCCTTTCAGGTTCGGCGCCATGCCGGATTGAGGGCTTATCAGACATCGGGGGCTCGACCCCGGAACCGATCCCCCTCAAGGACGTCGGGCCAGGCTCTTTGGTACCACAAGGTCGCGCGAAGTAATCAATCACCACCGCCTCGGTCGGCCGCGTCAAGCCCTGACATCGGTCCGCACCCGGCTTCGGATACTACATCAAGTTTAGAACCGGCTCTTTTACCAGATCCGGAATCAACTCCGACCCCTCACAAGGTTGAGAATGCGTCAAACAACTCGCTAGTCATACATTGAGTTGGCCCGGCTTATAGCCAAGACATGAATCCCGAGGAATTATCTCACCTAAACGAGATGCTTGATCGCATCTAGAGCTTATCAATCTCGGATGATCAGACCTCTGTTTATTACAAGATTGGACTTAAAGCTGATGATCGGGAAATTTATGTCCGTCTCGGTCAGAAAAATATGACCGGTCAGTGATCGGGCGGCCTGCCCGGCGTATGAGGCAGGTTTGAGGCGCCCGGCTGTAGATGCTCTTAGGGCTGTCAAAACAAATTGGAGCCGATTCTAGAAAAGCAGGCCCCACATGACGAGTGCGAGCGTTGGAGGCGACCGATGCGTGTCTCAAATCGGTCAGCCAATTTCAATCCTTTTGCCCACCTGTTAGGGTCACTAATAACGCACCGCCACCGTCATCCAAGCGAGCTTCACCCAGTGGTGTCCTCTGGTCGCGGGAATAAGGAAACATGGCCATCTGGGTTGTGCTCGCTGGGTCGGCCTTTAGCATGCCATCATGACATGACACGGGTTAAACGGGTTGTGGCTGGTCTGAAAGCTGGGCCTGAAAAAATAGCCGAATAGGCCAAAAATGCCACAAAACAACACCCAGGCCTATTGTGCTTGGTGTGCCGATGGGCCGGCCCGATGGCATGACACGTGTGCTGGCACAACATGGCCCTCCAAGACAGTTTGGTGCGTAGGGTTTGCAGCGCCGCCGCTAGGAGTTTTTGGTCCACTCGCCTCCGGCTGCCATCTTGGCGCCTAGAGGTGGGGGAACCTTGCATCTTCAGAGTACTATGGTCTTCGTCATTGTCTAGTGATCATCGTATTTTGTGAGAATAAATTTACTCTCGTTCTTTTGGCGATGCCATGAGGTTAGAGAGTTTTCTGTCCTCACATATCCGATTATTCGGATCTGATGAGTTTAGGTTGGTGTGTCAAACTTTTTTTGTTGGTTTGATTCTTTGTGAAGTTGAAGTGTTTCATCAACACCATGGTGAAGATTTTGTAATTCGACGTCGTGCACTTCTAGGGGATTATTCCCGGCCCAAGTACGTTCATCGATCAAGGCTTCCCATCTTTTTGGATGGGCAACTCAAGGTGCTTTCAAAATCCATTGTTGGTAATGTTCGTTTGGGTGAAAGAGCGACGTCCTCGTTGCTCTAGTCCAATTGCAGCCTTTTTACCGAAGTCGTTGGAGTATTTCTTCTAACAGAGATTGATGCAGCGAAGAAGGTGTTTCCAAGAGATTTCATTGTAATTCTTAGTCATAGGAGTTACTTTGTATCTTCTTGGATTTTAGATATGAATTAGTGTACCATTAATTGTTATGAGTATAAATAAAATTAAGTGTTTCAAAAAATAATTATTATTATTATTAATCGTGCTTCCGTGGCCATGCCGTGCCTCGCACGATTAGCACGTGCGGAGAGGACGAGAAGGGTTGAGACAATGGCATCTAGGGTTTCATCCTCCCGAAGGAGACTCTGCAATACATGGTGAGATAGAAGACACCGGCTGATATGCCCGCTCCCAAATAGGCCATGTCGTCAAGAATTCAAGATTGACACATTTCAACCTTCCAAATAATTTCCTAGTAACTGCTATTTTCACTCGCAACAAGTCTAGGCAGGCGGATGATCACCAATAGCCTAATCTATAGTTCGACATTCAATTCTGGAATATGGCTTCCTTACAGATCCATTAAGAACACCAGCAGATGAAAGGAACACGCTGCTTAGAATTCCAGATTTTTCATTATTCATAAGATATACACAAACACGGCAGATTTGAAGCCAAGAGTCGATGGTCACTCAAGGTACGGATTTGAAAAGGAAACATATATACATTGCAGTGTCAAGACTTGGGTTAAGAAATACAGAATTGACTCCAATGGTAGCCGCGACTTGCATTTGCTCATTCATGATAGGTTAGGATGCAGAACAATTTTCAACACTTCAAGGCAGCAAATTCTCTGTTACGGTCACGCTAAAGCATGAGTTTTGAGAAGTACTGCTCAAATTCTTGATCGATGGTTAGCTTCTTCTTCTTCTCCCCTGATTTTGATGCCACATGCAGAGTGTTACTATTCACATATAGGCAGCAAACAGATGCAAGCAGAAATAAATGCGCGAGTGCTTACCATTCTTGACTGCTGGCAAAATCATGAAATCATCGACGCCATTCGAGTAAAGCGTCTCATCCATGATACGATCAGCAGAACCATGGACACCACCACCTGCTAGCTCATTCATCACATTGCAGATTTTCTCAATGTCATCATCGTATGCTTGCAGCAGCAAACCTGAGCCATCATGCTCCAGGTGTGGCCTTACCCAGCTGTCAGTCTCTTTGGTGCCATAGCTATGAAAAGAACTGCAAGTGTCCGATGAAATGTTGTTGCTTGAACTGCTGGATGCAGATGCCCGTTTTCTCATAGACCGGCTCTCGATTCCATTTATGGAGTCGACTTCGATGCAACCACCATAAAGGCTTTGAGTATTTTCACACGAGTCCAATCCCTTGTAAACATTGACCATGTCCACATTACAATTCTTGTTGATGAAAATGTCATCACCTCCTAAGCTTTCTGTTCTTGCAGTCTCATCCTCCTGTGAAGTTGGTCGGTCCTGAAACTTGTATTTCAGCGATGACAGCCTTGTGTCACTGAGGTCATACTGTGACTTTCTTTTCTTAATTGGACTGTCAATGGGGTAAATTTTCTTTACGCTGTTGGAGCTCGAACTAAACAATAGCAATATAGTATGAGATATTAATACAAACCTAAATTTTATTTGCGCATAACAGTAAGCATTAACCGGTCAAATAGCCAACACAAAATATTCTCTATCTGTGAGAAGCAAGAGTATTTATCAGCACTTACAAGTAAAACAAGTGTGGTTCATCACTCCCACTCTCCCATTTCAGTCGGTACTTTATTTAAGAATTCTAAAAATATTCCCACCAAGCAAAACTGGAAACCAGTTTTACAGAACCAATATGAAACTCGCAATCTGAGGTGGAGGCCCAGAGTTAAATGCACTATAGTTTTTTCCTACTTGACAAATGATTTTCTCATTTCGTTCAGCCACCACACTAGCTTTTCAGTCTCTTGTAATGATCCAATTTCCAAACATGTCCAATAATTCTGATCAAGGTAAGGCCGCATCCGGCATTACGGTGTATTATGATATTCCAGCTTTTCCACCAGTTTTGCCTATTTACGTTTTGGCTAAATAAGTTTTATGCATTAAGACACTAGCATGTTTGAGATATGAAAAATCTGAATGGCAGGCATCGGAACTACACCTTGCCAATTTCACATGCATACAAATCCATATCTATATGGCTGTGTGCATCTATGATGCAGAGGCCGGGGTAATCCTCTTTTCGAAAAGAAAAAAAAACAAATCAATATATCTATCGAATACGATTTCAGGTTGCTATATGCGTCAGGTTCATGTACCTCAATATCTCTACATATTTACATGAATTTCTATCCAACATCTTATACACGCAAGATATTTTGGTTAATCTCTCAAAAAATGAGAAAAATATGATATTTTGGTGAAGATTTCTGTTGTCACAGCAGACCAGCGAACCATACCAATGTGCTAACATGTCATCTAGACCATGAACGATTTAATCCCAGTTACCAAATTGACTTTCTCCGGCGTAACCTTGTGTATGACCAACCTAGTATAGGCCTATTTACATGCACCCAACACCTTAGAAATAAAGTTGGAGGTGATATCTGCTACGAAGTGTCAACTGCCATCTCTTTCCAGTGAAGCAAGATGAGAGAGACAGAGAAAGTACTGTAACTAACATCCAGAAAGGGAAAACCTTATCAGCTGGCTATTCAATAGGGAATGCTAACAGCTTGCTTTCAGCGTACGCCGGCTTAACTCCAACCTATTGGTGATGCAGTATTTTATTATCCACCGTAACGCAAATTCTGCCTAACCTTGCGCAGCTACCCCCGTCACAAACCCCACCTATTTTTATTATTTTGAAGCCCCCGCCTATTTTCTTGGTAAAGCTCACCCTCACTTCCCCGATCCACTCAATCGCGAGCTTAAAACGCAGACTAGCAAGCCAAAAACGTAGTAAGAAACAAGGGGAAAACTTGGCTTTCCACTTGAACTGGGAATTGGACAAGACCACCAGTTATAATCAGCTACAGTGGCAAAACCTCGTAACCGATCCCCCATTTCCCCCATATACAGTAGATTTCAGTATCTCGCCCGGGCCGCATCCAAGCACTCTGCCTTAGCTATGAGCTTACTCGCTCACCGAAGCAAAGGAACAGCAAACATGGACAGATCAACGAGCTTCAACTAATGGCGGGCGAGTCAGAACAGCCAGCCAGTATATATTGCCGGTGCAGACAGAGGAGGGGAAGAGGGCGTCTCACTCACCAGCCTCCGAAGCTTTCGGTCTTCTGGTTGGTGGAAGCCGCCGCCGCCGCAGCCGCCTCGTCCCCTGCCATCCCACGACCTCCTCCGGCGTGATCCATTTGAGACAGAGTGGGGCACAGGACAGAGGTTGGTAGTACAGTATATCTTCTCAAGTGGCGGTCTGGCTTTAGGAAATGGAGAGGAGAAAGGAGTGCGCACACACGTCGATGGTTTTGGCTGCGGCCTGGGCATGTCACCGCGGCCCCGCCGATTCGGCGATGCCTATCGGCTCTCGGGCGTCGGGATGTGTACTGCGGAGTCGGAGGGGCACTGGTGTGTGCTTTTCATTCATTCTGCACAAGTAAAACAGCCGGAGCTCGAGGTCCGATCACAGAAGATCCTGGCACCCACGTGACGCGCACGGGAAGCCCATGCTGTCGAAAGAACAATGGATGACGACGGGCCATCTCACAGATCTAAAGGCTCCAATTATATGCCATCTAAACAGCACGGATCTCTATGCTCCTAGGTGCTTGAAAAGAATCGCGTGCAGATTTTATCTCCCAGTCAAATATACAATGTTTCATCAAGCTATGCAAAAATTTATCAACACCTACAATACCAAATTAGTATCATTAAATATAAAAATCACATGTATTTTCATAATATCTACTACCTCTATATTTAGTTCAGGAGCTAGTATTTTATACCCTTATACAGTGTGTAAATGACTCCAAGTGTTGGTTGTTGGATGAAGCCAATCCAACCGTATAGGAATAACAAATCCGAGCACTACCGGCCAGGTCACTCCACTAGATGACACATGTATAATCTACAAGACTTCATAGTTGAGCTTAAGCATAATGCACAAACCTCATTTTAGGGGAGAGGGGGTATTTGCAATGAACAATATGCACAAACCTCACATCATAGACACTTCTCGTTTGTTCCAGACTCTTTCATACTTCTTTTTTTTTAAGCTTTTCTTCTAAAATCACTGCCATCCACACATTAATTTATAATGTTTTTGATCAATGCTATGACAACATGTTCATATAATCTATTTGTCTTTGAAGAGCAATACCAGCTACTCAAAACTACAATACAAGACACCTAAAAGACAAATGCGCTAGATATATTCACATGAGTTTGGTGTAGCATTATACTAATATGTAGTCTATGATATTTTGTAGCGTTAATTTGATTGTGAATGGGATGAACTACAACAATTAAATCAACATCTATATCATGCATATATGACTTCAAACTTACATGTTTACATGATATAAGGCCAACTCCAACGCACGACCCCAGACGGACGTCCGTTTTGTCCGAATTTCATCCGTTCGGAATGGCAATGGGGCGGCGGCCGCTAATTTTTCAGGATGCGCCGGACGTGCGCTCAACCCGCGGGGCGCATCTTGGCCGCATCTCATCTGCATACTTTTTTTGTGCCACATTCTTATTATTTTATCAACGATTTTTTTTATACATTGGAGTACATTCATCAATTCTTGACTAGAATGGTAAGACGGAAGAAAATAAGAAGCACAAGTAGACATTTTAAAAGATATTCAACTTCCGTAGCTGCTCCCACACGTTGGATTAGTATCTTCTCGATGCCTTCATTGTTGATCTGCAGATTCTCGATCTTACATATACTTCTTTCTTTTTCGATTCCAAAGAATTAGACGTTGCTCCGCATCTAATCTCATCTCTAGCCTCTATTCTAGCAACAAGTTACTAGCTTACCTTGTGGTTATTCATGCAACGTCTACTTCTTTAGAATCGAGGCTAAACTTGCTAGAATAGAGGCTAAAGAAGTAGAAAGTTAAGGTAAGTAAGCAAGCACAATAAGATATAAGTAAGAACTAAGAGACAAGTAACCACAAGTAGAAAGTTAGGGTTAGGAATAACCACAACTTCGAGAGACGAGGATGTATGCTGATGTTCACTTCCTTGGAGGGAAGCTACGTCACCGTTTAGAGAGGTGGGTGTTACCACGAAGGCACACCAATGCCACGAAGGCTCACCCTATTCTCTCTTTGAGATATCACCACGAAGGCGATTCCCAACCACTAGTGGTAGACCTTTAGGTGACCTCCAAACCCTCACAAACTTTCCGGGGGTAATCACAACGTTTGATTCCTCTCCGAATGACTCCTACCGCCTAGGAGTCTCTAACCTCCAAGAGTAACAAGAACGATGGGGAAAAGCTCAAGACTTGCTCAAATCACAAATTCCTTTGGTGCAGAGGAGGGGAAGGAGTGGATCTATCACTTGGGTGGACAACTTCTCTCAAATGCTTTCAAATCCTTTGGGGATCTAAGATTTGGTGTATGAGGGTGAGAGAGAGAGAGAGTGTGAAATGCGTTCTTGGGTAAGCTCAAAGTGAATGGTCAACCATATCCCGTGGGAGGAGAAGGCTAAATATAGTCGTAGTGTAAAACAGACCGTTGAGCCACTAAATGTTCTGCTAAGGTCGGACGTCCGGACAACACCGGACGTCTGATGGCACACGTAGGACTAGACGTCCGCTAGAACCGCCGGTCGTCCGGAGCCTGGGGATTCACCAGGCCAGGCCACGAGGTGCACCAGGTACACAGTCACCGGACGTCCGGGATGAGCCGGTCGTCCGGTGACAGGACGTCCGAAGGTGACCGGAAATCCGCTATTTTCTTTCTATGAAGGTGCATTGGACATCCGGAGTGTGCCTGACGTCTGGTAGGCAATGA
Organism: Secale cereale; assembly: GCA_902687465.1. Taxonomy (NCBI): domain Eukaryota; kingdom Viridiplantae; phylum Streptophyta; class Magnoliopsida; order Poales; family Poaceae; genus Secale; species Secale cereale. Next base: position 221,228,175 of record LR738715.1, on the reverse strand, counting down.
GGAGCCGGACGTCCGGAATGTGCCGGTCGTCCGGTGAGGAAGAGAAAACTGTTGTTTTCTTCTATGGTGATACACCGGACATCCGGAGAGTGCCGGACGTCGGGTAGATTGTGAAGGGCCAGACGTCTGTAGAGTTCCGGACGTCCGGTGATAACAGAGCACAAAAGCTCGGTTTCGCACCAGATCTTGGTGCACGTAATAGTAGAAGAGATAGGGTTGAAGTAGAGATGTTGTGAGTGTTGGGGAACGTAGTATTTTAAAATTTTCCTACGATCACGCAAGATCTATCTACCAGATGCATAGCAACGAGAGGGGAGAGTGTGTCTACGTACCCTCGTAGACCGGGAGCGGAAGCGTCAAGTGACGCGGTTGATGTTGTCGAACTTCTTCGCGATCCAACCGATCAAGCACCGAACGTACGGCACCTCCGCGTTCAGCACACGTTCAGCTTGATGACGTCCCACGAGCTCTTGATCCAGTTGAGCTTCACGGGAGAGTTTCGTCAGCACGACGGCGTGGTGACGGATATGATGTGTTCACCGGCGCAGGGCTTCGCCTAAGCTCCGCGACGGTACGACCGAGGTGTGATTCTGTGGAGGGGGGCACCGCACACGGCTAAAACAATTCAACTTGTGTGTCTTTGGGTGCCCCCCTGCCCCCGTATATAAAGGAGCAAGGGAGGAGGGCCGGCCAACTCTCTATGGTGCGGCTAGGGAAGGGACTCCTACTAGGAATAGGATTGCAATCCTATTCCTAGTAGGATTCACCGAAAGGAAGAAGGGGGAAAGGAATAGGAGAGGTGGCGCCCCCCCAATCCTAGTCCAACTAGGATTCCTAGGTGGGGGCACCGGCCAGCCCTATGGGCTGCCTCTCTCTCACCCTTTAGGCCCACTATGGACCATCCCCTCTCGTAGGGGGTTTCGGTAACCCCCTCCGGCATTCCCGATAAATCCGAAACTTTTCCGGTATACTTCCGGTGTCCGAATATAGCCGTCCAATATATCAATCTTTATGTCTCGGACATTCCGAGACTCCTCGTGATGTCCGTGATCTCATCCGGGACTCCGAACTACCTTCGGTACATCAATACTCAAAAACTCATAATACCGATCGTCATCAAACGTTAAGCGTGCGGACCCTATGGGTTCGAGAACTATGTAGACATGACCGAGACTCATCTCTGGTCAATAACCAATAGCGGAACCTGGATGTTCATATTGGCTCCTACATATTCTACGAAGATCTTTTATCGGTCAGAACCGCATAACAACATACGTTGTTCCTTTTGTCAAACGGTATGTTACTTGCCCGAGATTCGATCGTCGGTATCTCTATACCTAGTTCAATCTCGTTACCGGCAAGTCTCTTTACTCGTTCCGTAACACATCATCTCGTGACTAACTCATTAGTCTTTTGCTTGCAAGGCTTATTGTGATGTGTGTTACCGAGAGGGCCCAGAGATACCTCTCCGACACTCGGAGTGACAAATCCTAATCTTGATCTATGCCAACACCACGAATACTTTCGGAGACACCTGTAGAGCATCTTTATGATCACCCAGTTACGTTGTGACGTTTGATAGCACACAAGGTGTTCCTACGGTATTCGGGAGTTGCATAATCTCATAGTCATAGGAACATGTATAAGTCATAAAGAAAGCAATAGCAGTTAAACTAAACGATCATAGTGCTATGCTAACGGATGGGTCTTGTACATCACATCATTCTCCTAATGATGTGATCCCGTTGATCAAATGACAACTCATGTCTATGGCTAGGAAACATAACCATCTTTGATCAATGAGCTAGTCTAGTAGAGGCATACTAGGGACATACTGTTTTGTCTATGTATCCACACATGTACTAAGTTTCCGGTTAATACAATTCTAGCATGAATAAAAGACATTTATCATGATATAAGGAAATACAAATAACATCTTTATTATTGCCTCTAGGGCATATTTCCTTCAGTCTCCCACTTGAACTAGAGTCAATAATCTAGATTACAAAGTGATGATCCTCACACCCATGGAGTCTTGGTGCTGATCATGTTTTGCCCGTGGAAGAGGCTTAGTCAACGGGTCTGCAACATTCAGATCCGTATGTATTTTGCAAATCTCTATGTCTCCCTCCTTGAATAGATCGCGGATGGAATTGAAGCGTCTTTTGATGTGCTTTGTTCTCTTGTGAAACCTGGATTCCTTCGCCAAGGCTATGGCTCCAGTGTTGTCACAAAAGATTTTCATTGGACCCGATGCACTAGGTACTACACCTAGATCGGATATAAACTCCTTCATCCAGACTCCTTCATTTGCTGCTTCCGAAGCAGCTATGTATTCCGCTTCACACGTAGATCCCGCCACGACGCTCTGCTTGGAACTGCACCAGCTGACAGCTCCACCGTTCAATAAAAATACATATCCGGTTTGTGACTTAGAGTCATCCGGATCAGTGTCAAAGCTAGAATCGACGTAACCGTTTACGACGAGCTCTTTGTCACCTCCATATACGAGAAACATATCCTTTGTTCTTTTCAGATACTTTAGGATGTTTTTGACCGCTGTCCAGTGATCCACTCCTGGATTACTTTGGTACCTCCCTGCTAGACTTATAGCAAGGCACACATCAGGTCTGGTACACAGCATTGCATACATGATAGATCCTATGGCTGAGGCATAGGGAATGACTTTCATTTTCTCTCTATCTTCTGCAGTGGTCGGGCATTGAGTCTTACTCAACTTCATACCTTGTAAAACAGGCAAGAATCCTTTCTTTGACTGGTCCATTTTGAACCTTTTCAAAATCTTATCAAGGTATGTGCTTTGTGAAAGTCCAATTAAGCGTCTTGATCTATCTCTATAGATCTTGATGCCTAATATGTAAGCAGCTTCTCCGAGGTCTTTCATTGAAAAACTTTTATTCAAGTATCCTTTTATGCTATCCAGAAATTCTATATCATTTCCAATTAACAATATGTCATCTACATATAATATTAGAAATGCTACAGAGCTCCCACTCACTTTCTTGTAAATACAGGCTTCTCCAAAAGTCTGTATAAAACCATATGCTTTGATCACCTCATCAAAGCGTATATTCCAACTCCGAGATGCTTGCACCAGTCCATAGATGGATCGCTGGAGTTTGCATACTTTGTTAGCACCTTTTGGATCGACAAAACCTTCTGGTTGTATCATATACAACTCTTCTTTGAGATATCCATTTAGGAATGCAGTTTTGACATCCATTTGCCAGATTTCATAATCATAAAATGCGGCAATTGCTAACATGATTCGGACAGACTTAAGCATCGCTACAGGTGAGAAAGTCTCATCGTAGTCAACTCCTTGAACTTGTCGAAAACCTTTCACAACAAGTCGAGCTTTGTAAACAGTAATATTACCGTCTGCGTCGGTCTTCCTCTTGAAGATCCATTTATTTTCGATGGCTTGCCGATCATCGGGCAAGTCAACCAAAGTCCATACTTTGTTCTCATACATGGATCCCATCTCAGATTTCATGGCTTCAAGCCATTTTGCGGAATCTAGGCTCATCATCGCTTCCTCATAGTTCGTAGGTTCATCATGGTCTAGTAACATGATTTCCAGAACTGGGTTGCCGTACCACTCTGGTGCGGAACGTACTCTGGTTGATCTACAACGTTCAGCAGAAACTTGATCCGAAGTTTCATGATCATTATCATCAACTTCCTCACTAATTGGTGTAGGAATCACTGGAACAATTTCCTGTGATGTACTACTTTCCAATATGGGAGAAGGTACAATTACCTCATCAAGTTCTACTTTCCTCCCACTCACTTCTTTCGAGAGAAACTCTTTTTCTAGAAAGGATCCGTTCTTAGCAACGAATATTTTGCCTTCGGATCTGTGATAGAAGGTGTACCCAACAGTCTCTTTTGGATATCCTATGAAGACACATTTTTCCGACTTGGGATCGAGCTTATCAGGTTGAAGTGTTTTCACATAAGCATCGCAGCCCCAAATTTTAAGAAACGACAACTTTGGTTTCTTGCCAAACCATAGTTCATAAGGCGTCGTATCAACGGATTTAGATGGTGCCCTATTTAACGTGAATGCAGCTGTCTCTAAAGCATAACCCCAAAACGATAGTGGTAAATCGGTAAGAGACATCATAGATCGCACCATATCCAATAAAGTACGGTTACGACGTTCGGACACACCATTACGTTGTGGTGTTCCAGGTGGCGTGAGTTGTGAAACTATTCCACATTGTTTCAAATGAAGACCAAACTCGTAACTCAAATATTCTCCTCCACGATCAGATCGTAGGAACTTTATTTTCTTGTTACTATGATTCTCTACCTCACTCTGAAATTCTTTGAACTTTTCAAATGTTTCAGACTTGTGTTTCATTAAGTAGATATACCCATATCTGCTCAAATCATCAGTGAAGGTCAGAAAATAACGATACCCACCGCGAGCATCAACACTCATTGGTCCACATACATCAGTATGTATGATTTCCAACAAATCTGTTGCTCGCTCCATAGTTCCGGAGAACGGAGTTTTAGTCATCTTGCCCATGAGGCATGGTTCGCAAGCACCAAGTGATTCATAATCAAGTGATTCCAAAAGTCCATCTTTATGGAGTTTCTTCATGCGTTTTACACCAATATGACCTAAACGGCAGTGCCACAAATAAGTTGCACTATCATTATTAACCTTGCATCTTTTGGTTTCAATATTATGAATATGTGTATCACTACAATCGAGATCCAGTAAGAATAGACCACTCTTTAAGGGTGCATGACCATAAAAGATATTATTCATCAAAATGGAACAACCATTATTCTCTGATTTAAATGAATAACCGTCTCGCAATAAACAAGATCCAGATATAATGTTCATGCTCAACGCTGGCACCAAATAAAAATTATTTAGGTCTAAAACTAATCCCGAAGGTAGATGTAGAGGTAGCGTGCCGACGGCGATCACATCGACTTTGGAACCGTTTCCCACGCGCATCGTCACCTCGTCCTTAGCTAATCTTCATTTAATCCGTAGTCCCTGTTTCGAGTTACAAATATTAGCAACCGAACCGGTATCAAATACCCAGGTACTACTACGAGCATTAGTAAGGTACACATCAATAACATGTATATCACATATACCTTTGTTCATCTTGCCATCCTTCTTATCCGCCAAATACTTGGGGCAGTTCCGCTTCCAGTGTCCAGTCCCCTTGCAGTAGAAGCACTCAGTTTCAGGCTTGGCTCCAGATTTGGGTTTCTTCGTTGAAGTAGCAACTGACTTGCTATTCTTTTTGAAGTTCCCTTTCTTTCCCTTGCCCTTTTTCTTGAAACTAGTGGTCTTGTTAACCATCAACACTTGATTCTCCTTTTTGATTTCTACCTCCGCAGCTTTGAGCATAGCGAAGAGCTCGGGAATTGTCTTTTGCATCCCTTGCATGTTATAGTTCATCACGAAGCCTTTATAGCTTGGTGGCAGTGATTGAAGAACTCTATCAATAACACTATCCTCGTCAACTTTGCAACCAAGTTGAGTCATATGATTGTAGTACCCAGACATTCTGAGCAAGTGTTCACTGATAGAACTATTCTCCTCCATCTTGCAGCTGTAGAACTTATTGGAAATCTCATATTTCTCAATTCGGGCATTTGCTTGAAATATTAACTTCAACTCCTGGAACATTTCATATGCTCCATGACGTTCAAAACGTCGTTGAAGTCCCGGTTCTAAGCCGTAAAGCATGGCACACTGAACTATCGTGTAGTCATCAGACCGCGACTGCCAGACGTTCAAAGCGTCTGCATCAGCGGAAGGGGGCTTGTAACCTAGCGGTGCTTCAAGGACATAATTCTTCTGTGCAGCAATGAGGATAATCCTCAGGTTACGGACCCAGTCCGTGTAATTGCTACCATCATCTTTCAACTTAGCTTTCTCTAGGAATGCATTAAAATTCAAAGGAACGGTAGCACGGGCCATAGATCTACAACGACATAGATATGCAAAACTATCAGGACTAAGTTCATGATAAATTAAAGTTCAATTTAATCATATTAATTTAAAGAACTCCCACTTAGATAGACATCCCTCTGGTCATCTAAATGATCACGTGATCCAAATCAACTAAACCATGTCCGATCATCACGTGAGATGGAGTAGTTTTCAATGGTGAACATCTTATGTTGATCATATCTACTATATGATTCACGCTCGACCTTTCGGTCTCCAGTGTTCCGAGGCCATATCTGTATATGCTAGGCTCGTCAAGTTTAACCCGAGTATTCTGCGTGTGCAAAACTGGCTTACACATGTTGTATTTGAACGTAGAGCTTATCACACCCGATCATCACGTGGTGTCTCGGCACGACGAACTTTCGCAACGGTGCATACTCAGGGAGAACACTTATACCTTGAAATTTAGTAAGGGATCATCGTATAATGCTACCGTCGTTCTAAGCAAAATAAGAAGCATAATAAGATAAACATCACATGCAATCAAAATATGTGACATGATATGGCCATCATCATCTTGTGCTTTTGATCTCCATCTTCAAAGCACCGTCATGATCACCTTCGTCACCGGCTTGACACCTTGATCTTCATCGTAGTATCGTTGTCGTCTCGCCAACTATTGCTTCCACGACTATCGCTACCGCTTAGTGATAAAGTAAAGCAATTACATGGCGATTGCATTTCATACAATAAAGCGACAACCATATGGCTCCTGCCAGTTGCCGATAACTTTACAAAACATGATCATCTCATACAAAACCGTATAACTCATCATGTCTTGACCATATCACATCACAACATGCCCTGCAAAAACAAGTTAGACGTCCTCTACTTTGTTTGTTGCAAGTTTTACGTGGCTGCTACGGGCTTTAGCAAGAACCGTTCTTACCTACGCATACAAAACCACAACGATGTTTCGTCAAGTATGTGTTGTTTTAACCTTCACAAGGACCGGGCGTAACCACACTTGATTTAGCTAAAGTGAGAGAGACAGACACCCGCCAGTCACCTTTAAGCAACGAGTGCTCGTAACGGTGAAACCAGTCTCGCGTAAGCGTACGCGTAATGTCGGTCCGGGCCGCTTCATCTCACAATACCGCCAAAGAAAAGTATGACATGCTGGTAAGCAGTATGACTAGTATCGTCCACAATCTCATTGTGTTCTACTCGTGCATATCATCTACGCATAGACCTGGCTCATGATGCCACTGTTGGGGAACGTAGTATTTTAAAATTTTCCTACGATCACGCAAGATCTATCTACTAGATGCATAGCAACGAGAGGGGAGAGTGTGTCTACGTACCCTCGTAGACCGGGAGCGGAAGCGTCAAGTGACGCGGTTGATGTTGTCGAACTTCTTCGCGATCCAACCGATCAAGCACCAAACGTACGGCACCTCCGCGTTCAGCACACGTTCAGCTTGATGACGTCCCATGAGCTCTTGATCCAGTTGAGCTTCACGGGAGAGTTTCGTCAGCACGACGGCGTGGTGACGGATATGATGTGTTCACCGGCACAGGGCTTCGCCTAAGCTCCGCGACGGTACGACCGAGGTGTGATTCTGTGGAGGGGGGCACCGCACACGGCTAAAACAATTCAACTTGTGTGTCTTTGGGTGCCCCCCTGCCCCCGTATATAAAGGAGCAAGGGAGGAGGGCCGGCCAACTCTCTATGGTGCGGCTAGGGAAGGGACTCCTACTAGGAATAGGATTGCAATCCTATTCCTAGTAGGATTCACCGAAAGGAAGAAGGGGGAAAGGAATAGGAGAGGTGGCGCCCCCCCAATCCTAGTCCTACTAGGATTCCTAGGTGGGGGCGCCGGCCAGCCCTATGGGCTGCCTCTCTCTCACCCTTTAGGCCCACTATGGACCATCCCCTCTCGTAGGGGGTTTCGGTAACCCCCTCCGGCATTCCCGATAAATCCGAAACTTTTCCGGTATACTTCCGGTGTCCGAATATAGCCGTCCAATATATCAATCTTTATGTCTCGGACATTCCGAGACTCCTCGTCATGTCCGTGATCTCATCCGGGACTCCGAACTACCTTCGGTACATCAATACTCAAAAACTCATAATACCGATCGTCATCAAACGTTAAGCGTGCGGACCCTACGGGTTCGAGAACTATGTAGACATGACCGAGACTCATCTCTGGTCAATAACCAATAGCGGAACCTGGATGTTCATATTGGCTCCTACATATTCTACGAAGATCTTTTATCGGTCAGAACCGCATAACAACATACGTTGTTCCTTTTGTCAAACGGTATGTTACTTGCCCGAGATTCGATCGTCGGTATCTTTATACCTAGTTCAATCTCGTTTACCGGCAAGTCTCTATACTCGTTCTGTAACACATCATCTCGTGACTAACTCATTAGTCTTTTGCTTGCAAGGCTTATTATGATGTGTGTTACCGAGAGGGCCCAGAGATACCTCTCCGACAACCGGAGTGACAAATCCTAATCTTGATCTATGCCAACACCACGAATACTTTCGGAGACACCTGTAGAGCATCTTTATGATCACCCAGTTACGTTGTGACGTTTGATAGCACACAAGGTGTTCCTACGGTATTCGGGAGTTGCATAATCTCATAGTCATAGGAACATGTATAAGTCATGAAGAAAGCAATAGCAGTTAAACTAAACGATCATAGTGCTATGCTAACGGATGGGTCTTGTCCATCACATCATTCTCCTAATGATGTGATCCCGTTGATCAAATGACAACTCATGTCTATGGCTAGGAAACATAACCATCTTTGATCAATGAGCTAGTCTAGTAGAGGCATACTAGGGACATACTGTTTTGTCTATGTATCCACACATGTACTAAGTTTCCGGTTAATACAATTCTAGCATGAATAAAAGACATTTATCATGATATAAGGAAATACATATAACATCTTTATTATTGCCTCTAGGGCATATTTCCTTCGGTGAGAGGATACTTTGTGGGTTTTGAGCAAGTCTTTCACGAAATCCAACGGTCCCCTCTTAATAGTGCGGGGTCCCTGCACTCAAGAACAAACCGAAAAAGAGCCAAAGCTATTGTCTTGTATATCCGCTCTTGAGTGATATAAATTTGTCTGTATACATGATCCGCACACGCCCTTGAGACATAATCCTGAGATATACTCCCTCCCTCCCAAAATTCTTGTCTTAAATTTTTTTAGATACGGATGTATCTAACACTGAAGTGTAACTAGATACATTCGTATTTGGAGAAATGTAAGACAAGAATTTTGGGACGGAGGAAGTACTTGATAAAAATGATTAGTCCCTTATATGCATGTTGTCATCAACATCAAAATAAGATTAAGGGCATGATTGCACTTTCAATCTCCCCCTTCTTGGTAGTTGATGACAACATGCATGCACTTCTCAATATGTAATAAAAAAAATTAAATATCGAAATGATTTGTTGTGGAGCTCCCCCTAAATATGTGTATGAACAAAAATAAGCATGAACAAGGGAGCTCCCCCTCAATATGATATCAATCACAACCAAATCTCATAAACAAGAGAACACAATACCATAATAGGTTCCATAGATAGATAGGTGCATTACACAGCCCATAAAAGGTTCAACACAAAACATAACATTGGTCCGATACAAGTCTCACACCATTACATAATACATAAGTGCCTATGCATTACATAATAGATAAGTGCCTACTCCCCCTTGGCAGCAAGTACCCAAAAGGGGTCAGATCATCATAAAGCATCATCATCATCATCGTGAGCACCACTGCCACCAGCCTCGTCAAAGAAATCAGACCACTCCAGACCCGAGGGAAAACCAAAGTCGGAAGGTGGATTATCAGGAAGACGTTCATCATCACTCACATCAAAGACTCCGGAGTCTCTCAGACGAGCCTTCAGAGCATTCTTGGAAGTGACCATGCGAGTGACAACATCGTGATTTTGGGAGCAGTGAAAGGTAAAAGCCTTCATCATGGCAGAGTGAGCTTTCCCAAGAAAGCGAGTAATGCGCCCAAAAGATGTAGATCCGGAAGGAGCAGTAGCAGGAACACGAGCAACAGCTCGGCAGGATGAGTAGAGGAGGAAGAGGGCTTGACCTAGTCATCCGCCATGTGAGGTGGAATGACCCACTGCTCATGCAAGTGAGTGCGGACAATGGGAAACGGAGCCACATTTTCAATAAATGCCTGAAGAAAGGGAGCATGAGGAAAGACTCACTTGAATTCAAAAGAAGCAAGACGGATCTTGTGCCACAGAAAGTGAGGACCATTGATCTTCCCTTTGGGCGCCGCATAGAGGCGATGCATGAGATCGATGCAATAGCTATTGCAAGACCCCTTCTCACCCATCTTAGGATAGACGATGCGAATGACACAGTGAAAAATAATGTAGAAAGGAGAGCGCCAAATGGAAACTTGGTTTAGATCCTTCTGTTTCTCCTCATCAGTCATGTCAACGATGGGTTTGAGGAGATCCATGCATACATCAATGCCCTTTGGCTTATGGTTGGGGTGATCCTTATGAATTTTGAACCCAGTGTCAGGAAAACCAAGGGCAGCGACAAATTGAGAATAAGAAGTTGTACGCACGGCGTCGGAGGTCATCCAAGTGACAGTGTTATTTGGATGGAAGTAACATGTGGCATAGAATTGATGAATGGCAGCATGGTTAAAATCATGTTGAAATGCAAATGGAGTAGCAAGACCAGACGTCTCAATGAGCTCAATAGCCCCCGGATACTTCTCCGGACGAGTATGAATATGCTCTAAGTTAATGCACATATGTAGAGACAGACCCTTAGGAGTGATGACAGTGGTAAAAATGTCTGCCTGGACGTTTGTGCGAAGCGATCGTCCTGGGAGTCGCTAGCAACCGAGAATTGGTTAACATACGACGAAGCTTAAGATAGGAAGCAATGGGAACCGCATTGAACCGTTTAACTTTGCGGCCGAGAGATAGAGGAGGTTCAAGGGAGATGTGATGGGCATCACCTTGAGGTTGCACCGGAGGAGGAGGAGGCTTGAAAATGGGCCTCCGAGTTCCCGGCTTGGGTGAAGTGGTGTGAGAAACAACAAACTCGGCCCGCTCCATATCTTCCAGTTCATCCTCATAGTCGGATTCCTCCGTTGAGGAGTTGCTAGCGGGGCTGCTAGGCTGGGCGGCACGCTTCCGAGCACGAGCACGTTCTTGTGAAACATCGGAACCTCCACAACAAGACGGACGAGAGGACCCACTTGGGGCCTCCTTGCGTGCAGAGTGCTTGATCTTTGGCATCCCAACCTAGAGGAGGAGGAACACCCAAATCAACAACCCACCTCCATAGATTGAGGGAGAATCGATTGATGAGAGGAGGATAAGAAATGGGGCTACCTCGGAGTGAAGAACGAGACGGAGAGAGGCGGCGCCGGAGACGCAACGGCGACCGGGGTGGCCCACGGGGTGGCGGCGGAGGCGCGACGGCGAGGGGCTCGACTGGACTGCAGCCGCGCGGAGGGGATAAGATGGGGGGGCGGCGGCGGACTAGAGAAGAGGATCGGGGATTTGAGGTTAAAAAACTGCACTACACGCACCCCGCCCTATATATATGGGTCAGAGGATGACCGGACGACCGGTGAGTTCAGGACGTCCGAAGCTATAAAATTAACGGAAGTCTGATACGTCTATTTTGCATCATGCTTTTATGTTGATATTTATTGCATTATGGGCTGTTATTACACGTTATGTCACAATACTTATGCCTTTTCTCTCTTATTTTACAAGGTTTACATGAAGAGGAAGAATGCGGGCAGCTGGAATTCTGGGCTGAAAAAGAAGCAAACTCTACAAACCTATTCTGCACAACTCAAAAACTCCGAAACTCCATAGGACACCATTTCAGAAAATATAGAAAATATCTGGCGAAAGAAGATCACCAGGGGGCCACCACCTATCCACGAGGGTGGGGGGCGTGCTCCCCCTCTCTGGGCGCGGCCCCTTCCTCGTGGGCCCCCCGATGGCCCCCTGATGCCCATCTTCTCCTATATGAGGTGTTTTGACCAGGAAAAAATCATAAGGAGGCTTTCGGGACCAGATGCCGCCGTCTCGAGGCGGAACCTTGGCGGTAACCAATCTAGGGCTCCGGCGGAGCTGTTCTGCCGGGGATACTTCCCTCCGGGAGGGGGAAATCGTCATCGCCGTCATCACCAACAACTCTCCCATCTTGGGGAGGGCTATCTTCATCAACATCTTCACCAGCACCATCTCCTCTCAAACCCTAGTTCGTCTCTTGTATCCAGTCTTTGTACCCAAACCACAGATTGGTACCTGTGGGTTGCTAGTAGTGTTGAATACTCCTTGTAGTTGATGCTAGTTGGTTTATTTGGTGGAAGATCATATGTTCAGATCCATTATGCATATTAATACCCCTTTGATCATGAACAATATTATGTCTTGTGAGTAGTTACTTTTGTCCCGAGGACATGAGGGAAGTCTTGCTATAAGTAGTCATGTGAATTTGGTATTCGTTCGATATTTTGATGAGATGTATGTTGTCTCTCCTCTAGTGGTGTCATGTGAACGTCGACTACATGACACTTCACCATTATTTGGGCCTAGAGGAAGGCATTGGGAAGTAATAAGTAGATGATGGGTTGCTAGAGTGACAGAAGCTTAAACCCTAGTTTATGCGTTGCTTCGTAAGGGGCTGATTTGGATCCACTTGTTTCATGCAATGGTTAGTCTTACCTTAATACTTCTTTTGTAGTAGCGGATGCTTGCATTAGAGGTTAATCATAAGTGAGAGGCTTGTCCAAGTAAGGACAGCACCCAAGGACCGGTCCACCCACATGCCAAATTATCAAAGTACCGAACGCGAATCAGATGATCGTGATGAACACTAGCTTGACGATAATTCCCATGTGTCCTCGGGAGCACTTTCCTTCATATAAGAGTTTGTCCAGGCTTGTCCTTTTGCAACAAAAATAATTGGGCCATATTGATGCACCTTATTTACTTTTACCTTTTGTCACCTGCTACCAATTACCTTATCACAAAACTATCTGTTACCTATAATTTCAGTGCTTGCAGAAAATACCTTACTGAAAACTGCCTATCATTTCCTTCTGCTCCTCGTTGGGTTCGACACTCTTACTTATCGAAAGGACTACGATAGATCCCCTGCATTTGTGGGTCATCTAGAATCTTTTCTGGCGCCGTTGCCGGGGAGTGAAGCGCCTTTGGTAAGTGGAATTTGGTAAAGAAAAATTTATATAGTGTGCTGAAATTTATTGTCACTTGTTACTATGGCTCATCATCCTTTGAGGGGCTTGTTCGGGGTATCTTCATCCTGACCAGAAGAGCAAAGAGTTGCTCCTCAACCTACTGCACCTACTGAAAATGTTTGCTTTGAAATTCCTTCGGGTATGATAGAGAAACTACTAGATAATCCTTTTACAGGAGACGGAACATTGTATCCCGATTTACACCTAATCTACGTGGATGAAGTTTGTGGATTATTTAAGCTTGCAGGTATGCCAGAGGATGTTATCAATAAGAAGGTCTTCCCTTTATCTTTGGAGGGAGATGCATTGACATGGTTTAGGCTATGTGATGATATTGGATCATGGAACTATAATCGTCTGAAGTTGGAATTTCATCAGAAGTTTTACCCTATGCACTAGGTTCATCGTGATCGTAATTATATTTATAATTTTTGGCCTCGTGAAGGATAAAGCATCGCTCAAGCTTGGGGAGGCTTAAGTCAATGTTATATTCATGCCCCAATCATGAGCTCTCAAGAGAAATGACCATTCAAAAAATTCATGCTCGGCTTTCTCTTAATAATCGCTCCATGCTCGATACTTCTTGTTCTGGTTCTTTTATGATGAAGACTGTTGAATTCAAATGGGATTTATTGGAGAGAATTAAACGCAACTCTGAAGATTGGGATCTCGACGAAGGTAAGGAGTCAGGTATGACCCCTAAGTTTGATTGTGTTAAAGCTTTTATGGATACCGATGTTTTTCGTGAGTTTAGCACTAAATATGGACTTGACTCTGAGATAGTAGCTTCAATCTGTGAATCATTTGCTAATCATGTTGATCTTCCCAAGGAGAAGTGGTTTAAATAGCATCATCCCATTGAAGTAAAAGTAGTAGAACCTGTTAAAGTTGAAGAAAATACTATCACTTATAATGTTGATCCTATTGTTCCTACTGCTTATATTGAGAAACCACCTTTCCCTGTTAGAATAAAGGATCATGCTAAAGCTTCAATTGTGGTTCGTAAGAGTAGTACTAGAACACCTACACCCTGTGAGCATATTAAAGTTGAACCTAGTGTTGCTATGGTTAAAGATCTCTTGGTAGAAAATTTAGATGGACATGTTATTTACCTCCAAGAGGAAGCTGCTAGAATAGCCAAACCCGATGCTAGGAATAAACATAGACCTGTTATAGGCTTGCCTATTATCTCTGTTAAAATAGGAGATCATTGCTATCATGGTTTATGTGACGTAGGTGCTAGTGCGAGTGTAATACATATATCCTTATATGATAAAATTATGCATGATATTGCACCCGTTGAGCTAGAAGGTATAGATGTTACTATTAAAGTTGCTAATAGGGACACTATTTCACCAATTGGGATTGTTAGAGATGTTGAAGTCTTGTGTGGGAAAGTTAAATACCCTACGGATTTTCTTGTTCTTGGTTCCCCACAAGATGATTTTTGTCCCATTATATTTGGTAGACCCTTCTTGAATACTTTTAATGCTAAGATAGACTGCGTGAAAGATATTGTTACTGTTGGTTTAGGGGATGATTTTAACTTTGCTAAATTTCGTAGAAAACCCATTGATAAAGAATTACCTAGTAAGGATGAAATTATTGGTCTTGCTTCTATTGCTGTGACTCCTAATGATCCTTTAGAACAATATTTGCTAGACCATGAAAATGATATGTATATGAATGAAAGAAGGGAAATAGATGAAATATTCTTTAATCAGGGACCCGTATTGAAAAACAACTTGCCTGTTGAAATCCTAGGGGATCCTCCTCCACCCAAGGGTGATCCCGTGTTTGAACTTAAACCTTTACCTGATAATCTTAAGTATGTTTATCTTGATGAAAAGAAGATATATCCTGTTATTATTAGTGCTAACCTTTCAGAGTAGAAAGAAGAAAAAATATTGAAAACTCTGAAGAAGCATTGTGGTGCTATTGGATATACTCTGGATGATCTTAAGGGCATTAGTCCCACTTAATGCCAACACAAGATAAAATTGGAAGAAAACGCTAAACCGGTTATTGATCATCAACGACGATTAAATCCTAAGATGAAAGAAGTGGTAAGGAAGGAAATACTAAGGCTTCTAGAGGCATGTATTATCTATCCAGTTGCTGATAGCTAATGGGTAAGTCCTATCCATTGTGTCCCTAAGGTATGACTGTTGTTCCTAATGATAAAGATGAATTGACCCCACAAAGAATTGTTACAGGCTATAGGATGGTAATTGATTTCCGCAAATTAAATAAAGCCACTAAGAAAGATCATTACCCTTTACCTTTTATTGATCAAATGCTAGAAAGGTTATCCAAACATACTCATTTTTGCTTTCTAGATGGTTATTCTGGTTTCTCTCAAATACCTGTGTCAAAAGGTGATCAAGAAAAGACTCCTTTTACTTGTCCTTTCGGTACCTTTGCTTATAGACGTATGCCTTTTGGTTTATGTAATGCACCTGCTACCTTTCAAAGATGCATGATGGCTATATTCTCTGATTTTTGTGAAAAGATTGTTGAGGTTTTCATGGATGATTTCTCCGTTTACGGAACTTCTTTTGATGATTGCTTAAGCAACCTTGATCGAGTTTTGCAGAGATGTGAAGACACTAATCTTGTCTTGAATTGGGAGAAGTGCCACTTTATGGTTAATGAAGGCATTTTCCTGGGACATAAAATTTCTGAAAGAGGTATTGAAGTTGACAAGGCTAAAGTTGATGCTATTGAAAAGATGTCGTGCCCAAAGGACATCAAAGGTATACGAAGTTTCCTTGGCCATGCCAGGTTTTATAGGAGGTTCATTAAGGATTTCTCCAAAATCTCCAGGCCTCTGACTAATCTCTTACAAAAAGATATTATGTTTGTCTTTGCTGATGATTGTCTTGAAGCATTTGAAATACTTAAGAAAGCATTGATCTCTGCACCTATTGTCCAGCCTCCTGACTGGAATTTACCCTTTGAGATTATGTGTGATGCTAGTGATTATGCTGTAGGTGCTGTTTTAGGGCAAGGAGTTGATAAGAAGTTAAATGTTATCCAACATGCTAGTAAAACCCTAGACAGTGCCCAGAGAAATTATGCTACTACTGAGAAGGAATTTGTAGCAGTTGTATTTTCTTGTGATAAGTTTAGACCTTATATTGTTGATTCTAAAGTAACTATTCACACTAATCGTGCTGCTATCAAATACCTTATGGAAAATAAAGATGCTAAACCGACTGATTAGATGGGTTCTCTTGCTGCAAGAATTTGACTTGCATATTATTGATAAAAAGGGAGCTGAGAACCCCGTTGCAGATAACTTGTCTAGGCTAGAGAATATACCTGATGACCCACAACCTATTGATGATAGCTTTCCTGATGAACAATTAGCTGTTATAAATATTTCTCGTACTGCTCCATGGTATGGTGATTATGCTAATTACATTGTTGCTAAGTTTATACCTCCTAGCTTCACATACTAGCAAAAGAAAAAGTTCTTCTATGATTTGAGACATTACTTCTGGGATGACCCACATCTTTATAAAGAAGGAGTAGATGGTATTATTAGACGTTGTGTACCTGAGCATGAATAGGAACATATCCTATGCAAGTGCCACTCCAAAGCTTATGGAGGACACCATGCTGGAGATAGAACTGCACATAAGGTATTGCAATCTGGTCTTTATTGGCCTACTCTCTTCAAGGATGACCGTAAGTTTGTCTTATCATGTGATGAATGTCAAAGAATTGGTAATATTAGTAGACGTCAAGAAATGCCTATGAATTATTCACTTGTTATTGAACCATTTGATGTTTGGGGCTTTGACTATATGGGACCGTTTCCTTCCTCTAATGGGTATACACATATTTTAGTTGCTGTTGATTACGTTACTAAATGGGTAGAAGCTATTCCAACTAGTAGTGCTGATCACAACACCTCTATTAAGATGCTTAAAGAAGTTATTTTCCCGAGGTTTGGAGTCCCTAGATACTTAATGACTGATGGTGGTTCACACTTTATTCATGGTGCTTTCCGTAAAATGCTTGCAAAATATGATGTTAACCATAAATTGCATCCCCTTATCACCCTGAGACTAGTGGTCAAGTAGAATTAAGTAATAGAGAGCTGAATTTAATTTTGCAAAAGACAGTTAATAGGTCTAGAAAGAATTGGTCCAAGAAACTTGATGATGCATTATGGGCCTATAGAACTGCATACAAGAATCCTATGGGTATGTCCCCATATAAGATGGTTTATGAAAAAGCATGTCACTTACCTCTTGAGCTAGAACATAAGACATATTGGGCTATTAAAGAGCTCAATTATGATTTCAAACTTGCCGGTGAGAAGAGGTTATTTGACATTAGCTCTCTTGATGAAGGAAGAACCCAGGCCTATGAGAATGCCAAGCTGTTTAAAGAAAAGGTTAAAAGATGGCATGACAAAAGGATACAAAAGCGTGAGTTTAACGTAGGTGATTATGTCTTGCTATACAACTCTTGTTTAAGTTTTTTGCAGGAAAACTTCTCTCTAAATGGGAAGGACCTTACGTTATCGAGGAGGTCTATCGTTCCAGTGCCATAAAAATCAACAACTTTGAAGGCACAAATCCGAAGGTGGTGAACGGCCAAAGAATCAAACATTATATCTCAGGTAATCCTATAAATGTTGAAACCAATGTTATTGAAACTGTAACCCCGGGGGAAACATAAGGGACACTTTCCAGAATGATTCAGAACCCGAAAAGGAAGAGGTATGTGGTACGGTAAGTAAACCGACTCCAAAACAGTTCTAAAGGCAATTTTTCATCGTTTTGGAATATTTAGAAAAATAGAAAAATAAGTGGCAGTCCGGAAGAGACACGAGGCGTCCACGAGGGTGGAGGGCGTGCCCCCTGCCACGTGGGCACCTCGTGTGCCTCCCGGACTCCGATTTCTTGTATGTTACTCCTTTTGGTCGGTAAGAATTCATTATATATACCCCCGAAGGTTTTGACCTCTGTATCACGGAAACATCCTCTGTTTTCGTTTGGAGCTGTTGTTTTTGATAGATCTAGATCATCATGGCGTATTCCAACACCCCCAAGGACAAGTTCTTCGAGAAGGTCATCAACCCCTAACTTGCAGAGGTGCTGCATCATCCTCAAACCATGGAGTTGCATGAGGGGGTGATGCACATCCGGGATGTTGAAGGGCCGAGGAGGACCAGAAGCGTGGAGACAAGGCTAGAAGCAATGTAGCAGCAAGTTTTCAAGTGCCAAGGTATGGTGGAGTGAGGACTCAACGCCAACCACATGATGACCACGGAGCTCGCCAACAACCTCAAGATGGACTCAAGGATCTTCGGGGAAGCTATCTCCAATCTCCAAGAGAAAATCAAACACCTTCAAGCCCAGATCTATGACCTACAAAACCAAAACTGTGAGTATGAATATAGATTCAAGAAGATGAGTTTGGTTGCAGATTTGAGTATCCCGGGGACTCGATCATCCTTCTACGATGGTGAGCCTATGCCTTGGAAGATGGACGACAAGCCTACATCATCAACAACTCCATCATCACCACCTCCGAAGAAGGGGACATAATCATATGGGTATGGGCACTCCCCTTGGCAACTGCCAAGCTTGGGGGAGGTGCCCCGATATCGCATCACCATCACACTCCTATCTTTACCGTTTTTCTTAGTTCGATACTTTTGGCAGTATCTTGATCTAGTAGAATAAAGTTAGCATGATCTAGTTGTGAGCTTTTGCTTTATGATCTTTACCCTTTGTAATCGAGTCTGTGAGCTATATAATAAAGATTAGTGTTGAGTCAAGGGCTTGATTTCCTCACTTTGATCATGATATAAAAAAAATAAAACATAAAGAGTATCAAAGAGATCATATTGATCTTATGGGAAGTAATGACTTCACATATAAAGAGTATGATGAATAAAAGTTGTTGTTGACAAACATAGTTTTGGTCATCGTTGCAATTAATAAGAAGTAATAAAGAAAAGAGAGGTTGCACATACAAATATACTATCTTGGACATCTTTTATGATTGTGAGCACTCATTAAAAATAGACATGCTAAAGAGTTGATGTTGGACAAGGAAGACAACATAATGGGTTATGTTTTCTTATATCTGAAATAAAGTATATTGTTATGGATCATCCAACATGTTGAGCTTGCCTTTCCCCCTCATGCTAGCCAAAACTCCTTGCACCAAGTAGAGATACTACTTGTGCTTCCATACATCCTTAAACCCAGTTTTGCCATGAGAGTCCACCATACCTACCTATGGATTGAGTAAGATCCTTCAAGTAAGTTGTCATGTTGCAAACTCGCTAAAATATGTATGATTTATTAGGGTGGAGGAAATAAGCTTTATACGATCTTGTGATATGGAAGTAATAAAAGCAACAGACTGCATAATAAATGCCCTTATCACAAGTGGCAATATAAAGTGACGTTCTTTTGTGCTAACACTTTGTGCATCCA
This sequence comes from Secale cereale, assembly GCA_902687465.1. Lineage (NCBI taxonomy): Eukaryota > Viridiplantae > Streptophyta > Magnoliopsida > Poales > Poaceae > Secale > Secale cereale. The sequence goes on along the minus strand of LR738715.1, from coordinate 221,208,445 downwards.
ACCATGAAAGCACATAACAACCTCTGCTTCCCTCTGCGAAGGGCCTATCTTTTATCTCTGCCTTATAAGAGTCAATGTGAAAATCACCTTTCCTTTTTACATTTAATCATTTGGCAAGCACATTGTGTTGGAAAGAACCTGACATATATACCCACTTGGATGTAGGTTAGCATGGTCTATTACTGTTGGCATTACCCTTGATGTAAAAGGTTGGGAGGCAAAACCATAAGCCCCTATCTTTCTCTGCGTCCGATTAAAACTCCATAACCATAAGTATTGCGTGAGTGTGAGCAATTGTGAAAGACTATATGATAGTTGAGTATGTAGGCTTGCTGAAAAGCTCTTATGTTGACTCTTTCCGATATTACGATAAATTGCAATTGCTTCAATGATCGAGATTATAGTTTGTTGGTTCTCAATGAAGTTTCTGATTCATACTTGACATTATGAATGAATCGTTACTTTAGCATAAGAATCATATGACAATATAT
>LR738715.1:221104971-221200750 GCA_902687465.1 Secale cereale | reverse complement strand
CCCCCAGGCCTCCGCTGATGCCCCCCTTTGGCATATATTTATATCGTGTCCCGAAACCCTCGAGACGGGAACCCTTTTTCGCGATCTCATCTCTGTTCCGCCGCCGCCGCGCTTCCAAGATCGGGAGCACCAGGAGAACTCTTCCCGGCACCCTGCCGGAGGGGAGGATCACCATCGGGAGCTTCTCCACCACCATGGACGCCTCCCGGATGAGTTGTGAGTAGTCTCCCTTGGACCATGGGTCCATGACCAGTAGCTATGTGATGTTCTCCTCCCGTTCTTGTGCTTCACTAATTAGTCCTCGTGAGCTGCCCTACATGATCGAGGCACATGTGTAATCCTTATGCTATTGCTATGATGAGTTTGCTGGGATCTGATGGATTGTGAGATTATGTTCAGATTGTGTTTGAGTAATATATTTGATTCACCTCTTTTATATTTATGTTCGTAAGTAATTCTTGCATGTTCTCTGTTGTTATTTATTGCTTTGGCCAAGTAGTAGGTAGTGACTCCAAGAGGGAACGTTATGCTTGATTGTGGGTTCATGCCCCTCGATGACTAGCTTGAGTGACAGAAACATGAGTCTAGGGGATGTGCTGTTGCCACAAGGGGGGAAACAACGGTGCTTGTGCCCGCGGGTATAAGGATTGTTTACTTTACGCAAAGTTCTTTTAATGCAGTTGTCTGTTGCTTTGAGTTTACACTATGGGTGGGACTCGCAACTTAATACCAGCGAGATGTTCTGGATAGATATCTCAAGGTGGATGATTAGTAGTAGATGCAGATGGATTTCGGTCTACTTGCCTTGGCGTACCGCCCATGCTTTGAACCTCTACCTTTCTTGCAACGTAGTTAGCATTGGTTTGCGCACATGGTCCTGTCAATTGCCCAGCTATAATTCGTTTACCTCACATAGCTGTTTTATCGTCTTTTAGGAGAGAGACATCACTAGTGAACATCATGGGACCCCGGTCCATATTACCATCACTGATCACATCCGCTATTTACTTTCCGCTTTTATTTACTATTTGCAGCAATATCTATCACTATTATCACTTGCGTTTGATCCTTTGTAAACGACAAGGCCGAAGGGATTGACAACCTCTCTGTACTCGTTGGGAGCAAAGTTATTTGTATCTGCGTGCAGGTCCACGTTGATTGCTAATATCTGGCGCCGTTAGCAGTTGACACCTTCTTGTTGAAACTGGGAGTCTCAGGGAAATCGATCCTTGGTATCTTTGCCAAGGGAAAACTTCCGCTACATTGCATCTCAAACCTTCCACTTGGGGTAACCAACGAGGGGCGAGAAGCCATCAGTTGTGCATGGGCATGCCCTTGTGGCCTTCCCACAAACAACCTTACCTTTCTCCTTGTGCCCTTCTCGTACAAATGTTTCTTTTAGAGGAGTGGTGCACTACGTCTTCTTCTTGCTTGTGCTTTGGTCAAACCCGAGCCCCTGTTTGGCAAACACTTCATTGTGTTGGCTTAATACCTCATTAAGGTTCTTTTGTCATTGAGCACATGTCATGAGACCTTTCTCGGTTTGAGCCTTGAGAAGGCGATTCTCCTCAAGAATAGATGCTAGATCACTACTAGAGTTAGTAGTACAAGCATCAACATTCATAATAGGAGAAGAGTAAGCCTTTGCTAGAGTTTCAAGATAAGTAAGCTTGAGAGTCTCAAAACTCTTTTAAGAAGGGTGAGCTCTTCTTCCTTAGTCTTGAGGGACATGGATAGGAGCTCATAGTCCTTAGATAGAGAAGCATGAGACTTCACAAGTTTACTTTTATCATTCATTAACTCTTCGCCATAGTCCTTGGCCTTTTTCAAGGAGGCAAGATCTTTATCATGAACATCAATGTTTGCACCAATTTTCAAGCATAGTTCATCATTTCGTGCTTCCTCATATTGGACTTTCTTCTCAAGGATTTCACATCTTTTCCTTTTCCTCAGTTACGAGGGTTTCGAGTTCCTTAATGGTGACGATGTGCTTACCCACCATCTCCATAAGCATAGGAAACATAGTGAGCTTCTTTCCTTTGAGGGAGCACATGCCCTTATTTAATTTAGCAAACATGAGGTCATCTATATCATTATCATCATGATTATCCTCCGCATCAAGGTACTCATCACTAGGAGTAAGAGGAGTGAAGAGAGGAGGATTTGATCGTGGGGTTACCTTGACCTTGTCAGGAGAGTGTTGGTCCTCTCCATCTTCTACCACGGCCTTTGCCATTAGGCACTTGTGTGCGTTGGCCTTGTAGTCTTTCATATAGTTGTAGGTGACAACTTCACCACTCTTGTTTACTAACCTCAAAATGTTTTTGGAATCTTGAGCAACTCCGGCAACACCACTAACATCATCCGGATCGGATTCTTCCTGAGCAAGCATTGCTTTCCCATCTCTCTTCTTGAGCTTTAAGTTCAAGGGGTTTGGTAATTTTTTCTTGGGAATGGTCTTGGGAAACCTTGGTTTATCTTCTCTCTTCTCATAGGGGCAATCATTGGAGAAGTGGTTTGTTTCTTCACAGTTGTAACATGTTCTCACTTTCTTATTTTGGAATCTTCCTTTGAATTTTCCCGCGCTAAACTTCTTGACAAAGAGGGCAATGTCTTCGTATGAAGGGCTCTTATCGGAGTCAATCTCATCACCATCTTCATCCTCATCATCTTCTTCTTCTTCACTTTGCTCTTCTTCATATACATGCTTGGCCTTCAATGCAACATTGATTTTTGATGTTGAGGTACCATGCATGGCAAGATGTTTTGTAGCATTTGCCTTTGACTCTTCAAAGAGTTGGAAAGTGGATATGATGTCATCTGGAGTCATCTCCTTGAATCCATGGTGTTGTGTTATGTCCCACACCATTTGGTCATGATACGGAGCAAGAGCATGAAGCAACTTGTCCATGAGAAATCGCTTAGTCAAATTGAATCCATCTTGTGTCTTGCCACACTCACATGACTCGATGTCGGTGGTGAGAGTCATGAGATGCTCAAGGAGTTTCTTGGGAGATTCACCTTTCTCCATACAAAAGTTTTGCCATTGTCCCTTGGCAATTTCATATTGAGCAAGCCGGAGAGTGGTGGTACCGGTCTTGGTCCTCATAATGCTATCCCATAATTCTTTGGCACTTGTGATATGTATGTATGGTCTCCTTTGCTTGTCAGTCATACCTCTCCTTATCCACATGATTGCAATGTCGTTGAGATTCTTGTCATATACCTCTCTTGGAGTAAGATTCTTCGGATCAACAGCTTGGTAGCCATACTCCAAGATCTCCAACATCTCATCATTTCCATATCGAAGATGATCCTGCATAGCAACTCTGCACAAAGCAAAATTGGTAGTGTCATCAAGTAAAGGAGGTTTTCGTTGTGGGTTATACTTTGGTTTCTCTATTTGAGGTCTTGCATAAAGCCAAGGAACACTGGAGTGTTCATTACTAGGAGGTTGTTGACCAAGTGAAGGAGTAGGCATAGCTGGCCTCGATGCCGCACCACAAGAAAGTAGTGCAAGCATCGTGGTTAGTGCGGCTAGTCTCATTTGGACCAAGGCCTCAAGAGAAGCATCATGCTCCTCCTTTTGCTTAGCAAGCGCCCGTTCTAGATCCTCAGAAGTGAAGGACTTGACTTTAGTGGAAGCCACGTCTGTCTTGGAATTATCACGACAGATGTCCTAGGGTGAGGACTTAGTCGTGAGGCCAACGCATCTATGTAGTAGCTTGAGAGGGGTTGAGCGGAATCGAGAAACGCAACGCAAGACAAGGATTTAGACAGCTTCAGGCCCCGGGAAACATCATCCGGTAATAGCCCTACATGTTGTATGTGGCTAGGTCTCATTATCATCATGAGGGAGTCGCCGATAAGCCGGCTCTCCTCTAGATGTGTCTAGCCCTAAAGATTATCTCTTGTTCCCTCCTCTTTGGCGTGCCCTGCCCCTCCTTATATATGTTGAAGGGGCGGGTTACATGACTAGTCCTAGTAGGATTAGGATTACTCTATTACAAGTGGAGTCCTAGTCTTGCTTCCTTTGTAAGGGAATATTCCTTATGCCTTTTCTCGTAAGCCGGGCCACCATAACATGAGCCGGCCTTCTGGGCCTTGGGCCTAGTCCTCTATCTGACCCGCCGTCGGGGCCATCCGTGAGTCGCCAGGCTCGTGAGTCGTCAGACCAGTGAGCCGTCAGACTCGTAAGTCGCCAATCATCCAGCGGGTTACCAATGAAACACCAAGTCCCAGCCGGGTCATATACCGACCGGGTCATACCGCGGGGTATATCCCCGACATTAGCCCCCAGTTTAGCTTGGATTTATCCATGGTACACTTATCCTGCAAAACAAGACCAACTTTGATAGATTATACGTCAGGTCAAAGGTTCTTCTAAGCCGGCACTTGATCATCGTTAAGTCCTTGTCATTTCCTTGTTGATATATACATGTCCATGATCTCATAGCAAATCTTCCTTAGCAGTAAATCTAGACGCTTCTTTTGAAAAATCTGGGTCAACAAGCCAGCTTCAGAGTCAATTTGCTGACATTTGTCTCTTGTAGATAAATATTATAAGAAATAATCCACTTGAGTCAGCTTCCAAAGCGCCGGCTTAAAAAATATTGGTCTTGAAATACTCATCTGATTTTGAGCCGGCTTGAAGATGTAGAACTTGCTGGTTTATCCTTGCCACAATCGCCGGTTGTAAATATTGATAGCACCGGGTCATGTAATTGATCTTCTTGAGTTATCCAGGCCAAAACTGACAATATGGTCTCTGACTTACTAAAAACTGAGAACTTTTGAGATGTTCCTCCCTTATATGCATATCACCTGTAGCCCCCAAGTCTTAAGAGGAGAACATAGTGATAGCTTAAGACTTGCTTCAATATAAATGTTGCAACCTTGAAGAAATCCATATTGTTCATCTGAGTCACTAGTCAAAATTGAATATTCCACATATGTAGCCCCCAAGTGCCGGCTTGTCATACTTGCAGCAACCTGGGACTTGTAATTGCCTTATGCTCATAAAAACTTCAACCAGTGTAGCCCCCAAGGGTCGGGTCATTATGCAATAATGAGCAGGGACATTATAAATATGATCATGTAGACTTGAACAGCAACGTGTAGCCCCCAAGGGCCGGCTCAGTAAGATAATATTGAGGTGGTACTTTATATAGAATAATTTGAAAAGAACATCATATGATGTAACCCCCATCATGGGGCTTGAACCCACGTCCACAAGGTTAAGAGCTTTGTGCTTTACCAACTGAGCAGTGGACCCTTTAATATAATGGAATAAGGCTTGTGTACCTTAAATTTTTGATGGGAACGATTTTTAACACCCCATATGTGATACCTTCCATTTATGGCAATATAATCTTCGTTGACTTCATCAATTCCATTCTGGGCTCTTCTTTCTTTTCGGGTTTCTTCGTTTTTCCGCGTGCGTGTGTGCATATCATCCATGTCATGTTATCATGTGCATTGCATTGCATTCGTGTTGTCACTTGCACCCGGTCATGCTCGTCTCTTCCTGTTGTCCGTTTCGAGTTCTGACACTCACACACGTGCCCGTGGCACCCCCAAGTCCTTCTTTCGTATGTGCCCGTAAAACATTCTCGATATGAGGTGAGACTTGTCGTGCGTTGGTGTTTCAGTACGTGTAGGCCGCATGTCAAGTTTCGTCGCGTTTGGAGATCGTTTGATACTCCAACGGTTAACCTAGTGGGCTAAAAGCTCCTCTTCCTTTTGGCCCCAAACCCCCTCCACAACAACCCACTAACCCAGAACAACCACTCCCATCCTCTCGATCGTCGGATCGTGATTGTGTGGGCAAAAACCGCACCCCATTTGGACACTCCTAACTCCCAGAATCTATAAAGAACCCCTCTCCCCGAAATTTCCGGCAAAACCCTAGCAGTTCGTCCCTCCCTCGCGGCCGGACACGTCCGTCTGCCGGCCCGGAGGAATCCGGAGCTGCCACGTGTGCACCACCGCCGGCCTTCGCCTCCACTGCACCGCCGGGCCCACCAGCCCGGATCAGGCCCCCCGGCCCGGTCGCATCCGCCGCCCCGGGCGCGCCCGCGGCCCGCTCCCCAACGCCTCCGACCGCCGGCCGCCGCCCGACGCTCGCCGCACCACCTCCGCGGGCGAGGCCGCCGCCGCCTCCGCAGGCCGCCGTCCGCCGTTCCCGCGCGCCCCGCCGCGCCTCGAGGGCCACCTCCGCCGCCGCCCTTCGGCCTTCGGTCGCCGCCGCCGCGCAGGCGCCGGCCGCGCCCGCTCCTCCGCGACCGCCGGCGCCGCCCCGGCCATCTCCGCTGTCGGCACTCCCGCGCCCCGCCGCCGGCGCCCCACGCCCGCCGCCGCCTCCTCCATCGCTGACCGGCCTCCGAGCCACCGTCAACCGTCGCGCGGATCGTCTTCTCCGGCGAGGTCCGGGTGGATCTGGATCGGGACCAGATCCACCAATCCCCCGAACCAAACGCCCCGTCCCCGTCCCGGATCTCCTCGTCCCTCACGGATCCATCCCGCGTTGACTTTCACGGAGGTAAAAATCCACTAAGTCCCCGGATCTGTTAAAGTTGTTGCCTCCTTTGTCATGTGGTAACTTTGTGCTCGTTGCTCCGTTTTGCGTGTATGATATATTCTCTCCCGTCCCCGATAAAGCAAGGACACCTAAGCAAGACGCATTAAATGCACCTTGTCATGTAATGCGAGGGTTAAACTCGCATCTTTGTACCCTTTCCACCTCCTGTGTGCCACTGTGGCAACCCCTTTTTCTATAAAAGGAGGCCCGTGGCGACCAGGAGGAGAATTCGGCTTTTTGGAGCTCCTCACGCCCCATAGCTAGCTGGAGAACACAGATATACAACCCACCAAAGCAGGAGTAGGGTTTTACGCATCCTCGCGGCCCGAACCTGGATAAACGAACTGTGTGCTACCTGTTTGATCCGCTCTTCTCTCAACCCCGCACCCCGCAAACTGTAGTAGGGATTCTTGTGATCCCATAGGTGTCGTTCCAGTACCCCGACATCCTTGGCGCGCCAGGTAGGGGACGCAGTTGTGAGAATCGGCTTTAGCAGTTAGTTCGACGCTTCTTCATCATCATGGCACCCAAGAAGAAGACGACGGTGGCGGTTGCCCAGTCGGAAGACGGACAGCCGGTCCCGACGCGGGCGAGCAGCGGACCGGTCGCGAAAAGGACCTGGGGCGCTGCTCGCGAACACCAACACCGTCCCAGCAGCGGGAGTTTGGGAGGTGGCGATGTTTGTGCGCCTGGTAACGGGCCACACACCGACAAATCCAAAGACGGAGCCAGGCCCTCCGCGGGTGGCGCAGGGCCCTCCGGGATCGCTGCCGCATCACCCGAAGGCGACGTAAGGACCTCCAGGACTCCCAAGCCGGCGCCAACAGCGCGCTCCTCCCAAGGAGCGCGCGACGAACAGCGTCATCACGCTGAAGACCCTGGGCGTCGCCGCGGGAAGAGCCCCAAGCGCCACTCCCGAGACATAGAAGACCTGCCCGCCCGCCGAAGCGCTGGTGGAAACGGCATGCGATCGCGACATCGTGATGGAGCTCCTCTTGACATGGTCAGGGGTCGAAGCGCGTCACGGTCCGTGCAGGTTTCGCTACCGCTAACCCCAGCAGAAGCCCTGGCGCGCGTGTGCAGTTGCTCCTCGACTTTCCTCCCTTTACAGGGAAACTCGACGAATGGAGAGCCACCATCCGAAGCCTTGTCACGGTCGCCAACAAGGATGAACCAAGTCCAGTGAGGCCCGGGGTCGACGTTCCGATGGGGTCCCACACACCGGTGGCGGGAGGACCGGCAGCACCGCGGCCATGGTGCATTTGCCTCCTCCTTGCCCGGTACCGCGTGTGTCGACTCGTCGAGACGTTGCGGGTGACGACATCTCCATAGCATCGTCCGACCCACGGACCCACGGTGACCAGCGTCAAGTTCTTCAGGAGCGAGCTCATGAAGACGCTCGAACCACCATCGAGCGCCGGCGCGGAGCGCGCCACCAGTCAGTCAGGCGAGCATGGCCTGCTGTGAACCGCCCAGCACCAGAGAGCCCTGGGGGTCTACCTTACGAGGTAGGCTGTCCCGCTTTTACACGTGAGCTGTGGCAGTTCCAGTGGCCCACGCACCGCACCTTCAAGCCTGACATTGGCGAGAAGTACAACGGCAAGACCCACCCGTCGGAGTTCCTCAGCATCTACACCATCGCGATGCAAGCTACCGGAGCCCGCGACGATAAGGTACTTGTGAATTACTTTCCATTGGCTCTTAAACCCAACGCCATGTCGTGGTTGATGCACTTGCCGGTAGACTCTGTTTCCTCTTGGTCGGATTTGTGCCATGAGTTTGTTGGCGCCTTTACTGGAGGTCACCAAGCCCATGGCCAAGCAAGTGACATGCACGTCATTCCCCAGAAGGAAGGCGAGAGTCTGCGCAAGTATATACAGAGGTTCAGCCGGGTACAGTACAATATCCCTGATGTTCACCTTGCCGCCATCAGCAACGCGTTCCATCAGAACGTGCGTAACCGCAAGATGCGTGAAGAACTAGCAATGACCAAGGTGAAAGATGTGGCGGAACTCTATGTTCTTGCTGACAGATGTGCCCGGGCTGAAGAGGGAAGGAAGTACCCCGTCGAAGATGCCGGCGTGGAAACCGATTCTTCAGATGAGGATACTGCCGCCCCAGCGAAGAAAGGCCGATGCCGCCGTAGGAAGTGCAAAGGTAATGCCGTGCTTGCCGTCGAGGGATCTGATGACGCCGGCTCCACCAAGAAAACCAAGGCGGATGACCCCGGCAAGGAAATTGCCGGGTGTGTCGCCTGCCGGGCCTTGGCGGCTGCCGAGAAGCCAGGAAACTCCGACAAGAAATACTGCAAGATCCATCGCACCAAGTGTCAGGGATATGGTTAATAGGTATAAACTGGATATTGTAAACCGGCTTAGTTATATCATACTTGGTTTGTTATTAGTAGAGATTACGGCCCATAAGATTTCAGGGCCCATGTATAGAAATACGGTTTGTAAACCGCCAAAGAGATGTAACTTGAGAGATAAGAAAGAAAGAGCAGAGACCGAGGCGGACACGATTATGAGCCGGCCTCGGGACTCTGTAAACCGGACCAGGCGTTATCTCTATATAAAGGGACGACCCGGCACCGGTTCAAGGACAAGCAACAATCAATCCGTCGAGACACAGGCAAGCGATTCCGCTCCCTGTAATCCGACGCCCAAGTAATACCAAACCAACTAGACGTAGGCTTTTACCTTCTCGAAGGGGCCGAACTAGTATAAAACCTTTTGTGTCCTTTGTGCGCCATGAACCCTTTCAAGATAACCCGTGCGATGGTTCCATCATCAAGTCCGTTAAACCGGACATCTGCCGTGTTAATTCCACGACACCAAGGGCCATGATCTCCAGAACTGCCGAGAGGTTGAGCTCCTTGCTGAGAAGCAGAGGGCTGAATATGAGAGGCGGGACAAGGAGAAGGGCTAGGACGGTGCTGAGGGGTCCGGCAAGAAGCGTGACGGCCAAGAAGGCCGTCGCGGCAAGGATAAACAGTAGGAGAGGCCCGCCCGGGGCCGTGACAAAAAGCCAGAAGACGACGATCACAAAGAGGACGACGAGTCCGGCGACCAAGAGTTTCAGAAAGCCACAGAGGCCATGTGCGTCGATGATGGTGCCTCGCTGCATACTTCTCACCACCAGCTTAAACAATGGGCGCGTGAGATTACAGCGGTGGAGCCGTCGTCTGGTGCCCAAAAGCCGCTGAAATGGTCCAGCACGCATATCATTTTTGACACTGAGGATCACCCTGATCGCACTACTGCGGTCGGGTGCTTGCCATTGTTGGTTTCATCGACAATACGCAACCTCAAGGTGACAAAGATGCTAGTCGATGGCAGGGCCGGTCTGAACTTAATCTCGCCTACCGTGATCGAGAAGCCGCAGATTCCTGACGAAGACCTCGAAGAGACGGGCACGTTTCAGGGGGTCAACCCGGGGAGAAGTCAACCGAAGGGGAAGGTCACGCTGCCCGTGACTTTTGGAAGTGACCCGAACTACAGGACACAAAGGATCGTGTTCGATGTCGCCAAGATCCCCTTGCCCTACAACGGGATCCTTGGCCGCCCAGCGCTGGCCAAGTTCATGGCAGCGTCACACTACGCCTACAACACCCTGAAGATGCCAGGACCTGTGACGATCATGACCACCCCCTCCGATAAGAAAGATGCACTGATTTGCGCTGACCAACTATACCAACAAGCATTTGCAGCAGCTGCCGCCACTAGGGCACTTGCTCCTGCCACTGGAGCCCCAGGCGGGAAGAAGAAGAAGACCGGTGAGACCTCGGGCACCCACTCCGGCAAGCGCACCTCTTCGGAGTGTAGTGCTCCCGTCGAGGACGTGCGAGAGAGCTCCACCGATAGAAACAAGAAGTCCAGGGCCACGCCGCCGGGAACCAAGAAGGTTTCTGCCCAGGAAGACGGCACAGGAGGGGCTTTCACCATAAGCTCCACCCTTGACGACAAATAGGAAGACGCGCTCGTCACCTTCCTGCGGGCAAATGTCGATGTGTTTGCATGGCAAGCATCCGACATCCCCGGCATTCCCAGGGAGGTGATTGAGAAACACCTTGTTGTTTGTCCTCATGCGCGGCCCGTCAAGCATAAGGTCAGGAAGCAAGCTTTGGAACGACAAGAGTTCATCACAGAGGAGATTCGAAAACTGGAAGCAGCGGGTTTGGTAAGAGGAGTGCTCCATCCAACGTGGTTGGCCAATCCAGTGGTAGGGCGCAAGGCAAATGGGAAGTGGAGGCTGTGTATTGATTACATAGATATCAATAAGGCTTGTCCCAAAGACCCCTTCCTGTTGCTGCGCATCGACTAGATTGTAGACTCCACGGCTGGGTGTGACCTGATGTCATTTCTTGATGCCTACTCCGGCTACCACCAGATCTTCATGACAAGAGAATACGAAGAGAAGACAGCATTCATCACCCCATGTGGTACGTATTGTTTCGTACGAATGCCTTTCGGGTTGAAGAATGTTGGCTCAACGTTTGCAAGGGCAGTCTAGATTGGTTTTGAACCCCAGCTCCATAGAAATATGGAGGCTTGTATGGATGATATAGTGGTCAAAACCAAGAACAGGGCAACCCTTATACCGGATTTACAAGAAACCTTTGCAAACCCACGCAAGATCAATCCCAAGCTGAACCCTGAGAAGTGCGTCTTCGGCGTCCCGTCCGGCAAGCTTCTCGGGTTCTTTGTGTCACAGCGTGGGATAGAGGCCAATCCGGACAAGGTCAAAGCTATAGAACAGATTGAAGCACCCAAACGGGTCAAGGATGTGCGTCGGCTTGCTGGCCGCGTTGCCGCCATGAGCAGATTCATTTCCAAGTCCGCCGAGCACGCCCTCCCCTTTTTCAAGATTTTGAAAAAGGTGGGCCCAATGGAGTGGACGCCAGAAGCCGAAGCAGCATTGCAAGATTTGAAGAGGTATCTTTCCTCCACGCCAGTACTAGTTGCGCCTAGGCCACAAGAACCGTTGCTGCTATACCTGGCGGCAACGAACCAGGTGGTCAGCGCCGCACTAGTGGCACAAAGAGAAGTTGATGGCGAGGTGATAGCAACGACAGAGCCTGATGCCGTTGGCGCAGAGACGACACGGCCGGTTGGAGTGCCGCCGAGGAAGAAAATGATGCAGCACCCGGTCTACTTTGTTAGCTCCCTCTTGCAAGGGGCTAGATCAAGGTACTCCGGTGTGCAGAAATTGCTCTTCGGCCTTCTTATGGCCTCGAGGAAGCTGTGTCACTACTTCCAGGCACACGAGATCACTCTCGTCACTCGCCTCCCCCTGCAATGGATATTGCACAATCCAGACACAACGGGAAGAATCGTAGAGTGGGCACTACAGCTGTCCAGCTTTGGCCTCAAGTGTGAAAGTACCTCGACGATTCGAAGCCGAGTCCTGGCGGAGTTTGTTGCAGAATGGACCGCGACGCCTGATGAAGAATCCCAGGAAATTGCTCTCCCCGGCAAAGAGGCGAGTTGCGACTGGATCATGTACTTTGATGGAGCTTTCTCCTTACAGGGCGCCGGGGCTGGCGTACTGCTTGTCGCGCCCACTGAAGAGCACCTCAAGTACGCGGTCCAGATGCACTTCCCCAGGGAGGTGTCAACAAACAATACTGCCGAATATGAGGGGCTACTTGCTGGTCTTAGGATCGCGGTAGACCTCGGAATCAAGAAACTCATTGTCAGGGGCGATTCACAGCTTGTCGTCAAACAAGTCAACAAAGATTACCAGAGCCCGTTGATGAATGCCTACGTCGATGAAGTGAGAAAGCTGGAAGAGCGCTTTGATGGTATACAGGCGGAGCATGTTCCCCAAGCAGAGAACGACATCGCCGATTACCTGTCAAAGCGCGCTACCCTCAAGTTACCTGTGGAACCAGGTACCTTTGTGCTTCAGCTTTCTCAGCCATCCGTTGATCCATCAACAGAGCAAAACAAGAGGAGGAAATCAGGGCACGGCAAGTACTTTCCCGCCGAGCTCCCCGGAGCCGCCGGCAAGGATGTTGCCGGGGACACTGAGCCCGCCACGGGACGGCTAGCTCCGGCGGAGCATCAAGCTCTTGCCGTCGAGACAGCCGCTCCTTTAGGGGAGGAAATGCCTTTAGTCCTTGCCGTCGAGCCCCAGGCTCCAGCGTGGGCACAACATACCGTCCGATTCCTCCAAACTGGGGAACTTCCTGAGGAGCAGGAAGAAGCGGGAAAAGTAGCCCGTCGATTTGCTATTTACCAGTTCGTCGATGACGTCCTGTACAGATAGAGACCGAACGGCGTGAAATTGAAGTGCATCCCTCGAGAGGAAGGACTGGGGCTGTTGGCAGAGATACATGGAGGCATATGTGGATCCCGCATAGGGTCAAGAGCCCTTGCCGGCAAGGCATTTCGGCAAGGCTTCTTCTGGCCCACTGCCCTCTAGGATGCGACGGCACTGGTCACCAGGTGTGAAGCGTGTCAGTTCCATTCAAAGAAACTTCATCAACTAGCTCAAGCCCTTCAAACCATTCCTCTCTCCTGGCCCTTCTCGGTCTGGGGGCTCGACATACTGGGCCCTTTCCCCTGCGCTGTCGGGGGCTTTGATTACTTGTACGTCGCAATCGACAAGTTCACAAAGTGGCCAGAGGTGGAGGCAGTGAGGAAGGTCACAGCTCAGTCAGCCATCAAATTCTTCAAGGGACTAGTGTGCCATTTTGGTGTACCCAACAAGGTCATCACCGACAACGGCACACAGTTCACAAGCCGCACCTTCATGCAATATACCCAAAACCTCGGTAGCAAAGTCTGTTTCGCTTCCGTTGCTCACCCACGAAGCAATGGTCAGGCTGAGAGAGCAAACGCTGACGTACTACGAGGCTTAAGGACAAAGACCTTTGACAGGCTCCGCAAGAGTGGAAGGCGCTGGATTGATGAGTTGCCGACGGTTCTTTGGTCGATCAGAACGACGCCAAATCGAGCCACCGGCCAGACACCCTTTGCCCTAGTATACGGGGCAGAAGCAGTTCTCCCCACTGAACTCATATACGGGTCACCTCGAGTGCTCGCTTATGATGAGCTTGAGCAAGAGCAACCGCGGCAAGATGACGCAACACTCCTTGAGGAAGATCGTCTTCAGGCGGCTGTGAGAGCAGCACGCTACCAGCAAGCCTTGCGCCGCTACCATAGCCGCAAGGTCTGTGCCCAAAGCTTTGAGGAAGGCGACCTTGTTCTTCGGCGCGTTCAATCGGCCAAGAATACCAACAAGTTGACGCCGAAGTGGGAAGGCCCTTATCGGGTAATACGAGTCACCAGGCCTGACACAGTCCGCCTGGAGACCGAAAATGTCGTTTCGGTGAGCAATTCCTGGAACATTGAGCATCTTCGCAAGTTTTACCCATAAGGCACGGCTTGCCGGGCCCCCCAGCAAGCCACCTTTTGTACAAGCCTTGCCGGCAAGGCATGTAACCCTTTGTAGAAAGCCAAGCGCAGACCCTGAGTATAAATAAATGAAGCGCTGGCGCCCTAAGTTATAGCATGCATGCTAGGTCGAGTCTCGTCCTTGGTTAGGGTTGATAGTCCTTAGCAGCGGCTAACCCCTAGCTTAGAGGTCGAGTTTGCATCCCTTTGTCTTTCTTTTTATCTTCTTTGATTCACAGGACACATAGATATCCTTGCCGAAACCACTTGGGGAGAAGAAAAAGGAATATACCAGCATCTAGGCCCCGGCAAGCCAGTATTGCCGGGGGCTGCAAGAGCAAAGATTCACCCACGGCAAACCAAGGTCGCTGGGGGCTGCAGCTTCAGATAAGTTCTTCATCCCTTATCATGCATTCCGTTATGGACTGAGGTATGTGAAACCTCGTTTTTTCCTTAAACTACCGTGCTCCCATAACTCTAGGCCCTAGGGCTCATTCCTGGGACCAAGTTTGGTCGTAGTCGCGGCAGCAAAAGGATGAAACAAGGAGCCTGAACCCGCCTCATCCCTGCCTCCGCCAAAGGTGTGAGAAAGGTAGAGCGAAGTGGGGAGACGGCAAGGCCTGTTGCCGGGCAAGAAAGTGTTTATCTTAAAGATATCAAGGACTTATTCCTTGTCATGGGTTTCACCCACAAACAAATGACCCGACAAACATCCCTTTTTCATTAAAAACATTCCACTCAGGTACAGTCCATATGGAATGAAAAACATGAACAAGGGGATTACAAGTTTTAAATTTAACAGGCACCCGAAGGCTTACAAACTAAAAAGAGATAAGATGCCCGTAATCCCTTTCTTGTCCCTCTCCTCAGGTGGCAGGTCAAGGAGGCGAGAAGGCCGAAAGGAGCGCCTAGGCGAGCTACGGGTGGCAGAAGACACCGAGAGAACATCTTGGTGGCCGCCCAAAGGCTGGATGATGATGGCGGCGCCGGAAGCAGAGCTCGAAGACGAGGCGGCAGGATGTCAGTACGCGTCGAAGGTGTTGGTGCCCGCGTACTCCGACATGACGGCCTTGCCGCCCGCCCTCTTCCTCTTCCGCAGCCCCCCAACGCCAGCCGCCCAAGGGGACGGCCCCGAGAAGTTCAAGGAGCCGGCGACACGGATGATGGGGTCGCCGGTGCCACAAGGAGTGGCGCACGACACCTAGTCGGACCCACCATCCTGCCGCCTACCGCCCTTGTTGTCGCTGCTGCTGTCCTCCTCGTCACTCTTGCTTGAGGAGGAACCTTCTGTAATGCCCCGGATGTAATACTTTCCCAATATGGCAATATATAAAATTTGGCCTCATCATTTCCATTCTGGGTTCTTCTTTCTTTTCGGTTTCTTCGTTTTGTCGTGTGCGTGTGTGAATTTCATCCATGTCATGTTGTCATGTGCATTGCATTGCATTTGTGTTGTCATTTGCATCCTGTCCCACTCGTCTCTTCCCGTTGTCCGTTTCGAGTTCCGACGCTCTCACACGTGCCCGTGGCATCCCCGAGTCCTTCTTTCGTGTTTGGCCGTGTAACGTTCCGGATTGGCGTGAGACTTGTCATGCGATGTTGTTTTGATACGTGTAGGCCGCCTGTCAAGTTTCGTCGCGTTTGGAGTTCGTTTGGTACTCCAACGGTTAACCTAGTGGGCTAAAAGTAACTCCTCTTTGAGGCCCAAGACCCCCTCCACAAAAGCCCACCAACCCAGCACAACCCTTCCCATCATCTCGGTCATCAAATTGTGATCGTGTGGCCGAAAACCGCTCCCCATTTGGAGTCTCCTAGCTCCTTGTGCCTATAAAAACGTCCACCCCTCCATTTTTCGTCCAAAAACCCTAATTCTTACTCCTCCCGCAGCGCCGGACGTGTCCGTCCCTGGCCGGACGTGTCCGCTGCACCCTCGGCCACTCACAGCTTGACATGTGTCGCCCGCCGTCGTTCCACCGCGCCGGCCCGCGCGGCCCGTCGGGCCCGCCGCCGCCACCGAACCGGGCCACGCCCGCGCCCCGTCCTCCTCCGCGCCGGCTGCCGCGCTGCCACCCGCAGGCGGCCGGATCGCCGCCTCCGCCGCCGGGAGCTCGTCGCCGGCCCGAGCCCCAGCCACCATCCGACCTCGCCCCGCCGCTGGAGGTCAGTGCCTCGCAGGAGATCGCCGGATCCGCCGCCGCCCATCTTCACCGCCGCCTTCGAGGACTCCGCCGCCGCCCATCTTCACCGCCGGCCGCGGCCTCCTCCTTCGGGCCCTCGCCGGTGTCCTCCGTCGCCGTCGCCGGCCGGAGCAGAGCCAAGGCCGCCGCCGGATGCCAGTAGCCGCGCCCGCCGATCCCGATCCATCGAGGGCTGCGTACCCTAGCGGGTTCCCGGGCCCCGATCCGTTTCGCCCGCAACCCGGCGCCCGTTCGCCCGCGCCCGCGCCCGCGGACCCGTTTGACCCGGCCATCCGCCCGTTGA
Source organism: Secale cereale (assembly GCA_902687465.1). Taxonomy (NCBI): domain Eukaryota; kingdom Viridiplantae; phylum Streptophyta; class Magnoliopsida; order Poales; family Poaceae; genus Secale; species Secale cereale. The sequence continues at coordinate 221,184,289 of LR738715.1, read as the reverse complement.
CCAGTGAGGTTGACCCCGTTTTCCCTCTTAAGGCCTCTTAGTTTTGTTGTCTGATAGTTTTTGTCATGGCAATAACTTTTACTGTGCTTGTCCGTTTTGTGCATATGATATGTCAAAATGACCGTGGTGAAGTGCTCTATGTTTTGTTCCATTGTGTCATGCTTTTTTGAGTCCATCTAGATGTCTTAATCTTCATGACAAGAGTGCTACATGATATAAACTGCTGCTACTAGTTATTTTCATGCCATGTTTGAGATGTGATAACTTGGTGCATGTTTATCCAAATGAAGCAAATGATATGTCCAAATGTTCATCATGAGATGCTCTACATGTTGGTTGCTATAGCTTGCTTGTTAGGGTTCATATTGCCATGTTTATCTCTGTTGCAAAAGTGCATATGACTGTTAGGTTTTGTAACTTGTTACGAGATGCCTAGTTGAGGAGCTCGTTGCTATTGATGTGTTTGTCCCCATGTTGCATGCTCATATGTTTTAGATTCCCCATCATGTGATATTTGCTGTGGTGCAAATCTTTTGCCATGATATGATTTGAGATGACTTAAACATGCTCACAAACATGCCATGATAATGTTACTGTTTTAACACTTAGTGAAATTTCACTAAGTCTGGAATCAGTAATATCCTGATGCTATGTTTGCTTGCTGCTCTAGGCAAATCCATGTTAGTTTTGGGGTGGCCGTTGATCATTCTTTGTTGTATATGTTGTTGTCTATTCATCCATGCCCTCACATGCTCATTTGGGTTGCTGTAGAATATTTAATTCTTGCTCCCAAGTTGCTATAAAATATTGCTGTCAGGTTTTTAGTGTCATGATCAAAATGTTGTAGCTTGTTGCTATTGATCTATGCCTCCTATGGAGATGCTCCAATGGAATTGTTTGTTGTAGGATATGTCTACTTCATGTCCATGCTTCTTGTCACCATGTTTGAGTGCTGTAGAGTATATATTTCTTGCTCCCAGGTTGCTATGTGGTTGTTAACTTCAGCTTTGCTTTGTTTCTTGTTTCAGGTGTATCTTTTTGTCCGTTGCTCCGTTTTGAGCGTGCCCTACATGAAACTTGTGTGTTTTTGCATGTAGATTCATAATATCATCTTGTTAACATGTTTGGAGTATGTTTTCTTGATGTTTGGGTGCATCTTGCACCGTTGCCATGCTTATCTTGTTTTGATCATATCTTCTCGACCGTAGCTCCGTTTTAAACAAACTTTATATGAAACTTGACTAGATTTTCGTGTAGATTGTCATGGTGCATGTTAACTTGCTGTTTAACAACTTTAACTTAAGGTTTGATCAGATCTGGACTAATTTCAAACTATGCTCATGAGGGCTTACCGAATTTGTCTTAAGTAGTTTCCGGCCTCATTTAAACTTGTTGTTTCTTGTGTTGTTTCTATGTGCTTCCAACCTTGCCATGTTTTGCATCCTATATAGATACGTCTTGCATCCTACTTGCTTGAGTATATTGTCTTGTTCTTGTGATGTTTCTCTGTGCTTCCTATGTTGTCATGCCGTGCATCCTAAGTGCATCTGCAGTGCTTCCTTAGTGCATCATACATGCATCCTGTAGTTTGCGTATTGCACCTTGTTTGATTTCGTGCCTCGTGTGTTCTTGTGTTGAGTAGAGCCGGAAGCCGAGACCGAGTACGAGAACGAGGTTACTACCGAGGTTGAGAACGAGGAGCCGTCTTACGATCCCATCGACGACTCGACAGGCAAGATGACCTGACCCAGATATCATTACTATCTTTGCCTATTGCTAGAAGTCTCGCTCTTTAGCTTATTGCCTCGATGCCCATGTTTTGTCTGTCAGCCTCCTGTTGTAACCATGAATCTATCTAACCACCCAACCTATGCAAACCTTTGACTGGCTACGTAGGCTTCGCTCAGCCCCTCTTATAGCATTGCTAATTGCAGGAGAAGATTTGAAGATTCTTGCTTCGTGTTGAAGCTTGTTGGGATATCACACTATATAAACTCTTTAATGAAATCATCTATATATTGGAAATGGGTGGAAGGCTAAGCCTCTTGCTTGGTGATTTGTTCCACTCATGCCGCCCTAGGAACCGTATAAACCGGTGTTATGTTCCTTGATTATGCGTTCCTCACACGGTTGGGGTTATGTGACCCCCCTCGATAAACCGGTTAGCGCTAAGTCTTTTCCAGCAAGTCCCAACATTGGTACTCCATTTGCCTAACAACTAAACACTTGCCGAGGGAGTAATTAACCCGAGGATTAATTAATCAACCCCCCTGGCCAAGTGCTCGATTTGAGTGTTGGTCCGAAATAGAGCCACTTGCGGTGCCACCCAGTTTGCTGGGGTCTTCGGTGAAAGTACATGCGGTGCCCCCATGTTTGGTTTTGGTAATTGATGACAATCTCTATGGACTAATGGTTGCCTTGAGTTATATTTGAAGGGTTTGTCCATAGGCTTTTCTTGGAGTTCATTTGTTGGTTTCAAGGAGAGTTTGTGATGACCAAGGTGCTATTAAGGAATTATCCAAAGATTGGTCTTGTGAGTGTTGAGCTTATTGCAAGCATGTCTTGAAGAAGAAGAGTGTGTTATCATTCATGTTTACCTTCAAGACATCATCCAAATGAAGAGAGTTGGAAAGATTCAAGGTTGATCAAGACTAAGTGAAGGAGTGAATCAAGTTGATCAACACACAAAGTGTAGAAGATGTACCGAGAGGGATCAAGCAATCCCATGGTATGGTAAGCATTGTCAATCACGCTTTGTGTACTAACCCATGTTCTTCGTGAGAGTTCTTTGTGGGGTTAGGTTGCGGTGTGCAAGTTCAAGTGGAGCATCACAAAGAAATCAAGTGCTTGAATCTTGCCGTCCATTGTCGTGACAATGGACTTGTGAAGATATGCCGAAGAGTGGCTCACCCATAGAGGAGTATGGGGGAGCAATCTACTAGTCTTCACCGAGACAACGCAATCAAGAAAGATGGTCCAACTTGAGGAAGTCAAGATCGTCTACATCTAGCTCAAGTGGACTTTGTGCAAAGCAAAGGTTTGCCCTTGATAGGTTTTCTATTTTACCGGTCTTGTGGTGGTAGTTGGGAGACCGGGTTATAGGATCGTTGCCGTACTATCAAGGGGGGCTCTCAAGTTGGTAGCTTGATCGTATCGTTAGTAGAGAGCTCAAACCATTGCATCCTTGCATCATGTTTCTTGGTTCTTGTTTGGTTCTCTTTGTAGTCTTAGAGCTTATGGTCATCTTGATGACAAGCTTGAGTTCATCGAAAATGGAGTTCACATGTGTCTTCTATGATGTTTTCGGTGTTGGAGGTTTTACCGGTCTTATCCGAGAAAGGGTTCTAACCATTTTCTTTTGGGACTTTTCTAACTTGCTTCTTATTGATATTTCTATCAAGATTGTGTTAGCCCTTGTCGCTAGCTTTCCAACAAACTTGGTTTCATCGAATTCGGAGTCCGTATGCAAAAGTTATTGTCGTTTTGGTGTACTGAAAAGGCTGCAGCGGTACTACCGCGCGTAGGAGCGGAAGTAATTTTTTTACTACCGCTTTCGGGAGCGGTACTACCGCTTGGAGCAGTACTACCGCGGCTACTTCCGTGGCTACTTCCGCTCGGGACCAAAAACTCGTCACAAGTCCAGCGGTGGTAGGCACGGATGTAATTTTTTAGTACCGCTCGCAAGCAGTAGTACCGCTACCCTTAGCAGTACTACCGCTACCCCTAGCGGTAGTACCGTGAGGTCAAGCGGTACTACCGCTCTGACGGTTTTTCTGGCCTTTTTACCTCCTCGCTATTGTTTTTCAAAGGGGTTCTACTGCCCTAGCGGTAGTACCGCTCCTGGAGCGGTAGTACCGCTCTGTGCGGGCTGTGAGCATAACGGTTGGATTTTTCCCCACCTATAAAAGGGGCTCTTCTTCCCCAATGAACCTAATCCTTTGAGCTCGTGTTCTTCCCCCATTGTTGACCTTCTTCGAGCTTGCTATCTCTCAATCCCTCCATGGATTCTTGCTAGTTTTTGGGGGAAAAGAGAGAGGAGATCTAGATCCACATTTCCACCAATCACTTTCTCCTCTAGGTGAGGGGAACCCCTTGGATCTTGATCTTGGAGTTCTTGGTGTTCTCCTTCTTGTTCTTCCTCTCATTTCCCTCCCTAGCATTAGTTGCTTCGGTGGGATTTGGGAGAGAAGGACTTGGGCACTCCGTGTGCCCTTGCCATTGCATTTGGTGCATCGGTTTGAGTTCTCCACGGTGATACGTGGAAGTGAAGTTGAGAAGCTTATTACTCTTGGGTGCTTGGTACCCTTGAGCTTGTTACTCTTGGGTGCTTGGGCGCCCTAGACGGTTGTGGTCACCTCGGAGCCATATTCCATTGTGGTGAAGCTTCGTGGTGTCGTTGGGGAGATAGCCCCAACCTTGGTGTTCGGAGCTCAATCATTGTGGTGTAAAGCTCCGGGCAAGCGTCGGGGTATCCAATTAGGTTGTGGAGATCGCCCCGAGCAATTTGACGGGTTCCGGTGACCGCCCCCAAGGGTTGCCAAAGTGTACGGGTTCGGTGACCGCCCCCAAGGGTTGCCATTTGTACGGGTTCGGTGACCGCCCTCAAGGGTCCCTTAGTGGAATCACGGCATCTTGCATTGTGCGAGGGCGTGAGGAGATTACGGTGGCCCTAGTGGCTTCTTGGGGAGCATTGTGCCTCCACACCGCTCCAAACGGAGATTAGCATCCGCAAGGGTGTGAACTTCGGGATACATCGTCGTCTCCGCGTGCCTCGGTTATCTCTTACCCGAGCCCTTTACTTATGCACTATACTTTGTGATAGATATATTGTTTCTTGTCATATATCTTGCTATCACCTAGTTGTTTATCTTGCTTAGCATAAGTTGTTGGTGCACATAGGTGAGCCTAGTTGTTGTAGGTTTTGTGCTTGACAAATTAACCGCTAGGTTTATTCCGCATTTGTTCAAGCCTAAACTGTAATTATTTTAAAGCGCCTATTCACCCCCCCCCTCTAGGCGACATCCACGATCTTTCATTCGGTATCTGTACGTACTGCTGATTCGGTCGTGGCCTGAGACTAGATACGCGCAGCTACTGTCAGGGTGTCGGCACGCCAGGAGGATTTGCTGGATTAGTCTTACCTTAGTCGGAGTATCTTGAGCACGGGATTCCGAGAATACTCCAGCCTTCCCACCTTGGAGTTGCGACTCCGCGGATCATGGGCTTTTAATGGGCCAAGTTGGAACACCCCTGCAGGGTTTTGAACTTTCGAAAGTCGTGCCCGCGGTTATGTGGCAGATGGGAATTTGTTAATATCCGGTTGTAGAAAACTTGACACCATGTTCAGAACACACTACCAGCGTGAGTACCGTGATGGTCATTTTCCGAAAGGGGTTCGGGAAGTGAACACAGTGGGGTTATGATTGACGTGCTTAGATAGGATCATTTCGTGATCACCTTGTCGCTCGTGGCACTTCTCTTCTCGCTCTTAATAAGTAAGCTAGTGCTAGTGCAGCTGCAGCCTTTTATTCTTTCTTCAGCCTTGTTCCACACCCAAGGCTTAGATAGTTTTGCTACCCGGGAACGGGATTGCTGAGTCCTCCGTGGCTCACAGATTCTACACCACACCAGATGCAGGTACTCAGGTGAACTACTCAGGTGACGACACAGAGCTGTTCTGGGAGTACGATAAAGAACGTAGCCGTTACTACGTGCACTATCCCGATGATCGTTAGTGGTTTCTACTAGGGGCGATTCGAACCTGTGGTTTTATGTATTTGGTATCTTTCATTTGGATCTTCACCCGTATTCGGGTTGTGATGTTATTTGGATGATGTTTGGCTATGTAATGAATTGTGTGACGTGGCGAGTGTAAGCCAACTATCTCTTTTTCTTTTCATCCCTATTTTTATATGAGATGTGCAAAGATACCGAACTTGAGATCATTCCAGAATGGGCTTATACCTTTAAGTCGTGCCTCAACATGTAGGAGGTATAGTCCCATCCTGGGCATTACAAGTTGGTATTCAGAGCCTTCTCCGACCTAGAAGCCCCCACTGATTGTTCAAATCGTTGACGGTTGAGTCTAGGCACACACTTAAAATGTTTTGAGTCCTATATATAAATTGGAGAGTAGGAATTCTTGCTCCTCGTCTCTTTTCACTCTGGTGAGGACTCCTGACGATTACTCTTGTCTCTTCTACTCTCAAAATTTCACCAATTTTTTTTAGGAATATCACGAGTATTGTTTGGATTGTTTCGATGTCTTTGTGATGAGAACATTGTTCTCGATGCCTCCTGTCATTTAGGGGTTGTGGCAGTGTCCCGGGGAGTTGAGCTCCGAGGTGTTGTCGTCACAAATATATCGCATTAGTTCTCGAATATTTAAGACGGCCGACATCGAAAACTCTCCTATGCGGTTAATGGCAAGATAACCCCGACATCACCCAGTACTGGGGAGGTAGTTCGGGAGTATTGCCATAGCTTGTATAGTAGATGCGTTTCGAAGGTTTGAGGTAGACGGTTTCCGGAAATAACTGGTTATGTGTTGAAGGATGGATACAGCTGGATGTAGGATTAGAGTTGAGTGCGCAATGCTTCCCATGTATCCCCAACACCTGATTGCATAACTAGAAACTTTCGGAAATTAATAGGTGGGTTCATCTAGTAGCTCATAGGCATTCTTCCAACGAATGCATGATATGGAGTTCGGGGTTCTACATTGAGTGAAGTAGTTTTATGGCCGTTGTTCCGATCGGGAGTTGCATCTTAAAGGGTCCTTGGCTATGCTAATCCGGGGATTGCAAAACCCTTTTGTAACACGTTCCATAAGCTTTCAGCACGAATATGTCGAACGAAACTTCTATCTTGTATTTGTTCTATCTGCTCCTTGTTGTTTTTATTTACCTTTTGTTCTCCCAAGTGGCTTCTCATGAAGATTATTGTTACTATTAAACTGTGGTTTTCATTCGTTCATCTTGTTCGAATGATTCTTGTGAAGACTATGTTGCAATTTCTAGCTGTTGATTCAGCTTATTCATTCTTTCAATCAATGGCTAATAGTTGTCATCTCATTCAGGATGGCTCCTAAAAAGGTTCCCAACGCTAACCCGGAGGGTGAAGAGGTTCCTGATCGTCCTCCTTCACCTCCTCCTCCGTCTGAGGCCTGGAGAGCAATTATGCAAGCTACGAACCAGAACACCCAGATGCTTTTGCAAATGATGCAGAACATTCAAGCAAATCAAGCAAATCAGGGTGCTCATGGGAACCAAGGCAAAGGCAATTTGTTCAACCAACCTCACTTTGCTACGCTCAACCAGTTCCTGGCAAATAAACCAAAGGCATTCAGTTACTGTGTGGAACCTCTAGATGCTGAAGACTAGATAACAGATATCAAGAAGCATTTCGAGTGCAGTAACGTCAGGCCCGAGGAAGCAAGTGCCGGCAAAGCTCCGTTTGAAATCCTCTATGGCAGAAAGTGTCGTACTCCTCTCAACTGGTCTGAGACTGGTGAACATCAACTTCTTGGCAATGACTTGATCTCAGAAGCCGAAGAAATGTGCAAAGTCATACGTGAGAATCTCAAGGCTGCTCAGTCGCGTCAGAAGAGCTACTATGACGGCAAGCATCGTGATTTGGCCTTCAACATTGGGGATCATGTCTATCTCCGTGTTTCTCCTATGAAAGACACCCAAAGATTCGGTATCAAAGGAAAGCTTCCTCCTAGATACGTGGGCCCTTTCAAGATCCTTGGCAAAAGAGGCGATCTAGCCTATCAACTTGAGCTCTCTTCCAACTTCGCTAATGTTCATGATGTGTTTCATGTGTCTCAACTCCGCAAGTGCTTCAAGACACCTTAACGCACTATTCCGTTTGAGGAGATTGATCTTCAACAAGACTTGTCTTACCGAGAGCATCCCGTTGCTAATCTCGAAGAAACCGAGTGCAAGACCCGCAACAAGTCAATCAAGTTCTTGGAAGTTAAGTGGTCACACCATACCGACCGAGAAGCTACGTGGGAACGAGAAGATCACCTTCGTTCCGAGTATCCTTCCTTCTTCTAGTCCTAGATCTCGGGACGAGATCTTTTCGTAGTAGAGGAGAGTTTGTAATGCCCCGGATGTAATACTTTCCCAATATGGCAATATATAAACTTTGGCCTCATCATTTTCGTTCTGGGTTCTTCTTTCTTTTCGGTTTCTTCGTTTTGTCGTGTGCTTGTGTGCATTTCATCCATGTCATGTTGTCATGTGCATTGCATTGCATTTGTGTTGTCATTTGCATCCGGTCCCACTCGTCTCTTCCCGTTGTCCGTTTCGAGTTCCGACGCTTTCACACGTGCCCGTGGCATCCCCGAGTCCTTCTTTCGTGTTTGGCCGTGTAACGTTTCCGGATTGGCGTGAGACTTGTCGTGCGATGTTGTTTTGATACGTGTAGGCCGTCTGTCAAGTTTCGCTGCGTTTGGAGTTCGTTTGGTACTCCAACGGTTAACCTAGTGGGCTAAAAGTACCTCCTCTTTGAGGCCCAAGACCCCCTCCACAGCAGCCCACCAACCCAGCACAACCCTTCCCATCATCTCGGTCATTGAATTGTGATCGCGTGGCCAAAAACTGCTCCCCATTTGGAGTCTCCTAGCTCCTTGTGCCTATAAAAACGTCCACCCCTCCATTTTTCGTCCAAAAACCCTAATTCTTACTCCTCCCGCAGCGCCGGACGTGTCCGTCCCTGGCCGGACATGTCCGCCGTGCCCTCGGCCACTCACAGCTTGACACGTGTCGCCCGCCGCCGTTCCACCGCGCCAGCCCGCGCGGCCCATCGCGGGCCCGCCGCCGCCGCCAAACCGGGCCACGCCCGCACCCCGTCCTCCTCCGCGCCGGCCGCCGCGCCACCACCCGCAGGCGGCCGGATCGCCGCCTCCACCGCCGGGAGCTCGTCGCCGGCCCGAGGCCCAGCCACCATCCGACCTCGCCCCGCCGCTGGAGGTCAGTGCCTCGCCGCCCGTCTCGCCTCTCGCCGGAGATCGCCGGATCCGCCGCCGCCCATCTTCACCGCCGGCTTCGAGGCCTCCGCTGCCGCCCATCTTCACCGCCGGCCGCGGCCTCCTCCTCCGGGCCCTCACCGCCGGTCTCCTCCGGCGCCGTCGTCGGCCGGAGCAGAGCCAAGGCTGCCGCCAGAAGCCAGCAGCCGCGCCCGCCGATCCCGATCCATCGAGGGCTACGAACCCTAGCGGGTTCCCGGGCCCCGATCCGTTTCGCCCGCAACCAGGCGCCCGTTCGCCCGCGCCCGCGGACCCGTTTGACCCGGCCGTCTGCCCGTTGACCAGTGAGGTTGACCCCGTTTTCCCTCTTAAGTCCTTTTAGTTTTGTTGTCTGATAGCTTTTTGTCATGGCAATAACTTTTACTGTGCTTGTCCGTTTTGTGCATATGATATGTCAAAATGACCGTGGTGAAGTGCTCTATGTTTTGTTCCATTGTGTCATGCTTGTTTGAGTCCATCTAGATGTCTTAATCTTCACGACAAGAGTGCTACATGATATAAACTGCTGCTACTAGTTATTTTCATGCCATGTTTGAGATGTGATAACTTGGTGCATGTTTATCCAAATGAAGCAAATGATATGTCCAAATGTTCATCATGAGATGCTCTACATGTTGGTTGCTATAGCTTGCTTGTTAGAGTTCATATTGCCATGTTTATCTCTGTTGCAAAAGTGCATATGACTGTTAGGTTTTGTAACTTGTTACGAGATGCCTAGTTGAGGAGCTCGTTGCTATTGATGTGTTTGTCCCCATGTTGCGTGCTCATATGTTTTAGATTCCCCATCATGTGATCTTTGCTGTGGTGCAAACCTTTTGCCATGATATGCTTTGAGATGACTTAAACATGCTCACAAACATGCCATGATAATGTTACTGTTTTAACACTTAGTGAAATTTCACCAAGTCTGGAATCTGTAATATCCTGATGCTATGTTTGCTTGCTGCTCTTGGGAAATCCATGTTAGATTTGGGGTGGCCATTGATCATTCTTTGTTGTATATGTTGTTGTCTATTCATCCATGCCCTCACATGCTCATTTGGGTTGCTGTAGCATATTTAATTCTTGCTCCCAAGTTGCTATAAAATATTGCTGTCAGGTTTGTAGTGTCATGATCAAAATGTTGTAGCTTGTTGCTATTGATCCATGCCTCCTATGGAGATGCTCCAATGGAGTTGTTTGCTGTAGGATATGTCTAATTCATGTCCATTCGTCTTGTCACCATGTTTGAGTGCTGTAGAGTATATATTTCTTGCTCCCAAGTTGCTATGTGGCTCTTAACTTCAGCTTTGCTTTGTTTCTTGTTTCGGGTGTATCTTTTAGTCCGTTGCTCCGTTTTGAGCGTGCCCTACATGAAACTTGTGTGTTTTTGCATGTAGATTCATAATATCATCTTGTTAACATGTTTGGAGTATGTTTGCTTGATGTTTGGGTGCATCTTGCACCGTTGCCATGCTTATCTTGTTTTGATCATATCTTCTAGACCGTAGCTCCGTTTTAAACAAACTTTATATGAAACTTGACTAGATTTTCGTGTAGATTTTAATGGTGCATGTTAACTTGCTGTTTAAAAACTTTAACTTAAGGTTTGATCAAATCTGGACTAATTTCAAACTATGCTCATGAGGGCTTACCGGATTTGTCTATAGTAGTTTCCGGCCTCATTTAAACTTGTTGTTTCTTGTGTTGTTTCTCTGTGCTTCCTACCTTGCCATGTTTTGCATCCTATATAGATCTGTCTTGCAACCTACTTGATTGAGTATATTGTCTTGTTCTTGTGCTGTTTCTCTGTGCTTCCTATGTTGTCATGTTGTGCATCCTATGTGCATCTGCAGTGCTTCCTTTGTGCATCATACATGCATCCTGTAGTTTGCGCATTGCACCTTGTTTGATTTCGTGCCTCGTGTGTTCTTGTGTTGAGTAGAGCCGGAAGCCGAGACCGAGTACGAGAACAAGGTTACTACCGAGGTTGAGAACGAGGAGCCGTCTTACGATCCCATCGACGACTCGACAGGCAAGATGACCTGACCCAGATATCATTACTATCTTTGCCTATTGCTAGAAGTCTCGCTCTTTAGCTTGTTGCCTCGATGCCCATGTTTTGTCCGTCAGCCTCCTATTGTAACCATGAATCTGTCTAACCACCCAACCTATGCAAACCTTTGACTGGCTACGTAGGCTTCGCTCAGCCCCTCTTATAGCATTGCTAGTTGTAGGAGAAGATTTGAAGATTCTTGCTTCATGTTGAAGCTTGTTGGGATATCACACTATATAAACTCTTTAATGAAATCATCTATATATTGGCAATGGGTGGAAGGCTAAGCCTCTTGCTTGGTGATTTGTTCCACTCATGCCGCCCTAGGAACCGTATAAACCAGTGTTATGTTCCTTGATTATGCGTTCCTCACACGATTGGGGTTATGGGACCCCCTCGATAAACCGCTTAGCGCTAAGTCTTTTCCAGCAAGTCCCAACATTGGTACTCCGTTTGCCTAACAACTAAAAACTTGCCGAGGGAGTAATTAACCCGAGGATTAATTAATCAACCCCCTTGGGCCAGTGCTCGATTTGAGTGTTGGTCCAATCTTGAGCCACTTGCGGTGCCACCCAGTTCGCTCGGGTCTTCGGTATCTGTACGTACTGCTCATCCGGTCATGGCCTGAGACTAGATACGCGCGGCTACTGTCAGGGTGTCGACACGCCAGGAGGATTTGCTGGATTAGTATTACCTTAGTCGGAGTATCTTGAGCACAGGATTCTGATAATACTCGGGCCTTCCCACCTTGGAGTTGCAACTCCGTGGATCGTGGGCTTGTAATGGGCCAAGTTGGAACACCCCTGCTGGGTATCCGGTTGTAGAAAACTTGACACCATGTTCAGAACGCACTACCAGCGTGAGTACCGTGACGGTCATTTTACGAAAGGGGTTCAGGAAGTGAACACGGTGGGGTTATGATTGACGTGCTTAGATAGGATCACTTCGTGATCACCTTGTCGCTCGTGGCACTTCTCTTCTCGCTCTTAATACATAAGCTAGTGCTAGTGCAGCTGCAACCTTTTATTCTTTCTTCAGCCTTGATCCACACCCAAGGCTTAGATAGTTTTGCTACCCGGGAACGGGATTGCTGAGTCCTCCGTGGCTCACAGATTCTACACCACACCAGATGCAGGTACTCAGGTGAACTACTCAGGTGACGGCACAGAGCTGTTCTAGGAGTACGATGAAGAACGTAGCCGTTACTACATGCACTATCCCGATGATCAGTAGTGGTTTCTACTAGGGGCGATTCGAACCTGTGGTTTTATGTATTTGGTATCCTTCATTTGGATCTTCACCCGTAGTCGGGTTGTGATGTTATTTGGATGATGTTTGGCTATGTAATGAATTGTGTGACGTGGCGAGTGTAAGCCAACTATCTCTTTTTCTTTTCATCCCTATTTTTACATGAGATGTGCAAAGATACCAAACTTGAGATCATTCCAGAATGGGCTTATACCTTTAAGTCGTGCCTCGACACGTAGGAGATATAGTCCCATCCTGGGCATTACACCTTCACTGTCAGAAGAGCTCTCCACGCAGCACCTTGAACGAGTCCCAAAGTGCCCGAAGACCTTGACGGAGAGAAGGCCACCCTCCATTAGCTTAAAATGGAGAGTGAGCCCCTCCGTCAAGCTGTGAATATGAGCAAACTTCTTCCATCCCCGACGAAGATACATCACATGAGGAGCAGGGAAGTCGATGCAGACCCGCATGCCACTGATCCCGCAGCCCCTCATGTGCAGCCGCAATGACTCCGGCGGATCCAGCTCCATCTCCCGCGCAAATGGAGTCGGGAGACGAAGGCGACGACGCGGCAGCCGGCGCAACCTGACGAAGAACTCACAAGGGTCATCCCCAACATGGCCCTCAATTGGAGGAGGAGCTGCTGGCGGGGGCGAGGCCGGCGGGCCACCCCGCCCTCCTCTTCCCAGAGCGCCCCGGCCTCACACACGGCCTCGCCCCCTCCCCCTTCCCCTTGCGGTCGGCTCTGCCGCCGCAGGCACAGGAGAAGGAGGGACGCGTTGTCGAGTGGCGACCCTCGCCGCCACTGTTGAAGGACTGGGATTTCCTCTCTCCATGACGAATGGAAGGGAGGAGCAGAAGCTGGAGGAGGAAGAAGATGGAAGAATGCAGGACGCTATTCCTCCCCTCCTGCTCTTTATAAAGGAACGGGGTTGGGGCTCGACCGCCTCGCTCGGCCAATCAAGACACGGAAGGCGCAGGGAGCCAGGGACCGACACGCCACCCCAACCAGCGACGGCCCGGTTTCCCGCCTCCACTGTTTGCCACCCCAAGCGCATGGGAGACACGTGGCAGACGTGCAGAACTGAGGGGACGGGTGAGGCGACCTCTCCCCACCCCGTGATCGTGGGGAGTGGACGCCTTGAGGACCGCGCCTCGGCCCCATTCAATAAATGGGCCGCACCTCCATGCCTCCCTCAGTTTATGGGGAAGGCGCGAACCACCCCTTTACTACGACGTGACGCATGCGTGCAGAAACCAACCCCACGCATGCGGCCCACGTCACGCACACCCCTACACGCCGCGCCACGCGCGCGGATCGTGGGAGTCGCAGCGCGCGAAAAGTCTTACCACGGTAAAAACCGTCCCGCCTGCCCGCGCACCGTTCTGGGCCTAGCCCAACAACGCGTCGCGCTTATGTGTGGCCCAGGCCAGGGGCTCCTGTCAGTGTACAAAAAGAGGGGTACACTTTTTGAACCCCTATAACTGTGCACGGGCAGTCTGAGCCGCGGGCACCACCACACTAAGCAAGGCAAGGGAGGTGAGCCAGGGTGAGACCGAAGCTCGATGGAACTGGAGCAACACCAAAACCAAGACCACAAAGAGCAAATGGATGAAGCAGGTTCCCCTGGCAAGATCCTTGCCGGGAACCAGTTTTAGCAGCCCTGGCAAGATCCTTGACATGGCCGGCTTTAGCAGCCCCGGCAAGACCCTTGCCGCGGCAACTCGCCCCACGCATACGGAGCAAATCACCCTTGAGTCCACTGCCCCCATGGGGCAAGGATTCGGGAGACATCCCCGTAGTGGCATGCAGATCTTTGTGAAGACATTCAAGATCAGATGCGCACTAAGAAGACGACGACCCTTGGCGAGATCCCAGCCAAGGAAGACCACAAGACCTTCGGCAAGCACCTTGCCGGGGATGGCAGCAGGCGCCGTGGCAAGACCCTTGCCGAGGACATCCGCAGGGCCACCATCGGGCCCACGCCGACTAAACTTCCACCGCCTTATGCAGCTGCCGACCCAACCAGCTGGACAGGCACCTGCGTGGTGGCGTGCAAATCTTCGTGAAGACCCACCATTGCACCACCTCAGCTGCCTGCCTACCTACATGGCATCTCAGGCATCGCTGGCCAGGGCGCGTGTCGACACAAGAAGGAGCGGCGACGGACGAGACATATCTCTCCCCCGTCCCCGATAAAGCAAGGACACCTAAGCAAGACGCATTAAATGCACCTTGTCATGTAATGCGAGGGATAAACTCGCATCACTGTACCCTTTACACCTCCTGTGTGCCACTGTGGCAACCCCTTTTTCTATAAAAGGAGGCCCGTGGCGACCAGGAGGAGGATTCGGCTTTTTGGAGTTCCTCACGCCCCATAGCTAGCTGGAGAACACAGATATACAACCCACCAAAGCAGGAGTAGGGTTTTACGCATCCTCGCGGCCCAAACCTGGATAAACGAACCGTATGCTACCTGTTTGATCCGCTCTTCTCTCAACCCCGTGCCCCGCTAACCGTAGTAGGGATTCTTGTGATCCCATAGGTGTCGTTCCAGTACCCCGACAATCTCCTTAGGCTCAAGAGCACCGTCATGCATATGCACATCATACTTGCATCCCGTGTTATGACTTGCATCATGTTGATTGTGCATTGCACCGTGTTTGATTTTGTGCCGTTGTTGTGTTCTTGTGTTGAGTAGAGCCGGGAGCCGATACCGAGTTTGAGGATATTGTCGAGACTGAGTTCGAGGAGCCGTCTTACGATCCCACCACGACTTGCCAGGCAAGATGACCATTCCCAGATATCACCTCTATCTTTGCCTATGCTAGATGTCTCGCTCTTTAGATGTTGCCTCGATGCTTATGCCTGTTTTTCAGCCCTCCTATTGTTCCCATGAAACCGTTGTTTGGCTAAGTACGCATCACTCAGCCCCCCTTATAGAGTTGTTAGTTGCGGGTGAAGATTTAAAGATTCTTGCTCCATGATGAACTTTTTATTGGGATATCACAATATATAATACCTGCTAAACTAATTCACCTATATATTGGTAATGGGTGGAAGGCTAAGCCCCTTGCTTGGTGTTTTGTTCCACTCATGCCACCCTAGGAACCGATAAACCGGTGTTATGTTCCTTGATTTTTGCGTTCCTAACACGGTTGGGGTTTATGGGCCCCCCTTGATAATTCACACTGCATAAAGCTTTTCCAGCACGACCCAACCTTGGTTTTACCTTTTTCCATAACTAAATAACTTGCATAGGGATTTTCCGGACCCCGAGGACTTAATTTTATAACCCGGGCCAGTGCTCCTCATGAGGGTTGGTCCAAACCTGTCAACCGCCGGTGGCCGCCAGGGGCAACTCTGGTATTTTGGCCTACCGGAAGTTTGGACAATCCGATCGTGGCCTGAGATGGGATACACGCGGCTCTTATCAGGGTGTCGGCACGTCGGGAGGCTTTGCTGGATTAGTTTTACCTTTGTCGAAATATCTTGAGCACGGGATTCCGAGAATACTCGGGCCTTCCCACTTTGGAGTTGCGACTCCGCAGATCGTGAGCTTGTGATGGGCTAAGTTGGGACACCCCTGCAGGGTTTGATCTTTTGAAAGTCGTGCCCGCGGTTATGTGGCAGATGGGAATTTGTTAATATCCGGTTATAGATAACTTGACACTTTATTCTTGAATACACTACCTGCGTGAGTAACCGTGATGGTCTCTTTCCGAAGGGCTTCGGGAAGTGAACACGGTGGGGTTATGATTGATCGTGAGTAGTTAGGATCACTTCTTGATCAACTTGGCGATTGTTGGCACTTGTTCTCTTCTCGCTCTAAACTCATAAGCTAGTGCTTAGAGCTTGCTGCAAACACTCTTTTACAGCCTTTCCACACCTAAGGCTTTGGTAGTTTTGATACCCGGGAATGGGATTGCTGAGTCCTCTGTGGCTCACAAATTCAACACACACCAGATGCAGGTATCGTTGAGAACTATGTAGGAGATGGTTCAGAGCTTTACTCGGAGTTCGACGAAGAGCGTGGACGTTACTATGTGTCTTATCCCGACGATCAGTAGTGGTTCTTACTAGGAGGATCCGGGCTTGTGCTATTTATGGTATCTTTTCATTTGGATTTCGTCCGTAGTCGGACTCTGATGTTATTTGGATGATGTATGCTATTGTATTCACTTGTGTGATGTGGCCAGTGTAAGCCAACTATCTTTTTGCTCTTTCATCCCTGAATTTTACATGAATACACGGTCATGTGTTTCGGCCTTGCTAATGCTCCACCCACTTTCTCTCGGATGATGCACTTCATATTCAACCCCTACACCAATGAATTTGTTCTCGTCTATCTGGATGATATCTTGGTATTCTCCAAGAATGAAGAAGACCACGCCAAGCACCTCCGTTTGGTCCTTGACAGGCTCCGTGAGCACAAGTTCTATGCAAAGTTCTCCAAATGTGAATTCTGGCTAGATAAAGTCCTCTATCTTGGCCATATTATCTCTGCTGAGGGCATTTTTGTGAACCCCGAGAATCTTGAAGTTATTGTCAACTAGGAACCTCCGCAGAATGTCAAGCAACTCCGAAGCTTCCTTGGTCTCGCTAGCTATTGCAGAAGGTTCGTTGAGAACATCTCCAAGATTGCCAAGCCTCTTTACAACTTGCTCCAGAAGAATGTCAAGTACTCCTGGACTCTTGATTGTGATGTGGCATTCAAAACACTCAAAGAGAAGCTCATTTCTGCTCCAGTTCTTACTCCTCCGGATGAGTCCAAGACTTATGAAGTCTTTTGTGATGCTTCATTGCAAGGTCTTGGTAGTGTTCTCATGCAAGACAAGAAGATTGTGGCATACACTTCTCGTCAGCTGAAACCAAATGAGAAGAATTACCCCACACATGATCTTGAGCTAGCAGCAGTTGTTCATGCCTTGATCACGTGGAGACACCTTCTGTTGGGCAGTAAAGTGGACATCTTCACCGATCACAAGAGCTTGAAGTACATCTTCACTCAGCCAAACCTTAACCTTCGCCAGACTCGTTGGGTTGACATGATTCAAGAGTATGATCCAAACATTGAGTACACTCCTGGCAAGGCCAATGTCATTGCAGATGCCTTGAGTAGAAAGGCGTATTGCAACAGTCTCCTTCTCAAACCGTTCCAGCCTAAACTATGTGAATCATTCAGGAAGCTCAACCCCCAAGTCGTTCCGCAAGGCTTTCTTGCAAATCTTCAAGTTGCTCCTACCTTGGAAGATCAAATCCGTGAGGCCCAACTCAGTGATGCTATGGTGCAGAAAGTGAAACATGGTATTGCTAAGGGTACTCCCAAATACAAGTGCTATCGTGTTGATGAGAAAGACACCTTGTTCTTTGAGGAGAGGATCGTGGTTCCCAAAGGTGATCTCAGGAAGCTCATAATGAACGAAGCGCATGACTCCCTCCTCTCGATACACCCAGGAAGCTCCAAGATGTATCATGACCTCAAGCAATCGTATTGGTGGACTCGCATGAAAAGGGAGATTACCCAATTCGTGAATGAATGTGATGTCTGCAGAAGAGTGAAGGCTGAGCATCAACACCGAGCCGGACTCCTTCAACCTCTACCTATTCCCGAGTGGAAATTCAATCACATTGAGATGGATTTCGTCACCGGTTTTCCCAAGTACAAGAAGGGAAAGGATGCTATCTTTGTGGTGATTGACAAGCTAACTAAAGTAGATCATTTTCTTCCCGTCAAAGAATCCATCAACGCAGATCAGCTGGCAGAGCTGTACACCTCCAGAATTGTTTCTTTGCATGGCATTCCTCAAGTGATATCCTCAGACCGTGGAAGCTTGTTCACCTCCAACTTCTGGGATTCCTTTCAGTCAGCCATGGGCACAAAGATTCGCTTCAGTACTGCGTTTCACCCTCAGACTAGTGGTCAAGTCAAAAGAGTGAACCAGATCCTCGAAGATATGCTAAGAGCTTGTGTCATCTCCTTCAGTATGAAATGGTAAGATTGCCTTCCATTTGCCGAATTCTCCTACAACAACAGCTTCCAAGCAAGTGTCGGCAAAGCTCCTTTTGAAATCATTTATGGCAGAAAGTGTCGTACCCCGCTCAACTGCTCCGAGACTGTTGAACGTCAACTCCTTGGAAATGATTTGATCTCAGAAGCCGAAGAAATGTGCAAAGTTATACGTGATAATCTCAAGGCCGCGCAATCGCATCAAAAGAGCTACTATGACAGCAAGCATCGTGACTTGGTTTTCGACATTGGAGACCATGTCTATCTCTGTGTTTCTCCCATGAAGGGCACTCAGAGGTTCGGTATCAAAGGCAAGCTTGCTCCAAGATACATGGGCCCTTTCAAGGTTCTTGGCAAGATAGGCGATCTAGCCTACTAACTTGAGCTTCCCTCCAACTTTGCAAATGTGCATGATTTGTTTCACGTGTCTCAACTCCGCAAGTGCTTCAAGATGCCTGAACGCACCATTTCGTTCGAAGAGATTGATCTTCAACAAGACTTGTCTTATCGTGAGCACCCCGTTGCTATCCTTGAAGAAACTGAGTGCAAGACCCGCAACAAGACCATCAAATTCTTGAAAGTGAAGTGGTCACACCATACCGACCGAGAAGCTACATGGGAACGAGAAGATCATCTCCATTCCGAGTATCCCTCCTTCTTTCAGTCCTAGACCTCGGGACGAGATCTTTTTGTAGTGGAGGAGAGTTTGTAACACCCCATATGTGATACCTTCCATTTATGGCAATATAATCTTCGTTGA
This sequence comes from Secale cereale, assembly GCA_902687465.1. Classification (NCBI taxonomy): domain Eukaryota; kingdom Viridiplantae; phylum Streptophyta; class Magnoliopsida; order Poales; family Poaceae; genus Secale; species Secale cereale. The sequence goes on along the minus strand of LR738715.1, from coordinate 221,165,198 downwards.
CTTAATCAATTCCATTCTAGGCTCTTCTTTCTTTTCGGGTTTCTTGGTTTTTCCGTGTGCGTGTGTGCATATCATCCATGTCATGTTATCATGTGCATTGCATTGCATTCGTGTTGTCACTTGCACCAGGTCATGCTCATCTCTTCCCGTTGTCCGTTTCAAGTTCCGACACTCACACATGTGCCAGTGGCACCCCCGAGTCCTTCTTTCGTATGTGCCCATAAAACGTTCTCGGTATGAGGTGAGACTTGTCGTGTGTTGTTGTTTTAGCACATGTAGGCCGCCTGTCAAGTTTCGTCGCGTTTGGAGATCGTTTGATACTCCAACGGTTAACCTAGTGGGCTAAAAGCTACTCTTCCTTTTGGCCCAAGACCCCCTCCACAAGAACCCACTAACCCAGCACAACCACTCCCATCCTCTCGGTCATCGGGTCGTGATCGTGTGGGCAAAAACCGCACCCCATTTGGACACTCCTAGCTCCCAGAATCTATAAATAACCCCCTCTCCCCGAAATTTCGGGCAAAACCCTAGCAGTTCATCCCTCCATCGCCGCCGGACACGTCCGTCCGCCGGCCTGGACGAATCCGGAGCTGCCACGTGTTGCACCACCGCCGGCCTCCGCCTCCACCGCGTCGCTGGGCCCGCCGGCCCGGATCAGGCGCCCCCGGCCCGGTCGCCTCCGCCACCCCGGGCGCGACCGCGGCCCGCGCCCCGACGCCTCCGACCGCCGGCCGCCGCCCGACGCTCGCCGCACCACCGCCGCCTCCGCAGGCCGCCGATCCCGCGCGCCCCGCCGCGCCTCAAGGGCAACCTCCGCCGCCGCCGCCGCCGCGCAGGCGCCGGCCGCGCCCGCTCCTCCGCGACCGCCGGCGTCGCCCCAGCCATCTCCGCCGCCGGCGCTCCCGCAGCCCAACGTCGGCGCTCCCGCGCCCCGTCGCCGCCTCCTCCATGGCCGGCCGGCCTCCGAGGCACCGCCGGCCGCCGCCCCGATCGTCTTCTCCAGCGAGGTCCGGGTGGATTTGGATCGGGACCAGATCCACCAATCCCCCGAACCAAACGCCTCGTCCCCGTCCCGGATCTCCTCGTCCCGCATGGATCCATCCCGCGTTGACTTTCGCGGAGGTAAAAATCCACTAAGTCCCCGGATCTATTAAATTTGTTGCCTCATTTGTCATGTGGTAACTTTGTGCTCGTTGCTCCGTTTTGCACGTATAATATATCGAAATGTTCGTCTCGTCGTGCTCTACATGTTAGCATCAGTTTCATGCATGCTAAAGTTCATCTTGTTGACTTAATCTTCATGGCAAGAGTGCTTCGTGATGAAAATGTTTCAGCACTTGTTGTCTGTGTAAATTTGTTGGCATGTTCGTGAGCTAGTAACTTTGTGCATGTTGGTCCGAATGGAGTGAATGATATGTCCAGATCTTCTTTGTGAAGTGCTCTACATGTTGGTTGCTGTAGCATTCATGTTAGGTGTCATATTGCCATGTTTATCTCTGTTGCAAAAGTGCATTTGGCTGATAAGTTTCTGAACTTGTTAAGAGATGATGTTTTGTCTTGCTTGTGTATATTAATCCTTGTGTCATATGAGCTAGGTGTCTACATGCGTTTTGCTCTTTGGAATGTGCTCTACATGATAGATTCATTTTCATGCCATGATATGTCTTGAGATGAGTGCAACAAGCTTGTTAACATGTCATCATGATGTTAAATTTCCGCTAAGTGTGAATCTGGTAATTTTTATGCCATGTATCCATGTTGCCACCTCTTTGTTGTGCATGTTTAGAGATGTCCAGTGGGTGTTCCTTGATGTATATGTTATGCTCTAGCAATCCATGCTCTTGTTTGCCATGATGCCATGTTGTAGCTTGTTGTTATGAGGCCCTCAAGTTGCTATAAAATGTTCCTGACAGCATGCCCAGATTTTGCTAAGTCTGGTTAAACATTTGCACCTTTGCCATGGTGTTTGGGACATGTTCTAGTATGTTATAGAAGTAGCCATGTGGTTATTCTTGAAGAGCATGTTATGTATGTAATTGCCATGCCTTTTGCTTGCATGATGGCTTGCTGTAACTTGTTGTTTTCATGCTCTCAAGTGACTATAAAATGTATCTGTCGGCATGTTATCAACAAGTTCAGTTTTGCCACGAGAGTAGCTAGTGTTCTATGCATCCTATGAGCATGTTCTTGCTTTGAGTAGCTTCCCAAATATGTCTTCTTGCTGTTGGTTATCTTAACATGCCATGATATGCTTTGAGTTGAGTTGCACAAGCTTGTAAACATGCCTATTCGTTGTAATTCTGCCATGCCTTGTAATTTTCATTAAGTCTGAGAATTCTGTAAATTTATTGCAACTTGCCATGCTTGTTTAATTGTGTTCCAGCAAGGTTTTGGGTGTGCTCTAAGTTCATGCTTGTTAAGTATCATGTCTATTACACATCCATGTCTTTTGTCTCCATGTTTGGGTGCTATAGCATAATTATTTCTTGCTCCAAAGATGCCATGTTGCTGTAAACTGCAGTTTTGCTTGAATCTTGTTTTGCTTGTCATTTGCAAACCGTGCATCCGTTTCCGATGATGTTTATATCAATTTCAACCAAAATCTTCCCCTCTATCCAGTGGCTTGCCTGGTTTTCCAAGATGAGGCCATTTCCATCATCTTCTCCTTAGGCTCAAGAGCACCCTCATGCATACGCACATCATACTTGCATTCCGTGTTATGACTTGCATCATGTTGATTGTGCATTGCACCGTGTTTGATTTTGTGCCATTGTTGTGTTCTTGTGTTGAGTAGAGCCGGGAGCCGATACTGAGTTCGAGGATATTGTCGAGACTGAGTTCGAGGAGCCGTCTTACGATCCCACCGACGACTTGCCAGGCAAGATGACCATTCCCAGATATCACTTCTATCTTTGCCTATGCTAGATGTCTCGCTCTTTAGATGTTGCCTCGATGCTTATTCTTGTTTTTCAGCCCTCCTATTGTTCCCATGAAACACTCTAACCACCTTCCTAGCAAACCGTTATTTGGCTAAGTACGCATCGCTCAGACCCTCTTATAGCGTTGTTAGTTGCAGGTGAAGATTTGAAGATTCTTGCTCCATGATGAACTTCTTATTGGGATATCACAATATATAATACCCGCTAAACTAATTCACCTATATATTGGTAATGGGTGGAAGGCTAAGCCCCTTGCTTGGTGTTTTGTTCCACTCATGCCACCCTAGGAACCGATAAACCGGTGTTATGTTCCTTGATTTTTGCGTTCCTAACACGGTTGGGGTTTATGGGCCCCCCTTGATAATTCGCACTGCTTAAAGCTTTTCCAGCACGGCCCAACCTTGGTTTTACCTTTTGCCATAACTAAATAACTTGCATAGGGATTTTTCGGACCCCGAGGATTAATTTTACAACCCGGGCCAGTGCTCCTCACGAGTGTTGGTCCAAACCTGTCAACCGCCGGTGGCCGCCAGGGGCAACTCTGGTATTTTGGCCTACCGGAAGTTTGGACAATCCGATCGTGGCCTGAGACGGGATACACGCGGCTCTTATCAGGGTGTCGGCACATCGGGAGGCTTTGTTGGATTAGTTTTACCTTTGTCGAAATATCTTGAGCACAGGATTCTGAGAATACTCGGGCCTTCCCACTTTGGAGTTGCGACTCCGCAGATCGTGAGCTTGTGATGGGCTAAGTTGGGACACCCCTGCAGGGTTTGATCTTTCAAAAGCAGTGCCCGCGGTTTTTTTGGCAGATGGGAATTTGTTAATATCCGGTTGTAGATAACTTGACACCTTATTCTTGAATACACTACCTGCGTGAGTAACCGTGATGGTCTCTTTCCGAAGGGCTTCGAGAAGTGAACATGGTGGGGTTATGATTGATCGTGAGTAGTTAGGATCACTTCTTCATCAACTTGGCGATCGTTGGCACTTGTTCTCTTCTCGCTCTAAACTCGTAAGCTAGTGCTTAGAGCTTGCTGCAAACACTCTTTTATAGCCTTTCCACACCTAAGGCTTTGGTAGTTTTGATACCCGGGAATGGGATTGCTGAGTCCTCTGTGGCTCACAAATTCAACACACACCAGATGCAGGTATCGTTGAGAACTATGTAGGAGATGGTTCAGAGCTTTACTCGGAGTTCGACGAAGAGCGTGGACGTTACTATGTGTCTTATCCCGACGATCAGTAGTGGTTCTTACTAGGAGGATCCGGGCTTGTGCTATTTATGGTATCTTTTCGTTTGGATTTCGTCCGTAGTCGGACTCTGATGTTATTTGGATGATGTATGCTATTGTATTCATTTGTGTGATGTGGCGAGTGTAAGCCAACTATCTTTTTGCTCTTTCATCCCAGAATTTTACATGAGATGTGCAAAGATACCATACTTGAGATCATTCTAGTATGCGTTTATGTCCTTAAGTCGTGCCTCGACACGTGGGGGACATAGCCGCATACTGGGCATTACACGATTGGTAGCCCCCGAGGGCCGGCTCATTACAATGTGATGAGTCGGGTCTTCAATAAGGCCAATAAAAAGTAATCTTGCATTCGCCCCCAAGTGACATGGCGCATGCTGGCGGTGACATGGGACTTGCGTATTTGATGTAATCTCGATTTGAATAATGTAGCCCCCAAGTGCCAGGTCGTAATCCTGTAGCGACTCGGGACTATTCCTTCCATTTTAGAATAAATCATATCCATTGATAAAATAATAGTCGTTGCGCTAAAGCGACTTTGAAAAACCTCAATCATAATATTGGTTATTGATAACCACAATAAAAATCCAGCCATGTTTGCTATTCAAGGTTTGAATAATATGATCTGGTATGAAAACCTTAATTATTTAATATCATAATGAAAATCCAGCCAATTTTGGCTATTAAAGATTTGAATACCTGATCAGTTGGCGAGTAAATCCGGAGTTTAACTACCCGACGGCCCTTGGCCGATGGTGACTTAATGCGCATTCATTGTAAACCGGAAGTTTTGTAACCCAGCAACTTAGAGTCTACCATTCTGGCGGATTGCAAAGACCCGGGGATGCTTCAAATATGAGACATAAATAGGGCAGCTTGGCCCGATTCGTAAAAACCATATGGCAAGAAAAAAGCAATGAAATAAAGCCAAAATATAAAATCAAAAAATCCGAGGCTTTTGGAGGCCGCCAAGCCAAAGTTTCTTCTTCAATGAAACTAGCCTATTGGCCACTGGAAGGTGCGCGCTTTCTATGAGCCGGCTCTCACAGTACCCAATCGACATTTGAACCAAGATAAGTTTAGGTCTTATTTAAAGATAGACTTATCTAGAGTACGCGGGGTCGAGTTGCATCATGCATCATAGGCCGATTTATCCAAGTTTCAAGGAAGGCGGCTTATGAGCCTGGATCTATCCTTACTATCTGTAAGCCGTGCTCTCACATGACAAACCGGCATTTTAACCTTAACAAGCTCAGGATCTTTGGCGAATACACCGTAAAAGATTGATTGCTAAGAGTTCGGCGGGTCAATCAGGATGACCTGATGGAGTTGAAGCAGCTGGTATACAGGTAGGATGAACCGAAAAGATTATGTCCTCTTTGGTCGAATATGCCTATGTTTGAACAAGATAACCTCGTCAAAAGGGTGGTAACGCTATGTTCTCTTTGGTCAAATACGCCCATGTTTGAACAGGAAGCCCCCAAGTGACATACTTACGATTTGTGCTTGTCGGGGACCTATGTTTGAGTTGTGCTGTGCATCCAACTCTCTTTTGTCCCTATAATTTTCCTGAGAACTCGAACTTGCGAGAGATGGATATTCTTCTTGAGCCTGAATTTTAAACCAGATTTGAGAGCTTTAGAGCTTTGTGGGAGACATATTTACCTTAAGCTGGATTGTGAATCGGATATTAAGAGCTTCAGCGCTTTGTAGGAGACAGATTTCCCTTGAACCGAAACCTTTGTTTTGAGCCGGAAACTTTCTGTCGGCCCTTAAATTTTCATCGATATAGCAGTAATCTCCGGGGCCGGGTTATTTTTTCCTCCAATATTCTGTGGTTCTTGAACCTGCTTAAGCTGGCAACATTTACTGAGTCATGTCATCATAGCCCCCGAGTCTCAAGATGACTCGAGGAGTTGGCTTGAGATTCTCCAGACTTGACCATAGCATAAGATGTATATCATTGGTGTTGATAGTGCGATGTAAATCCACATAAGGTTGAGGTGACTGCGGTGGGTTATAAATGATCCCGTATGAGCCGTGTCAGCAACTCGGCCAATGGTTCATCCCAACTGGTTGTTTGAAGTTAACCAAACTGTAGTGGCGGCGACTTATGCGCCTACCCATTGAGCCATCCAGTGCAGACGGTGGCTGATAATATATTATAATTTGCCTCCAATTTGTTGGAAGAAAACCGGGCTACCCGAGCAGTGACTGACTTTGTACTCAATAAACAGCTCATGGAGACAGGTGCAGCCGAGTGTGTTGATGTAGACCAGGCCACGAGAGACGGACAGCAAAGACGACCGCGGCCTCAGAAGCATCACAAATAGATGAGTCGACCGCGGCATTATAAGCCGGCGCGGACGGGCGAGTTAGTCGCGTCATATTGATGTAGACTGGGCCACGGAGGCGGTGGCTTGCACATATATTTTGTTGAGCATTATGGCATGGTTAGGTGCTTGCGCATGATAAAGATGGCGCGAGCTATATATCCATGACACGACCATCGCTCTTGCAGTGAACCATTGTCCTGCATCGAAAAATATCGCAAAATAGAGTAATTGTTCTTTTAAAGAAAGCAATATGAAATATAAAAAGATACTGGATGGATTTCACCTGATATGTTAAACCAGAAATTATCCACCACGGAGTTGATGACCACCATGGTGAAGCTGAAATCAATCACGGCCAAGTTGGTCGCTGAAGTAGACAGATGAGCCAGCCGTGGCATTGTAAGCAGTGCGGATGGGAGAGTCGGTCACTGTAATTTAAGCTGGCGCGGACAAGAGAGTCGGGCGCGGCATAGTGTTTGTGAGCCGGCGCGGTCACACAAGTCGGCCGCGGGCGTAGACAGATGAGTCGACCTCGCGTTGACAAAAATCAAATGGCAAGAGCCGGCGTCTCGCACACGTATCTGTCGAGCGACGTAATATGTGTAGACACCAATGCAGATGTCATCGGCTCGCACTCCGTACTCGGGGTCTTGGCGTCACTTTTATAGTGAATAATTGTCCTGCTATAACAACACTGTAGGACAGAGTACTTGTTCTCACAAGAATTATTAAGCACCAATAATACCAAATTAGACAGATATCACCTGATATATTTGGACAATAGATGATCTCCCTATGATGCATTGTCCATCAGAATGTCTATGAGCGTAAAACAATGAAGTTGGTACTGCGTGGGAGTCTGATTTGACATACTGTTCTTCGACGGGTAAAGCACAACTCGTCTGATAGGCGTGCGGCAATTAGTACTAAATAGCACAAATTGATGGCTATGTGTGCGGCATTATGAACTACAATATGCAAGGGATGGAGAAGTCCATTCCCGAGTTGTATTCAATGCTGAAATAAACGGAGGTGGAGATCAAAAGGGTACATCAAGTGTTGATGGTGAATAAGACCACTAAGTTCAAGAAAGGAAAGGGTAAAAAGAACTTCAAGAAGGACGACAAAGGAGTTGCCGCGCCCGGTAAGCCAGCTGCCGGGAAGAAGCCAAAGAATGGACCCAAGCCTGAGACCGAGTGCTTTTATTGCAAGGCAATGGGTCACTGGAAGCGGAACTGCCCCAAGTACTTAGCGGAAAATAAGGCCGGCAACGTCAAAGGTATATATGATATACATGTTATTGATGTGTACCTTACCAGCGCTCGTAGTAGCTCATGGGTATTTGATACCGGTGTAGTTGCTCACATTTGTAACACTAAGCAGGAGCTACGGAATAAGCGGAGACTAGCGAAGGACGAGGTGACGATGCGCGTCGGGAATGGTTCCAAGTACGATGTGATCGCCGTCGGCACGCTACCTCTACATCTACCTTCGGGATTAGTTTTAAACCTCAATAATTGTTATTTAGTGACAGCTTTGAGCATGAACATTGTATCTGGATCTCGTTTAATATGAGATGGCTACTCATTTAAATCCGAGAATAATGGTCAATGGTTTATGGCCATGCCTCGCTGGTCAATGGTTTACTATGAGATGGCTACTCATTTAAATCCGAGAATAATGATCTATTTATATGAGAGATATGTTTTATGGCCATGCCTCGCTGGTCAATGGTTTACTTTTATTGAATATTGAATGTGATGTTACACATATTCATAGTGTGAATAGCAAAAGATGTAAGGTTGATAATGATAGTGCCACATACTTGTGGCACTGCCGCCTTGGTCATATTCATGTCAAACGCGTGATGAGACTCCATGCAGATGGACTTTTGGAGTCTCTTGATTATGAATCATTTGACACATGTGAACCATTCCGTATGGGCAAGATGACCAAGAGTTCGTTCTCCGGAACAATGGAGCGAGCAACCAACTTGTTGGAAATTATACATACTGATGTGTGCGGTCCGATGAGCGTTGAGGCTCGCGGTGGCTATCGTTATGTTCTCACAATCACTGATGAATTAAATAGATATGGGTATGTCTACCCAATGAAACACAAGTCTCAGGCCTTTGAAAAGTTCAAAGAATTTCAGAATGAGGTAGAGAATCAACATGACGGGAAAATAAAGTTCTTACGATCAGATCATGGAGGAGAATATTTGAGTCACGAGTTTGGTGCGCACCTAAGGAAATGTGGAATTGTTTCACAAATAACGCCGCCTAGAACACCTCAGCATAATGGTGTGTCCCAACATCGTAATCGCACTCTGTTGGATATGGTGTGATCTATGATGTCTCTTACTGATTTACCACTATCATTTTGGGGTAATGCTTTAGAGACTGACGCATTCACTTTAAATAGGGAACAGTCTAAATCCGTTGAGACGACACCGTATGAATTATGGTTTGGGAAGAAACCTAAGTTGTCGGTTCTAACAGTTGGGGATGCAATGCTTACGTCAAGAAACTTCAACCTGAAAAGCTCAAACCCAAATCGGAAAAATGCATCTTCATAGGATACCCGAAGGAAACTATTGGGTATACCTTCTACCTCAGATCCGAAGGCAAGGTCTTTGTTGCCAAGAATGCATCCTTTCTAGAGAAAGAGTTTCTCGAAAGAAGTAAGTGGGAGTAAAGCAGAACTTGATCAGGTGATTGTAACCCCTCTTGAACAGGAAAGTAGCGCAGCACAAAAAGATCTTTCTATGGTGCCTGCATCGACTAGAGAGGAAGTTAATGATAATGATCATGAGACTTCGGATCAAGTTTATACTGAAATTCTTAGGTCCACGAGGACACGTTCCGCACCTGAGTGGTACGGCAACCCTGGCCTAGAAATCATGTTGTTAAACAACGGTCAACCTTTGAACTGTGAAGAAGCGATGGCTGGCCCGGATTCCAACAAATGGCTTGAAGCCATGAAATCCGAGATAGGATCCATGTATGATAACAAAGTATGGAGTTTGGTGGACTTTCCCGATGATCGGCAAGCCATAGAAAATAAATGGATCTTTAAGAAGAAGACTGACGCGGATGGAAATGTGTCCATCTATAAGGCATGGCTTGTCGCTAAAGGTTATCGACAAGTTCAAGGAATTGACTACGATGAGACTTTCTCTCCCGTAGCGATGCCGAATTCCGTCTGAACCATGTTAGCAATTGCCGCATTCTATGATTATGAGATCCGGCAAATGGACGTCAAAACATCATTCCTTAATGGTTTCCTTAAGGAAGAACTGTATATGATGCAGCTGGAAGGTCTTGTCGATCCTAAGAATGCTGATAAGGTATGCAAGCTCCAGCGCTCCATCAATGGGCTGGTGCAAGCATCTCGGAGTTGAAACATTCGTTTTGATGAAGTGATCAAAGCATTTGGGTTCATGCAGACTTATGGAGAAGGATGTATTTACAAGAAAGTAAGTGGGAGCTCTGTAGCATTTCCCATATTATATGTGGATGACATATTGTTGATGGGAAATGATATAGAACTTTTGGAAAGTACAAAGGCCTACTTGAATAAGTGTTTTTCAATGAAGGACCTTGGAGAAGCTGCTTACATATTAGGCATCAAGATCTATAGAGATAGATCAAGACGCCTCATTGGTCTTTCACAAAGCACATACCTTGACAAGATATTGAAGAAGTTAAATATGGATCAGTCATAGAAGGGGTTCTTGCCTATATTGCAAGGTGTGAGATTGAGCACAGCTCAATGCCCGACCTTGGCAGAAGATAGAGAAAAGATGAGTGCCATCCCCTATGCCTCAGCCATAGGTTCTATTATGTATGCCATGCTGTGTACCAGACCTGATGTGAACCTTGCCATATGTTTGGTGGGGAGGTACCAAAGTGATCCCGGAATGGAACACTAGACATCAGTCAAGAACATCCTGAAGTACCTGAAAAGGACAAAGGATATGTTTCTCGTTCATGGAGGTGACGAAGAGCTCATCGTAAAGGGTTACGTTGATGCTAGCTTCAACACTGATCCGGATGACTCCAAGTCACAAACCGGATACGTGTATATTTTGAATGGTGGGGCAGTCAGCTGGTGCAGTTGCAAGTAAAGCGTCGTGGCGGCATCTACATGTGAAGCGGAGTACATAGCTGCTTCTGAAGCAGCACAGGAAGGAGTTTGGATGAAGGTGTTCATCACCGACCTAGGAGTTATTCCAAGCGCGTCGGGCCCGATGACTCTCTTCTGTGACAACACTAGAGCTATTCCCTTTGCGATGGAGCCCAGGTTTCACAAGAAGACCAAGCACATCAAGCGCCGTTTCAACTCCATTCGTGGTTATATTCAAGATGGATACATAGATATTTGTAAAGTACATACGGATCTGAATGTCGCAGATCCGTTGACTAAACCTCTTCCACGAGCAAAACATGATCAACACCAAAACTCTATGGGTGTTCGATTCATCACAATGTAACTAGATTATTGACTCTAGTGCAACTGGGAGACTATTGGAAATATGCCCTAGAGGCAATAGTAAAATGGTTATTATTATATTTCCTTGTTCATGATAATTGTCTATTGTTCATGCTATAATTGTATTATCCGGAAATCGTAATACATGTGTGAATACATAGACCAGAACATGTCCCTAGTGAGCCTCTAGTTGACCAGCTCGTTGATCGATAGATTGTCACGATTCCATGGCCATAGACATTGGATGTCATTGATAACGGGATCACATCATTAGTAGAATGATATGATGGACAAGACCCAATCCTAAGCATAGCACAAGATCATGTAGTTCGTCTGCTAAAGCTTTTCTAATGTCAAGTATCATTTCCTTAGACCATGAGATTGTGCAACTCCCGGATACCGTAGGAATGCTTTGGGTTTGCCAAACATCACAACGTAACTGGTTGGCTATAAAGGTATACTACGGGTATCCCCGAAGTATATGTTTGGTTGGCACGAATCGAGACTGGGATTTGTCACTCCGTGTGACGGAGAGGTATCTTTGGGCCCACTCGGTAAGACATCATCATAATGAGCTCAATGTGACTAAGGAGTTGGTCACGGGATGATGTGTTACGGAACAAGTAAAAAGACTTGCCGATAACGAGATTGAACAAGGTATAGGGATACCGACGATCGAATCTGAGGCAAGTACCATACCAGTAGACAAAGGGGATTTGCATATGGGATTGATTGAATCCTCGACATCGTGGTTCATCCGATAAGATCATCGTGGAACATGTGGGAGCCAACATGGGTATCCAGATCCCGCTGTTGGTTATTGACCGGAGAGATGTCTCTGTCATGTCTACATGTCTCCCGAACCGTAGGGTCTACACACATAAAGTTCAGTGACGCTAGAGTTGTAATGAGAATAGTAAGCGATTAACCGAAGGTTGTTCGGAGTCGCGAATGAGACCCTGGATGTCACAAGGAGTTCTGGAATGGTCTGGAGGTGAAGATTTATATATGGGAAGTCCTCATATGGTCACCGAAAGTGTTTGGGGGTATGTCGGTATTGTACCGGGGCCACCGAAGGTGTTCCGGGGGTCCACTGGGAGGGTCCACCTGCCCTGGAGGGCCCTATGGGCTGTATATGGAGGGGAACCAGCCCCTACATGGGATGGGCGCCATCCCCCCTAGGGCCCATGTGCCTAGGGTTGAGGGGAAACCCTAAGGGGGGCGCCCCTGGCTTGGGGGACAAGCCCCCTCTCCCTCCCCCCCCCCCTAGATGGGATCTGAGGGGGCCGGCCCTCCGCTCCCTTGCCCCTATATATACTGGAGGGGGAGAGGGTAGCCGCACATTTGTTCTGGCATAGCCCTCCCCCTCCCAACAACATCTCCTCCCCCGTAGGCTTGGCGAAGCCCTGTCCGAGTCCCGCTTGCTCCACCACCACGCCGTTATGTTGCTGGAGTTCTCCCTCAACTTCACCTTCCCCCTTGCTGGATCAAGAAGGAGGAGACGTCCCTGCTACTTCTCGAGCTTGCATTGTATTCCCTCGAAGAGGAAAGGGAGATGCAACACAATAGCGTAAGTATTTCCCTCAGTTTTTGAGAACCAATGTATCAATCCAGTAGGAGACCACACGTGAGTCCCTCGCACCTGCACAAACAAATAATAACTTCACAGCCAACGCGATAAGGGGTTATCAATCCCTTTACGGTCACTTACCAAAGTGAGATCTGATAGAGATGATAGTTAGATATTTTTGGAATATTTGGTTATAAGAACAGAAAGTAAAAGCGGAAAAGTAAAGTAGATTGTAGATTGATATGTTGAGAATAGACCCGGGGGCCATAGTTTTCTCTAGTGGCTTCTCTCATGATAGCGATATTCTACGACAGGTAAACAAATTACTGTCGAGCAATTGATAGAAAAGCTAATAATTACGAGACTATCTAGGCATGATCATTATATATAAGCATCACGTCCGAGACAAGCAGACCAAAATGATTCTGCATCTACTACTATTACTCCACACATCAACCGCTATCCAGCATGCATCTAGTGTATTAAGCTCATAAGAACAGAGTAACGCCTTAAGCAAGATGACATGATGCAGAGGGATAAACTCAAACTTAGTGATATAAACCCCATCTTTTTATCCTCGATTGGAACAATACAATACGTGCCTTGCTGCCCCTACAGTCACTGGGAAAGGACACCGCAAGATTGAACCCAAAGCCAAGCACTTCTCCCATTGCAAGAACTATAGATCTAGTAGGCCAAACCAAACCAATAATTCGAAGAGACTTGCAAGGATATGATAATCATACATAAAGAGTTTAGAGAAGAACCAAATATTTCTCATAGATAATCTTGATCATAAACCCACAATTCATCGGATCTCGACAAACACACCGCAAAAGGAGATTACATCGAATAGATCTCCTCGAAGACCGAGGAGAACTTTGTATTGCGATGCAAAGAGAGAGAAGAAGCCATCTAGATACTAGCTATGGGCCCGAAGGTTTGTGGTAAACTACTCAAACTCATGGTGAGGCGATGCTGATGATGTAGAAGCACTCCGTGCAAGATCCCCCCTCCGGCGGAGCTCCAGAGCAGGCCCCAAGATGGGATCTCATGGGGATAGAAGGTTGCGGCAGTGGAACTAGGGTTTTCTCTGTTGTTCTGTTAGTTTCGGGGTACGTAGGTATATATAGGAGGAAGGAGGGCACCGAGGGCCAAACATGGGGCCCACGAGGCAGGGGGCGCGCCCTATAGGGGGGCGCCCCCCCACACTCGTGGGCACCACGTGTGCCCTACTCCGTGGTTCTCAAGTCTCCCGTGAGTGATTTTCTCCAAAAATATCTCTCCCGAAGGTTTCGTTCCGTTTGGACTCCCTTTGATATTCCATTTATGTAAAACCTTGAAATAGGCAAAAAACAGCAATCTGGACTGGGCCTTTGGGTTAGTAGGTTAGTCCCAAAAATAATATAGAAGTGTATAACAAAGCCCATTAAACATCCAAAACATCATAAATAATAGCATGGAACAATAAAAAATTATAGATACGTTGGAGACGTATCAAGCATCCCCAAGCTTAATTCCTGCTCGTCCTCGAGTAGGTAAATGATAAAAACAGAATTTTTGATGTGGAATTCTAACCAACATAGTTTTTCAATGTAATTCTCTTAATTGTGGCATGAATGTTCAGATCTGAAATATTCAAGAAAAAAGTCTATATTGACATAAGAAATAGTAATACTTCAAGCATACTAACAAAGCAATCATGTCTTCTCAAAATACTATGGCTAAAGAAAGTTATCCCTACAAAATCATATAGTCTGGCTATGCTCCCTCTTCATCACACAAAATATTCATATCATGCACAACCTCTATTCTTTCTAACCTTTCAACTTTCATGTAATACATGAGCGTGAGCCAGGGACATAGCACTATGGTTGGAATAGAGAGGTGGTTGTGGAGAAGACAAAAAGGAGGGAGATAGTCTCACATCGACTAGGCGTATCAACGGGCTATGGAGATGCCCATCAATAGATATCAATGTGAGTGAGTAGGGATTGCCATGCAACGGATGCACTAGAGCTAAAAATGTATGAAAGCTCAACAAAAGAAACTAAGTGGGTGTGCATCTAACTTGCTTGCTCATGAAGACCTAGGGCATTTGAGGAAGCCCATCGTTGGAATATACAAGCCAAGTTCTATAATGAAAATTCCCACTAGTATATGAAAGTGACTAAACACGAGACTCTCTATCATGAAGAACATGGTGCTACTTTGAAGCACAAGTGTGGAAAAAGATAGTAGCAATTGTCCCTTCTCTCTTTTCTCTCATTTTTTGGAGGGGCTTTCTCCCTTTATTTATTTATTTATTTAGCCCCTCTCTATTTTTTTGGGCCATCTCTTTTTTTATTGGCCTTTCCTCACATGGGACAATGCTCTAATAATGATGATCATCACACTTTTATTGATTTACAACTTGATACTAGAACAAAGTATGACTCTAATGAATGCCTCCGGCGGTGTACCGGGATGTGCAATGAATCAAGAGTGACATGTATGAAAAATTATGCATGGTGGCCTAGCCACAATTACGATGTCAACTACATGATCATGCATGGCAATATGACAATATGAAGCGTGTCATATGAACGGAACGGTGAAAAGTTGCATGGCAATATATCTCAGAATGGCTATGGAAATGCCATGATAGGTAGGTATGGTGGCTGTTTTGGGGAATATATATGGTGGTTGTCTTGAGGAAGGATATATAGTGGGTGTATGGTACCGGTGAAAGTTGCGCGCTACAAGAGAGGCTAGCAATGGTGGAAGGGTGAGAGTGCGTATAATCCATGGACTCAACATTAGTCATAAAGAACTCATATACTTATTGTAAAAATCTATGAGTCATCAAAACAAAGCAATCAATGCAAGCTCCTAGGGGGGAGGTTGGTAGTAGTTAACCATCGCACGCCCCCGACCTCCACACAAAGGTTGACACTTTACAAATACCTCATGCTCTAACTTCGTCACATAGTGGTTCACCATACGTGCATGCTACGGGAATCACTAACCTTAACACAAGCATTTCTCAATTTCATAATAACTCCATTAGCATGACTCTAATATCACTATCCACATATCTCAAAACAATTATCAAGCATCCAACTTCTCATCATATTCAATGCACTTAGTGTGAAAGTTTTTACTACATTGATATTGGATGTCTATCATGTAAAGACTAGTTTTATAGCCTACGCACATTACCATTCTGTTTTAATAGACTCTCAAATGGATATAAGTGAAGCATGAGAGTTCAACAATTTCTACAAAATATTATCACCACTGTGCTCTAAAAGATATAAGTGAAGCACTAGAGCAAAAACTATTCAACTCAAAAGATATAAGTGAAGCACATAGAGTGTTCTATCAATTCCTAGGCCATATTTAACTCTCTCAAATAGGTGTGTCCAGCAAGGATGATTGTGGAAAACTAACAAGCAAAGACTCAAATTATACAAGACGCTCCAAGTAAAACACATATCATGTGGTGAATAAAAATATAGCTCCGAGTATAGTTACCGATGGATGAAGACGAAAGAGGGGATGCCTTCCCGGGGCATCCCAAAGCTTAGGCTTTTGGTTGTCATTGAATTTTACCTTGGGATGCCTTGGGCATCCCCAAGCTTAGGCTCTTGCCACTCTTTGTTCCATAGTCCATGAAAGCAATACTCAAAACTTGAAAACTTCACAACACAAATCTTAGACAAAAATCTCGTGAGCTCCGTTAGTATAAGAAAGCAAACCACTACTCAAAGGTACTGCAGCGAGTTCATTCTTTGTTTATATTGGTGTTAAACCTACTATATTCCAACTTCTCTATGGTTCATACTTCCCAATACTACTCATAGATGCATTGAAATAAGCAAACAACACACGAAAAACAGAATCTGTCAAAAACAGAACAGTCTGTAGTAATCTGCAGTTTTCGCATACTTCCGTAACACCAAAAAAATCACACTAAATTGTTAAACGTGAGGAATTTTTCTATTAATCATCTGCAAAAAGAATCAACTAAATAGCACACTCCAGTAAAATCTGGTGATCATTCTAGCGAGCGCTAACGATTCTGTTTTTCACAGCAAGATCATATAAACTTCACACAAGTCTTCCCAAAGGTTCTACTTGGCACAAACACAAAACAAAACACAAAACAACATCTAAACAGAAGCTAGATGCAATATTTATTCCTAAGCAGAAGCAAAAACAAAAAATATAAAATTGGGTTGCCTCCCAGCAAGCGCTATCGTTTTACGCCCCTAGCTAGGCACGATACATGGATAGATCTAGGTATTACCATCTTTGGAAGGCAATCCATAAGTGGCTCTCATAATATATTCATATGGTAATTTGATTTTCTTTCTAGGAAAGTGTTCCATGCCTTTCCTTAACGTAAATTGGAATCTAATATTTCATTCCTTCATATCAATAATTGCACCAATCGTTCTAAGGAAAGGCCTACCAAGAATAATAGGACATGAAGGATTGCAATCTATATCAAGAACAATGAAATCTACGGGCACATAATTCCTATTGGCAACAATAAGAACATCATTAATCCTTCCCATAGGTTTCTTAATAGTGGAATCCGCAAGATGCAAATTTAAAGAACAATCATCAAGCTCTTGGAACCCTAGCAAATCACACAAAGTTTTTGGGATAGTGGAGACACTTGCACCCAAATCACACAAAGCATAGCATTCATGATCTTTAATTTTTATTTTGATAGTAGGTTCCCACTCATCATAAAGCTTTCTAGGGATATAAACTTCTAACTCAAGTTTTTCTTCATAATATTGCATCAAAGCATCAACTATGTGTTTAGTAAAAGCTTTATTTTGACTATAAGCATGCGGAGAGTTCAGTACGGATTGCAATAAGGAAATACAATCAATCAAAGAGCAATTATCATAATTGAATCCCTTGAAATCCAAAGTAGTGGGTTCATCACCATGCAAAGTTTTAATCTCTTCACTCCCACTTTTAACAATTTTAGCATCAAGATCTAAAAACTCCGAATCATTGGGACACCTTAAAGTAGAATAATCTCCAATCCTATCTTCATCAAGATTTATACTAGAAAACAAGGATCTAATAGAAGACACATCAATAACTTTCAGATCTTCATCTTTATTTTCATGATAACTAGAAGAACACGCTTTTATATAATTCTCTCTTTTAGCACGCATCCTAGCGGTTCTTTCTTTGCATTCATCAATGGAAATTCTCATGGCTTTGAGAGACTCATTGATATCATGCTTAAGTGGGATAGATCTAAGTTTCGAAGAATCAACATCAAGAGTAATTCTATCCACACTTCTAGCCAATTCATCAATCTTAAGCAATTTTTCTTCAAGCATAGCATTGAAATTATTTTGCAAAATCATAAACTCCTTAACACTAGTTTCAAATTCAGAAGGCATCTTTCCATAAGAGTTGTTGTAGGAATTACCATAATTATTAGAGGAATTACCAGGAAAAGGGCTAGGATTAAAGTTCCCTCTATAAGCATTGTTACCAAAATTATTCCTACCAACAAAATTCACATCCAAAGATTCATTATTATTTTCAATCAAAGTGGACAGAGGCATATCATTAGGATAAGAAGAAGCACTCCTAGCAGCAAATAATTTCATAAGTTCATCCATCTTTCCACTCAAAACACTAATCTCTTCAATAGCATGCACTTTTTTACTAGTAGATCTTTTGGTGTGCCATTGAGAATAATTAACCATAATATTATCTAGGAGTTTGGTAGCTTCTCCTAAGGTAGTTTCCATGAAAGTGCCTCCTGCGGTCGAATCTAAAAGATTTCTAGAAGCAAAATTCAAGCCAACATAAAAGTTCTGAATAATCATCCACAAGTTCAAACCATTTGTAGGGCAATTACGTATCATTAATTTCATTCTCTCCCAAGCTTGTGCAACATGCTCATGATCTAGTTGCTTAAAATTCATAATATCGTTTCTAAGAGAGATGATCTTAGCAGGAGGGAAATACTTAGAGATAAAAGCATCTTTGCACTTATTCCACGAATCAATACTATTTCTAGGCAAAGAGGAAAACCAAGTTTTAGCACGATCTCTTAGTGAAAACGGAAATAACTTCAATTTAACAATATCATTATCTGTATCCATTTTATTTTGCATATCACAAAAATAAACAAAGTTGTTTAGATGGGTAGCGGCATCTTCACTAGGAAGGCCGGAAAATTGATCTTTCATGGCAAGATTCAGCAGAGCAGCATTGATCTCACAAGATTCAGCATTGGTAATGGGAGCAATCAGAGTCCTGATAAAATCATAATTGTTGGTATTGGAGAAGTCCCACAATTTAGTATTGTTCTGAGCCATAGTGACAAGCAAGCAATCCAACACACACAAGCAAACAAGAGGCAAGCGAATGATAAACACACGGCAGAAGAAGGGCAAATAAAACGACAAGGGTGAAGTGGGGGAGAGGAAAACGAGAGACACAAAATGTAATGCGAAGGATAAGGGTTTGTGATAGGTACTTGGTATATGACTTTTGCGTAAGCCTCACCGGCAACGACACGAGAAATTCTTCTTGCTACTTCTCGAGCTTGCGTTGTATTCCCTCGAAGAGGAAAGGGAGATGCAACACAGTAGCGTAAGTATTTCCCTCAGTTTTTTAGAACCAAGGTATCAATCCAGTAGGAGACCACGCGCGAGTCCCTCGCACCTGCACAAACAAATAAGAACTTTGCAACCAACGCGATAAGGGGTTGTCAATCCCTTTACGGTCACTTACGAAAGTGAGATCTGATAGAGATGATAGTTTGATATTTTTGGTATTTTTGGTTATAAGAATAGAAAGTAAAAGCGGAAAAGTAAAGTAGATTGTAGATTGATATGTTGAGAATAGACCCGGGGGCCATTGTTTTCTCTAGTGGCTTCTCTCATGATAGCGATATTCTACGGCGGGTAAACAAATTACTGTCGAGCAATTGATAGAAAAGCAAATAATTATGAGACTATATAGGCATGATCATTATATATAGGCATCACGTCCGAGACAAGTAGACCAAAATGATTCTGCATCTAATACTATTACTCCACACATCGACCGCTATCCAGCATGCATCTAGTGTATTAAGCTCATAAGAACAGAGTAATGCCTTAAGTAAGATGACATGATGTAGAGGGATAAAATCAAACTTAGTGATATAAAACCCATCTTTTTATCCCCGGTGGAAACAATACAATACGTGCCTTGCTGCCCCTACTGTCATTTTGAAAGGACACCGCAAGATTGAACCCAAAGCCAAGCACTTCTCCCATTGCAAGAACTATAGATCTAGTAGGCCAAACCAAACCAATAATTCGAAGAGACTTGCAAGGATATTATAATCATACATAAAGAGTTCAGAAAAGAACCAAATATTTCTCATAGATAATCTTGATCATAAACCCACAATTCATAGGATCTCGACAAACACAACGCAAAAAGAGATTACATCGAATAGATCTCCTCGAAGACCGTGGAGAACTTTGTATTGAGATTCAAAGAGAGAGAAGAAGCCATCTAGATACTAGCTATGGATCGGAAGGTCTGTGGTAAACTACTCTCAACTCATGGTGAGGCGATGATGATGATGTAGAAGCACTCCGTGGAAGATCCCCCCTCCAGCGGAGCTCCGGAACAGGCCCCAATATGGGATCTCATGGGGACAGAAGGTTGCGGTGGTGGAACTAGGGTTTTCTCTGTTGTTCTGTTGGTTTCAGGGTACGTAGGTATATATAGGAGGAAGGAGGGCACCGGAGGCCAAACGTGGGGCCCACGAGGTAGGGGTTGCACCCTATAGGGGGGTGCTCTCCCCACCCTCGTGGGCGCCACGTGTGCCCTACTCCGTGGTTCTCAAGTCTCCCGTGCGTGATTTTCTCCAAAAATATATCTCCCGAAGGTTTCATTCCGTTTGGACTCCGTTTGATATTCCTTTTATGTAAAACCCTAAAATAGACAAAAAAACAGCAATCTGGACTGGGCCTTTGGGTTAGTAGGTTAGTCCCAAAAATAATATAAAAGTGTATAACAAAGCCCATTAAACATCCAAAACATCATAAATAATAGCATGGAACAATCAAAAATTATAGATACGTTGGAGACGTATCAGTCCCCTCGCTGCATGTGTGTTGAAGCGGAGGCATCGTTGTTCGGCGCTTAGATCGGAATCGACTGCGATGTGAATCGCTGCGTGTACGACTCCACCAACCACGTTCTAGTAACGCTTCAGTTCTGCGATCTTTAAGGGTATCAAGATGCACTCCCCTCTCTCATTGCTAGTTTCTCCATATATTGATCTTGGTGATGCGTCGAATTTTTTGATTTCTGCAACGATCCCCAATAGTGGTATCAGAGCTAGTTCTATGCGTAGTTTCTACGCATGAGTAGAACACAAGTTGTTGTGGGCGTAGATTTTGTCAATTTGCTTGCCGTTACTAGTCTTATCTCGGCGGCATCGTAGGATGAAGCGGCCTGGACCGACCTTACACGTACGCTTACGTGATACAGGTTCCACCGACTGACATGCACTAGTTACATAAGGTGGCTAGCGGGTGTCTGTCTCTCCTAGTTTAGTAGGATCGGATTCGATGAAAAGGGTCCTTATAAGGGTAAATAGAAATTGGCATATCACGTTGTGGTTTTGGCATAGGTAAGAAACGTTCTTGCCAGAAACCTATAGCATCCACGTAAAAACTTGCAACAACAATTGGAGGACGTCTAACTTATTCTTGCAGCATATGCCATGTGATGTGATATGGCCAAAAGGATGTGATGAATGATATGTGTGATGTATGAGATTGATCATGTTCTTGTAATAGGAATCACGACTTGCATGTCGATGAGTATGACAACCGACAGGAGCCATGTGAGTTGTCTTAATTTATTGGATGACCTGCGTGTCAATGAAAACACCATGTAATTACTTTACTTTATTGCTAACTCTTAGCCATAGTAGTAGAACTAACATTTGGCGAGACAACTTCATGAAGACACGATGATGGTGTCATGGTGTCATGCCGATGACGATGATGATCATGGCGCCCCGAAGATGGAAATCAAAAGGAGCAAAATGATATTGGCCATATCATGTCACTATTTGATTGCATGTGATGTTTATCATGTTTTACATCTTATTTTCTTAAAACGACGGTAGCTTAAATAAGATGATCTCTCACTAAAATTTCAAGAATTGTGTTCCCCCTAACTATGCACCGTTGCTAAGGTTCGTTGTTCCGAAACACCACGTGATGATCGGGTGTGATAGGCTCTAACGTTCGCATACAACAGGTGTAAGCCAGATTTACACACACAATACACTAAGGTTGACTTTATGAGCCTAGCATGTACATACATGGCCTCGGAACACGAAAGACCGAAAGGTCGAACATGAGTCATATAGAAGATACGATCAACATGGAGATGTTCACCGTTGATGACTAGTCCGTCTCACGTGATGATCGGACATGGCCTAGTCGATTCGGATCATGTATCACTTAGATGACTAGAGGGATGTCTATCTGAGTGGGAGTTCATTAAATAATTTGATTAGATGAACTTAATTGTCATGAACATAGTATAAATATATTTACAATATGTATTGTAGATCAAATGGCCCACACTAATGTTGCCCTCAACTTCAATGCGTTCCTAGAGAAAACCAAGTTGAAAGACGATGGTAGCAACTATACGGATTGGGTGCGTAACTTGAGGATCATCCTCATAGCTTCCAAGAAGCATATGTCCTTGAAGCACCGCTAGGTGACGCACCCATTTTCCCAGCAACTCAAGACATTATGAACGACTGGTAGTCGCGTAGTGATGATTACTCCTTGGTTCAGTGCGGCATGCTTTACAGCTTAGAGTCGGGGATCCAAAAGCGTTTTGAGCAACACGGAGCATATGAGATGTTCCAAGAGCTGAAAATTGTTTTCCAAGCTCATGCCCGGGTCGAGAGATATGAACTCTCTGACAAGTTCTATAGTTGTAAGATGGAGGAAAACAGTTCTGTCAGCGAGCATATACTCAAAATGTCTGGGTTGCACAATCGCTTGTCTCAGCTGGGAGTTAATCTCCCAGATGACTCGGTCGTTGACAGAGTCCTCCAGTCGCTCCCTCCTAGCTATAAGAGATTTGTGATGAACTACAATATGCAAGGGATGGAGAAGTCCATTCCTGAGTTATATTCAATGCTGAAATCGGCGGAGGTGGAGATCAAAAAGGAACATCAAGTGTTGATGGTGAATAAGACCACTAAGTTCAAGAAACGCAAGGGTAAAAAGAACTTCAAGAAGGACAGCAAGGGAGTTGCCGCGCCTGGTAAGCCAGTTGCCGGGAAGAAGCCAAAGAATGGACCCAAGCATGAGACTGAGTGCTTTTATTGCAAGGGAACGGGTCACTGGAAGTGGAATTGCCCTAAGTACTTAGAGGATAACAAGGTCGGCAACGCCAAAGGTATATGTGATATACATGTTAGTGATGTGTACCTTATCAGCGCTCGTAGTAGCTCCTGGGTATTTGATACCGGTGCAGTTGCTTACATTTGTAACTCTAAGCATGAGCTGCGGAATAAGCGGAGACTGGCGAAGTACGAGGTGATGATGCGCGTCGAGAATGGTTCCAAGGTCGATGTGATCGCCGTCGGCACGCTACCAGTACATCTACCTTCGGGGTTAGTTTTAAACCTCAATAATTGTTATTAAGTGGCAGCTTTGAGCATGAACATTGTATCTGGATCTCGTTTAATGCGAGATGGCTACTCATTTAAATCTGAGAATAATGGTTGTTCCATTTATATGAGAGATATGTTTTATGGTCATGCCCCGCTGGTCAATGGTTTGTTTTTATTGAATCTCGAACGTGATGTTACACATATTCATAGTGTGAATGCCAAAAGATGTAAGGTTGATAATGATAGTACCACATACTTTAGGCACTGCCGCCTTGGTCATATTGGTGTCAAGTGCATGTAGAAACTCCATACAGATGGACTTTTGGAGTCTCTTGATTATGAATCATTTGACACATGTGAACCAGGCCTTATGGGCAAGATGACCAAGACTCTGTTCTCTGGAACAATGGAGCGAGCAACCAACTTGTTGGAAATCATATATACTGATGTGTGCGGTCCGATGAGCGTTGAGGCTCGCGGTGGCTACTGTTATGTTCTCACCCTCACTGATGACTTAAATAGATATGGGTATGTCTACCTAATGAAACACAAGTCTGAGACCTTTGAAAAGTCCAAGGAATTTCAGAATGAGGTAGAGAATCAACGTGACAAGAAAATAATGTTCTTACGATCAGATCGTGAAGGAGAATATTTGAGTCACGAGTTTGGTACGCACCTAAGGAAATGAGGAATTGTTTCACAACTAACGCCGCCTGGAACACCTCAGCGTAATGGTGTGTCCAAACGTCGTAATCGCACTCTGTTGGATATGGTGCGATCTATGATGTCTCTTACCGATTTGCCGCTATCACTTTAAATAGGGCACGGTCTAAATCCATTGAGATGACACCGTATGAATTATGGTTTGGGAAGAAACCTAAGTTGTCGTTTCTAAAAGTTTGGGGATGCGATGCCTATGTCAAGAAACTTCAACCTGAAAAGCTCGAACCCAAACCGGAAAATGCGTCTTCATAGGATACCCTAAGGAAACTGTTGGGTATACCTTCTACCTCAGATCCGAAGTCAAGGTCTTTGTTGCCAAGAATGGATCCTTTCTGGAGAAAGAGTTTCTCTCGAAAGAAGTAAGTGGGAGGAAAATAGAACTTGATGAGGTGATTGTAACCCCTCTTGAACCGGAAAGTAGCGCAGCACAGGAAGATGTTTCTGTGGTGCCTGCACTGACTAGAGAGGAAGTTAATGATAATGATCATGAGACTTCGGATCAAGTTGCTACTGAAATTCGTAGGTCCACGAGGACACGTTCCGCACCTGAGTGGTACGACAACCCTGGCCTGGAAATCATGTTGTTAAACAACGGTCAACCTTCGAACTATGAAGAAGCAATGGCTGGCCCGGATTCCAACAGATGGCTTGAAGCCATGATATTCGAGATAGGATCCATGTATGATAACAAAGTATGGAGTTTGGTGGACTTGCCCGATGATCGGCAAGCCATAGAAAATAAATGGATCTTTAAGAAGAAGACTGGCGCGAATGGAAATGTGACCATCTATAAGGCACGGCTTGTCGCTAAAGGTTATCGACAAGTTCAAGGAATTGACTACGTTGATACTTTCTCTCCTGTAGCGATGCTGAAGTCCGTCCGAATCATGTTAGCAATTGCCGCATTCTATGATTATGAGATCCGGAAAATGGACGTCAAAACAGCATTCCTTAATGGTTTCCTTAAGGCAGAATTGTATATGATGGAGCTGGAAGGTTTTGTCGATCCTAAGAATGCTGACAAGGTATGCAAGCTCCAGCACTCCATCTATGGGCAAGCATCTCGGAGTTCGAACATTCGTTTTGATGAAGTGATCAAAGCGTTTGGGTTCATGTAGACTTATGGAGAAGCATGTATTTACAAGAAAGTAAGTGGGAGCTCTGTAGCATTTCCCATATTATATGTGGATGACATATTGTTGATGGGAAATGATATAGAACTTTTGGAAAGCATAAAGGCCTACTTGAATAAGTGTTTTTCAATGAAGGACCTTGGAGCAGCTGCTTACATATTAGGCATCAAGATCTATTGAGATAGATCAAGACGCCTCATTGGTCTTTCACAAAGCACATACCTTGACAAGATATTGAAGAATTTCAATATGGATCAGTCATAAAAGGGGTTCTTGCCTGTATTGCAAGGTGTGAGATTGAGCATAGCTCAATGCCCGACCTCGACAGAAGATAGAGAAAAGATGAGTGTCATCCCCTATGCCGCAGCCATAGGTTCTATTATGTATGCCATGTTGTGTACCAGACCTGATGTGAACCTTGCCATAAGTTTGGTGGGAAGGTACCAAAGTGATCCCGGAATGGAACACTGGACAGCAGTCAAGAACATCCTGAAGTACCTGAAAAGGACTAAGGAAATGTTTCTCATTCATGGATGTGACGAAGAGCTCATCGTAAAGGGTTACGTTGATGCTAGCTTCAACACAGATCCGGATGACTCCAAGTCACAAACCGGATACGTTTATATTTTCAATGGTGGGCAGTCTACTCGTGAAGTTGCAAGCAAAGCGTCGTGGCGGCATCTACATGTGAAGCGGAGTACATAGCTGCTTCCTAAGCAGCACAGGAAGGAGTCTAGATGAAGGAGTTCATCACCGACCTAGGAGTTATTCCAAGCGCGTCGGGCCCGATGACTCTCTTTTGTGACAACACTGGAGCTATTGCCATTGCCAAGGAGCCCAGGTTTCACAAGAAGACCAAGCACATCAAGCGCCGTTTCAACTCCATTCGTGGTTATATTCAAGATAGATACATAGATATTTGTAAAGTACATGCGGATCTCAATGTCGCAGATCTATTGACTAAACCTCTTCCACGAGCAAAACATGATCAACACCAGAACTCTATGGGTGTTCGATTCATCACAATGTAACTATATTATTGACTCTAGTGCAAGTGGGAGACTATTGGAAATATGCCCTAGAGGCAATAATAAAATTGTTATTATTATATTTCCGTGTTCATGATAATTGTCTATTGTTCATGCTATAATTGTATTATCCGGAAATCATAATACATGTTTGAATACATAAACCACAATATGTCCCTAGTGAGCCTCTATTTGATTAGCTCGTTGATCGATAGATGGTCACGATTTCATGGCCATGGACATTGGATGTCATTGCTAACAGGATCACATCATTAGGAGAATGATATGATGGACAAGACCCAATCCTAAGCATATCACAAGATCGTGTAGTTCGTCTGCTAAAGCTTTTCTAATGTCAAGTATCATTTCCTTAGACCATGAGATTGTGCAATTCCCGGATACCGTAGGAATGCTTTGGGTGTGCCAAACTTCACAACGTAACTGGGTGGCTATAAAGGTACACTACAGGTATCCCCGGAAGTATATGTTTGGTTGGCACGCATCGAGACTGGGATTTGTCACTCCGTGTGATGGAGACGTATCTCTAGGCCCACTCGGTAAGACATCATCATAATGAGCTCAATGTGACTAAGGAGCTGGTCATGGGATGATGTGTTACAGAACGAGTAAAGAGACTTGCCGGTAACAAGATTGAATAAGGTATAGGGATATCGACGATCGAATCTCGGGCAAGTACCATACCGGTAGACAAAGGGAATTGCATACGGGATTGATTGAATCCTCGACATCGTGGTTCATCCGATAAGATCATCGTAGAACATGTGGGAGCCAACATGGGTATCCAGATCCCACTGTTGGTTATTGATCGGAGAGTTGTCTTGGTCTTGTCTACATGTCTCCCGAACCCTTAGGGTCTACACACTTAAGGTTTGGTGACGCTAGAGTTGTAATGAGAATAGTAAGCGGTTAACCGAAGGTTTTTAGGAGTCCCGTGTGAGATCCCGGACATCACGAGGAGTTCTGGAATGGTCCGGAGGTGAAGATTTTTATATGGGAAGTCCTTATACGGTCACCGGAAGTGTCCGAGGGTTTGCCGATATTGTACCGGGGCCACCGAAGGGGTTCCGGGGGTCCACCGGGAGGGTCCACCTGCCTCGGAGGGCCCTATGGGCTGTATATGGAGGGGAACCAGCCCCTAAGTGGGCTGGGCACCATCCCCCCTAGGGCCCATGCGCCTAGGGTTGAGGGGAAACCCTAAAGGGGGCGCCCCCCTTGCCTTGGGGGCAAGCCCCCTCTCCCAGGCCGTTCCCCCCTAGATGAGATCTCAGGGGCCGGCCCCCCTCTCCCATGCCCCTATATATAGTGGAGGGGGGAGAGGGCATCCGCACCTTTGGCCTGGCATAGCCCTCCCCCTCCCAACACCATCTCCTCCTCCGTTGGTTTGTCGAAGCCCTGCAGGAGTCCCGCTTGCTCCACCACCACGTCGTCGTGCTGCTAGAGTTCTCCCTCAACTTCTCCTTCCCCTTGCTGGATCAAGAAGGAGGAGACGTCCCCGGGCTGCATGTGTGTTGAACGCGGAGGCGCCGTTGTTCGGCGCTTAGATCGAAATCGATCGCGATCTGAAACGCTGCGTGTACGACTCCACCAACCGCGTTCTAGTAACGCTTCCGTTATGGGATCTTCAAGGGTTTGAAGATGCACTCCCCTCTCTCGTTGCTAGTTTCTCCATAGATTGATCTTAGTGATGCGTAGAATTTTTTTTATTTCTGCAATGATCCCCAACAGTGGCATCATGAGCTAGGTCTATGCGTAGTTTCTATGCACGAGTAGAAAACAAGTTGTTGTGGGCGTCAATTTTGTCAATTTACTTGCCATTACTAGTCTTATCTTGTTCGGCGGCATCATGGGATGAAGTGGCCCGGACCGACCTTACACGTACGCTTACGTGCGACAGGTTCCACCGACTGACATGCACTAGTTACATAAGGTGGCTAGCGGGTGTCTGTCTCTCCCAGTTTAGTAGGATCGGATTCGATGAAAAGGGTCCTTATAAGGGTATATAGAAATTGGCATATCACGTTGTGGTTTTGGCATAGGTAAGAAACGTTCTTGCCAAAAACCTATAGCATCCACGTAAAAACTTGCAACAACAATTGGAGGACGTCTAACTTGTTCTTGCAGCGTATGCCATGTGATGTGATATGGCCAAAAGGATGTGATGAATGATATATGTGATGTATGAGATTGATCATGTTCTTGTAATAGGAATCACGACTTGCATGTCGATGAGTATGACAACCGGTAGGAGCCATGGAATTTGTCTTAATTTATTGGATGACCTGCGTGTCAATGAAAACACCATGTAATTACTTTACTTTATTGCTAACTCTTAGCAATAGTAGTAGAAGTAACAGTTGGCGAGACAATTTCATAAAGCCACGATGATGGAGATCAAGATGATGGAGATCACGGTGTCATGTCGGTGATGATGATGATCATGGCACCCCGAAGATGGAGATCAAAAGGAGCAAACTGATATTGGCCATATCATGTCACTATTTGATTGCATGTGATGTTTATCATGTTTTACATCTTATTTGCTTAGAACGACGGTAGCTTAAATAAGATGATCTCTCACAAAAGTTTCAAGAATTGTGTTCCCCCTAACTGTGCACCGTTGCTAAGGTTCTTTGTACTGAAGCACCACATGATGATCAGGTGTGGTAGGCTCTAACGTTCGCATACAACGGGTGTAAGCCAGATTTACACACGCAATACACTTAGGTTGACTTGACGAGCCTAGCATGTACAGACATGGCCTCGGAACACGGAAGACCGAAAGGTCGAACATGAGTTCTATAGAAGATACGGTCAACATGGAGATGTTCACCATTGATGACTAGTCCGTCTCACGTGATGATCGGACACGGCCTAGTCGATTCGAATCATGTATCACTTAGATGACTAGAGGGATGTCTATCTGAGTGAGAGTTCATTAAATTATTTGATTAGATGAACTTAATTGTCACAAACATAGTCTAAATATCTTTACAATATGTCTTGTAGATCAAAAGGCTCACGCAAATGTTAACCTCAACTTCAACTTATTCCTAGATAAACCAAGCTGAAAGACGATGGTAGCAACTATATGGATTGGGTCCGTAAATTGAGGATCATCCTCATAGCTGCCAAGAAAGCATATGTCCTCGAAGCACCGCTAGGTGACGCACCTATTTTCCCAGCAACTCAAGACGTTATGAATGCCTGGCAGTCGCGTAGTGATGATTACTCCCTGGTTCACTGTGGCATGCTTTACAACTTAGAATCAGGGCTCCAAAAGCGTTTTGAGCAACACAGAGCATATGAGATATTCCAAGAGCTGAAAATGGTTTTCCAAGCTCATGCCCGGGTCGAGAGATATGAAGTCTCCGACAAGTTCTACAGTTGTAAGATGGAGCAAAACAGTTCTGTCAACGGGCATATACTCAAAATGTCTGGGTTCCAATACCGCTTGTCTCGGCTGGGAGTTCACCTTCCGGATGACTCGGTCATTGACAGAATCCTCTAGTCCCTCCCACCTAGCTACAAGAGCTTTGTGATGAACTACAATATGCAAGGGATGGAGAAGTCCATTCCCGAGTTTTATTCAATACTGAAATCAGCGGAGGTGGAGATCAAAAAGGAACATCAAGTGATGATGGTGAATAAGACTACTAAGTTCAAGAAAGGCAAGGGTAAAAAGAACTTCAAGAAGGATGTCAAGGGATCTCGTTTAATGCGAGATGGATACTCACTTAAATCCGAGAATAATAGGTGTTCTATTTATATGAGAGATATGTTTTATGGTCATGCCCCGCTGGTCAATGGTTTATTTTTGTTGAACCTCGAACGTGGTGTTACACATATTCATAGTGTGAATACCAAAAGATGTAAGGTTGATAATGATAGTTTCACAAGAAGACCAAGCACATCAAGCGCCATTTCAACTCCATTCGTGGTTATATTCAAGATGGAGACATAGATATTTGTAAAGTACATACGGATATGAATGTCGCAGATCCGTTGACTAAACCTCTTCCACGAGCAAAACATGATCAACAACAGAACTCTATGGGTGTTCGATTCATCACAATGTAACTAGATTACTGACTCTAGTGCAAGTGGGAGACTGTTGGAAATATGCCCTAGAGGCAATAATAAAATGGTTATTATTATATTTCCTTGTTCATGATAATTGTCTATTGTTCATGCTATAATTGTATTATCGGGAAATCATAATACACGTGTGAATACATGGACCACAACATGTCCCTAGTGATCCTCTAGTTGACTAGCTCATTGATCAATAGATGGTTACGGTTTCCTGACCATGGACATTGAATGTCGTTGATAACGGGATCACATCATTAGGATAATGATGTGATGGACTAGACCCAATCCTAAGCATAGCATAAGATCGTGTAGTTCGTCTGCTAAAGCTTTTCTAATGTCAAGTATCATTTCCTTAGACCATGTGTTATGACCGGGCAGACTTATGCTCGTAGGAGGCCCACCGGGCATGTTTAGTTAGGGGCTTACCCCACAAGTTATCTATTGTATTTACATCATGGTTATATATACTAGTTGTAAAACTCTCAGAGAATTAAGCAATAAGACATATTCTATTGCCCGGCTCCTAGAGGAGCCGGAACCCTAACCCTAGCCGCACCTTCCACCGCCGCCGCCTCTCTCCACACGCGCCCCGTCGCAGGCAGCCGTGTGCTTGCCTTCCTCCCTCCTTTCCGTATAAGCTCCGCCCTAGACCTGGTAGAGCCCTAGCTCCTACAAATTTGGTATCCATAGACTCTGGATCGATCATGTCTTCCCCAACACCACCGCCGCCGCTGCCAACCACCATCGCCGCTGCCGGCTCACCAACCCTACCGGGCCCGGTCACCCCCGCCGCGCCACCCCCCGCCATCTTCACGCCGGAGGAGGTCACCAGCACCCTACGGGACCTCATGACGGCCACCTAGGGCATCCGCCTGTACCTGGCCGGGCCGCCAACGCTCCCGCCGACGGCGGACGCCGCCATCTACGGCCACCCCGCGATGTTGTGGTCGTCCCAGGGTGCCTCGGTGTTCGGCGGGCCGCCATTGCTGCCGTTCCAGGTGACCACCAGCGATGCCCGCGGGACCTCCCAGCCGCTGCTGCTGTGGCAGCCAGCCCCCACCGCGGCCCCCCTCTAGCCGTCATGGCCGATGCCCGCCACCACGGCCGCCGCGCCCGCCCCTCCTCTAGAGCAGCCACTGCAGCTCCAGGCACCGCCCAGCTCCGGCCTTCCGTCCTCCGCGCAGGCCGGCCTGCCGATCCACCAAGTCGGGTTTCCCCCATCCCCGTCGCCACTACCAGCTTGGGCGACCGGGTCTTCGCCACCACCAGCCTACACCTTGGCTCCGGAGCAGCCGGCCCCGTCCCTGTAGTTCGGCGGGCCATCAGGCTCCGCGGGCCCGTACCCGGGATACTCCGACTAGGCGCCTCCATCGTCGCTGCTCCGCACCTCCGAGCCGGTCGGCCATGGTGCTCCGACCCAGACACCGCCGTGGTTCGCCAATATTGACTTCGACATGTATGACGGCACAGAGGACCCCCTCAACTGGCTCGACCAGTGCGATCAGTTCTTTCATGTGTAGCGCACCCTCGCGTCAGAGCGTACCTGGCTCGCCTCGTACCACCTCCGCGGCGCGGCACAAACTTGGTACTATGCCCTCGAGCAGGACGAGGGTGGCATGCCCCCTTGGGAGCGCTTCCGCGAGCTCTGCCTCCTTCGTTTTGGGCCACCGGTCCGCGGGAGCCGCCTGGCGGAGCTCGGCCGCCATCCCTTCACCTCCACGGACCACGGTGCAGGACTTCGTCGACCGTTTCCAGGCCCTGGCATGCCACGCGTCGGGCGTGACGGTGCATCAGTGAGCCGACCTCTTCGTCGGTGGACTTCTGGACCACATTCGCATGGACGTGGAGCCTCGGGGACCCCAGGACCTTGAGAGGGCCATGTATTATGCCCGCGTCTTCGAGTGTCACGCCCAGGCCATACAACCGGCAGCCCAGGCACGAGAAGGCCGCCCGGCCGCTAGGCAGCCCCCGGCGCAGGGCTGGCCACCCCCGGCCGCTCCGGGGCCTCCCACCCTAGCGGCGACACGTCCCTTTCGTCGCCTCACTCAGGCGGAGCAGCTGGAGCGTCGGTGCCAGGGGCTTTGCTATAACTGCGATGAGCCCTACGCGTCGGGCTATGTCTGCCTGCGCCTCTTCTACCTGGAGACGGCCTACTACATCAAGGATGACGCCCCAGCCGACGGGCTCGATGCATTCGCCTCCCGCGGCTGCTGAGGATGCGCCCGCCGCCGCCCAAGCAGCAACCCAAGTGGTCTCGCTCCATGCGCTCGCCGGCATCCGTGACGAGCGGACCATGCTCTTGCTAGTGACGATTCATGGAGAGCGTCTGGTGGCCCTTGTTGATATGGGCTCCACACATAATTTCCTGCCCGAGGCTACCATGCGCTGCTTAGCGCTGCAGCCGACGGGTGGGGAACACCTTCTGGTGATGGTGGCCAACATCGATCGTCTCCGCTGTCATGGGTTCGCACGGAACGTGCCTGATAACCCACAAGTGTAGGGGATCACAACAGTTTTCGAGGGTAGAGTATTCAACCCAATTTATTGATTCGACACCAGGGGAGCCAAAGAATACTGTTAAGTATTAGCAGCTGAGTTGTCAATTCAACCACACCTGGAAACTTAGTATCTGCAGCAAGATAGTTTAGTAGCAAAGTAATATGGAGATAGCGGCAACAGCAATAAAAGTAATAGTAGTGTTTTTGTTGTTTTTGTAATAGTAGCAGCAGAAAAGTAAATAAGCAACAAGCAATATGGGAAAAGCTCGTTGGCATTGGATCGGTGATGGGGAATTATGTCGGATGCAATTCATCATGTAAAAGTTAAAACCTAGGGTGACACGGAACTAGCTCCAGTTCATCAATGTAATGTAGGCATGTATTCCGAATATAGTTATACATGCTTATGGAAAAGAAATTGCATGACATCTTTTGTCCTACCCTCCTGTGGCAGTGGGGTCCTAGTGGAAACTAAGGGATATTAAGGCCTCCTTTTAATAGAGTACCGGACCAAAGCATTAACACATAGTGAATACATGAACTCCTCAAACTACGGTCATCACCGGGAGTGGTCCCGATTATTGTCACTTCGGGGTTGCCGGATCATAACACATAGTAGGTGACTATAGACTTGCAAGATAGGATTAAGAACACACATATATTCATGAAAACATAATAGGTTCAGATCTGAAATCATGGCACTCGGGCCCTAGTGACAAGCATTAAGCATAGCAAAGTCATAGCAACATCAATCTCAGAACATAGTGGATACTAGGGATCAAACCCTAACAAAACTAACTCGATTACATGGTAAATCTCATCCAACCCATCACCGTCCAGCAAGCCTACGATGGAATTACTCACGCACGGCGGTGAGCATCATGGAATTGGTGATGGAGGAAGGTTTATGATGACGATGGCGACGATCTCCACTCTCGTGGACAGGGTGTGGGCCCCCTGGTCCGGATCTTTCCACATATATTTTTTATATTTTCCAAAATAATTCTCCATGGATTTTCAGGTCATTCCGAGAACTTTTTATTTCTGCACAAAAACAACACAATGGCAATTTTGTTGAAAACAGCGTCAGTCCGGGTTAGTTCCATTCAAATCATGCAAGTTAGAGTCCAAAACAAGGGCAAAAGTGTTTGGAAAAGTAGATACGTTGGAGACGTCTCAACTCCCCCAAGATTTCACCTTTGCTTGTCCTCAAGCAATTCAGTTGATAAACTGAAAGTGATAAAGAAAAACTTTGACAAACTCTGTTTGCCCTTGTTGTTGCAAATATGTAAGCTAGCATTCAGGTTTTCAGCAATGATCATGAACTAACCACATTCACAATAACTTTCAGGTCTCATGTCTACTCACATCAATGGCATAATCAACTAGCGAGTAATAATAATAAACCTCGGATGACAACACTTTCTCAAAACAATCATCATATGATATAACAAGACGGTATCTCGCTAGCCCTTTCTGAGACCGCAAAACATAAATGCAGAGCACCTTTAAAGATCAAGGACTGACTAGACATTGTAATTCATGGTAAAAGAGATCCAGTCATGATCATACTTAATGTAAATTAATAGTAATACATGCAAATGATAGAGGTGCTCTCCAACTGGTGCTCTTTTATAAGAGGATGATGACTCAACATAAAAGTAAATAGATAGGCCCTCCGCAGAGGGAAGCAGGGATTTGTAGAGGTGCCAGAGCTCGATTTTTAAATGGAGATGAATAACATTTTGAGTGGTATACTTTCATTGTCAACATAACAACCAAGAATCTCGATATCTCCCATGCTACGCACATTATAGGCGGTCCCCAAACAGAATGGTAAAGTTTATACTCCCCCAACCACCAACAAGCGCACTCCACAGCTAGCCTGAAACAACGAGTACCGTCCAAACCAGCAACAACCCTGGGGGAGTTCTGTTTAATTATTATGATTTTGAGCATGGAACTGGGCATCCCGGTTACCAGCCATTTTCTCATGAATGATGAGTGGAGTCCACTCATCGTGAGAATAACCCACCTAGCATGGAAGATATAGACAGCCCTAGTTGATACATGAGTTGTTCGAACATACAAAACAGAATTTCATTTGAAGGTTTAGAGTTTGGCACATACAAATTTACTTGGAACGGCAGGTAAATACCGCATATAGGAAGGTATGGTGGACTCATATGGAACAACTTTGGGGTTTTATGAAGTGGATGCACAAGCAGTATTCCTGCTTAGTACAGGTGAAGGCTAGAAAGAGACTGGGAAGCGACCAGCTAGAGAGCAACAACGGTCATGAACATGTATTAAAATTAATCAACAATGAATGCAAGCATGAGTAGGATATAAATCACCATGAACATAAATATCGTGGAGGCTATGTTGATTTTGTTTCAACTACATGCGCGAACATGTGCCAAGTCAGACCACTTGAATCGTTCAAAGACGGATACCACCCCATTATACCGCATCACAACCATTTTAATATCATGTTGGCACGCAAGATAGACCATTATAAACTCTCAGCTAATTAATCATGGCATAAGCAGCTATGATCTCTAATTGTCATTGCAAGCATGTTTCATTCATAACAAGCTGAATCAGGAACGATGAACTATCATATTTACAAAAACAAGAGAGGTCGAGTTCATACCAGCTTTTCTCATCTCAATTAGTTCATCATATATCATCCTTATTGCCTTTCACTCGCACGACCGAACGGTGTGGATAATAATAATAGTGCATGTGCATTGGACTAAGCTTGAATCTGCAAGCATTTAATACAAGAGAGAAGACAATGTAATATGGCTCAAGGTTAAATCAACAATAAAGCATATGAGAGCCACTAAGCATTTTAATCAAGGTCTTCTACTCTTGACCCCCAAAGAAAAGAAAAGAAACTACTTACATGGGAAAGCTCCCAACAAGCAAAAGAAGAACGAGAAATCTTTTTGGGTTTTCTTTTAATTAATACTACTACAAGCAAGGAAAGTAAACTAGCTAAAAGCTACAACTAATATTTTTTTTGTTGTTTTTCCTAAGGTTTTTTCTAACACACAAGAAAAAAGACTAAGAAAAAGAATGAAAACTAAGCATTGATGGTACAATGAAAGAGTGTGAGCACCGAGAACTAGAATAAGTGTGTGAACATGAGTGTAAAGTCGGTGACAAACACGTACTCCCCCAAGGTTAGGATTTTGGCCTAAGTTGGTCTATGGCCAGTATTGTCCTGGCGGATATCCAAAGTCGTAGTTAGGGTTGTACTGGGATGCAGCAGCTACTGCCTGCTGAGCTGCAGCTCGAAGGCGGGCTGCTTCCATCATATTATGATACTAATTTGCCTCCTCCCTGGTTATAGTATATCTTCCTTTTGCCTGAAAGTCAAACAAATTAGGGGCAGGAAGAGTAATAGGGACAACATGACACCTGTTAAAGATTAGTCGATATTTGAGGGATTGTTCGTCCCTCTCTATAAACCGGTGACTAGTCATAGCATGGTAATCCAAATGAGCAGGCGGTAAAGGTTCAACATTTTCATGGACAGGCACACCAAGACGGCGGGCTATGCGAGTGGCATAAATCCCACCAAATAAATCTCCTTGCAAACCATTATGATGTAGCCTACGTGCAACAATGGCTCCCACGTGCAACAATGGCTCCTAAGTTATATTGTCTATCACCTAGTACATCACTCTTGAGAACACTAAGATCAGGGACACACATGTAGCAAGCCTCATCTTTACCCATTTATGCATCTACCAAAAGAGAGCAAAGTAATGGATAGCAGGAAAATGAATGCTCCCTATGGTAGCATGTGTGATTTCTCTGGATTCCCCCACAATGATACTAGCAAGGAAATCTCTAAATTCATATTTGCGAGGATCACCCATACTGCCTCATTGCGGGAGTTTACAAGCATCATTAAAATCCTCTAAGTCCATGGTGTAAGATTTATCATAAGGGTCAAACAGGACATTGTGAGAATTGCGTGTAGACGAAAATTTAAACCTTCTCATAAAGGTATTAGTTAAGCCACGGTATTGAGGGCACTTATCTTGTATGAAGCCCTCGAGGTCAGCGTTGCCCACATATGCATCAAATTCCTCCTTGATGCCAACCTGAACCATAAAGTCGTCTGACGGCCATTCACAAGACCGCACTTCCGCTTCCCTCGGTAGTTCAATGCCCGGCTCACGAAACACGAGCATCGGTTCTTGCTTCCTTGAAGAACCACCTTGGAAGATTTTCCTATGCATTTTTCTGAAATTTTCTAAAAAAATAGTAACTCAAAATAAAAGTTAACCAAACTCAACAAGATTGATAGCAACAACTCCTACTAGTGCCTAGATACTATATCATGCATTAGAACTACTTGGGACCAAGGAAATTTGACATGCAAGCTCAAGAACAAGGACACCACAGCAGCAAAAAAATTGCAATAAATAAAGCACTAGAACAAAAACTAATTGGACCAATGGAGGAATCACATACCAAGGAACAATCTCCCCAAATAGTTTGGTGAATGGTGCTTTGAGCAAGGAGATCGAAAATGGCAGCAAGATGAGCTAGAACTCGTGCTTGAGCTAGTTGGTGATTTTTTTGGGAGGAAGAAGAGGACTATGGGTGTAGGAATAAGTGGAGGGGGACCATGTGGGGCCCACGAGGCAGGGGGCCCGCCCTGGACCCTCGTGGCCAGGTGCTAGCTTCCCTCGTGGTGTTTTATGTGCCATATATTCTCAAATATTCCAGAAAAATCATATTTAATTTTCAGGGCATTTGGAGAACTTTTATTTTCGGGGTATTTTTTATTGCACGGATAAGTCTGGAAACAGATAGAAAATACTATTTTTTTCTTTATTTATCCTAATTAATAGAAAGCTAAAAAAAGGGTACATAAGGTTGTGCTATCTAGATTCACCTATCTCATGCTCATCAAAAGGAATCCAATAACAAGGATGATCAGGTCTTGTTAATAAGCTCTTTCCGAATAACATGAAACCGGAGAATTTTCGAATAACACTAGGTTAGCTCAATGGGGATATGTATGTCCCCAACAATAAAAATATCATGTGTCTTCTTGACAGTAGGAAGAGGAAATTCAAAACCTCCAATAGTAATAGTTGAAATTTTTCCAATATAATTGATACTGTGGACCTGAGGTTATTTCCTCGGAAAGTGTACCGTATGCTCATTGCCATTGACATGAAAAGTGACATTGCCTTTGTTGCAATCAATAACAGCCCCTGCAGTATTCAAAAAGGGTCTACCAAGGATAATAGACATACTATCGTCCTCGGGAATATCAAGTATAACAAAGTCCATTAGAATAGTAACATTTGCAACCACAACAGGCACATCCTCACAAACTCCGACAGGTATAGCAGTTTATTTATCAGCCATTTGCAAAGATATTTCAGTAGGTGTCAACTTACTCAAGTCAAGTCTATGATATAAAGAGAGAGGCATAACACTAACATCGGCTCCAAGATCACATAAAGCAGTTTATAGTTTCTTTTAATGGAGCAAGGTATAGTAGGTACTCGTGGATC
Source organism: Secale cereale (assembly GCA_902687465.1). NCBI lineage: Eukaryota > Viridiplantae > Streptophyta > Magnoliopsida > Poales > Poaceae > Secale > Secale cereale. Next base: position 221,126,869 of record LR738715.1, on the reverse strand, counting down.
TCCTAGTTTCTTAGGTATTCCACCTTTAAAAGTGTAATTGGCAAGCATGGTGGGAATTTCTACTTCAGGTATCTTTCTTTTATTGGTAATAATATCCTTCATATACTTAGCATAAGCATTTGTTTTAAGCACATCAGTCAAACGCATACGCAGAAAGATAGGTCTAATCATTTCAGCAAAGCGCTCAAAATCCTCATCATCCTTTTTCTTGGATGCTTTAGGAGGAAAAGGCATGGGTTTCTGAACCCATGGTTCTCTTTCCCTACCGTGCTTCCTAGCAACAAAGTCTCCCTTATCATAACGTTGATTCTTTGATTGTGGGTTATCAAGATCAACAGCAGGTTCAATCTCTACATCATTATCATTGCTAGGTTGAGCATCATCATGAATATCATCATTAACATTATCACTAGATTCATGTTCATTACCATATTGTGTCTCAGCATCAGAAACAGATATATCATTGTGATTCTCAGGTGTGTCAGCTAAAGGTTCACTAGAAGCACGTAAAGTCCTATCATTTTTCTTTTTCTTCTTCTTAGAGGAACTAGGTGCATATAAATTAGCTCTCTGAGAATCTTGCTCGATTCTCTTAGGGTGGCCCTCAGGATACAGAGGTTCCTGAGTCACTTTACCACCTCTAGTAGCAACTCTAACAGCATAGTCATTATTCTTACCATTTAATTCATTGAGCAAATCATTCTGAGCCTTAAGTACTTGTTCTACTTGAGTGGTAACCATAGAAGCATGTATACTAATGAGTTTCAGTTCACCTTTAACTCCAGACAGATAATCACTCAAGCGTTCAATCATAGAAGCATTATGTTGCAATTGTCTACCAACATAAGCATTGAAGTTTTCTTGTTTCACAATAAAATTGTCAAACTCATCTAAGCATTGGCTAGCAGACTTATAACGAGGAATATCACCTTCATCAAATCTATAAAGAGAATTTACCTTTACTACCTGTGTCGGGTTATCAAGACCATGTATTTCTTCAATAGGTGGTAAATTCTTAACATCTTCAGCTTTAATACCCTTTTCTTTCATAGATTTCTTTGCCTCTTGCATATCTTCAGGACTGAGAAATATAACTCCCCTTTTCTTCCGAGTTGTCTTAGGGGCTGGTTCAGGAAGTGTCCAATTATTTTCATTGGCCAGCATATTATTCAATAGTAATTCAGCTTGATCGACTATTCTTTCCCTGAAAACTCAACCAGCACAACTATCCAGGTGGTCTCTGGAAGCATCGGTTAGTCCATTATAAAATACATCAAGTATATCGTTCCTCTCAAGAGGATGATCAGGAAAAGCATTAAGTAATTGGAGAAGCCTCCCCCATGCTTGTGGGAGACTCTGTTCTTCAATTTGCACAAAATTATATATTTCCCGTAAGGCAGCTTGTTTCTTATGAGCAGGAATATATTTAGCAGAGAAGTAATACATCATATCCTTGGTACTACGGACACAACCAGGATCAAGAGAATTAAACCAGGTCTTAGCATCACCCTTTAATGAGAATGGAAACAACTTAAGGATATAGTAATAACGAATCTTTTCATCATTGGTGAACAGGGTGGCTATATCATTCAACTTAGTAAGATGTGCCACAACAGTTTCAGACTCATAGCCATGGAAAGGATCAGATTCAACCAAAGTAATTAACTCAGGATCAATAGAGAAATCATAATCCTTATCGGTAACAAAGATAGGTGAAGTAGCGAAAGCAGGGTCATGTTTCATTCTAGCATTCAAGGACTTTTCTTTCAGCTTAGCTAATAACTTCTTAAGATCATATCTATCGTTGCAAGCAAGAAAGTCTCTAGTAGTTTCTTCATCCATAACATAACCCTCAGGAACAACAGGCAATTCATATCTAGGGGGAGAAGCTTCATCATCACTTTCATAAATATTATCAGTTTCAATATTTGCATTCTCCCTAACCCTAGCAATTTGTTCATCTAGAAATTCACCTAGTGGCACAGTATTATCAAGCATAGAAGTAGTTTCATCATACATAGCAGAAGTGGCATCATTAAGAACATACAACATATCAGATTCAATAGCATGAGTAGGTGTCGCAAATTTACCCATAACAGATGGTGAATCAAGTGCAGAGCTAGATAGCAGATCCTTACCTCCCCTCGTAGTTGAGGGTAAGATCTTGGTTTTTGTGTCCTTCAAATTCTTCATAGTGATCAACAGATATAAATCCCAAGTGCCTTAAAGAATAGAGCTATGCTCCCCGGCAACGGTGCCAGAAAATACTCTTGATAACCCATAAGTGTAGGGGATCGCAATAGTTTTCGAGGGTAGAGTATTCAACCCAATTTATTGATTCGACACAAGGGGAGCCAAAGAATACTCTTAAGTATTAGCAGCTGAGTTGTCAATTCAACCACACCTGGAAACTTAGTATCTATAGCAAGATTGTTTAGTAGCAAAGTAATTTGCAGATAGCGACAACAGCAATAAAAGTAACGGTAGTGTTTTTGTAGTTTTTGTAATAGTAACAGCGGAAAAGTAAATAAGCGACAAGCAATATGCGAAAAGCTCGTAGGCATTGGATCAGTGATGGGGAATTATGTCGGATGCAATTCATCATGTAAAAGTTATAACCTAGGGTGACACAGAACTAGCCCCAGTTCATCAATGTAATGTAGGCATGTATTCCGAATATAGTCATACGTGCTTATGGAAAAGAACTTGCATGACATCTTTTGTCCTACCCTCCCGTGGCAGCGGGGTCCTAGTCGAAACTAAGGGATATTAAGGCCTCCTTTTAATAGATTACCGGACCAAAGCATTAACACATAGTGAATACATGAACTCCTCAAACTACGAACATCACCAGGAGTGGTCCCGATTATTGTCACTTCAGGGTTGCCAGATCATAACACATAGTAGGTGACTATAGACTTGCAAGATAGGATCAAGAACACACATATATTCATGAAAACATAATAGGTTCAGATCTGCAATCATGGCACTCGGGCCCTAGTGACAAGCAGCATAGCAAAGTCATAGCAACGTCAATCTCAGAACATAGTGGATCAAACCCTAACAAAACTAACTCGATTACATGGTAAATCTCATCCAACCCATCACCGTCCAGCAAGCCTACGATGGAATTACTCACGCACGGTGGTGAGCATCATGGAATTGGTGATGGAGGAATATTGATGATGACGATGGCGACGATCTCCACTCTCCGGAGCCCCGAACGGACTCCAGATCAGCCCTCCCGAGAGAGCTTAGGGCTTGGCGGCGGCTCTGTATCGTAAAACCCGATAATTCCTTCCCTCTAATTTTTTTTCTCCTCAAAAATGAATATATGGGATCCGGGGATACGTCGGTGGAGCGTCAGGAGGCCCACGAGGCAGGGGGCGCGCCCAGGGTGAACAGGGTGTGGGCCCCCCTGTCTGGATCTTTCCACAGATATTTTTTATATTTTCCAAAATAATTCTCCGTGGATTTTCAGGTCATTCCGAGAACTTTTTATTTCTGCACAAAAACAACACGATGGCAATTCTGCTGAAAACAACGTCAGTCCGGGTTAGTTCCATTCAAATCATGCAAGTTAGAGTCCAAAACAAGGGCAAAAGTGTTTGGAAAAGTAGATACGTTGGAGACGTATCAGTGCCCATCACCATCGGCGACGACAACTTCACCATCACATGCGCCGGCATCGACTTGGGCTGCTTCGACTTCATCGTTGGCGTCAACTTTCTGCTGACCCTCGGTCCCATCCTATGGGACTTCGACGCCGTGACAATGACTTTCTAGCGTCTCGGCCACCGCATCCGATGGGACGACGTTGGTGGCGACACCACCGCTGCAGCTAGCGGCGACCACCACCGAGAATGAGCACCTGTTGTTATACCACCTCTTGCAGCAGCACGGCGACCTCTTCGACGAGCCACGGGGTCTTCCGCCAGCCCGGGCATATGATCACCACATCCATCTCCTGCCGGGCTCAGCACCGCATCAGTCCGGCCATACCGCTGTCCACGGCTTCAGAAGGACGAACTGGAGCGGCAGTATGCGCTCATGCTTGCCGCGGACATCATCCGGATCTCTATATCGCCATTCTCCGCACCGGACCTCCTCGTCCGTAAATTGGATGGGACGTGGCGTTTCTGCATCGACTACCGCACTCTTAATTCCCTGACACTTATGGACAAGTTCCCTATCCCGGTGGTCGATGAGCTACTGGACGAGGTACACGGGGCGCGTTTCTTCACCAAGCTTGATCTCCGACCAGGTTACCATCAGGTGCGCATGCACCCGGATGATATCGCCAAGACGACGTTTCAGACTCATCACGACCACTTCGAGTTCTTGGTCATGCCGTTTGGTCTCTCCAACGCACCGGCGACTTTTCAGGCTCTGATGAACGACGTCCTCCACCCCTACTTATGCCGGTTTGTGCTTGTTTTCTTTGATGATTTTCTTATCTATAACGCATCCTAGGCGGAGCACCTTCAGCACGTCGCCATCATCTTCAACGAGCTTCGAGCGCATCATCTTCATCTTAAGCGCTCGAAGTGCTCATTCGGGACACCTTCCTTCGCCTACCTCGGCCACATCATCTCAGCCGAGGGAGTGACCATGGACGCCGACAAGGTGGCGACAGTCGCCGCCTGGCCGACCCCACAGTCACTGTGGGCTCTTCGCGGCTTTCTAGGCCTCGCGGGGTACTACCGGAAATTTATCCGGGAGTATGGCCTCGTCGCGTCTCCACTCATGCGCTTGCTCCATTGTGATGCCTTTACCTGGGATGAGGAGGCCACCGTGGCGTTCGAGGCCCTCAAGGGGGCCCTCACGACAGGCCCCGTCCTTCAAATGCCAGACTTTGACCGGCCGTTCATCATGGACTGCGACGCTTCCTGTGCAGGGTTCGGTGTCGTCCTTCATCAGGGCGATGGCCCCCTCGCCTTCTTCAGTAGGCCCTTCGCCGCACGCCATCTTAAGCTCGCGTCTTATGAGCGGGAGCTCATTGGCTTGGTGCAGGCGGTGCGCCATTGGCGGCCCTATCTGTTGGGTCGATCTTTTCGGATTTGCACGGGCCACTACAGCCTCAAGTTCTTGTTGGACCAGTGACTCTCGACCGTGCCGCAACATTAGTGGATCAGCAAGCTCTTCGGCTTCGACTTCCCGGTCGAGTTTCGACCGGGGCGCCTTAACACTGTGGCTGACGCCCTGTCTCGCCTCGACGCCGACCACGACTCCACCGTCGGTGACTTCGAGGGGACGACACTCTATATCCACTCCAGGCCTACTTTCGCCCTCTTCACCGACATTCGCCGGGCGACGGCGGCTGCGCCAGACGCGCTTCTCCTTTAGCAGCAATTGGCTGCGAGTGAGTTGGAGGACCGTGGCGCCTCACTGACGGGTTGCTTCTTCATGGCCGCCGGGTCTTCGTACCAGCGCACGACGATCTCCGTCACCAGGTGCTACTGCTGGCCCACTCGGCGGGCCATGAGGGTGTGCAGAAAACCCTCCATCGTCTCCGCGCCGACTTCTACATCCCAGGTGATCGGGCCCTGGTCCGTGACTGGGTCCGGTCTTGTGCGATGTGCCAGCGCAACAAGACAGAGACACTACGGCCAGCGGGTCTGCTTCAGCCCTTGGAGGTGTCGTCTCAGGTGCGGGCGGATATCTCCATGGACTTCATCGAGGGCCTCCCTAAGGTGGGCGGCAAATCGGTCATTCTCACGGTGGTCGACCGCTTCTCCAAGTATGCTCACTTCATCGCGCTCGATCACCCATACATTGTTGCATCTGTGGCCCGTGCCTTCTTCGACGGTATTGTCTGCCTTCATGGGTTTCCCACTTTGATCGTTAGTGATCGGGACCAGGTCTTCACCGGACATGTCTGGCGCGATCTCTTCCGGTTGGCGGGCGTCAAACTCTGCCTGAGCACGGCCTTCCATCCTCAGACAGACGGACAATCCAAGGTTGTCAACAAGGTGATTGCCATGTATTTGCGTTGTATCACAAGTGATCGTCCTCGCGCTTGGGTGGATTGGCTATCATGGGCGGAGTACTGCTACAACACCTCCTATCACTCTGCCCTGCGCGCCACTCCATTTGAGGTGGTCTACGACAGGCCGCCCCCACCCATCCTACAGGTTGATCCGGCCACGGCTCGGACGGAGGTGGTGAAAGAGCAATCATGTCCTTACATCATGTTTTGATGTTGATGACAATATACATGTAGGGGACTAACAATGGCTGCTAAGTAGATCTTAGGTGTTATTCCCCAGTTCATCTAGGTGTGTGGATCAAGAGCATACAAAGTGATTTTACTCAAGGATGAAGCATAAAAAGTGATTTCATGTTTGTCTTCTTGAGTATAGGATCCCGCACTATTAAGAGGGGATCGATAGGGCAGTTAAAGGCTTGCTCATGCCACAAACCTTCTTTCCATACTGCACATACTCAAAGTTCATAGGTTTTGTGCCTTGGCTGTCGGATGTCCGGGCTTCAAGTCGGATGTCCGGGCCACACACCGGATATCCGGGCATAGCTATCCAGAGAGCACTTATGTGATGTACTGCACGACGGATGTCCGGGTTTCTCCCCGGATGTCCGGCCCTTCCTGATACGCCGGATGTCCGGGCCATATCCCGGATGTCCGGCCTCCACTACCCGAAGAACGCAGAGGTTCTGTCATCTGTTGTGATCACGCCGGATGTCCGGCCATCTGCCGGATATCCGGGTCTTCCAGACATGCCAGATGTCTGGGCTTGACCCCCCGGATGTCTGTGCCCTCTGTTTTCTAGTCTGTCTCTGGTTCTGTTCTTCGTACCCTACCAGGCCGGATGTCCGGCTCCTTGCCCGGATGTCCGGGCTGCCCACTCACTTACACTACAACGGCCATATTCTTGCTCTAACTATATATAGCCCTTCTTCCCCACGGGAGAGGGTTGACCATTCACTTTGAACAAACCCTAGAACACATTTTCACCATCTCTCACTCCTCCACACCAAATCTTAGATCCCCAAGGGATTTGAGAGCATTTGTGAGAATTTGTCCAATCAAGTGATAGATCCACTCCTTCCCCTTCTCAGCACCAAAGGAATTTGTGATTTGAGCAAGTCTTGAGCTTTTCCCCATCGTTCTTGTTACTCTTGGAGGTTGGAGACTCCTAGGCGGTAGGATTCTTTCGGAGAGGAATCAAACTTTGTGATTACCCCCGGAAAGTTTGTGAGGGTTTAGAGGTCACCTAAAGGCCTACCACTAGTGGTTGTGAATCGCCTTCGTGGTGATATCTCAAAGAGAGAATAGGGTGAGCCTTCGTGGCATTGGTGTGCCTTCGTGGTAGCTCCCACCTCTCTAAACGGTGACGTAGCTTCCCTCCAAGGAAGCGGCATACATCCTCGTCTCTCAAAGTTTCGGTTATTCCTAACCTTAATTTTCTACTTTTGGTTACTTGTTCTCTAAGTTCTTACTTATATCTTATTGTGTTATCTTACCTACCTACTCGTGTTGCTTGCTTAGCTTGTTAAGCATCTTACTTGCAATTGTTAGGCTCACTTTCATATTCCGCACTATTGCCTAAAATTGCTAAGTAACAATCAAAATTTGTAATTGTACCTATTCACCCCCCTCTAGGTCCATCTCGATCCTTTCAATTGCTATCAGAGCCTTGTGCTCTATTCTTGTGGCTTAACCGCCCTAGAGCGAGATGAACCCCGATGGGACTCCTCTTGCTGTAGATCCGAAAGACCAGGTCTCGACTTCTTCGGGAGTCAAGACCTTCACCTCCGAGGATCTAGAACGGGCCCTTGCTAAGCAAAAGGAGTAGCATGATGCTTCTCTTGAGGCCTTGGTCAAAATAAGGTTAGCCGCACTAACCACGGATTCCACGCTACCCCCTAGTCCGGGTGGTGTGGGTTCGAGGAAAACTGCGCCTATTCCTTCTCTTGACGAACAACCTCCTAATTGTGGTCACTCTAGTGTTCCATGGCTATATGCGAAACCTAAAGATGAAAAACCAAATTATAGGCATGGGGGTGAACCTCCCGTGCTTGATAAAAAGGCTGATTTTTCTATGTGGAGAGTTGCTATGCAGGATGATCTTAGGTACGCAAATGATGAGATGTTGGACATCTTGGAGGATGGCTACAACCCCGTTGATCCAAAGAACCTCACTCCAAGAGAAATATATAACAGGCATCTCAACGACACTGCAATCATGTTGTTAAGGAAAGGAATGAGTGAAAAGCAAAGGAGACCTTTCATACACATCACCAGTGCCAAGGACTTGTGGGATAGCATTGTGAGATCCAAAACCGGCACCTCCTCCCTCCGGCTTGCACAATATGAGATTTCCAAAGGTCAATTATAAAACTTCTGTATGGAGAAAGGTGAAACCCCCCAACCAGCTCAATGAGCGTCTGATGACGCTTACCTCTGACATAGAGTCCTGTGACTGTGACAAGACACAAGATGGATTCAACTTAACAAAGCGGTTCCTTGTGGACAAGTTGCTACATGCTCTTGCTCCGTACCATCATCAAATGGTGTGGGACATAAAGCAACACCATGGATTCAAGGAAATGACTCCAGATGACATCATATCCACCTTTCAACTATTTGAAGAATCCAAGGCAAATGCTACAAGACATCTTGCTATGCATGGAAATTCATCTTCCGTGACCAACTTAGCCTTGAAGGCTAAACAAGTATGTGAAGAAGAAGAAAGTGAGGAAGAAGATGATGAAGAAGGTGATGAAAGTGACTCTGAAGAGGGACACTCATATGAAGACATTGCTCTCTTTGTGAAGAAGTTCAGCGCGGGAAAATTCAAAGGAAGATTTCAAAAGAAGAAGGTCCGAAGTTGCTACAACTGTGACGAGACGAATCACTTCTCCAATGAGTGCCCATATGATAAGAGAGAAGATAAGCCCAGATTTCCCAAGAACTTTGTAAAGAAGAAATTGCCAAACCGAGTGAACTCCAAGCTTAAGAAGAGAGATGGAAGGGCCATGATTGCCCAAGAAGATTCCGATCCCGATGATGTTGGAGGTGTTGCAGGTGTTGCTCAAGATCCTCAAAACACCTTGAGACTAGTCAAAAAAAGCGGTGAGGTTGTCACCTACAACTACATGAAAGACTACAAGGGAAACACGCACAAGTGTTTGATGGCCAACGCCATTGTTAAGGACCATGAGCAACAAACTTCTTCAGACAAAGTTAAGGTAACCTCCCATTCGGATCATCCTCTTTTCTCTCCGCCTACTCCTAATGATGAATATCTTGATGCGGAGGATAATCATGAGGATAATGATGAGAATGATCCTATGTATGCTAAACTAGAAAAATTTATGTGTTCCCTCAAAGGAAAGAAACTCACTATGTTTCGTATGCTTATGGATATGGTGAGTAAGCACACCGTCACCATTAAGGAACTCGAAACCCTCGTCACCGAGGAAAAGGAAAAATATGAAATCCTTGAGCGGAAATTCCTATATGAGGAAGCAAAAAATGATGAACTATGCATAAAAATTGGTACAAACCTCTATGAACATGCCAAGAAAGTTGTTTCCTTGGAAAAGGTTGAAAGCTCTTTCAAGGAGTTGATGAATGATAAGAGCAAACTTGTGAGGTCTCATGCTACTCTCTCTAAGGATTGTGAGCTTCTATCTGTGTCTCTTAAGACTAAGGAAGATGAGCTCACCCTTCTTACAAAGAGCTTTGAGACACTCAAACTTACTTATCTTGAAACTCTAGCCAAGGCTTACTCCTCTCCTGTTATAAATGTTGATGCATGTACTACTAACGCAAGTTGTGATCTAGCATCTATTTGTGAGGAAAATCGATTTCTAAAAGCACAGCTTGAGAAAGGACTCATGGCGTGTGCTCAAGGATGAAAGAACCTTAATGAAGTATTGAGCCGTCACAATGAAGTTTTCGCAAAGGAAGGACTTGGGTACGACCCAAGCACAAGCAAGACGAAAACCTCCACTCAAAAGTGCACCACTCCTCTCAAGGAGACATTTGTACGTGAAGGACAAAGGAAGAAAGGGAAGAGTCAAGTCTACAAGGTTGTGAGTGGGAAGGCCACTAGGGACCTACCCACTCCCATCAAACCTAAGGGTTTCATGCCTCCATCCTATGTGCTTCGTAAAACAAAGGATGGAGAGGTTTATGCTAAATTTGTTGGCCCTCATAATGCATTTCGTTTCTATGCTATTTTGGTTCCTAAGACCCTTGTGACTAATGTGAGAGGTCCCATTGCAAAATGGGTGCCTCTAACCAAGTCGTGCATTGCGTGTAGGTTGCCTTCTCTGGTGGAGTCAAATGGGTGATCGATGGTGGATGCACCAACCATATGACAGGAGACTGCAAATTGCTCTAAGATTTCATGGAAGCCATTCAACCATTTATGAGGATCGTGTTTGGTGGAGGAACAAAAGGACAGGTACTTGGATTGGGTAAGGTGGCTATCACAAATGACATGTGACTTGCAAATGTCATGCTTGTCCAATCTCTTAAATATCATTTACTTTCCGTTCGTCAATTGGCTTCCGTTGGTTATGATACACTATTTGGACTAACGGATGTGAAAGTCTTTAAGAGAGATACTATTGAAGTGGCCTTTGTTGGAAAGTTGGATGGCAACCTTTACACGGTTGATTTCTCGAAAGAGAGTACCTTCCATGCAACTTGTCTAATGGCCAAAGCCGACAAGGGATGGCTATGGCATCGCCGGCTAGCCCATGTCGGCATGAGAAATCTTCAAGACCTCTTAAAGGGGAATCACATCCTTGGATTAACTAATATTTCTTTTGAGAAAGATCGTGTGTGTAGTGCATGCATAGCCGGGAAGCAACATCAATCAAAGCACCCACCCAAGAATATTGTATCTACGTCAAGGCCATTGGAGCTCCTTCATGTGGATCTCTTTGGGCCTCCTTCATGCGATAGTCTTGGTGGGAAAAAGTATGGTCTTGTCATTGTTGATGATTACTCAAGATATACATGGGTGTTCTTCCTCAAGTCCAAAGACGAGACGAAGTTCACCTTCATTGATTTTGCCAAACAAGCTCAACGCAAGTTTGACAAAGAAATCTTGGCAATAAGAAGTGACAATGGCTCCGAGTTCAAGAACTACACCTTGGAAGAGTTTCTCAGTGACGAGGGGATTGAGCATCAATACTCCGCCCCCTACACTCCTCAACAAAATGGTGTAGCCGAAAGAAAGAACCGTACTCTTGTGGAGATGGCAAGGTCTATGTTGGATGAGTACAAGTCACCATATAGCTTTTGGGCCGAGGCCGTCAACACTACATGTCATGCCTCAAACTGTCTCTTCCTCCGCACAATCTTGGAAAAGACACCATATGAGCTCCTAACCGGAAACAAAGCAAATGTCAAGTACTTCCGTGTGTTCGGATGTAAGTGCTTCTTACTCAACAAGAAAGAACGGTTAGGGAAATTTCAATCCAAACCTATTAAGGGTATATTTGTTGGTTATGGATCAAACTCCCACGCCTATAGGGTCTACAACAAATCCAATGGATGTGTTGTAGAAACTTGTGACGTGGTGTTTGATGAATTTAATGTCTCTCATGGAGAGCAAGTTGATCTAAGTGATGTAGGTGATGAAGATTCCTCTCAAGATATCTTGAACATGGGTGTTGGTGCTCTTCTTCCAATGGAACAAGAACCCCATGATGATATGGAAGACGATGCACGACTCCCTATATATCCAACCATTACAACACCCATACCACCACAAGATCAAAATCCTCAACCAATGCCCACAACTCAAGTACCAAATGAAGATCAAGTCTTTCACCATGATCATCGTCAAGAACCAGATCTTCAACAAGAACAAGTGCAAGAAAGTGCAATCATGGATGATGAACCTCAACAAATGCAACATGAAGAAGAAGATCTTCCACCGCACATCAATGATCCATATGTTGAGGACGTGGATGATGGACATGAAGTTGAACCTCGTGAAACTCTCACCTCCATCATGCCTCGTGTGGCCGGTCGTGTTGATGTTGACAAAATTTTCACCGGCATATCCGAAGGTAGAGTCACTCGTAAACATTTGACAAACTTTTGTGCTCACTTCTCGTTTGTGTTTAGTGTTGAGCCTGTCAAGGTACAAGACGCATTGATGGACAACGATTGGCTCGTTGCTATGCAAGAAGAGTTGAACTGTTTTGAACGCAACCAAGTATGGTCTCTGGTGGAGAGACCAACTACAGAACACAATGTCATTGGAACAAAATGGATTTTCAACAACAAGCAAGATGAGAATGGTGTCATCATCCGAAACAAGGCAAGGTTAGTGGCACAAGGGTACTCACAAGTTGAAGGTTTGGACTTTGGTGAGACCTTTTCTCCCGTTGCCCGTCTCGAATCTATTCGCATCTTACTTGCTTATGCTGCTTTCAATGGTTTTACATTACATCAAATGGATGTGAAGAGTGCTTTCCTTAACGGTCCTCTACAAGAAGAAGTATATGTATCACAACCACCTGGGTTCGTTGATCCCGATCACAAATACTATGTGTATAAACTTCATAAGGCTTTGTATGGCCTCAAACAATCACCCCGTGCTTGGTATGATCATCTTAAGAAGTTTTTACTCGATGATGGCTTTGTGAGAGGGGTGATCGATCCCACTCTTTTTACTAAGAGACACAAGGGTGACTTGATCTTATGCCAAATCTATGTAAATGATATAATCTTTGGTTCTCCTAACATTCATTTATGCAAGAAGTTTGCGGCTTCAATGACCAAGAATTTTGAAATGTCACTCAATGCGGACTTGAAATTCTTCCTTGGATTTCAAATTCAACAATTTCAAGAAGGAATTTTCTTGTCTCAAGCAAAATACCTCAAGGATATCCTAGCAAAGTTTGGCATGTCTGATGCTAGTCCATGTATGACACGCATGCCAACCAAAATTTCCTCACTGAAGACACAAATGGTATTGCTTTTGACCCATCTATTTACCGCTCTATGATTGGTTCATTGCTTTATCTTTGTGCATCTAGACCAGACATCATGTTTAGTGTATGCATGTGTGCTAGATTTCATGCTTCCCCTAGGGAAAGCCATCATAAGGCGGTTAAGCATATTCTCGGATACCTTGTTCACACCCCAAAGTTGGGTCTATGGTACCCCAAGGATGCCAAGTTTGACCTCATTTGGTACACGGATGCGGATTGGGCTGGTGACAAAGTGGACCGAAAGTCTACCTCCGGTGCATGCCAATTTATTGGACGCTCTTTGGTAAGTTGGTCCTCCAAGAAACAAAATTGTATTGCCCTCTCCAGCTGTGAAGCAGAATACATTGTTGCTGCCAGTTGTGGAACTCAATTACTATGGATGAGGCAAACTTTGAAGGATTACAGTATCACCTATCGACATGTGCCTCTTCTATGTGATAATGAAAGTGCCATCAACATTGCTGAGAATCCCAAAGATCATCTTCGCACCAAGCACATTGACATTAGGTATCATTTCTTGAGAGATCATGAGGACAAGGGTGACATTGATGTTGCCCACATTGGTACAGATATGCAACTTGCAGACATTTTCATGAAGCCATTGGATGAAGCTAGGTTTTGTCGACTTAGGCGTGAACTTGGTATCTTGGAGCTTGACAATATTATGTGAAATCTAGTACCCATTCATGCATGAACTAAATGTCTTGTCTTGATGTAGGCATAGAGTTAGGGGGAGACAATCAATTCATGAGTATTCTCACCCTACATAATGCATAAATAGAACAAACACTCTCAAAGTTGTAATGGTTCTCGAACTATGGTACTTTAATATTATGGAGTCGTGACTATGCGCCCAAAGTCTCCATCTTTGCGGTATTATATTCCATATGCTCAAACATGGTGACCTCGGTCACCGCTTGAACATTGCTTGTATGGTCCGTCATTTTCTTTGGGATGGGTGGTTCCTACATCTTTGTATGACCATAGATTACTCATGTGTTCTTTTTCCCCTTAATACTCTAATAACTCCTTGGTGGAGTCTATGATCAAATTATACTCATTGGCCCTCAAAATTGTCCTCCAACCCTGTTTTTCTGTCCAGTAACCGGACATCCGGGCCAAGGGTGCCGGACATCCGGGCCCTGTGCATTTGCTTTCTGGCATCCTTACGCCGGATATCCGGGCTTTGCCTCGGATGTCCGGGCCACGGGCGCTCATTCTTCTGGTGTCTCTGACCTCCGCGCGCCGGATATCCGGGCCGTGCCCCAGACGTCCGGGCCGCCGCCCGCAACCACATATAACTAGGGTCGGGCATAGGTTGGGGGGCAGTTCCTCATTTGTTCCTATCCCCATCGCTCCTCTCAGCCGCCGTCGCCGGACCGCTGCTCCGGCGCTGCCCCGGCCCTCTCCTCCAACCTCCAGCCCTGATCTCTTGCTCACGGACTCTCCCTCTCCCGATCTACGATTCTACCCAATCCATTTCGGTGGGTGTGGTGTGAATCTCTCGGGAGGGACCAGTGTTTCGTGAGATTTACGCTGGCGGATCTTATGGCTTGAACCAAGAACTGTGGTCCCAATCGTCCCGAGCCTTCTTCCCGGGGTATGGATGCTGTTTCTTCTCCATTCTATTTTTATGGTGACAAATAAAATCTTCGAGTTTCATTCTCTCATACAAATCCATGTTCATACTCACTTGTTGGCTTCTTCTCATCGGACCCTATTCATTATCCATTCCAGTTGATCGCCGGCAAGGCTCAACCGACTCCGATGAGCATGCTCGACCTAAGAAGAAGACCTCCTTCAAGAAGAAGAAGCGGGCACCATCCCCTAGTCCATCAGCCTCTGATCCAGATGATGCGGACTATGTTGGGGAGGAAGAGGATGACAGTGCTCCACAACATTCTGTTGGACAGTCCAAGCCTGGTACTAGGAGGGTGCCGGTGCCTCAAGTTCGTGGCTCTGCAATGCCCATTGTCAATGGTCGTCGCATCTCCATGGAGCTTCCTGATAGTGGAAATCGCCCCCCTCATGACTTCACAACTATGGGCGCTGGACAATATCTTATATTCCGTCGGGATATCAATCAATATGAGATGGTGGCTGATGCCGAAGATCCACGGTTTAGGACTCGTATGCAGCAGGATCTCTATTCCAGTTTCGTCCATGGCCGTGGACTGGCTCGTCACTCATACCTGGATCTCAACTTCCTGCGTGCCAACCCTGCCATGTTCCCTAATGATCCAGTCAAAATCATTGATGACATGACTCTTGGTCCCGCAATGACCTTCAGGTGTGACTACAATGCAGCTGCCATTCTACAGTTCTATGCCACCTGTTTCTTTGGTCCGGACAACACTCTCACTTGGAGGACCGATGACACTACACTGAGCATCACCTATGACAAGTTTGTTTAGATTTTGGGTCTCTCCGGTGTTGGCCATTGTATCCACAGCATGGATCCCGAGCACAAGCCCAAAGGGATTGACGCCTGCTTGCCACTTGTTAAATCTACCACTCTGCTCACTGAAGAAGAACTTGAATATCCAGTCAATGAGGTATCCCTCTTCCGTGCTCCTTACTACATCCTCTATCAGTGTGTGCTTCACACTCTCTATCCCAAGAAGGGTGATCGCTCGAGGGCTTGCAACTATTGCATTGACTTGATGGTTCGTATGCATGACAATCCCACTGAGCCTCTGGACACTGCCAATTTCATTTGGCATGAGATCTGTGATGGGCCTCTAACCCCTCGTTGGTTACCCCAAGTGGAAGGTGTGAGATGCAGTGTTGTGGAAGTTTTTCCCTTAGCAAAGATGCCAAGGATCGAATCCCCAGAGACTCCTAGGTTCAACAAGTAGGTGTCAACTGCTAACGGCGTCAGATATTAGCAATCAACGTGGACCTGCACACAGATACAAATAACTTTGCTCCCAACGAGTACAGAGAGGTTTTCAATCCCTCCGGCCTTGTAGTTCACAAATGATTAAACGCAAATGATAGTAGTGATAGATAATGTTTGCAATAGTAAATAATAGCGAAAACTAAATAGCGGATGTGATCAATGATGGTAATATGGACCGGAGTCTCATGATGTTCACTAGTGATGTCTCTCTCCCAAAAGACGATAAAACAGCTATGTGAGGTAAACGAATTACAGCTGGGCAATTGACAAGACCACGAACGCAAACCAATGCTGACTACATTGCAAAAAAGGTTGAGGTTCAAAGCATGGGCGGTACGCCAAAGTAAGTAGACCGAAATCCATCAATATCTACCACTAATCATCCACCTTGAGATATCTATCCAGAACATCTCGCTGGTATTAAGTTGCGAGCCCCACCCATAGTGTAAACTCAAAGCAACAGACAACTGCATTAAAAGAACTTTGCGTAAAGTAAACAATCCTTGCACCCGCGGGCACAAGCACCGTTGTTTTCCCCCTTGTGGCAACAGCACATCCCCTAGACTCATGTTTCTGTCACTCAAGCTAGTCATCGAGGGGCATGAACCCACAATCGAGCATAACGTTCCCTCTTGGAGTCACTACCTACTACTTGGCCAAAGCAATAAATAACAACGAAGAACATGCAAGAATTACTTACGAACATAAATATAAAAGAGGTAGATCAAATATATTACTCAATCACAATCTGAACATAATCTCATAATCCATCGGATCCCAGCAAACTCAACATAGCAACAGCATAAGGATTACATATGTGCCTCGATCATGTAGGCCAGCTCACGAGGACTAATTAGTGAAGCACAAGAACGGGAGGAGAACATCACATAGCTACTGGTCATGGACTCATGGTCCAAGGGAGACTACTCACAACTCATCTGGGAGGCGTCCATGGTGGTGGAGAGGCTCCCGATGATGATCCTCCCCTCCGGCAGGGTGCCGGAAAGAGTTCTCCTGGTGCTCCCGATCTTGGAAGCGGCGGTGGCGGCGGAACAGAGAAGAGATCGCGAAAAAGAGTTTCCGTCCCGAGGGTTTCGAAGGACGCTCTAAATATATGCCAAAGGGGGGCACCAGACGGGGCTCGGGGGGCCCAGGCGCCCCCCCGGCGCGGCCCAGGGGGGGCGCCGCCAGGGCGCCTGGGGCCCTGGTGCCCCCCCCCCCCCGGCTGTACTTCGGGCGCAAGGTAGGTTCTGGAACGCTGAGTTTTTATATAATTTTTCTGGATTTTTCCTGACAGTTCTCGTAATGTGAAAACCTGAAATACAAAAATAGCTGAAAACAAAAACTGGCACTGGGGTGCACTGGATTAGTAGGTTAGTCCAAATATGATCAAAAGTGTATGGAAGTGTATAAATATCATAGCAATATCACCCAAAAGTGGCATGGAGCAAGCAGAAATTATAGATACATTTTGGACGTATCAACATCCCCAAGCTTAATTCCTGCTCGTCCTCGAGTAGGTAAATGATAACAAGAATAATTTCTGTGGTGACATGCTATTAACCATATAGGACTTTTTATAGTCATATGACAAAAGCTTACTGAGACAATGAATCTGTAGTAATTAAGTTGCCTCATGAGAAAATCACAAAGGACTAAAAGTTTTACAATATGAAACTGAAACATCAAAAAGATTTGCAATGAACATGATGTGCGAATATGATAAAGTGATATCTAGCTTGCCCCCTTTAGTGAAGCAAAACATAAATGCAGGGGCACCTCCAAGGTTTAAGTGATGATTAGATACAATGATTTCAAAATAAACGATATCACAATCATGCAAAAGACAATGCTACTTTGGAACAATGCACATTACACTTAGAATGACAATCAAGCTCTCAGTAGTTGGTGCTTGAAGAAAGAAGGTGGAGACTCAAAAAGTAAAAGAATGGTTATGTGCTAGAGCTTTTTATTTTGAAAACATAGAAGCAATTTTGTCAACGGTAGTAGTACTTCATATGTGTCATGCATAAGATATCCTATAAGTTGCAAGCCTCATGCATCGAATACCAATAGTGCTTGCACCTTGTCCTAATTAGCTCGGATTTCCATGGGTTATCATTGCATTACATATGTTTCAACCAAGTGTCACAAAGGGGTACCTCTATGCCACCTGTACAAAGGTCCAAGGAGATAAATCGCATTTGATTTCTCGTTTTTGATAGATCTCAACTTGAGGACATCCATACCGGGACAACATAGAAAATAGATGATGGACTCCTCTTTAATGCATAAGCATATTCTCATAAGAGATTGAGGATTAATGTCCAAGCTAAAACTTCCACCATGATACATTGCTTTTGTTGGCGGCCCAATGTTCTTCTCTAACAATATGCATACTCAACCATTCAACCCATGGCAAATCACCCTTACTTCAGACAAGACGAACATGCATAGCAACTCACATGATATTCAACAAACGTGTGACAGTTGATGGCGTCCCCAGAAACATGGTTACCGCTCAGCAAGCAACTTATAAGAAATAAGATACATAAGCAACATATTCTTTACCACAATAGTTTTTAAGCTACTTTCCCATGAGCTATATATTGCAAAGTTAGTCCGCTTAGTACAGGTGGAGGTTAGCAAAAGACTGGGAGCGACCAAGAGAGCAATGACGGTCATAATCATGCAGAGCGACAAAGCAACATTGAATCAGGCATGGTAGTTATATCGCTACTCAGAAATAAAAGATCATCAAGGCTTGACAGACTTTCTTTACAGTCTTAAATATGCGTGAGCATACGCCAAGTCAATCAAAATAAATTCTCGAAGGAAGATATTACTAAACCATACCACATCATAGGCAAACAAATCATGTTGGTACTCCAATAACACATTGGGAATCCCCCAGCTATTTGAGACTAACCATAAAAAAACCTGAACTACTAAGCGCCATTATGCACGTAGCATCTTTATCATAGACATATTAACCAATGCAACGGAAGCAAACTCTCTTAATAAGGTGAGCATGATAATTAAAGAGAGTTCAAGCAACCAACTAAGCAAAAGCTCTTTGAAAAGATAAGCATGGATACTAAGAGCTGAACATGATAGTAGCTATTAAAAGACAAAGAACACACACAGCAAAGATAGACATGAAAATTCTATGTTATGTTCTAGGTAGAAGTGGAGCGTGTTTCTCTCCCACATAAAGAAAGCTGAGTTCCGACTCGTTATGAAAAACTAAAAAGAAAACTAAAAGCAAGACGCTCCAAGCATAGCACATAACACATGAAGTGATAAAAATATAGTGGAACGAAAGACGAACTGATAATGTTGATGGAGAAGGGGATGCACGGGGGCATCCCCAAGCTTAGACGCTTGAGTCTCCTTGAATATTTCTTGGGGGTGCACGGGGGCATCCCCAAGCTTGAGCGCTTGACACTCCTGAATCTTTTTATCGTCTTCCCTCGCACACTTGAAAACTCCCTTCATACATAACTCATTATAATCTGATTAGCGAGGTTAGTACCCTTAATAAAATAATTGTTCCTTGCTGGAAATAAAGATATTCTTGAAGTTCTACTGTTTCTCAAGATTGCCAAAAGGTTTTTGCAAAGAAAAGGCAAGCTCTTGGTTTGCAAAATGAAGGAAAGGCAAAACAGGACAGAATCTGTGAAAAACAGAACAGCAGGTAGTAATTGATTTGTTCGGGGCACTTCTGCAACTCAAATAAAAAAACTCAGAACAGACGCACGAAAGAAAATTATATAGAGAACGCTGTCGAAAAAATTCAGACCAAAAAGATGATCTGGTGATTTTATACGAATTTTTCTATCCAAGGACAGAATCTGTTTCCTGGACAGCACCTCACAACTTTTGAACTCTCTAGCAATCAGAGGCTATACTTGGCACAAATATGAAAAGCAAAGATACAATGATGATGCTACTGTAGTAAACAACATCAAGACACAACAAAAGCAAAATATAAAAATTTATTCATGTGGGCTGCCTCCCAAAAGCGCTTTCTTTTATGCCTTTAAGCTAGGCATAAGACTTTAATGATGCTCTCGTAGGAATAAGAGTTGAAGAACAAAAGAGAGCATCAAGAAGCAAATACCAAACACATTTAAGCCTAACATGCTTCCTATGCATAGGGATATTGCAATACAATAATTCATTGAAGCACAAAGCAATAAGCATAGGAAGACAAAACAAGTGCAGCTTCAAAACCTTCAACATAAAGAGAGGGAACTTGATATTATTGAAATATCTATAAGCACATGTTCCCTTCTCATAATAATTTTCAGTGGGATCACGAATAAACTCAACAATATAAGCATCAAATAAAGCATTGTTACCATGATCCACATGCAAAAAGGTACTCTTACTCTCCACATAAGCATCATGAAGAGGATAAAACTTAGTATAAAAGAGAGACATAAGCTCTTGCCAATCAAGCAAGTGTGAGTTATCGAGAAGCTTATACCAATCTGAAGCTTTATCTATAAGTGATACGGCGAACAATGTCCTCATGACAAACTCCCTTGATACACCTGCAAGCTTAAATAATGAACATAATTGTGGCAGATATAGCAAGTGTTCACCGGGATGTCTGTCTCCTGCATAACGAATAGCCAAAACATAATTGATAATACCAGCTGGTATTTTATAGGGCACGATTTCAGTAGGGGGAGGAGCAACCACCACAGGTGTGGGGCGTCTTCCCACAAGCAACGATCCAATAGCAAGGTTGTCCATAAGCATAACTAGTGAAAAGACATAGAGAAAACTGAAAGGTAAACTAACAAGACTAAAAAGCAAAGGTAAAAGATAGCATGCAACTCCCCTATCCTGAAGAGTGGAGTCCCCGGCAACGGCGCCAGAAAAACTCCTTGATGGGCCTCTAACCCCTCGTTGGTTACCCCAAGTGGAAGGTGTGAGATGCAGTGTTGTGGAAGTTTTTCCCTTAGCAAAGATGCCAAGGATCGAATCCCCAGAGACTCCTAGGTTCAACAAGTAGGTGTCAACTGCTAACGGCGCCAGATATTAGCAATCAACGTGGACCTGCACACAGATACAAATAACTTTGCTCCCAACGAGTACAGAGAGGTTGTCAATCCCTCCGGCCTTGTAGTTCACAAAGGATTAAACGCAAATGATAGTAGTGATAGATAATGTTTGCAATAGTAAATAATAGCGAAAAGTAAATAGCGGATGTGATCAATGATGGTAATATGGACCGGAGTCTCATGATGTTCACTAGTGATGTCTCTCTCCCAAAAGACGATAAAACAGCTATGTGAGGTAAACGAATTACAGCTGGGCAATTGACAGGACCACGAACGCAAACCAATGCTGACTACATTGCAAGAAAGGTTGAGGTTCAAAGCATGGGCGGTACGCCAAAGTAAGTAGACCGAAATCCATCAATATCTACCACTAATCATCCACCTTGAGATATCTATCCAGAACATCTCGCTGGTATTAAGTTGCGAGCCCCACCCATAGTGTAAACTCAAAGCAACAGACAACTACATTAAAAGAACTTTGCGTAAAGTAAACAATCCTTGCACCCGCGGGCACAAGCACCGTTGTTTTCCCCCTTGTGGCAATAGCACATCCCCTAGACTCATGTTTCTGTCACTCAAGCTAGTCATCGAGGGGCATGAACCCACAATCGAGCATAACGTTCCCTCTTGGAGTCACTACCTACTACTTGGCCAAAGCAATAAATAACAACGGAGAACATGCAAGAATTACTTACGAACATAAATATAAAAGAGGTAGATCAAATATATTACTCAATCACAATCTGAACATAATCTCATAATCCATCGGATCCCAGCAAACTCAACATAGCAACAGCATAAGGATTACATATGTGCCTCGATCATGTAGGGCAGCTCACGAGGACTAATTAGTGAAGCACAAGAACGGGAGGAGAACATCACATAGCTACTGGTCATGGACTCATGGTCCAAGGGAGACTACTCACAACTCATCCGG
>LR738715.1:221043683-221104961 GCA_902687465.1 Secale cereale | reverse complement strand
GCGCGGCCCAGGGGGGGCGCCGCCAGGGCGCCTGGGGCCCTGGTGCCCCCCCCCCGGCTGTACTTCGGGCGCAAGGTAGGTTCTGGAACACTGATTTTTTATATATTTTTTCTGGATTTTTTCTGACAGTTCTCGTAATGTGAAAACCTAAAATACAAAAACAGCCGAAAACAGAAATTGGCACTGGGGTGCACTGGGTTAGTAGGTTAGTCCAAATATGATCAAAAGTGTATGGAAGTGTATAAATATCATAGCAATATCACCCAAAAGTGGCATGGAGCAAGCAGAAATTATAGATACGTTTTGGACGTATCAATCCGTCTTTGCAGTTTCATTCAGACACGCCAGTCCCCTCATGCTCCATTTATTCATGCATTGATTGATCACACTGATCCCTTTGAGGTGGTTAAGACTGATGTGCACTCCATTTGGAAGCCTCCTCCTCACATGCGCGTGGCGGCTCCTGCTCCTACTAAGCCTAGGAGGTCTACTGGTGGGAAACCAGCTGCTCCTCCTCAGCCCAGTGGTTCATCTGTTCCATCTTCCTCATCTGCTCCTTGTGGACGCCTTGCCTCGTTCTTCGGCAAGGCTCAGTCTGCTCTCATGAAAGCAATCACCTTCAGCTGTCAACAGAATCATGATGTTCAGAAGCGCCTCATAATCTCCAAGAATCAGCTCAAGTAGCGTCTTCGTGACCGTGGAAGCCCCGTGAGTGATGATGATCCTCTTCCCGCGGCTCCATCCACCTCCACCTTCGGTTTCCCATCTCGTGACGAGTACCCTGAATTCCTTGTTGATGATGATGACATCCGCCAGGAGTGACTGAGTCCACTTCATTCCTCGCCCCTTTTTACTTGTTGCTGTCAAAGGGGGAGAAGTAGTATGTTAGTAGTATCTTAGTTGGGTCATGATACGATGTGTTGGCTAGTTGTGTTTGCCACTATTATTGTTAAATATTTCTACCTATGACATTTGATCTTGATCATGTGGAACTATGTTATTATCTTGTGGCTATGAAATGTTTTTTGTCTATATATTGTGTATCCTAACATATACATCTCATGCTCATAATGAGGGGGAGCTAAAAGCAACTAGTAACATCTACATTCTTTGTACTTTTTGCTCTCATATTTGTCAATGATGAGACTAGGTATTGTATCTTTGATACTACATGTATGGTTGTCATCAACAAACAAAAAGGGGGAGATTGAAAGAGCAATCATGTCCTTACATCATGTTTTGATGTTGATGACAATATACATATAGGGGACTAACAATGGCTGCTAAGTAGATCTCAGGTGTTATTCCCCAGTTCATCTAGGTGTGTGGATCAAGAGCATACAAAGTGATTTTACTCAAGGATGAAGCATAAAAAGTGATTTCATGTTTGTCTTCTTGAGTATAGGATCCCGCACTATTAAGAGGGGATCGATAGGGCAGTTAAAGGCTTGCTCATGCCACAAACCTTCTTTCCATACTGCACATACTCAAAGTTCATAGGTTCTGTGCCTTGGCTGCCGGATGTTCGGGCTTCAAGCCGGATGTCTGGGCCACACGCCGGATATCCGGGCATAGCTATCCAGAGAGCACTTATGTGTTGTACTGCACGACGGATGTCCGGGTTTCTCCCCGGATGTCCGGCCCTTCCTCATACGCCGGATGTCCGAGCCATATCCCGGATGTCTGGCCTCCACTACCCGAAGAACGCAGAGGTTCTGTCATCTGTTGTGATCACGCCGGATGTCCGGCCATCTGCCGGATATCTGGGTCTTCCAGACATGCCGGATGTCCGGGCTTGACCCCCCGTATGTCCGGGCCCTCTATTTTCTAGTCTGTCTCTGGTTCTGTTCTTCGTACCCTACCAGGCCGGATGTCCGGCTCCTTGCCCGGATGTCCGGGCTGCCCACTCACTTACACTACAACGGCCATATTCTTGCTCTAACTATATATAGCCCTTCTTCCCCACGGGAGAGGGTTGACCATTCACTTTGAACAAACCCTAGAACACATTTTCACCATCTCTCACTCCTCCACACTAAATCTTAGATCCCCAAGGGATTTGAGAGCATTTGTGAGAAGTTGTCCAATCAAGTGATAGATCCACTCCTTCCCCTTCTCAGCACCAAAGGAATTTGTGATTTGAGCAAGTCTTGAGCTTTTCCCCATCGTTCTTGTTACTCTTGGAGGTTGGAGACTCCTAGGCAGTAGGAGTCTTTCGGAGAGGAATCAAACTTTGTGATTACCCCCGGAAAGTTTGTGAGGGTTTGGAGGTCACCTAAAGGCCTACCACTAGTGGTTGGGAATCGCCTTCGTGGTGATATCTCAAAGAGAGAATAGGGTGAGCCTTCGTGGCGTTGGTGTGCCTTCGTGGTAGCTCCCACCTCTCTAAACGGTGACGTAGCTTCCCTCCAAGGAAGTGAACATCGGCATACATCCTCGTCTCTCGAAGTTTCGGTTATTCCTAAACTTAACTTTCTACTTGTGTTACTTGTTCTCTAAGTTCTTACTTATATCTTATTGTGTTACCTTACCTACCTACTCGTGTTGCTTGCTTAGCTTGTTAAGCATCTTACTTGCAATTGTTAGGCTCACTTTCATATTCCGCACTATTGCCTAAAATTGCTAAGTAACAATTAAAATTTGTAATTGTACCTATTCACGCACCCCCCCCCTCTAGGTCCATCTCGATCCTTTCAGGTGGCCGGTGAGCTTATGCGGCACCGTGATGAGATGCTTGCCAAGGTCCGACAATGGCTTCTGCAGGCCCAGCAGTGGTCCAAGCACTACTACAACGCCCACCATTGCGAGGCAGAGTTCGCGTTGAGCGATTGGGTGTGGCTGTGTCTCCTTCATCGCTCTATGCAGTCACTGGACCCACGCGCTAAGCGCAAGCTGGGTCCTCGCTACGCCGGTCCCTTCGCGGTCTTGGAGCGCATTGGGAAAGTGGCCTACCGTCTTCAGCTCCCAGTCGATACCCGCATCCACGACATTTTCCATGTAGGGTTGTTGAAGCCCTTCCGTGGGGAGCCACCTGCAGCCCCTCCAGCGCTGCCTCCAACCTCCGACGGACGCCTCCTTCTAGGACCGGAGAAGGTGTTGAAGGCCCAACTACGACGCGGGGTGTGGTACGTGCTGATTCAGTGAGCTGGACTTCCAGAAGAGGACGCTACGTGGGAGCAACGTGACTAGTTCCTCCAGCACTACCCAGAGTTCCAGCTCGAGGACGAGTTGTTTGCGCAGGCGGGGAGAGATGTTATGACCGGGCAGACTTATGCTCATAGGAGGCCCACCAGGCAGGTTTAGTTAGGGGCTTAGCCCACAAGTTATCTATTTTATTTCCTTCGTGGTTATATATACTAGTTGTAAAACTCTTTGAGAATTAAGTTATAAGACATATTCTATTGCCCGGCTCCCAGACGAGTCGGAACCCTAACCCTAGTTGCACCTTCCACCGCTGCCGCCTCTCTCCACGTGCGCTAGCCTTCCTCCCTCCTTTTCGTATAAGCTCCGCCCTAGACCTGGTAGAGCCCTAGCTCCTACCACCATGATATTGTGCAACTCCCGAACACCGTAGGAATGCTTTGGGTGTGCCAAACGTCACAACGTAACTGGGTGGCTATAAAGGTACACTACGGGTATCCCCGAAAGTATATGTTGGGTTGGCACGAATCGAGATTGGGATTTGTCGCTCCGTGTGACGGAGAGGTATCTCTGGGCCCACTCGGTAAGACATCATCATAATGAGCTCAATGTGACTATGGAGTTGGTCACAGGATGATGTGTTACAGAACGAGTAAAGAGACTTGCCGGTAACGAGATTGAACAAGGTATAGGGATACCGACGATCGAATCTCGGACAAGTACCATATCGGTAGACAAAGGGAATTGCATACGAGATTGATTGAATCCTCGACATCGTGGTTCATCTGATAAGATCATCGTGGAACATGTGGGAGCCAACATGGGTAACCAGATCCCGCTGTTGGTTATTGACCGGAGAGATGTCTCGGTCATGTCTACATGTCTCCCAAACCCGTAGGGTCTACACACTTAAGGTTCGATGACGCTAGAGTTGTAATGAGAATAGTAAGCGGTTAACCGAAGGTTGTTTGGAGTCTCGGATGAGATCCCGGACGTCAGGAGGAGTTCCGGAATGGTCCGTAGGTGAAGATTTATATGTGGGAAGTCCTCATACGGTCACCAGAAGTGTTTGGGGGTTTGCCGGTATTATACCGGGACCACCGAAGGGGTTCCGGGGGTCCACCTGCCCTGGAGGGCCCTATGGGCTGTATATGGAGGGGAACCAGCCCCTAAGTGGGCTGGGCACCTTTCGCCCTAGGGCCCATGCGCCTAGGGTTGAGGGGAACCCCTAAAGGGGGGCCCCCTTGGCTTGGGGGGCAAGCCCCCTCTCCCTGCCCCCCCCCCCTAGATGGGATCTGAGGGGGCCGGTCCCCTCTCCCTTACCCCTATATATAGTGGAAGGGGGAGAGGGCAGCCGCACCTTTGGCCTGGCGCAACCCTCTCCCTCCCAACACCATCTCCTCCTCCGTAGGTTTAGCGAAGCCCTGCTAGAGTCCCGCTTGTTCCGCCAGCATGCCGTCGTGCTGCTGGAGTTCTCCCTCAACTTCTCCTTCCCCCTTGCTGGATCAAGAAGGAGGAGACATCCCCGGGCTGCACGTGTGTTGAACGCGGAGGCGCCGTTGTTCGGTGCTTAGATCGGAATCGACCGCGATCTGAATCGCTGCGTGTACGACTCCACCAACCGCGTTCTAGTAACGTTTCCGTTCTGCGATCTTCAAGGGTATGAAGATGCACTCCCTCTCTTGTTGCTGGTTTCTCCATAAATTGATCTTGGTGATGCGTAGGATTTTTTTGATTTCTGCAACGATCCCCAACATTCCGAACTCGGAAAATCGGATACCCATCATCGGGAGGACATTCCCTGTCCCCCGAACACAAAATCGAACGTCAAGCCGGAAAATCCATCGGAGACTCCGGAACCTGGGTCGGTAACCTCGGAACTTCCTCAAACTCCGGACTCCACATGTGAACTGGGTGCGAATTTTATCCCGCCCACCCGCCACAAGCAATAGTCTCCAAGCAATTCCGGCCCTCCGGACATATCCGACCTAACGCATGTGCGGCAGCAGCTTAAGGAGACAGCCCATCACTTTCGGGCCAGATTCCTCCTTGTCAAAAACAAGATAAAAAACTGCTGCGACGACGATGCATTCTCAGTAGTTTGCAACAAATGTACGGGCGAGGGAATCCTTAACGCCCTCAATCACCATCGCATACTGCACTTTGCAGAACTGGCACACATAGTACAGAAGTACTACGCAATGGAAAGCGCTTGGAAAAGTCAGACAACCCGCTGGGAACCACAGGCCTCTAAGCCATCTCCCGGGCGGGAAAAAAGGTTGCACCCTCGCGGGGCACCCGATCATCACCCTATGGACAAGAAAACAAAGCCCTCTACGGGATATAGAACTGTCTTCGAGGAATGGCTCGATAGGCCCTGTCAAATACACTCGACGCCGGATACCGAACCAACGCACAACCTACGGGCATGTTGGATACTCCGGCAGGTAGCCAAGAGTGGCGAGGGTATCCTCACCAACAATGCCCCAAAGAAGTACTCTTCAGAGGAAGACAATTTCAAAGTATTCACGGTCTTCGAGACCTTCTCCTCAATTAATCGACGCAAAAGGGCGCTCCGCAACATCGCCGAAGTCTGCCAAATAGCAGCAATAAACCCTTGGAATGACATGGCAATTACTTTCAACGCCGATGACGAACCAAGGTCCCGCTCAGTCTGGGCACCAGCCGCGTTGGTTCTAAACCCAATCGTGGATGGCTTTCAGCTCACTAAAGTGCTAATGGACGGTGGCAACGGGTTGAACCTCATCTACGAGGACGCGCTCAATAAAATGCAAATGGAAAGGAGTCGCATTGAGCAGAGCAATACACCCTTCAGGGGGATCATCTCCAGCAGGGAAGCAAGATGCTAAGGAAAAATTAAACTGGATGTGGTATTCGGCACACCAGAAAACTACAGGTCCGAGGAGATAATCTTCCAGGTGGCCACGTTCAACAGCGGATATCACGCCCTGTTAGGGTGAGATGCATTCACACGCTTCAAGCTATACCTCATTACGGGTATATGAAGCTCAAAATGCCTGGGCCCAATGGTGTTATCACTATCTCCAGTGATCCGAACATAGCACTCCGCGCCGAAAATAAAACCGCATCCCTAGCCCTTGAGGCACTGTCTGAGGCCCTGGCGGCCGAGGAACTCACTGCTTTGTGTTCCACAATGGATAGGAACGACATAATTCTAGATAAAAGGCCTAAATCCACCTCTTTCAAACCAGCGGATGAAATAGTCAAATTTCAAGTCTACCCGATGGATCCCAAGAAAATAGCTTCCATTGGGGCATAGCTGGACCCAACGGTCGATGCCGCTTTACACGCATTCTTGCGCGAGAAGTGGGACATCTTTGCCTAGCACCCCTCGGACATGCCAAGAATCCCACGCGCGCTGGCCGAACATAGTCTCAATACTGAAGGGATACAAGCCGTTCAAGCAAACGCTCCAGCAATTTTCTGAACCCAAGCGACAGGCTATGGGGGAGGAGCTAGCCAAGCTACTCGAAGCCGGGTTTATCAGAGAGATCAAACATCCGGACTGGCTAGCAAACCTGGTCATGGTACCAAAGAAGGATAAATCATGGCGCATGTGTGTCGATTTCAAAGACCTTAACAAGGCATGCCCTAAGCACCCATTCCCACTACCTCGCATTGATCAAATTATCGATGCAACCGCGGGACACGATTCACTGTGTTTCCTCAACGCATACTCCGGATACCATCAAATTAAGATGAAGGAATCCGACCAAGGCGCAACGGCATTCATCACCTCGTACGGGCCTTTCTGCTTCAACACTATACCACCAAAGAAGGATAAATCATGGCGCATGTGTGTCGATTTCAAAGACCTTAACAAGGCATGCCCTAAGGACCCATTCCCACTACCTCGCATCGATCAGATTATCGATGCAACCGCGGGACACGATTCACTGTGTTTCCTCAACGCATACTCCGGATACCATCAAATTAAGATGAAGGAATCCGACCAAGGCGCAACGGCATTCATCACCTCGTACGGGCCTTTCTGCTTCAACACTATGCCTTTTGGGCTCAAGAACGCCGGCGCCACCTACCAACGCATGATTCAAACATGCCTGGAAAAGCAAATCGGCAAGACCGTGGAGGCATATGTAGACAACGTAGTCATCAAAACCAAGTATGTTGAATCATTGGTGGACGACTTACGCCTTACATTCGACAACCTCCGAACATATGACATAAAGCTCAATCCGGAAAAGTGCGTTTTCGGCGTCCCAGCCGGCAAACTACTCGGGTTCATTGTTTACAATAGAGGAATTAAAGCAAACCCAGCCAAAATCCGGGTCCTGCCACAATTGGCAAAAACAAACTGACCTTAAGCAGGTCCAAAAACTAGCCGGGTGCGTGGCAGCTTTGAGCCGTTTTATCTCCAGATTGGGAGAAAAGGCATTGCCATTGTATCGCCTGCTCCGACGCACCGACCACTTCGTGTGGATGGACGCTCCAACAACCGGACTGAAGGAAAAAAATTTGTTAGCAAGCAACCCCATCCTGGACGCACCTAACGTTGGTGAACCAGTGTTGCTCTACATATTGGCAACTCACCAGGTGGTTAGTGCGGTACTCGTCGTTGAACGAGAAGAGGAAGGGCATAAATTCCTAACTCAAAAACCAGTATACTACGTATCGACGGTCCTCACACCATGAAAATCCTGATACCCGCATTATCAGAAGATAGCATATGCGGTCTTTATGGCATCCTGCCAGTTGCGGCACTACTTTCAAGAGTGCTCGATCACGGTGGCTTCAGAGGTACCACTCAATGATATTATAAACAACTGGGACGCCACCGACTGGATCCCCAAATGGGCTATTGAGCTCTTACCATTTGAAATAACATACAAACCACGCCGAGCAATTAAATCTCAGGTGTTGGCCGACTTCGTCGCCGAATGGACAGAGGCCGAACTCACTAAAGAGTACGACATGTATTCCAACTGGGTAATGCACTTTGATGGCTCTAAAATGCTAGCCGGACTTGGGCTTGGTTGATGTCTACTACGCAACCTTCTTCTTGTAGACGTTGTTGGGCCTCCAAGTGCAGAGGTTTGTAGGACAGTAGCAAATTTCCCTCAAGTGGATGACCTAAGGTTTATCAATCCGTGGGAGGCGTAGGATGAAGATGGTCTCTCTCAAACAACCATGCAACCAAATAACAAAGAGTCTCTTGTGTCCCCAACACACCCAATACAACGGTAAATTGTATATGTGCACTAGTTCGGCGAAAAGATGGTGATACAAGTGCAATATGGATGGTAGATATATGTTTTTGTAATCTGAAAATATAAAAACAGCAAGGTAACTAAAGATAAAAGTGAGCATAAACGATGTTGCAATGATAGGGAACAAGGCCTAGGGTTCATACTTTCACTAGTGCAAGTTCTCTCAACAAGGATAACATAATTGGATCATATTACTAGCCCTCAACATGCAACAAAGAGTCACTCCAAAGTAACTAATAGCGGAGATCAAACGAAGAGATTATGGTAGGGTACGAAACCACCTCAAAGTTATTCTTTCTGGTCGATCTATTCAAGCGTCCGTAGTAAAATAACACGAAGCTATTCTTTCCGTTCGATCTATCATAGAGTTCGTACTAGAATAACACCTTAAGGTACAAATCAACCAAAACCCTAATGTCACCTAGATACTCCATTGTCACCTCAAGTATCCGTGGGCATGATTATACGATATGCATCACACAATCTCAGATTCATCTATTCAACCAACACAAAGAACTTCAAAGAGTGCCCCAAAGTTTCTACCGGAGAGTCAAGATGAAAATGTGTGCCAACCCCTATGCATAGATTCCCAAGGTCACGGAACCCGCAAGTTGATCACCAAAACATACATCAAGTGGATCACGTGATATCCCATTGTCACCATAGATAAGTACATGCAAGACATACATCAAGTGTTCTCAAATCCTTAAAGACTCAATCCGATAAGATAACTTCAAAGGGAAAACTGAATCCATTACAAGAACATAGAGGGGGAGAAGCATCATAAGATCCAACTATAATAGCAAAGCTCGTGATACATCAAGATCGTACCATCTCAAGAACTAGAGAGAGAGAGATCAAACACATAGCTACTGATACATACCCTCAGCCCCGAGGGTGGACTACTCCCTCCTCGTCATGGAGAGCACCGGGATGATAAAGATGGCCAGCGGAGAGGGATTTCCCCTTTGGCAGGGTGCCGGAATGGGGTCTAGATTGGTTTTCGGTGGCAACAGAGGCTTTCGGCGGCGGAACTCCCGATCTAGGTTACTTTCCGGAGGTTTTAGTGTTTATAGGAATTTTTGGCGTAGGTCTCACGTCAGGGGGGTCCCCGGGCTGTCCACAAGATAGGGGGGCGCTCCCAATGGGGGTGGGCGCGCCCCCACCCTAGTGGACAGCCCGTGACTCTCCTGGCCCAACTCTTTTACCCCGGGGGCTTCTTTTGGTCCATAAAAAATCATTAAAATTGGCACATCAATTGGACTCCGTTTGGTATTCCTTTTCTGTAAAACTTAAAAACAAGGAAAAAACAAAAACTGGAACTGGGCTCTAGCTTAATAGGTTAGTCCCAAAAATCATATAAAAGTGTGTATAAAAGCCCATAAAACATCCTAGAAGGATAATATAATAGCATGGAACAATCAAAGATTATAGATACGTTGGAGACGTATCAAGCATCCCCAAGCTTAATTCATGCTCGTCCTCGAGTAGGTAAATGATAAAAACAGAAGTTTTGATGTGGAATGCTACCTAACATAATTCTCAATGTAATTCTCTTTATTGTGGCATGAATGTTCAGATCCGAAAGATTCAAGACAAAAGTCTATGTTGACATAAGAATAATAATACTTCAAGCATACTAACAAAGCAATCATGTCTTCTCAAAATAACATGGCCAAAGAAAGTTATCCCTACAAAATCATATAGTCTCGCTATGCTCCTTCTTCATCACACAAAATATTCATATCATGCACAACCCCAGTTTCAGCCAAGCAATTGTTTTCATACTCATTTTTTTCCAAACCTTTCAACTTCCACGCAATACATGAGCGTGAGCCATGGATATAGCACTATAGGTGGAATAGAGTGGTGGTTGTGGAGAAGACAAAAAGGAGGAAGATAGTCTCACATCAACTAGGTGTATCAATAGGCTATGGAGATGCCCATCAATAGATATCAATGTGAGTGAGTTGGGATTGCCATGCAACGAATGCACTAGAGCTATAAGTGTATGAAAGCTCAACAAAAGAAACTAAGTGGGTGTGCATCCAACTTGCTTTCTCATGAAGACCTAGGGCATTTGAGGAAGCCCATCGTTAGAATATACAAGCCAAGTTCTATAATGAAAGTTCCCACTAGTATATGAAAGTGACAAAACAAGAGACTCTCTATCATGAAGATCATGGTGCTACTTTGAAGCACAAGTGTGGAAAAGGATAGTAGCATTGTCCCTTCTCTCTTTTCTATCTTTTTTTGGAGGGGATTTCCCTTTTTTTAGCCCCTCTCTATTCTTTTGGGGTCATCTCTTTTTTTGGCCTTTATCTTTTTTGTTTTGTTTCCTCACATGGGACAATGCTCTAATAATGAAGATCATCACACTTTTATTTACTTACAACTCAAAGATTACAACTCGAAGCTAGAACAAAATATGACTCTAAGTGAATGCCTCCGGCGGTGTACTGAGATGTGCAATGAATCAAGAGTGACATGTATGAATGAATTGTGAATGGTGGTTTTTCCACAAATACGATGTCAACTACATGATCATGCATGGCAATATGACAATATGAAGCGTGTCATAAGAATGGAACGGTGGAAAGTTGCATGGCAATATATCTCGGAATGGCTATGGAAATGCCATGATAGGTAGGTATGGTGGTTGTTTTGAGGAAGGTATATGGTGGGTGTATGGTACCGGCGAAAGTTGCGCGGTACAAGAGAGGCTAGCAATGGTGGAAGGGTGAGAGTGTGTATAATCCACGGACTCAACGTTAGTCATAAAGAACTCATATACTTATTGTAAAAATCTACGAGTTATCAAAACAAAGTATTCAACGCATGCTCCTAGGGGAAGGGTTGGTAGGAATTAACCATCGCGCGATCCCGACCTCCACACAAAGGATGACAATCAATAAATACCTCATGCTCTAACTTCGTCACACAGCGGTTCACCATACGTGCATGTTATGGGAATCACAAACTTTAACACAAGTATTTCTTGAATTCATAATTACCCCGCTAGCATGACTCTAATATCACCATCCTCATATCTCAAAACAATCATCAAGTGTCAAACTTCTCCTATCATTCAATGCACTTGTATGAACGTTTTTACTATACCCATCTTGGATGCCTATCGTATTAGGACTAGTTTTATAACCAAAGCACATTACTATGCTGTTCTAAAAGACTCTCAAAATAATATAAGTGACGCATGAGAGTTATTCTATTTCTTCAAAATAAAACCACTGTTGTGCTATAAAAAGATATAAGTGAAGCACTAGAGCAACCAACAAACTACTCCAAAGGATATAAGTGAAGATCAATGAGTAGCTGAATAATTATGTAACTATGTGAAGACTCTCTAACATTCAAGAATTTCAGATCTTGGGATATTATTAAAACAGCAAGCAAAATAAATTAAAACAAAATGACGCTACAAGCAAAACACATATCATGTGGTGAATAAAAATATAGCATCGAGTAAAGTTACCGATAGACGAAGACGAAAGAGGGGATGCCTTCCCGGGGCATACCCAAGCTTAGGCTTTTGGTTGTCCTTGAATTTTACCTTGGGGTGCCTTGGGCATCCCCAAGCTTAGGCTCTTGCCACTCCTTATTCCATAATCCATCGAATCTTTACCCAAAACTTTAAAACTTCACAACAGAAAACTCGTAAGCTCCGTTAGTATAAGAAAATAAAACCACCACTTAGGTACTGTTGTGAACTCATTATAAATTCATATTGGTGTAATATATACTGTATTCCAACTTATCCATGGTTCATACCCTCCGATACTACTCATAGATTCATCAAAATAAGCAAACAACACATGGAAAACAGAATCTGTCAAAAACAGAACAATCTGTAGCAATCTGTAACTTTCGAATACTTTTGTAACTCTAAAAATTCTAAAATAAATTGGTGGACATGAGGAATTTGTCTATTAATCATCTCCAAAAAGAATCAACTAAAAATCACTCTCCAGTAAAAAATGGTAGCTAATATCATGAGCGCTAAAGTTTCTGTTTTTTACAGCATGATCGCATAAACTTCACACAAGTCTTCCCAAAGGTTCTACTTCGCACAAACACTAATTAAAACACGAAACCACATCTAAACATAAGCTAGATGCAATATTTATTTCTAAACAGAAGCAAAAGCAAATAAGATTAAATTGGGTTGCCTCCCAACAAGCGCTATCGTTTAACGCCCCTAGCTAGGCATGATGATTTCAATGATGCTCACATAAAAGATAAGAATTGAAACATAAAGAGAGCATCATGAAGAATATAACCAGCACATTTAAGTCTAACCCACTTCCTATGCATAGGGATTTTGTGAGCAAACAATTTATGGGAACAATAATCAACTAGCATAGGAAAGCAAAACAAGCATAGCTTCAAAATTTTAAGCACATAGAGAGGAAACTTGATACTATTGCAATTCCTACAAGCATATGATCCTCTCTCATAATAATTTTCAGAGGCATCATGAATGAATTCAACAATATAACTATCACATAAAGCATTCTTTTCATGATCCCCAAGCATATAAATTTTATTACTATCCACATAAGCGAATTTCTTCTCATTTGGAATAGTGGGAGTATCATAAGAGACTTGAATACTATAGATTGTTTCCACATTAAAGGAGTAATGTTGAGAAAAAGGGTAGTCATAATCATGACAAGTTTTATAAATATAATCATCACTACTTTTTATAGCATAAGTGTCATCACAATAATCATCATAAATAGGAGGCATGTTATCATCATAATAGATTTGCATATCAAAATTTGGTGGACTAAAAATATCATCTTCATTAAACGTAGCATCCCCAAGCTTGGGACAAACATTAATTGCAGCAATTATATTCTCAAACATGTCATCCTCATAAAACATAGCATCCCCAAGCTTGGGCCTTTTCATATCATAAGCATAATCACTCTCATCGTTAATAGTATGGATAGCACCGATAGTATAGCAATTATCATCATCACAATGAGTAATAGGAGCAAAATCATTTGGGAGGGATACCTTTTTATCTTTGCTTCTCCGTCTTTTCTTTTTCTTCTTCACATTAAGTATGGGTTTAATCTTCTTTTTGGAGCTCCTTATTAATGAGATTGGTAGAATAGAAGGCTCCTCCTCGTTACCTGATTCATCATAAGAAAGAATAGGAGGATATTGGGAAATCTCTTCCCCTTCATTAGTATTCGCTTCATCTTCTATTTGTTTTCTTGAATTTATGTAATTGGCAATATAAGGATTTTCAATGCAATTCACATCACAATACATATAAATTTCCTCTAGATCAAAATCAAGAACTTTATCAAGAACAAATTCTGAAAGATCCTTAGTTAAACGTTTCATTTCTTCATAACCCACAAGCAAACTAAGTTCATTATGATGTGCAAGAGAAATCAAGTCATCACAATTTTTGGACACGATTCGATCATGAAACAGTTCACATTGGGGATTTAAATGATCACGTTCATTGCAAAGTTCACAAGGATGGCAAATAAATTTTAAATTTTCAGCACAATCATCTAGCCTCTCTAGGAACCATTTAGTTTCTAAATACTTATTCCTCTTACAAAATCTATCTTCTCTATTTGGTATGTACTTGCAAACTCTATGCACACCACAAAAATCGACATGCTTATATGAGATATTTTCATCATGACTAGTGCAATCATCATTAGTACTATGGATATTCGAAGAATTCACACTAACAATATTGCAATCATGCTCATCATTAAAGTTTTTAGTGCCAAGCATTATATGTAATTCTTCTTCTAGTACTTGACCACAATTTTCCTTTCCATCATTTTCACGAAAGATATTAAAAAGATGAAGCATATGAGGTAACCTTAATTCCATTTATTTGTAGTTTTATTTTATAAACTAAACTAGTGATAAAACAAGAAACTAAAAGATTTGATTGCAAGATCTAAAGATATACCTTCAAGCACTAACCTCCCCGACAACGGCGCCAAAAAAGAGCTTGATGTCTACTACGCAACCTTCTTCTTGTAGACGTTGTTGGGCGTCCATGTGCAGAGGTTTGTAGGACAGTAGCAAATTTCCCTCAAGTGGATGGCCTAAGGTTTATCAATCTGTGGGAGGCGTATGATGAAGATGGTCTCTCTCAAACAACCCTGCGACCAAATAACAAAGAGTCTCTTGTGTCCCCAACACACCCAATACAATGGTAAATTATATAGGTGCACTAGTTCGGAATAGAGATGGTGATACAAATGCAATATGGATGGTAGATATAGGTTTTTGTAATCTGAAAATATAAAAACAGCAAGGTAACTAAAGATAAATGTGAACATAAACGATGTTGCAATGATAGGAAACAAGGCCTATAAAAATAGCAAGGTAACTAAAGATAAATGTGAACATAAACGATGTTGCAATGATAGGAAACAAGGCCTAGGGTTCATACTTTCACTAGTGCAAGTTCTCTCAACAAGGATAACATAATTGGATCATATTACTAGCCCTCAATATGCAACAAAGAGTCACTCCAAAGTAACTAATAGCGGAGAACAAACGAAGAGATTATGGTAGGGTACGAAACCACCTCAAAGTTATTCTTTCTGATCGATCTAATCAAGAGTCCGTAGTAAAATAACACGAAGCTATTCTTTCCGTTTGATCTATCATAGAGTTCGTGCTAGAATAACACCTTAAGATACAAATCAACCAAAGCCCTAATGTCACCTAGATACTCCATTCTCACCTCAAGTATCCGTGGGCATGATTATACGATATGCATCACACAATCTCAGATTCATCTATTCAACCAACACAAAGAACTTCAAAGAGTGCCCCAAAGTTTCTACCGGAGAGTCAAGACGAAAACGTGTGCCAACCCCTATGCATAGATTCCCAAGGTCACGGAACCCGCAAGTTGATCACCAAAACATACATCAAGTGGATCACGTGATATCCCATTGTCACCATAGATAAGCACATGCAAGACATACATCAAGTGTTCTCAAATCCTTAAATACTCAATCCGATAAGATAACTTCAAAGGGAAAACTCAATCCATTACAAGAAGATAGAGGGGGAGAAGCATCATAAGATCCACCTATAATAACAAAGCTCGCGATACATCAAGATCGTGCCATCTCAAGAACACGAGAGAGAGAGAGAGAGAGAGAGAGAGAGAGAGAGATCAAACACATAGCTACTGATACATACCCTCAGCCCCGAGGGTGGACTACTCCCTCCTCGTCATGGAGAGCGCCGGGATGATGAAGATGCACACCGGAGAGGGATTCCCCCTCCGGCAGGGTGCCGGAACGGGGTCTAGATTGGTTTTCGGTGGCAACAGAGGATTTCGGCGGCAGAACTCTTGATCTAGGTTACTTTCTGGAGGTTTCAGTATTTATAGGAATTTTTGGCGTAGGTCTCACGTCAGGGGGGTCTCCGGGCTGTCCACAAGATAGGGGGCGCTCCCAGTGGGGGTGGGCGCGCCCCTCACCCTCGTGGGCAGCCCGTGACTCTCCTGTCCCAACTCTTTTACTCCGGGGGCTTCTTTTGGTCCATAAAAAATCATCAAAAATTGGCCCGTCAATTGGACTCCATTTGGTATTCCTTTTTGGTCAAACTCAAAAACAAGGAAAAACATAAACTGGCACTAGGCTCTAGGTTAATAGGTTAGTCCTAAAAATCATATAAAAGTGTATATAAAAGCCCATAAAACATCCTAGAAGGATAATATAATAGCATGGAACAATCAAAAATTATATATACGTTGGAGACATATCACTGGTGTCGTCTTGACATCCCCCACAGGAGACACAGTTTGTTATGTGCTCTGAATACTGTTTACAGACTCTAACAATGCAGCTGAATACGAGGCCCTATTGCATGGTCTCCGGATGGTCGTCTCCATGGGCATACAACGCCTTGAGGTGCGCAGGGATTTGAACCTCGCAATATCCCAAATAAACGGAGAATTTGAGGCAAAAGATCCGAAGATGGCGGCTTATCGCAATGCCGTACTCAAAATATAAGCTCGGTTCGAGGGTCTCGAGTTTCATCACGTAGCTCGAGAGAGTAATCAGGTCGCAGACATCCTCGCTCGCATGGGCGCTAAACGTGACCCTGTCCCACCCAACACCTTTGTGGAAAGGCTCTTCAAGCCATCCGTGGTGTGGCAGGACGAGAGCGGCAACACTAGTCCAGAGCCGATCATACCCCCCGATTCCGAACACAGTTCCGATATCATCGGAGGCTCGGGTAACGAAATAACACCATCTGCCCACGAGATCATGGCTATAATTGCCCAATGGGCCGAGCCTTTCCTTGCCTACCTTAGCTCCCGAAGGATCAAACCGAGGCCCGTCGCATTGTCCGACGCTCAAAGGCCTACAAAGTTCACAAAGGAGAACTATATAAGAAAAGTACTACTGGAGTCCTTCAAAGATGTATCTCTGAAGAGGAGGGACGGCAGCTCTTGGCTAAAATACACGCTGGTCTTGGCGGCCACCATGCCGTAGCTCGGGCCCTTGTAAGTAAGGCCTTCCACGCAGGCTTCTTTTGGCCCATGGCCCGGGCAGTTGCACAGGACCTTGTACAGCGTTGTGTTGGATGCCAGCTTTTCGCTAATCAAAGCCATATGCCGCCCACTTCCCTAAGAACAATCCCCATCACTTGGCCCTTTGCGGTCTGGGGGCTCGATATGGTCAGACACCTTAAAGGGGGAAGCCATAAGAAGAAATACTTATTGGTTATGGTCGATAAGTTCACTAAGTGGATATAAGCCAAGCCAGTTAAAACAGCCGAGGTCGGACCTGTGATAGACTTTATATCCGGCGTAGTACACCATTACGGTGTCCCACACAGTATTATAACTGACAACGGCTCTAACTTTACAGCTGACGAGGTGAAAACTTGGTGCGCCAATTTGGGCATCAAGCTCGATTACGCCTCCGTATATCACCCTCATACAAACGGTCAAGTCGAATGGGCTAACGGCATGATAATGAGCGACATCAAACCCAGACTAGTGCGATCTCTGCAAGAGTCAGACAAACACTGGGTCGAGGAACTCGATTCCGTACTCTAGGGACTGCGGAC
Source organism: Secale cereale (assembly GCA_902687465.1). NCBI lineage: Eukaryota > Viridiplantae > Streptophyta > Magnoliopsida > Poales > Poaceae > Secale > Secale cereale. The sequence goes on along the minus strand of LR738715.1, from coordinate 221,087,445 downwards.
ATGCCCAATGCATGACTGGATACACACCTTTTTTTCATGGTGTACGGCGCGGAGACAGACTTGCCTTGTGACATTATTCACGACGCACCTCGAGTGCGCATGTATGAAGAGAGAGAATCCGAGCTCGATCGGCAGGACGACCTAGACGGCTTGGAGGAAGAGCGCGATGTCGCGAAGGCCCGTTCGCATTCTATCAACAGCAGGTTCGACGGTATCAAAGCAGAGAAGTACGGGCAAAGACTTACAATGTCGGGGAACACGTTCTATGCCTACCAGAGAAGAAAAAGGACAAGCTCAAGCCCAAATGGGAGGGTCCCTTTATTATAGATGAAGTTCACACTGGAGGAGCCTATTATCTTTGCAATGCATCAGATAATATCTTGGAGCCAAACTCATGGAACGCGGCAAGGATCCGAAGATTCTACGCCTAAAGTCCAAGCATATACCTTTTTTCCTTTCTTCTTCTTTTCTCCTTTTCACTATTTCCTTTTTTCTCATTTCTATACGACTTTTTAGCGCGTGTTCGGATAAACCGCACACTTGAGGGGTATACATCCTTAAATGTACACACCCCACAATACCTGGGGGCTTCTTTTTACAAGAAGCTTATTATAATTATTTTTTGAGCATGAAGCTCACCCAATATATGTGTCGTCTATGTCTCTTTCCCGCCATTATATGCACCTTTATGACTTAAGTTTTTGCCAAGCTGGGTTGCCTGACTCCTGTGCTTATGCCCTACGTTCCCGCTTGTTCGGCTAGGGCATAAAGGGAGCACCTCTGCGATTGTTACAGCCGGGTTATCCGGACGTGTACCTCAGACGGGTGAAGCCGAAAGCTAGCGTTCTTAAGGGAATGATCGGTCGGCGAGCAAAAAGACGAACTGCCCTTGTTGTAATACAAAACCCCAAACTACAATGTGTACTGTGATTTTTTCGCGTCACAGCTTTGGTATGCACAAAAATCCACATACTGGCACAAGGAAAGGAACCCTTAGTGGAACTATTCTCTCTGGAAGATGTTTCTTACAATCGAATGTAATATAACATAACTCACCGAACACAACTTGTGTGTTCAAGCAATTATGACCGGACTGCCTGGTTTCCGAACATACCTGGGTGCTTACCTAGCGTACAATATACAGAAACACTCCGAACCTAGGGTTTCCGGAGGTCGAAGCAGAAAGTCTGCCATGACAATCGTTTCATGGATGCATCCCATCCTACATCTATTGAAGGCCAAGAGAAGATTGCACAAGCAAAGGCAACAAAGCTAGCAAGTGATTCTGGAGTTCCAAGACCAAGCAAGATCAGCTTAGTTATCTGCTTGAGGCCACTCTGAGGATTGAGAAGAGTTTGGCCAACCTAAATCAGAATCAAGCGAGTCTTGAGAGGATCATTGAGACTAAGTTCTATGATCTAGATGTGAAGGTCACAGAGATCCAAACTAATGTGGAGAAGCTCAAGGAAGATGCTGAGGACAGAGGTACAACCAATGCTTTTGAGATAGTCCCGAGAGGACCAAGATCTTCATTTGTGCCAGTTGTCGAGCCCAGGCCTACACTTTCAGCTCCTACAACCACTGCCATAGTTGTTCCTCCAGTATCAACACCTCCAGTTCCACACACTTTATTGGAAGTGATTGCAGATGCTCTTATCTCCATGCCATCTATGTACACCGGAGCCACCAGCAAGAAGACTTCTTCAGCAGCTCCCGGAGATCGTGCCTAGAGTGTCGTATAGCACTATGCATTTTTGAGCTTTTTGATAACTTGTTGACAAAGGGGGAGAAAGTGTATAGATCATTAGGCTTTGATAGAGAGTGTCTTCCTTCTCTTTGTTGGTTTTTGCTTGCTACTTCATTTGATCGTTTGGTTATTGCTACCATTTTCTTATGTGTGTGAGATACTTTTTGTTCTTGATCATATCATACTATGCTTAATGTGTGCTTATTTGATTGTGTATGATCATTCACTTTGTTATTTTGGTGGTGAGTGCTTATTGCTTAAATCTTATCATTTTGAGGGCTCCACCAAGATGTATGTGACATGGAAGAGTAACCCATGATCCTAATCGATTGTGCATTTGCTTTCAAAAGCAAATCTTAAATAATGCACAAATTAGGGGGAGCTCTTGCTAATCCCTAGGTGGTTTTGGTCATTAATAAAAACATATAGCTCATTGAACTAATATCCTTTCAAGATAAATATTTCAGGAAGTTCAATGGTTGGCATGGCATGGATTAGAAATGTGGACCCCTCAAAATGCTAAGGACAAAGATTGGCAAAATCTCAAGACTCTACATTTTCATTTTAGTGATCCAAGATCACATTGAGTCCATAGGAAAGCCAATACTATTAAAAGGGGATGAGGTGTTGCTTAATGGGTTACATGCTCAAAATGCTTAGTGATATGCTCCAAATCCCTCAACCACTTTCTCATTTCCACATATGTCCTAAACCTAAAAGTCAAACTTGGCCCCACCGATTTGATCTATCCGGCGCCACCGAGTTCACTTGACATGGCCACTGCCACAAACCCTAATCAGTTCGGTCTCACTGATAGGGATCTCGGTCTCACCGAGATGGGATTGCAAACTCTTTGTTTCCTCTTCTTAATGTTTCGGTCTAACCGAGATGAGCGAATCGGTCCCACCGAGTTGGCATTGCAAACTCTTTGTTTCCTCTTCGTAACATTTCGGTCTCACCGAGATGAGCGAATCGGTCCCACCGAGTTTGCCTAACCAACACTCTGTTAGCCTATTGCCAAAATCGGTCTCACCGAGTTTGTGTAATCGGTCAAACCGAGTTGAGGTTTTGCCCTAACCCTAACGCATCGATCTCACCGAGTTGATACGGTCGGTCCCATCGAAATGTCTAACGTTCACATTTTGAATTGCTTCGGTCTGACCGAGTTCGTTTATTCGGTCTGAACGAGTTGGTCAAATGTGTGTAATGGCTAGATTTTGTGTGGAGGCTATATACACCCCTCCACCCCTTCTCCATCAGTGAGAGAGCCATTAGAACGTGCCTACACTTCCACTATTCATTTTCTGAGAGAGAACCAGTTGCTCATGTGTTGATACCAAGATATTCCAATCCAACCACAAGAATCTTGATCTCTAGCCTTCTCCAAGTTGCTTTCCACTCAAATATTCTTTCCACCATATATCCAAATCTGCGAGAGAGAGTTGAGTGTTGGGGAGACTATCACTTGAAGCACTAGAGCAAGGAGTTCATCATCAACACACCATTTATTACCTTTTGGAGAGTGGTGTCTCCTAGATTGGTTAGGTGTCACTTGGGATCCTCCGACAAGATTGTGGAGTTGAACCAAGGAGTTTGTAAGGGCAAGGAGATCGTCTACTTCGTGAAGATATACCCTAGTGAGGCAAGTCCTTCGTGGGCGACGGCCATGGTGGGATAGACAAGGTTGCTTCTTTGTGGACCCTTCGTGGGTGGAGCCCTCCGTGGACTCGCGCAACCGTTACCCTTCGTGGGTTGAAGTCTCCATCAACGTGGATGTACGATAGCACCACCTATCGGAACCACGCCAAAAACATATGTGTCTCCAATTGCGTTTGCACTCTCCAACCCCTCCCTTTACCTTCATATGCAATGCTTTACTTTCCGCTGCCACAACTCTAGAATTGCATGTGTAGGAAGATTGCTTGACTTGTGCTAAGTTGCTAAAATCTACCAAAACATAAAATTGGGAAAAGGCTAAGTTTTTATTTGGTCAAGTAGTCTAATCACCCCCTCCCCCCTCTAGACATACTTTCGATCCTACAGCATGACATCATCTTACCGGGTCATATAAAGACCAATGCTATAACTCTTGAAAATATATTCCAACCATCGTATCTGACCGAGATTCAGATCTGAAAGGTGTCAAGATACCTCAAACTCGAGATGCCTGGGAAGAAAAGCTGCGACAGAAATTGACGAGATGACACTGTAAGATTCTCGGGAAATGAACTATGGAAACGAGCTCTAAAACAAGAGTTCAACATTAAATCAATGGGAGGATGATGGGGTGGCTGATGGACTCAATGACAATTGCTCAAGATTTCCAAAAAGATGGATTTCCACAGTCATGTGAACAAGGAGAATATATTTGTCAGATCAAATGACATAATGATGTATACTCGAGGAAAACGTACACAACTAAACATTGGTTGAAAGGTGTGCCTAAAATATGGGCATATGTAGCATGATCAATGTTAGAATGGTGATTCAATAACCATTAGTCTAATAATGATCGACCAATAACTTCAAAGCAATAGGGTTTCTAGAAGTACATAATCAAAGCAGCATCGTTCACTTGTTGGTATCCCAGTTAGAATCAATACAGTGAGCAAGAAAGAATGGTGATGGTGAGAAGTATTACTATACCAAGAATTCTTAAGAGGTGGAGCAATCCTCGCAACATCCTTGACAAAAAAGATAGTAATACTTCAAGGTAGAACATAATACAAACTGGATAGCAGGTTGCATCCATAACATGAACAAGTTTGTGATGACGTGAAGGTAAGGATGTTGTCGATGGTAAGTCAAACTACCAAGGGGCGAGGATGGTACTTATCATCATGAATTTGATTGATATCCTGGAATGAGTCAAAATGTTGATGATGATCACGACAAATTTTGTCGATAGGCTCCACGAAGAAGCAATCGGACAACGACTGCATCAAGCAAAAGTACTGATGCAGTGAAAGCTTATTGGATCCACAGATACGACACCAACTCGGGATCTAGCTAGCTGTTCGAGGTGGAACGATATGACGAGGAAGATCGACGTAAGCTTAGCTCATCGCCAAAAATTGTGCTTCGGGAAGAAGGACCATGTAGCACAATTAAAATCGGCGTGATAATGATGTACCCGAGCAGGCTAGGAATGACGTGATCAAGTTCAAACTCGTAAGTAATGAAGGTTACCAAGAGTTGTTTAATCTCGGTGTGGACTCGATTCAGTTATCGGTGTCTTTGAGTATTTAATAACTCAGAGCCGTGATTTTTTTTGGAATTAGTGAGAATGTAGTACTTGATGAAGAACTCATAAGAAGTTATGCAGTTATGTGATAATCTCGAGATACCAGGGGGTAATACTCGACGACATATCAAAGTAGAGGTTAGACTGGGGTATTGCTCTGCAGAAGACAAGTGCTTAAACTTGCACGAGAAATGGTATTCAAAGGAGAACATGGTCGGAACCACGATTGCAAAAGGCCAGATCCCATATGTAAGATGAACCTATACCAAGAGAATAATTAATTTAAGAGAAACATTAATGATAAGATCTACATCATGTCCATGAGCATGAACCTTTCATTCACTTCTCTATTAAAATGATTTGAGTGCGAAGACCTACCTGGTGAACTACCATAGGAGTATGAACCTTGGAAAACTTTCGGGTTCACACAAATTAAGGAAGGCATAGGTTCAATCCATCGGGGAATCTTAGGAACATATACCACAACTTCCGGAATAATTTATACAAGCTCGAAAGCAGAGCATGGTTGTCAAAGCAGAGGATACAATTCTCCAAGAGCATGAGACACGATTTATCAAAAGACATTATGTATCAGGGAAGAACTCACAAGGTGATTAAATATGAAGGACACTATCGGATAATTATCCAATAATGGATCTGGCGATCCTTAAGGGAGCTGATGTGAGTATCGATACTCAATCCAATGATGAAAGAATGCAAAGGCATCATATTATGGAAACTTCTGAATAACCCAATGCTTAAATACGAAGAAATTATGATTTCCAAAACGAAGGATCAGAAGCAAACACTCTGATTAAGGATGGGTAAGTTGAATAGACTTAGGGGTATAGTCGACGGTAATTTGATTGGCCGAGAACCAGCTCCTGTTCAAAATGACATCTGAGCTGAAAGGATGAATTCTAGGATTCATCTGAGGATTGCAAGCAATCGCAACATATAGAATCAACGGGCTGAAAATGATAATGACAAAGGATGTCAATAAGATTACTAGCCTTATGAGATTAACCATAATGTAAGCAAGCAAGAATTTCAAGAGCAATAGGTTGTTGAGGATTTTTGGAAGATCAAATGGTATTTCAAAGACTTTTGTGAAATACATGAATCAATCGGGGATGAGCGGATACTCGGTAAATGCGAGAGATTATCCGTAGAGGTATTCATGTGGCAAGGAACTGCAAGGCAGTAGGCACAAAGTATTCTCGGAACGATAAAGAGAATTTCAGTGTATCTTGTAATAACAAGATCAACGGGGAATGATTGTAAGAAAGGCAAGTGTACATGGTCATCCATAGTTGTTTATCGATGGAAGGGAATTGCATAAGCAATGGCAAAAAGTCTCGAGAGAACATCGTAGAGTATCTTCAGAATCTTCTGCTGCAGCAGGCGGTCATCTGTAATAAGGGGCTTTCCGGGTGGATGTGATCACGAGATCCTAATGTTAGAGTTAGCAAAACCTTTAAATCGAAGAGAAGGGAGATCAGAATCCCAGAGTAAAGACGGGGAATAAAAGATCCTAACGACCACCCAATGGCGACGTGGGCCCGTATGCCTCACGGCCATGTTAGTGAAAGTTTTTCAATGACTAGACTCAATTCGGCCAAGGAGTTGGAAAGGGGGATTCCTACAGGCGGTCGGCTCTGATACCAACTTGTGACGCCCCCAATTTGACCGTACGCTAATCATGCATGCAAATGTGTACGACCAAGATCAGGGACTCATGGGTAGATATCACAACACAACTCTAGACACAAATTAAAGATCATACAAGCTTCATATTGCAAGCTAGGGGCCTCGAGGGCACGAATACATAAGCACGGTCATAAACGAGTCAGCGGAAGCAACAAAATCTGAGTACAGACATAAGTTAAACAAGGTGCCATAAGATGGCTAGCACAAACATGGGTACGGATCGAAGAGGCGCTGGCCTCCTTCCTGGAATCCTCCTAAACTACTCATGTTTATTGACAGACTCCACGTAGTAGTAGGCTCCGACGGGGTAGTAGTAGTCGTCGACAGTGGCATCTGGCTCCTAGGCTCCACCATCTGGTTGCATCATCCGAGAAGAAGGGAAAGGGGGGAGGGGGAGCAAAGCAACCGTGAGTACTCATCCAAAGTACTCGCAAGCAAGGATCTATACTACATATGCAATGGTATCTGTATAAATGGGTAATATTTGTGGGCTAAACTACAAAATGCCAGAATAAGAGGGGGAAAGCTAGGCCTATCGAAGACTACGCTTCTGGCAGCCTCCATCTTGCAACAGTAGAAGAGAGTAGTTCGTAAGTTCACCAAGTAACATCGTATAGCATAATCCTCCCCACGTCGCCCTGTGGGAAAGCGATCACCGGATTGTATCTGGCACTTGAAAGGGTGTGTTTTATTAAGTATCCGGTTCTAGTTGTCATGAGGTCGGAATACAACTCCGGGTCGTCCTGTTATCGTGGACACGGATATTCGAATAGACTACTTCCCTGCAGGGGTGCACCACATAACCCGACACGCTCGATCATCTCTGGCCGGACACACTTTTCGGGGTCATACCCGGCCTCGGAAGATCAACACATCGCAGCCCTACCTAGGCCCGACAGAGAGGTCAGCATGCCGGTCTAAATTCTAAGCGCGCAGGGGTCTTGGGCCCATCGCCCTTTGCACTCCTGCACGTTGCGTGGGCGGCCAGAAGCAGACCTAGCTTCTCCTAATAACAGAGCAGGCGTTTCAGTCCAATTCGACGCACGCCGCTCAGTTGCTGACGTCTGGAAGGCTTCGGCTGATACTACGCTGTCGCTTACCCATATCTTGTCCCGCGTGGCAGTCAGTGCGTATAAGGCCAACAACCGAGCTCAGATCAAATATCCAAACTCATTAAGCGTGTTATTATGAAATAACCGCGGACAACGACCAGGGACCAGCCCACCTCTCTACTGGGTGTCTCAACCTGCCATGTCGCTCCGCCACAAAGAATCACTTGGGGGTCGTCAGGAACCCAGGCCCACCATTACCTAGATGGAACCACCTATCCTTTCAGCCCCCACATCGGAATCACTTGCGGGGACTCTACGAGCCGACCCGACTTTTGTCACATCATGTATCATGTAAAGTATGTATTTAGTATATACCCGTGGTCATCACCCGAAGTGATCACGACCCAATAGTATAGCATGGCATACGGACAAGAATGTGGGGCCACTGATGGAATACTAGCATCCAATACTAAGCATTTAGGACATCAGGTAAATGTATCAACAATTGTAGCAACAATGACAGGTTATGCAACATAATAGGAGCTATCGAATCATCAACAGTAGCAAACCTAATGCAAGAACAAGGGAGAAGAGAATGGACGATATCTAGTGATCAAGGGGGGTCAGCTTGCATGGAATCTCGACAGAGTAGGACGAGTCATCAACACCGTAGTCGATCGGGGCAGCAGCTCTCGCGTTAGTCTTGAAGTCTACTGGAGAGAAGAGGGGGAGAAACCATAAATACAATGCAAATAGATGCATGGCATGGCAATAAACGATGCTAGGTGTGCCCTAACGCGGTACTTGGCGGTACTGGCGAAGGGGGAGAATATCCGCGAAAGTATTCCCGATGTTTGGCTTTTTCGAACAGATGAAACGGAGGGGGGCGGCTGCATGCTCGCTATGCTAGGGATGTGTGGCGGACGAACAAACTGCGTATTCGGATTCGGCTCGTCGTTCTGAGCAACTTTCATGTACAAAGTATTTTCATCTGAATTACGGGTTATTTTATATTGATTTTCAAAGTGTAAACAATATGTGAATTATATTTATTTTAATTAATTCGAAATTAGCACTATGGCGTCAGCATGACATCAGCAGGGTCAATGGTTAGGTTTGATTGGGTAACTGGTCAAAAGGGGCGGTGGGCCCCACTGTCATACCCCTAGCTAATTAAGTAGATTTTAGTTTAAACTAGTTATAATCATTAGGCTAATTAAGCAATGTTAATTGAGTTAATTAAACAATTAATTAATCATTATTTTTATTTAAATAATTTTTTGTTTCTTTTTTTCTCAAAGGGGGCGGGCCCCACGGTCAGTGGCATAGGGCCACAGGCGTTGGGCGAAACGAGCACGGGCGCGCGGGAGCCGACGCCTGTGCATGGAGGCGGCTGCAGGGAGGGTGGTCGTCGGCGGGCGCCGTGGGGCGGTCGGCTGACCGAGGCCCAGATGGGGGTTAGGGGCTTTTTATTCTTTTGTTGTTTTCATTTCTGTTGTTTTGCTTTCCTTTTTCTTTTTTACATACCTTATTTCTTTCCTGTTTTATCTTGGTTTATATTTACTTTAGTTTTAATAAAATACTAAAGTTATACCTAATTTAGTATATTTAATTATGTCACATTTCGCATTTTATTTTTAATGTTTGATAACTTGTGTTGATTGCCTTTAATTCAAATTCAAATTTGAAATGTTTTAAACTAACGCGAGATTAGCAACAGTAACCGAGATGACGTAGCATCCATAGTAGTGGATTACTATAGCTTGATTATCCGGGTGTGACAAGGACAAGCTCCCTTCGCTACCCATATGGGTGCCGACATCATGCAACGGACTAGAGAAGGTAAGGGCGCGCATGTGGTGGCGAAGGCGGGGACTGCGTGAGAGGAGTTGCGGTGGCCCCGGGTCATACACTGACCAGCACGACACCTCTGAAAGCTCTGTCTCGACGTCCTCCCCGTCGACATTGTCGTTGGAGCCCTCGCTCTCCTGGGATATCAGCACAACACAGGAAGACGATGTCCACAAGGAGGACAATGACAGGAGGGATGTCCACTCACGGTTGCGTGTGTAGTGACGAGTTGTCCTGGTGGCATCAGGAGTCGGATGCACCGCATGATCCAGCGTCACGCGGACTGCTCGGATGAGAAGTCATAGAGGAGCCACGATGCCCGTGACCTCGCACACGGCTCAGCCCAAACATCCTCCTCCTTGGTGCGGCTCAAGGGAGTACGGATCATCTAACTTAGAGAAGGAAAATCATGGTGCTATAGTACTAGCCTAGTTAAAATGCATAAGGAAAGTTAGGGACGGTTAGCAGGTTGTTATGTTTTGATATTGATGGTGTATACTGTAGATATAAATAATTTAAAATTAATTTTATTGCACCAGCAATTTGTTTGTACTCCCTCCGTTTCTTTTTAGTCTGCATATAAAATTTGGTCAAAGTCAAACTTTGTAAAGTTTGACTAACTTTATGTTAAAAAAATATATATCAACAATCACAATGTGAAATCAATATTATTAGATGCATCATGAAATTAATTTTCATACTGTATAGTTTTATTATTGTATATGTCTATATTTTTATATATATAATTGGTCAAACTTTGTGTAGTTTAACTTCAAACAAATCTTATATGCGAAGTAAAAAGAAACGGATGGTGTATGTAATTAGTATAAATGAACATAGTATATTCGTAATTTGCAAATTAATTTAACTCATATCACCCTTTAATCGTATGGGATGAAAGAAGTGAAGTTAGGGTATTGTATGTTCTCTAACTTTCCTTCTAATATCCATTTCCATCGCAAGGGGTGAAAAATGACTAGGGTTTTCTGTGGTTACCCATCGCAAAGGGTGACAACAGTAAACAGCCTGCTAACTACGTACTCGCAATCTCTAACTTCCCTTCTACATTTCTGTGACTTTCTTCTCTATGTTAAGAGGATCCGCTTCCGGAGTGAGTGTGTGTAAAGCATATATACAAGGATGGGGCCAGGCTGTTGGGCCTCATTTCATCCCCACAAAAAATGAGGTTGTGCGCTATGTGGAGATGAAATGAGGACAAACTCATTTCAACCGCACATACTCTAGTCTAGTTTATTTTGACAAGCACCTTTCTACGCACCTTGCATTGTAAGTACGTGATCTTAACCGGCAGGGTAAATAAAAGTCAACAAGAAGATAGCAACAGCCTTTGGATGCATAAACATCACAGAGGAAGGAACTGGGAACACATCATGTACAGAAACTCTCGGCAGGGCTAAACAGCTCGTCCCCGATTCCATGGGTTTTTAGTTAGTACTACCGCCTAGTAACATTATGTTAAGAACTGAAGCTCATGTCATGTTACACCATGGCATCCATTTCATCGCTGCCGCCGCCACGCCACACGTCGCTCACCTGGTGCTTGCAGATCGGGCATGTTCCTTGTTGGCGCAACCATGGATCAATACAGTTCACATGGAACTGCAAAACATAGATGGGTGGTCGAGTAAATCTTGCAGGCTCATCTCATCTCACACACAAGATTAATAGCAGGCTAGCAGCATGTACGACATCAGCAATTCAGAGTAGTGCAGAAATACATACAAAAGGGAGTGTCCAACCAAGTGAAAGTGTGGAACAGCTAATCTACAATATTTGTATATGATATCTCTGTAAGCCATGAGGTAAAACTTTCATGTTTGTTGCTTCACTGTAATCATGGATAAACTGCGCAAAATGCACCAGCAACCAGCACAAAACACAGTTTTGGATTCCTAAGATGCTTATAGGAAATTGGCCAACAGTATGTCAACTAGGTTACTCTATCACAGTACTACAGTTTGCAGGTATTACACATTATCATATCATGACAGTAATTGAAGTCCTCTACTGTCAAAATGAAGAAAACAACTGCAAGATGATCAGTATGATAATTACCTGATGCAAGCATGGCAGGCTTCTCAATAGATCACCCGCAACAACTTGCTCTAAGCAAACACTGCACGTCAACTCATCCTCTATCATTTTGCTAGTTGCATATGCATCTTGCTTTTTCTGTACAGCAAAAGCAAACATGAAATACCGAAAACAAGAAGTACTGGGTACCATGGTGGCACAGTCCAGAGCATGCATGTGCTTGCGTACACGCTTAATTAAAACAAAAAGGCCACAACAATTTGCTGTGTGATTGTTATGGTATTACCACGGCTGACCATACTAAAATTCCCAAGAGTGTAACTGTCAAGCTGAGGCTACACTGCTTGTTGTCTAGCCATACCAAAATGGAAATAGATATATAATGGATTTATACAAGAAATATTAAAGGAACATTATTCATTACCTCCTTGCCGGATTCAGGAGAAGAAACCAATGGTTCAGATGGGCCATCACTACTGAATCAAAGAAAAAAAGAGTTAGCTACATGCTGTACAAGCAGGCAATTATACATTGTTGGTTACATTTTTCATAGAGGAACTCAGTAGGCAAGCCTCAAACTGCGCTATAATTGGTCGGTTACATGCTGAAGAAAGAAAGAACTTAAAATCAGTTTGCTTTGGCCATAATACATCATAAAAAGATAATTAATCTTGCCTTTTTCGAGAAGGGGTGCTCCTCTGCTGCGCCTGAAATTTGTATCTGAAAACAGGCAAAGTATTTATTTCTTCTTCAGTCATGGAAGGAGCATGTGGGCTATTGTCGGTATCTAGCGCTCTGAGAGCATCATAATCTGCAAGCAAAATATCCAACAATGGTATTATGTTTGCACGAAACAGTAAAACAGCAAGCAGAGCGAAGAAAACTTATCAGTGTACCTAAATCATCAAACTCGCGGTCAAGCAGAGCAAGTTGGAGCCTAAGGCTTTGCAACCGGCCTCTCGAAGCAAGGGCTATGGTTGGCGGGACATGCACCCGCAACTCTGTGCGTCCAAGGAAGCCATTGCCGTCTGCAGCATGAGCTTGAGACTGCGCTTGAAGCTGCTGGCATGTAGCGTACATCCTAAGGCTGGTGGCCAATAGGAACACACCTAAGACCATCCAAAGCTACAAAAAGAGACAGTTCCGAGCAATCCGACAAAAGTTATGAAATTACTCTATGAAGCTTCATAAGCATACAAACACATGCATAACCACATTGTGCATGAACAACTAACCAAAAAGTTTGGAGACATCTGGTGCGAGCTCAGTACCATGAACAAAACAAGAACTGGCCAAGGAAAAAAACACTAATTGTTAACAGCTTAAAGATAACTGGTTGTGACTGGTTGTACACACAACGCACCCACATTACCAGTTACAAGAAAAGCTAAGGAATTGCTGTTCACCGGCCGCCCCCCGGCATGAATCCGCTGCACACAAGCACACACGTGAACGGGATCAGATATTGTGAACAGCAAACCTAGTCTAGGTTGAAATGCCGAATCATTTCAGCCGAAATGCACATAACAGAAATTCACCATGGCACGGCGCTCCGTAGCGAACCCTGGGAAGCCACCGGCCTCAATGTCGGCCCTGCTTCCCCGGAACACAAAGCTCATGGTGTCCACCGGCCACCACCACCGCCACTACCACCAGGTGTAAGATGGGTTCCAAAGCAGCGCCTTCCTGCCCCTCGCGGCAACAAAAACTTTGACGAGCCCACGTAGCAGCGCCCACTGAAACCGAAGAGGACACCGAGAATGTAAATCGAACAAGCGGCTGAAAGCGACGCCTCAACCGAAACTGCAATTTCTGGAATCCCGGCGGCCCCGACGCGGAAAACGCCCGGATAACCCTGAAGCTTCCGGAAGCTTCGTCGCGCAGGTGCGCGAATTCAGGGCCCAATCGGGAGAGGCAATCACGGATTCGGGGAAAGGAGCAGGATTTCCAGGAGGCACGTACCTGATCGGAGAGGCCTGTTGAGCCGGCGTTTGCTCGCGCGGACGCGGGTAGCGGCGGGGAATGGGGGAAAGGGGGGAGAGCAGTAGAGAAGAAGAGCTCGAGAGCGAAAAAGGCGTTTTTTTTTATTTTTGGCGGTTTCAGATCGTCTGCGTCGTGTGGTGGAAGGTGCGTGGCCCCATCTTAGACCGTCAACGTGATTTTTTTATTTTTTTTAGGGGAAAGACCGTCCACATGATGATATTGAGGTATGATCTTAGAGCATCTCCAACAGTCGCGCTTAGCGCCGCGCCCAAAAAAACCATATACCGCGCGCGCTTAGGCTGTTTTTCCGCGCCGCGCAGCGCTGGCTCCAGCAGCAGCGCTATAATGCAGCGCGCGCGCCGCTCCAGCGGTGCGCAAAATGCAGCGCGCGCAAAGCACATATACAGTTCAACAAATAGAAGAAAAACGATCAAACAAACAAAATAAATCAACAATAAATAGTTTACAACTGAAACAAATAATTTTATCGTTCAGTACAACAAATAATGCAATAAATAAACACAACCAATAGTTCATGAACAATACAATACATAAAATGCAATGAAATAATGCTTGTAGGTTTTTTGTCGAACACCTTGCGGGCGCGGCGCGGAAGCGAGCCGTCGGGCGCTGTTCCTCGGACGTCGGAGGCGCGCGAGGTCCGGTCGGACTAGGAGGGGGTGGGGCGGAAGCGCAGCGGCGCGGGGAGGCCGGCGAAGCGCCTGAACGGTCACCGGCGGGCGCGGGAGGCGGGCGCCAGCGGAGGCAGACCGGGAAGCGAGTCGCCGGCGGGCGCGGGGGCGGCGCCGGGATAGGCTGGGGAAGAGGTCGCCGGGGGCGCGAGCGGCGGCGGCGGCGCGGCCAGATGGGGAGCGAGCGCGGGAGAGGAACGAGCGCGGGAGAGCCGGCGCGCGGGGTGGAAGAAAGAAGAAATGAGAGTTCGCGCGCGCGCGAGAGTGTGCCGCGCGCTGAAGTGAACGCACCAAATCAACAGCGCGGGATGGGGCATTCACCAGCGCGTCCAACTCGTTTTAGCGCGCGCGCGTTTTTTGCGCGCCCGCTGGAGCTATCCGACGCGTTGCGCGCGCGCTAAAATGGCGTGTTTTGCGGCGCGGCGCTAGTATAGCGCGGCTGTTGGAGATGCTCTAAGCTACTCTAGCAAAATCGTCAAATTCATCTATACTGGGTTTTTTTTTACTGTCGTATGGAGTGCGAACAAAAAAAAAACAGCTATAGCACATTCTTCATGTGCATGAAGCTTCATGGAGGGCAGGGAGGGGTATGAATTCCACACTACAAAACTTTTGGCACTTGGCGGAGGATATTTTCTCTCCAACCCTTCCCTTCACACCATCCTTCCGCCGTCAGCGAGTCTCCCTCGGCACCACGGTTGGACGTTGGTAAGTCAGCATCCCCGTCACAGTTGAACGCTGGCGTGTGCTTATTATCCCCTTCCTATTTCTGACACAATCGATGTCACGACCCGGTCCCGAGAGGGGGCCCGAATCACTGTGCTTTATGTGCCAGTTCCTAGATCAATTGCTGGCACACACAATTGACAAATGAAATACTAAGTAATAGCACATGACATAGTATTACATTGAGATCCGGTCTTTAATACGTTACATACTTATTTGCTCATGGGCCAGCTTACAATACAATCATGCAACAGAAATAATATTCTAGTCTTGTGGTTTCCATCCACACACATGCACCAGTTAAGTATAGCGTCGTAACCCTACTTTGTATCTTTCCTTCGATACGGAAAATCCTGCAACATGACACTTTCCAGCCACACGTTGCAGCCGCAATTTTATCAAGGGCATCGATTAAGGTAGATAGTTGCACATTTTCTTTTTTGTATATGTCAGCGGTATGTTTGGCCCATCCACCAAGGAATCGACACAAGGCGCGAATTCAATTATTCCATCATTGAATGGGCATGTTACCCTGAGGTTGACGCGCCCACACCTTCTTAACTCGGTCATGGAATCCTTCTCTAGTGAGCCATCCCAATTCGAATTTAAACTTTGGAGTGTTAGAGCTTGGAGTTGTTTGATCAAAATCGGATAGCAATGGAGCATGATCCGATAAGGCCTCGCTTCTTTCTAGCGCATGTACCTTGGGATATGGCAAACCAATTTAAACTTGCCCCTCACTTGAATTTTTTTTGTTTATCTTTTTATTTACTGCTGACTCTCAATGAGGGAGTTATTGCCTGACCGGAATTGAAATGTCGCTTACTATGTCATTAGCTCGTATATGTATCGCATAATACAAAAATGATGATCGTAAATCTCTACTAAAGAAGGAGTTGGTAGTCTTGCCTCACTTCCACCAACCCCTCGGCAAACTCTATATTACACCCACGTGCATCTCACAGATGATATTTCGCTCAAGCGCAACCAATTTTGGCAGGCCCATTTGACGTGTGCATTAACTCAATCAAATCGACAATTTCTCAAAACAACTTCATGCATTAACTCATTCAAATCAAATCTAAAAAATCTCAACCCACTCCAAACTTTCCACTACTCATACCCAAATCAAATAAAATCTTACCAAAACATCAACTACAATCAAAGTTGACCGGCCCATTTGACACGTGCGTGCGTTTTTCTTTTTCTTTTTTACTATGTTTCCTTTTTGGTTTCCTTTTTGGTTTAGTTTTTTATATGACCAATAGGTTGATTTTCTCGGTATACTACTAGAATCTGCACATACCTGTATGCCATGATGAGTTGGTAGGGTCACCTCCATTCCGGTTAAACCTCCCCATGATTTTTTTTCTATCCCGCCAATTTATTTAAACAGGTCTTTAGCCCACAAATCTATTCAATCCGGTTTTTATTTGCTAAACTTAGTAATGTTCTTATGGAAACGAATCAATCACGATGATCCTCAATCAATATTTAAATACCAAATCTATGGAAAGAAATCGATATTTGATAACACATGCACATTTATGGAAAGGAATCAATGTCTAATGCATCATGGATACATTCTGAAATTCTTTGATTAAAGAGATTTTAGCTCTTGATATTTTATTATGGTTCTCCATATATCCATTCACATATCACTCTGAGAAAACGTTTTTTGTTGGGAGAAAAAATAAAGGAATAAAAGGAGAGTGATTTATCGGTAAAAAATAAGTCGACAAGGTAGTCTGGTGTGCAAGAAGATTTTGAATATGTATGCGAGATACAGTTAATGTTAAATTACTAAAATATATAGGGATAATTAGATTTATGCCCCTAGTTGTGTCCCACTCGGCTGTTTTACCCCTAATTTCCAAAAGTCACCGGTTCTGTCCACGTCACTTCGCTCCTCTTATGCTTTTGCCCTTTGACCGTTTGACCGTCAGTTTGAAAACTTCATAACTAATTCATACTAAATCAGAAAAATGCAAATAAGATACCAAAATGTTCGGGAAAACATCACATATATGTCAGTCTCATTTGCATTCATGACAAAAGTGTTGGAAAGTGCACAACCGAGTTTTAGCTCTTATGATACTACCATGAATATTAAAATCTAAAAAAATTCAAAAACAAATTTCGTGGCAAAGAATAACAAATGTTTTAAGTGTTTGCCAAGTTTCATCAGGGAATGACATTTGTGGATGATGTGGCAAAAAAACAATTAGCACTCCAAAATAGATTATTTTTTTGCCACGACTTCCACGAATGTCGTTCCCTCATGAAACTTGGCAAGCACTTAAAACATTTGTCATTCTTTCCCACCAATATTTTTTTGAATTTTTTTAGACTTTACTATTCATGCTGGTATCATAAGAGCTAAAACTCGGATGGGCTACCCCGGGAAGAAGACTCGAGGCGCGTGGGGCCGTGGTTCTTGGTACGCGCCATGGGGAACTCCAGCGGTCCCTCCCGAGAGATTCACACCACAACCCAAGAGATGGGTTGGACAGAACCTTAGATCTGGAGGAGGAGAATCCGTGGGTAGGAGATCGTGGTCGGAGGACAGATGAGAGGGTCGGGGTAGTGCCGGAGCACAACCCGACGGCGATGGTGGCTATGTGAAGAGATGGGGGAGAGGGACGGGAGTGAATGGTGTAACTGCCCCCAAATCCCGAGCCCCTCCCCTGTTATATGTGACTGTGGGCGACACGCCGGACATCCGGGGTCCTGGCCCAGATATCCGGCGTGCGGAAGACAGAGAAACAAGGCCAGTGGCCCGGATGTCCGGCCAGGGCTCAGATGTCCGGCCACTGGGAGTGTATGATGGCAGTTTTTGGGCAGCAGAGGAATTTTGCCCAGGGCCCGGATGTCCGGCTGAGGAGCCGGATGTCCGGCTGAGGAGCCGGATGTCCGACCACTGGACAGAAAGATCAGGTAGGGGAAGGTTTTGAAAGGGGTCAATGGATGTAATTTGATATAGACTCCCCCAAGGAGCATTTAGAGATTTAAGGGATGAAATTATAAGTAATCTAAGGCCATACTAAGATGTACAATCAACCCAACAATATTAAGTAAAGGAAGGTTCACAAGCGGTGACCGAGGTCACCATGTTTGAGCATATGAAACATAGTGCCGCAAAGATGTTGACTTTGGGCACGTAGTTATGACTCCATCATGTTAAAGCACCATAGTTCGAGAACCATGATAACTTTGAGAGTGTTGGTTCTATTTATGCATTTATGCAGGGTGAGAGTACTCATGAGTTGAATGTCTCCCCCTAAATGTATGCCTACATCAAGACTAGACATGAAGTTCATGCATGAATGGGTACTAGATTTCACATAATATTGTCAAGCTCCAAGATACCAAGTTCACGCCTAAGTTGACAAAACCAAGCTTCATCCAATGGCTTGGTGAAAATGTCTGCAAGTTGCATATCTGTACCAACATGAGCAATATCAATGTCACCCTTTTCCACATGATCTCTCAAGAAATGATACCTAATGTCAATGTGCTTGGTGCGAAGATGATCTTTGGGATTCTCAGCAATGTTAATGGCACTTTCATTATCACATAGAAGAGGCACATGTCTATAGGTGATACCGCAATCCTTCAAAGTTTGCCTCATCCATAGTAATTGAGTTCCACAACTGGCGGCTGCAATGTATTCGGCTTCGGCGGTGGAGAGGGCAATACAATTTTGTTTCTTCGAGGACCAACTTACCAAAGAGCGTCCAAGAAATTGGCATGCACCGGAGGCGGACTTACAGTTCACTTTGTCACCAGCCCAATCTGCATTCGTGTACCCAATGAGATCAAACTTAGCATCCTTGGGGTACCATAGACCCAACTTTGGGGTGTGAACAAGGTATCTAAGAATATGCTTAACCGCCTTATGATGGCTTTCCCTAGGGGAAGCTTGAAATCTGGCACACATGCATACACTAAACATGATGTCTGGTCTAGATGCACAAAGATAAAGCAATGAACCAGTGATAGAGCGGTAAATAGATAGGTCAAAAGGAGTACCATTTGTGTCTTCAATGAGGAAAATTTTGGTTGGCATGGGTGTCTTACATGGACTAGCATCAGACATGCCAAACTTATCTAGGATATCCTTGAGGTCTTTTGCTTGAGACAAGAAAATTCCTTCTCGAAATTGTTGAATTTGAAATCCAAGGAAGAACTTCAAATCCGCATTGAGTGACATTTCAAAATTCTTGGTCATGGAAGCGGCAAACTTCTTACACAAATGAATGTTAGGAGAACCAAAAATGATGTCATCTACATAGATTTGGCATGAGATCAAATCACCCTTGTGTCTCTTAGTAAAAAGAGTGGGATCGATCACCCCTCTCACAAAGCCATCATCGAGTAAATACTTCTTGAGATGATCATACCAAGCACGAGGTGCTTGTTTGAGGCCATACAAAGCCTTATGAAGTTTATACACATAGTCTTTGTGATCGGGATCAACGAACCCAGGTGGTTGTGATACATATACTTCTTCTTGTAGAGGACCGCTAAGGAAAGCACTCTTCACATCCATTTGATGTAATGTAAAACCATTGAACGTAGCATAAGCAAATAAGATGCGAATAGATTCAAGACGGGCAACGGGAGCAAAGGTCTCATCAAAGTCCAAACAATCAACTTGTGAGTACCCTTATGCCACTAACCTTGCCTTGTTACGGATGATTACACCATTCTCATCTTGCTTGTTCTTGAAAATCCATTTTGTCCCAATGGCATTGTGTTCCGTAGTTGGCCTCTCCACCAGAGACCACACTTGGTTGCATTCAAAACTGTTCAACTCTTCTTGCATAGCAACGAGCAATCGTTGTCCATCAATGTGTCTTGTACCTTGACAGGCTCAACACTAGACACAAACAAGAAGTGAGTGCAAAAGTTTGTCAAATGTTTACGAGTGACTCTACCTTCCGATATGCCGGTGAGAATGTTGTCAACATCAACACGGCCGGCCACTCGAGGCATGATGGAGGTGAGGGTTTCACGAGGTTCAACTTCATGTCCATCATCCACATCCTCAACATATGGATCATTTATGTGTGGTGGAATATCTTCTTCTTCATGTTGCATTTGTTGAGGTTCATCGTCAATGATTGTACTCTCTTGTTCTTGTTCTTGGTGATGATCTTGCTCTTGGAGATGATCATGATGAAGAACTTGATCTTCTTCTTGTACTTGAACTGTGGGCATTGGTTGAGCATTTGGATCTTGTGGTGGCGTGGGTGTTGTAATGGTTGGATATATAGGGAGTCATGCATCGTCTTCCACACCATCATGGGGTTCTTGTTCCATTGGAAGAAGAGCACCAACACCCATATTCAAGATATCTTGAGAAGACACTACAAAAAAAATATACTTCCGTGATGATACGTGTTTGTCACAGTAGGTCACGTTTTCTGTCATGCATGTACATCCATGACGATTTTATGAAAGAATCAAGATAGTCATACCTGTGATGTCGTAGAAGTGTTCCATGACATTACCAAAATTATCATCACGGAAGTGTCCACTTCCATGACGATAAATCGCACGTCACAGAAGTGCTTTCATCAAGGGTGACCGACACGTGGCATCCACCGTAACGGAACACCGTTAAGCTATCGGGTCCGGTTTTGGATTCGATAACCCGTTAACATCCCCGACCAATGGGGATTTTCCACGTGTAAAATCATCATTGGCTGGAGGAAACACGTGTTGGCTCACCGTTGGGACAGATGTCATCCTCTCATTGGACACAAAGCGCCTATGATACGTCGACACGTGGTACGGCCCAACAGAGGCCCATTCATGTGAAAAGGCCGGCCCGTTTGACTTGGTCAAAAGGTGGCGGGCCGGCACACGGAAAGTGTGTTAACGGCATGTTCGCATATAGCCCATTTGCAACCCGCTAACCCAGGGCCCGTTACGACCTATCCGAATTAGGCCCAGTAGCATCATCTGGGCCATCCAATATGATTCCTGCTCATTTTAAGTTCCGGCCCATGTATGGCCCATGACGTCTTTCGGCCCATATCAGGCCCTTTTGTAACTCTTGGCCCATTAACGGCCCGTGGTGAAATTGGCCTGTAATGAACAGTGTATCACTTTATACCCATTAACGGCCCATTAATCCATTGGGCCGTTTGTAGCCCATGTTATCTTCCGGCCTTCTCAGGGCCCATTTATTCTTGGCCCATTAACGGCCCGTGGTGAAACTGGCCCGAAATGAACAGTGTATCACTTTATACCCATTAGCGGCCCATTCATCCATTGGGTCGTTTGTGACCCATGTTATCTTTCGGCCTTCTGAGGGCCCATTTATTCTTGGGCTCATTTCCAGCATTCGATTACTTATGGCCTATTATTGCCATTTTCTGCTTGTGGGACAAATTCAGCTCGTGGTTACAGTCGGCCCGTTTGTGGCCCGTTAATACGTTGGGTCGTTTTCATAGCGTCATCAAATACAACCTATTAACGACGGCTCATTATGGTCGGCCCAAGAACGGACGACTCCAACTCTAGCCCGTTTACGGCCATAATGCGGTCTGTTTTTGGCCCATGTTGGGCCAATCGATCATTCGGCTCGTCTAAGGCCCATTGATGATACGGCTCGTAGAAGGCCCATTGTCTCTACGACCCGTAGAAGGCCCATTATTTCTATGGACCGTAGAAGGCTCATTGTTTCTACGGCCCATAGGAAGCCCAATGTCACTATAGTAAATATGTAGCCCATGGCCTGTTAAAGGTGGGAAACTACTATAGGTTAAGACCTACTAATGGCCCAAGATGATTATAGGCCCACGTTTTGGCCCATAAATAACAGGCCAGCCTGAAGACCGACAACACTGAGATCCATTAAACCTTCCGGCCTAAATTACAGCATACCGACCAAAGAATAAACCTAGACTATACAACAAAGAAATTACGTCATATTACATCCACTGAGAATCAAAGTTTGCTACCGGTGATAATAAAGCGCAACATGACCGCGGATTTCATACACTGGGCATCAAAGGTCGCCACCAGTGCATATAAACGCGCCGACAAAAGAATATGCACAAATGAGAGCACTTCAGAAGGCACTAGACCTAGCAAGCTCGGGCCCCGCAAGCAGTCAAACAAGCTGATGAGACGTCAGTTGTGTCAACGATAGATGCTTCATCCCTACCTGTATGGCACCATATTGCGCAAGGCAGTCCCCTGACATCTTCATTACATCTTTGACTTCAAGTCAGAGCTGAGCTGAAGCAAGCCTTTCCGCTTTAAGTTGAGATTGAAGAAGTCGAACTGATTGAGGCAGCGACTGCATAGAGGTTGTCTCACACCTGCCGGTGAGTAGCTTCAACTCACTGTCTTCATCAAGACAGGACCTCGGGGTCATCTCGCTGTCCTCAAGATGGTTTGGCTCACTATCTTTCCTAAAGTTCTGCCTGGCATAAGAGATACGACTCTGAAAGAGAAACAAAGAGACACGTAACAGGTTTTGCATAAGGAACATGTTTTTACAACTACAATTTAAAACTGGTAGTTGTTGCAAACGTCCAATCAGATGTAAACAGTAGTGGAGGAAATGATGCCTATCCAAATCTATACTAGAACAAAGTTTGAAGGCTTGAGAAGGATGAACTTACATTACATGTTAACACGGGCTGGACAAAGCCCTTCTCCATGTTGATGGAAATACAATTCAAATAATTCCCCAAAGAAAATTCTTTATAAGCGTTGCCATTATTCTACATTTTGCAAAGAGTAAATATAGATCAAATAATATTGGAAGAAACAGAGGATAATGAAGCTCAGGTGCATACCGATGATACATAATCAAATAGCAATTAATTAAGTACAACATTACAAGGCAAAAGGTACTGACAAGAGGAATGCGGACATCAACGTGTGCAGTGGCATTGGCTTTATTCAACATTTTCGTAAGAGTAAATGTAGATATGATAATTTGGAGAAAGTGGAGGGTAGGGCAGATAAGATGCAGAGTAATGCTAGACAATCAACTATCTCGCGATGCATGTACCGTAATACCACCACCGTCCGTTATTAGTTGTCACTCAAATGGATGTATCTAGCACCATTAAGTTCTAAATACATCCAATTGATCAACAATTAATTCGATACAGAGAGTACATGACAATAGGTACTTACATGAGCAATCCAAAACTTCATAACCATTGTGTTAATTCTACATTTATCTAAGAGTAAATATAGATCTTATAATTTCAAGCAAAGGGAGGATAAAGAAGCAAACATTTATAGTGATGCTACATAATCAAACAACAATGAGTGTAAGTATGTTGACAAATGGCAAGAGGTAATGGCAAGAGCAATGCAGAGCCCAGTATTGTCGTGAGATCCTATGATCCTTTGAGCAAGGAGATTCATCTGAAATTAGATTTCATACAAGAGAGAAGGTAAGGCACATGCAGAAATTTAGGAGTTCAAAATTTGAATTGATATAATAGACAGTACCTGACGCTGGGTTGTCAGCAATTCTAATAGGGGTTTGGCCACTGGAGTAGGGGTAAAGTCTGCTACAGTTGGGCATGTGTTTCCTGTGGCTGCTGATCTATCTGATTTAACAGGTATCACTACCTTTTCCAAATACCTAGTTTGTACTCCTTGAGGATCTGCAATCACCCTCTTCCTTTTGTACATCTATTACAAAAGAACAACATTTGACTGGAAAAACATAGTATGACGACACATGGAATAGGTACAAAAAATGGATAGGTATGGCATATACTCATATATGATGCTTAAACTAAGCAGATGGTGTAACAAAGTAGAAGTAATGCAAGAGGTCAGATGCAAAATATGTGCGACCAATACAACCTTGCCAAGTTAGAGCATGCACCTTGATGGGTGAATAATATAGGCCATCCTCCACCATGCCAAGTTTGTTAGCCAGTGGATTGTTCCGCAATATTCCTCTCGTGCGCCCATTCTCATATTCATTTTGATAATGTTCAATACCTGACATGCATGAAAACATAAAAACAAGTGAGATTATGTTTGTAATGCAGAAGTGATTCTAATCCAATACTTCCTCCCTGTAAACCCCTTTGTGCTATCTCTGCAATTCTTCTAAGAGGTGCCATGCATGCTGTAATTTGGTGTGTGCATTAATATAATGTTGCCTACTAAATGTGTCCTACTACTCAAAATATGAGAGCTCCAGAAGTGATGATACTTCACAGATGGCAGCTTCAACATATAGTAAAGAAGAAGAAGTCGACCTGACCTGACAGATTCAAAATATACTAAGGGAGAATAACTCGACCTGACGAGTCGACCGCAAGAGAAGAGGATCATCTTAAAGAAGAGCAGGAGAGCAAGCAGATTGAAGATATGACCGTATTTGGCGAAAAAAACATTCCCCCATGACTGCTGGGACCCACCGGATGGGCCACCGTATTTTGTGAAAAAAAAGTCCCCCCCACTGCCAGCTCGGACCCACCAGAAGTGTCACCTTATTACGCACAAAAAAATTAATACCCCCTGCTAGTTGGGACCCACCTTGGTGGGTGGGTGACTTGTGGGCCTACTAAGTTGACGGGGACGGAGTGCTTTGTCAACTTAGTCAATATGAACGATTCTAGCTCCAGTGACCGTACGATGTCCATCCAACGGCCGTAATGCTTCTTCAACCTCTGGTCTTCTTGCTCCAGCCGCCCAAAGCAGCGCCGGTCGTGCCGCATGCTCCTGCCTCCCGTGGCCGGCTGTGCTGCCGCGAAGGCCTCACCGTCCCCTACTATTCCCATCGCTGGCCAGGCCCTGCGGCGACGGCAGCCTCACACCGCAGCCGAACCAGTGAACCTCGTACTCCTCTTCGCGCGGGCTTCCAGTGTCGCGTCTTCCCCGGCTCCGGGTCGTCCCCTTCCTAGGCCTCGCCGTCGTCCACCGCCCAGGTGCTCTCGGCACGGCGTGGTCAACATGGTCAAGGAACGACTTCCATCGGAAGAGTACTGTACGTGGAGAAGCTGATAGCTGGGTCCACAACCGCAGCAAGGAAGTGCCTCCTTATTACGCGCAAAATAATTATTCCTCCACCTGACATCGGGGATCCACCGGACGGGCCACTGTATTTCACGAAAAAAACGTTTCCCCCTAACTGCTGGGACCCACCAGCTACATCTTCGCACGCAAGGAAGTGCGTCCGGGCCAAAAAAACGGTTCGCCCCCCTGACTGCTGGGACCCACCGGCTACATCTTCGCACGCAAAGAAGTGCCTGACAGTCGGGACCCACCTGGTCGAAGCGTACGTAGCGTTGTCATTCTGGTCGCGAACATGTACGTACATACTGGCCGATGTAGAGGCGCGCGCTTAGCATGTACACGTACGTACAGCGGCCAGGGTGCAAGAAAGAAAATACGGCCACGTATGTACATACGGGCAGGTTCTCGAACACCTACTCGCTCGTCCGTATGGCCAGGGCTCGTGTACATGGCTGGGTCGGAACGGAGAAACAACGTCGTCGTCGTGTTCATGGGGAGCCAACCGACTTGGTCGAAATGGAATGCGTCGTCGTGTTCATCGGGAGGGCTTGGACGGAACAACCAATGGAAACGAGGCCTGGCGTACCATAGAACGGACTAAACGGCCTTGTGTTCGACCGGCCACGTTCGAAATGGGATCCTGTTCATCGGGAGGGGTCTGGCGTACCGCAAAACGGAGAAAACAGACCTCCTACGGTCGTAACGGGGGTCCTGTTGATCGGGAAGGGTGTGGCGTACCGCAAAACGGAGGAAACGGACTTGTGTTGGAGCGCCACGGTCAAAACGGGAGTCCTTTTGATCGAGAGGGGTGTGGCGTACCGCAAAATGGAGGAAACGGACTTGTGTTCGAGTGCTATGGTCGAAATGGGGGTCCTATTCATCGGGAGGGGTGTGGCGTACCACAAAACGGGACTCCACGGTGTAAGGGCATATTTAGCCCGATGTGTTTTGGTGATTGATGACAATGCGTTTGCGGACTAATCATGTGTTCTAAGCTCTTTTAGATATATCTCACATAGGCACAAGATGATTAGATGCCCCTCGGAATCTATGGAAGACGGTGTTTCCTTTTGCTTCTTTTTCGGTGGATCTGAGTAATAGGAAAGTTGTACTATTAAGAGGGGACCCGCTTTGGTAAGGTTTGGGTGGAATCAACACGTACACTTTCTTATCGCACCCATCATACCTTCCCGCCTCAATAGAGTCCTTCTTTCCCATCTTCTATGTTTCTCCTGGCTACAGCGGTAGTACCGCGGGTCTTAGCGGTAGTACTGCCTGAGTGCCTCAAGCGGTAGTACCGCCCCACTAAGCGGTAGTGCCGCTTGGTGCACTCTGCGGTAGTACCGCTACTGCTCCGTGTTACCACCGCCTCGACTCACGAGCGCATTTTTGTGTCGGGTTTTGCGGTGCTAGGAGCGGTAGTAGGGGCAGTAGTACCGCTCCCAGCGGTAGTACTGCCCTGCCACCGCGGTAGTACCGCTCTGGGTCCTAGCCCCCCCTGGCGCGGCAGTACCGCTTGAAGGGAAATGGTAGTACCGCTGTATAAGCGGTAGTACCGCTTGCTCCAGCGGTAGTACCTCTCTCTGCGGGGCTGAGTGGGGGGATAACAGTTGGATTGTTCCCCCCACTATATAAAGGCTTCTTCTTCCTCCTTGCTGACTCACCTCTTACCCCACATACTCCATTGTTGCTCCAAGCTCCATTTTCGCCCGATCTCTCTCCCTATCCAATCAAACTTGTTGATTTGCTCGGGGTTGCTTGAGAAGGCATCGATCTACACTTCCACCAAGAGATATTTGATTTCCCCCACTATTCCCTAGCGGATCTTGTTACTCTTGGGTGTTTGAGCACCCTAGATGGTTGAGGTCACCTCAAAGCCATATTCCATTGTGGTGAAGCTTCGTGGTATCGTTGGGAGCCTTCAATTTAGTTGTGGAGATAGCCCCAACCTTGTTTGTAAAGGTTTGGTTGCCGCCTTCAAGGGCACCACTAGTGGAATCACGGCACCTTGCATCATGTGAGGGCGTGAGGAGAATACGGTGGCCCTAGTGGCTTCTTGGGGAGCATTGTGCCTCCACACCGCTCCAACAGAGACGTACTTCCCCTCAAAGGGAAGGAACTTCGGCAACACATCCTCGTCTTCACCGGTTCCACTTGTGGTTATTTCTTTCCTTTACTCGTGCAAGCTTTACTTGTTTATCTCTTATAGCTTGCTTGTGAGGTTGTTATCGTTACTTCCTATTAGTTGTCATCTTAGTAGCTTATCTAGACAACTTACTTTGACGCTTAATTTAAAATGGTTAAGAAAAGCTAAAAATTGTTAGTTGCCTATTCACCCCCCCTCTAGTCAACCATATCGATCCTTTCAATTGGTATCAGAGCCTCGTCTCTTTTTAAGTACTTTACCGTCCAAAGAGTATGGGTGACAACGTAGTCGAGACGGAGGATCATTCCGGTGGAACTCCGTCCTTGCCCACGTCCGATGGGGGAGCCTCGGTCTCTCGTGAGGAGTTCAATGTGGCTATGACCACATTGAAAGAGTCACTAGCGACCAAGGTCAAAGGCATGTTTAAAGATTTGCTTGAGGGGCTTAAATTATCCACCGCACCGTTGGAAGTGGTTCGTCCCGCTACCAACGTGTCGGAGGCTAATCCCGACAAGGGAGAAGCTAGTAGTGAACAAGGCCCTGTTACTAAGAATGGGAGTGGGATATTTGCCCACTCCGCTCCTCGTACTCACTATGGAGGACCCGTTCCCATACCGCATTTACATTCCGTTGGGCCTCCTCCCAAGTTTATAAAAAATTCTGATTTTGCTACTTGGGTGTTTCGTTTCAAACGTCATATAAATCATTGCTCTACTAATCTTTGGAGAATCATTGAGCAAGGTTTTTATCTGCGTGATCCCGACAACATGACTCCAAGAGAAACTGTGGATCATCAATTCAACGAGTCCGTTCTTTGCGTACTTCAAGATGCTATTCCTCCAGAAAACATTGCACATCTTCGACCCTTCACTGTGGCCAAGGAAGCTTGGGAGCATGTTGGCACTATGTACAAGGGGAGCACTAGCATTCAATGCTCTAACTATGAAGTTGTGCAAGATGAAGCCGATGAGTTTGCTATGATCGAAGAAGAAGATCCTCGTGAATTTTATCTGAGATTAACCACTCTTGCGGTCTCTCTTCGAGATCATGGGAGTAAGGACACGGATGACAATTGGATCAAGCGCAAGTTCCTCAAGGCCATGATGCCCTATCATAAGGCCATGTCCTCTGTCATTCGTCAAAGACCGGACTTCCACCACTTGTCATCAAATGAAGTGTTGGATGAGTTTGTTGCCATGAGGATCTTGGACATGACCGCCGACAATGCGGTCTTAAGAGCTCAACGATCAAAGAAGCCTAACCTCGCCCTGAAGGCCAAGGCTTGTGTGGAAGAAGAGGAGGTGGAGGATGATGATGAGTGTAGCCCCGAGGACACCAAATATGCCTATCATGAGCACATGTCTCTTGCTTCACGGCAATTTTGGGGCAACAAGAAGAACACAAGACCCAACTTCAACAGGAACAACTCAAGTGGGAACAAGGGCAAGCAATGAGTGAGGACATGCTTCAACTGTGGAAATGTAAGCCACTTCGTTGCGGATTGCCCATATGAGAAAAGAGAAGACTTTGGAGGCAAGCTTATCCGGAAGGACAAGGCAAAGTCTTATCCCAACAAGAACAACTTCAACAAGAAGACTCCTCCTAAAGGGTTGGTGGCCCAAGAAGAATATTCCGAGGATGATGATAATGATGAAAATGAAGGAAATATACCCTAGAGGCAATAATAAAGATGTTATTTGTATTTCCTTATATCATGCTAAATGTCTTTTATTCATGCTAGAATTGTATTAACCGGAAACTTAGTACATGTGTGAATACATAGACAAAACAGTATGTCCCTAGTATGCCTCTACTAGACTAGCTCATTGATCAAAGATGGTTATGTTTCCTAGCCATAGACATGAGTTGTCATTTGGTCAACGGGATCACATCATTAGGAGAATGATGTGATGAACAAGACCCATCCGTTAGCATAGCACTATGATCGTTTAGTTTTACTGCTATTGCTTTCTTCATGACTTATACATGTTCCTATGACTATGAGATTATGCAACTCCCGAATACCGTAGGAACACCTTGTGTGCTATCAAACGTCACAACGTAACTGGGTGATCATAAAGATGCTCTACAGGTGTCTCCGAAAGTATTCGTGGTGTTGGCATAGATCAAGATTAGGATTTGTCACTCCGAGTGTCGGAGAGGTATCTCTGGGCCCTCTCGGTAACACACATCACAATAAGCCTTGCAAGCAAAAGACTAATGAGTTAGTCACGAGATGATGAGTTACGGAACGAGTAAAGAGACTTGCCAGTAACGAGATTGAACTAGGTATAGAGATACCGACGATCGAATCTCGGGCAAGTAACATACCGTTGACAAAAGGAACAACGTATGTTGTTATGCGGTTCTGACCGATAATAGATCTTCGTAGAATATGTAGGAGCCAATATGAACATCCAGGTTCCGCTATTGGTTATTGACCGGAGATGAGTCTCGGTCATGTCTACATAGTTCTCGAACCCGTAGGGTCCGCACGCTTAACGTTTGATGAGGATCAGTATTATGAGTTTATGAGTATTGATGTACCGAAGGTAGTTCGGAGTCCCGGATGAGATCACGGACATGACGAGGAGTCTCGGAATGTCCGAGACATAAAGATTAATATATTGGACGACTATATTCGGACACCGGAAGTGTTCCGGGAAAGTTTCGGATTTATCGGGATTGCCGGAGGGGGTTACCGGAACCCCCTACGAGAGGGGATGGTCCATAGTGGGCCTAAAGGGAAAGAGAGAGGCAGCCCATAGGGCTGGCCGGCGCCCCCACCTAGGGTTCCTAGTTGGACTAGGATTTGGGGGGGGGCGCCACCTCTCCTATTCCTTTCCCTCTTCTTTCTTTTGGTGAATCCTACTAGGAATAGGTTTGCAATCCTATTCCTAGTAGGAATCCTTCCCTAGCCGCACCAGGAGAAGTTGGCCGGCCTCCCTCCCTTGCTCCTTTATATACGGGGGCAGGGGGGCACCCAAAGACACACAAGTTGAATTGTTTTAGCCGTGTGCGGTGCCCCCCTCCACAGAAACACACCTCGGTCATACCGTCGCGGAGCTTAGGCGAAGCCCTGCGCCGGTGAATACATCATATCCGTCACCACGCCGTCGTGCTGATGAAACTCTCCCGTGAAGCTCAACTGGATCAAGAGCTCGTGGGACGTCATCAAGCTGAACGTGTGCTGAACGCGGAGGTGCCGTACGTTCGGTGCTTGATCGGTTGGATCGCGAAGAAGTTCGACAACATCAACCGCGTCACTTGACGCTTCCGCTCCCGGTCTACGAGGGTACGTAGACACACTCTTCCCTCTCGTTGCTATACATCTGGTAGATAGATCTTGCGTGATCGTAGGAAAATTTTAAAATACTACGTTCCCCAACAGTGGCATCATGAGCCAGGTCTATGCGTAGATGATATGCACGAGTAGAACACAATGAGTTGTGGGCGATACTAGTCATACTGCTTACCAGCATGTCATACTTTGCTTCGGCGGTATTGTGAGATGAAGCGGCTCGGACCGACATTACGCGTACGCTTACGCGAGACTGGTTTCACCGCTACGAGCACTCGTTGCTTAAAGGTGACTGGCGGGTGTCTGTCTCTCTCACTTTAGCTGAATCAAGTGTGGCTACGCCCGGTCCTTGTGAAGGTTAAAACAACACATACTTGACGAAACATCGTTGTGGTTTTGTATGCGTAGGTAAGAACGGTTCTTGCTAAAGCCCGTAGCAGCCACATAAAACTTGCAACAACAAAGTAGAGGACGTCTAACTTGTTTTTGCATGGCATGTTGTGATGTGATATGGTCAAGACATGATGAGTTATACGATTTTGTATGAGAAGATCATGTTTTGTAAAGTTATCGGCAACTGGCAGGAGCCATATGGTTGTCGCTTTATTGTATGAAATGCAATCGCCATGTAATTGCTTTACTTTATCACTAAGCGGTAGCGATAGTTGAGGAAGCAATAGTTGGCGAGACGACAACGATGCTACGATGGAGATCAAGGTGTCGCGCCGGTGACGAAGGTGATCATGACGGTGCTTTGGAGATAGAGATCAAAAGCACAAGATGATGATGGCCATATCATGTCACATATTTTGATTGCATGTGATGTTTATCTTATTATGCTTCTTATTTTGCTTAGAACGACGGTAGCATTATAAGATGATCCCTTACTAAATTTCAAGGTATAAGTGTTCTCCCTGAGTATGCACCGTTGCGAAAGTTCGTCGTGCCGAGACACCACGTGATGATCGGGTGTGATAAGCTCTACGTTCAAATACAACGGGTGTAAGCCAGTTTTGCACACGCAAAATACTCGGGTTAAACTTGACGAGCCTAGCATATACAGATATGGCCTCGGAACACTAGAGACCGAAAGGTCGAGCGTGAATCATATAGTAGATATGATCAACATAAGATGTTCACCATTGAAACTACTCCATCTCACGTGATGATCGGACATGGTTTAGTTGATTTGGATCACGTGATCATTTAGATGACCAGAGGGATGTCTATCTAAGTGGGAGTTCTTTAAATTAATATGATTAAATTGAACTTTAATTTATCATGAACTTAGTCCTGATAGTTTTGCATATCTATGTCGTTGTAGATCAATGGCCCGTGCTACCGTTCCTTTGAATTTTAATGCATTCCTAGAGAAAGCTAAGTTGAAAGATGATGGTAGCAATTACACGGGCTGGGTCCGTAACCTGAGGATTATCCTCATTGCTGCACATAAGAATTATGTCCTTGAAGCACCGCTAGGTGACAAGCCCCCTCCCGCTAATGTAGACGCTTTGAACGTCTGGCAGTCGCGGTCTGATGACTACACGATAGTTCAGTGTGCCATGCTTTACGGCTTAGAACCGGGACTTCAACGACGTTTTGAACGTCATGGACCATATGAGATGTTCCAGGAGTTGAAGTTAATATTTCAAGCAAATGCCCGAATTGAGAAATATGAGATTTCCAATAAGTTCTACAGCTGCAAGATGGAGGAGAATAGTTCTATCAGTGAACACTTGCTCAGAATGTCTGGGTACTACAATCATATGACTCAACTTGGTTGCAAAGTTGACGAGGATAGTGTTATTGATAGAGTTCTTCAATCACTGCCACCAAGCTATAAAGGCTTCGTGATGAACTATAACATGCAAGGGATGCAAAAGACAATTCCCGAGCTCTTCGCTATGCTCAAAGCTGCGGAGGTAGAAATCAAAAAGGAGCATCAAGTGTTGATGGTTAACAAGACCACTAGTTTCAAGAAAAAGGGCAAGGGAAAGAAAGGGAACTTCAAAAAGAATAGCAAGTCAGTTGCTACTTCCACGAAGAAACCCAAATCTGGAGCCAAGCCTGAAATTGAGTGCTTCTACTACAAGGGGACTGGACACTGGAAGCGGAACTGCCCCAAGTTTTTGGCGGATAAGAAGGATGGCAAGGTGAACAAAGGTATATGTGATATACATGTTATTGATGTGTACCTTACTAATACTCGTAGTAGTACCTGGGTATTTGATACCGGTTCGGTTGCTAATATTTGTAACTCGAAACAGGGACTACGGATTAAACGAAGATTAGCTAAGGACGAGGTGACGATGCGCGTGGGAAACGGTTCCAAAGTCGATGTGATCGCCGTCGGCACGCTACCTCTACATCTACCTTCGGGATTAGTTTTAGACCTAAATAATTGTTATTTGGTGCCAGCGTTAAGCATGAACATTATATCTGGATCTTGTTTATTGCGAGACGGTTATTCATTTAAATCAGAGAATAATGGTTGTTCCATTTTAATGAATAATATCTTTTATGGTCATGCACCCTTAAAGAGTGGTCTATTCTTATTGGATCTCGATTGTAGTGATACACATATTCATAATATTGAAACCAAAAGATGCAAGGTTAATAATGATAGTGCAACTTATTTGTGGCACTGCCGTTTAGGTCATATTGGTGTAAAACGCATGAAGAAACTCCATAATGATGGACTTTTGGAATCACTTGATTATGAATCACTTGGTGCTTGCGAACCATGCCTCATGGGCAAGATGACTAAAACTCCGTTTTCCGGAATTATGGAGCGAGCAACAGATTTGTTGGAAATCATACATACTGATGTATGTGGACCAATGAGTGTTGATGCTCGCGGCGGGTATCGTTATTTTCTGACCTTCACTGATGATTTGAGCAGATATGGGTATATCTACTTAATGAATCACAAGTCTGAAACATTTGAAAAGTTCAAAGAATTTCAGAGTGAAGTAGAGAATCATCGTAACAAGAAAATAAAGTTTCTACTATCTGATCGTGGAGGAGAATATTTGAGTTACGAGTTTGGTCTTCATTTGAAACAATGTGGAATAGTTTCACAACTCACGCCACCCGGAACACCACAGCGTAATGGTGTGTCCGAACGTCGTAACCGTACTTTATTAGATATGGTACGATCTATGATGTCTCTTACCGATTTACCACTATCGTTTTGGGGTTATGCTTTAGAGACAGCTGCATTCACGTTAAATAGGGCACCATCTAAATCCGTTGATACGACACCTTATGAACTGTGGTTTGGCAAGAAACCAAAGTTGTCGTTTCTTAAAGTTTGGGGCTGCGATGCTTATGTGAAAACACTTCAACCGGATAAGCTCGAACCCAAGTCGGAAAAATGTGTCTTCATAGGATACCCAAAAGAGACTGTTGGGTACACCTTCTATCACAGATCCGAAGGCAAAATATTCGTTGCTAAGAACGGATCCTTTCTAGAAAAAGAGTTTCTCTCGAAAGAAGTGAGTGGGAGGAAAGTAGAACTTGATGAGGTAATTGTACCTTCTCCCGGATTGGAAAGTAGTACATCACAGGAAATTGTTCCAGTGATTCCTACACCAATTAGTGAGGAAGTTAATGATAATGATCATGAAACTTCGGATCAAGTTTATGCTGAACGTCGTAGATCAACCAGAGTACGTTCCGCACCAGAGTGGTACGGCAACCCAGTTCTGGAAATCATGTTACTAGACCATGATGAACCTAGGAACTATGAGGAAGCGATGATGAGCCCAGATTCCGCAAAATGGCTTGAAGCCATGAAATCTGAGATGGGATCCTTGTATGAGAACAAAGTGTGGACTTTGGTTGACTTGCCCGATGATCGGCAAGCCATCGAAAATAAATGGATCTTCAAGAGGAAGACCGACGCAGACGGTAATATTACTGTTTACAAAGCTCGACTTGTTGCGAAAGGTTTTCGACAAGTTCAAGGAGTTGACTACGATGAGACTTTCTCACCTGTAGCGATGCTTAAGTCTGTCCGAATCATGTTAGCAATTGCCGCATTTTATGATTATGAAATCTGGCAAATGGATGTCAAAACTGCATTCCTAAATGGATATCTCAAAGAAGAGTTGTATATGATGAAACCAGAAGGTTTTGTCGATCCAAAAGGTGCTGACAAAGTATGCAAGCTCCAGCGATCCATCTATGGACTGGTGCAAGCATCTCGGAGTTGGAATATACGCTTTGATGAGGTGATCAAAGCATATGGTTTTATACAGACTTTTGGAGAAGCCTGTATTTACAAGAAAGTGAGTGGGAGCTCTATAGCATTTCTAATATTATATATAGATGACATATTGTTGATTGGAAATGATATAGAATTTCTGGATAGCATAAAAGGATACTTGAATAAAAGTTTTTCGATGAAAGACCTCGGAGAAGCTGCTTACATATTAGGCATCAAAATCTATAGAGATAGATCAAGACGCTTAATTGGACTTTCACAAAGCACATACCTTGATAAGATTTTGAAGAAGTTCAAAATGGATCAGTCAAAGAAAGGGTTCTTGCCTATTTTACAAGGTATGAAGTTGAGTGAGACTCAATGCCCGACCACTGCAGAAGATAGAGAGAAAAAGTCATTCCCTATGCCTCAGCCATAGGATCTATCATGTATGCAATGCTGTGTACCAAGCCTGATGTGTGCCTTGCTATAAGTCTAGCAGAGAGGTACCAAAGTAATCCAGGAGTGGATCACTGGACAGCGGTCAAAAACATCCTAAAGTATCTGAAAAGAACAAAGGATATGTTTCTCGTATATGGAGGTGACAAAGAGCTCGTCGTAAACGGTTACGTCGATTCTAGCTTTGACACTGATCCGGATGACTCAAAGTCACAAACCGGATATGTATTTTTATTGAACGGTGGAGCTGTCAGTTGGTGCAGTTCCAAGCAGAGCGTCGTGGCGGGATCTACGTGTGAAGCGGAATACATAGCTGCTTCGGAAGCAGCGAACGAAGGAGTCTGGATGAAGGAGTTCATATCCGATCTAGGTGTAATACCTAGTGCATCGGGTCCGATGAAAATCTTTTGTGACAACACTGGAGCCATAGCCTTGGCAAAGGAATCCAGGTTTCACAAGAGAACAAAGCACATCAAAAGGTGCTTCAATTCCATCCGCGATCTAGTCAAGGAGGGAGACATAGAGATTTGCAAAATACATACGGATCTGAATGTTGCAGACCCGTTGACTAAGCCTCTTCCACGGGCAAAACATGATCAGCACCAGGACTCCATGGGTGTGAGGATCATCACTTTGTAATCTATATTATTGACTCTAGTTCAAGTGGGAGACTGAAGGAAATATGCCCTAGAGGCAATAATAAAGATGTTATTTGTATTTCCTTATATCATGATAAATGTCTTTTATTCATGCTAGAATTGTATTAACCGGAAACTTAGTACATGTGTGAATACATAGACAAAACAGTATGTCCCTAGTATGCCTCTACTAGACTAGCTCATTGATCAAAGATGGTTATGTTTCCTAGCCATAGACATGGGTTGTCATTTGGTCAATGGGATCACATCATTAGGAGAATGATGTGATGAAAAAGACCCATCCGTTAGCATAGCACTATGATCGTTTAGTTTTACTCCTATTGCTTTCTTCATGACTTATACATGTTCCTATGACTATGAGATTATGCAACTCCCGAATACCGTAGGAACACCTTGTGTGCTATCAAACGTCACAACGTAACTGGGTGATCATAAAGATGCTCTACAGGTGTCTCCGAAAGTATTCGTGGTGTTGGCATAGATCAAGATTAGGATTTGTCACTCCGAGTGTCGGAGAGGTATCTCTGGGCCCTCTCGGTAACACACATCACAATAAGCCTTGCAAGCAAAAGACTAATGAGTTAGTCACGAGATGATGAGTTACGGAACGAGTAAAGAGACTTGCCAGTAACGAGATTGAACTAGGTATAGAGATACCGACGATCGAATCTCGGGCAAGTAACATACCGTTGACAAAAGGAACAACGTATGTTGTTATGCGGTTCTGACCAATAATAGATCTTCGTAGAATATGTAGGAGCCAATATGAACATCCAGGTTCCGCTATTGGTTATTGACCGGAGATGAGTCTCGGTCATGTCTACATAGTTCTCGAACCCGTAGGGTCCGCACGCTTAACGTTTGATGACGATCGGTATTATGAGTTTATGAGCATTGATGTACCGAAGGTAGTTCGGAGTCCCGGATGAGATCACGGACATGACGAGGAGTCTCGGAATGTCCGAGACATAAAGATTAATATATTGGACGACTATATTCGGACACCGGAAGTGTTCCGGGAAAGTTTCGGATTTATCGGGATTGCCGGAGGGGGTTACCGGAACCCCCTACGAGAGGGGATGGTCCATAGTGGGCCTAAAGGGAAAGAGAGAGGCAGCCCATAGGGCTGGCCGGCGCCCCCACCTAGGGTTCCTAGTTGGACTAGGATTTGGGGGGGCGCCACCTCTCCTATTCCTTTCCCTCTTCTTTCTTTTGGTGAATCCTACTAGGAATAGGATTGCAATCCTATTCCTAGTAGGAATCCTTCCCTAGCCGCACCAGGAGAAGTTGGCCGGCCTCCCTCCCTTGCTCCTTTATATACGGGGGCAGGGGGGCACCCAAAGACACACAAGTTGAATTGTTTTAGCCGTGTGCGGTGCCCCCCTCCACAGAAACACACCTCGGTCATACCGTCGCGGAGCTTAGGCGAAGCCCTGCGCCGGTGAATACATCATATCCGTCACCACGCCGTCGTGCTGACGAAACTCTCCCGTGAAGCTCAACTGGATCAAGAGCTCGTGGGACGTCATCAAGCTGAACGTGTGCTGAACGCGGAGGTGCCGTACGTTCGGTGCTTGATCGGTTGGATCGCGAAGAAGTTCGACAACATCAACCGCGTCACTTGACGCTTCCGCTCCCGGTCTACGAGGGTACGTAGACACACTCTTCCCTCTCGTTGCTATACATCTGGTAGATAGATCTTGCGTGATCGTAGGAAAATTTTAAAATACTACGTTCCCCAACAGAAGATGATGAGATGGTCACCATGGCTACAATTGTTATTGCTACTACTCCGCACTCATCTCTCTTCGACTCACCGAATGAGAACATCACCGCCAAGTGTCTCATGGCCAAGGCCACCAACAAGGTAACCCCGAACATCAATACTACAATCACCTCTAATCCTTCATTGACGGATTCTATTGATGAGAGTGAGGGAACTAAGGAGGGAGAGAATGAATTTGAGGTGTTCATGAACAAACTCAAGGGCAAACCCAAGAAGCATTTTGTTGCTCTCTTGGAACAACTCGGTGAGGCCAATGACATGATCGAGGCTCACGAGGAAACCATTACTAAAATGAAAGGGCATAGTCGAGACTATGTCGATGAGATATCAGATCTCTCTAATGCCCTAGAGGAAGAGCGTGGTCTTCGTTTGGGTCTTGAGGAGTCACACAACGATGATCATGCTAAATTAAAGAAAGATCTTGATCATGCTTTAGTTGCCTCTCGTGTGCTTAATTTCGAGAAGGCAAAACTTGAGGTTGACCATGATAAACTCAAGGAAGAGTTTGTCATACTCGACAAGGCTCACAAGGCCTTGAAAGGTATGCATGCTTCTCTCAAGGAGTCTCATGATCAGCTCCAAGTTTCGCTAACCAAGGAAAAGGCTATATTTCCTCGCATGGTATTAATTGATAATGCAAATGCTACTAACCCATGTTGCGAGCATGTGCGTCTTGTTGAAGAAAATGCCAAGTTGAAAAAGCAACTTGAGAAAGGCCTTGTGTCATGCATCCAAGGTGAGAAGAACCTCAACAATCTTTTGAGCAATCAAAAGGAGGTTGTGGCAAAGGAAGGAATTGGGTTTGTTCCTAAGCCCAAAAAGAAGAAGAATGACAAGACCAAGCTACCACCCCCTCTCCGACAAACTTTTGTGAAAGAAGGAGAGGGCGCATCAAAGAAGAATAAAACGGTGAAAGGTGGTGGTGTCAAGAAAAACTCCACCATACCATCAAACATGGCCGGCGACTTTAATCCTTCATATGTTTTATGTTGTGCTAGTGATGGTCATGTGTTTGCTAAATTTGTTGGTTCTTCTTATGAGTACATTGAATGGTCCATTTGGGTTCCTAAGACCCTTGTTACTAACCTCAAAGTACCCATCACCAAATGGGTACCTAAATCCAAGCATTGATCTCTTGTAGGAGTTTGCTTTCGGTGGGGGATCAAGGTTGCTCGATAGTGGAGCCACAAATCATATGACCGGAAGCAAATACTTGGTGGTGGATGTGCATCTAGGTTCATCTATGGCCACCAACGTCGAATGGGGTGATGCGTCATCTTCAAAGGTATTGGGGCTTGGCAAGGTTGTTGTCTCTCATGATCTCACGATCGAGAAAGTCATGCTTGTTGAGTCCCTTGCATACAATTTACTTTCTGTTCGCCAACTTGCACTCATGGGCTTTGCTACTTTCTTTGATAATGATACCGTGGCCCTCTTGTGGAGCAAGTCTCTTAAAGTAGCCTATGTTGGGCATGTCGAGAACGGTCTTTATGTGGTTAACTTATCGAAGCAACCCACTAAGATTGCGACATGCCTAATGGCTAAAGTTGATGTGGGATGGCTTTGGCATCGTCGTTTGGCCCATGTCAATATGAGATATTTGCAAAGTCTTCTCAAGGGGGACCATGTCCGTGGACTAACAAATGTTAGCTTTGCCAAAGATCGTGCTTGCAGGGTTTGCATTGAAGGAAAGTTGCATGAGATGGCTCACCCTCCCACGACTATCATCTATTCAAAAAGACCCCTAGAGCTCCTTCACATGGACCTCTTTGGGCCTCCATCTTTTGATAGTCTTGGGGGTAGAAAGTATTGCTTGGTGGTTGTGGACGATTACTCAAGATACACCTGGGTATACTTCTTCAAGAAAAAGACTGAGACCCAACAAACCGTCATCAACTTTGCAAATGAAGCTCAACGACAGCATGAAGCAAAGATTTTGATGATCAGAAGTGACTACGGCACCGAGTTCAAGAACTACACCTTGGATGAGTTTCTTAGTGATGAGGGGATCAAACATCAATATGCAGCTCCCTATACCCCTCAACAAAACGGTGTAGCGGAGAGAAAGAACCGGACTCTTATGGATGCGGCAAGGACCATGATGGCGGAATTCAAATCTCCATACAACTTTTGGGCAGAAGCCATCAACGCCGCTTGCCATGCATCAAATCGGCTCTATCTCCGCAAAGGCTTGAACAAAACTCCATATGAGATTCTTACCGGTAACAAGCCCAATCTCAAGTACTTCCGGGTGTTCGGGTGTAAGTGTTTCATCCTTAAGAAAGGTGTTCGTTCGTCTAAATTTGAATCTAGAGCTCATGAGGGCATATTTGTTGGTTATGCTACAAACTCTCATGCTTACCGTGTCCTCAGCAAGTCCAATGGACTCATTGAGGAGACGAGTAACATAGAGTTTGATGAGAATAACGGCTCCCAAGTGGAGCAAAGTGGTACTTGTGATGTAGGTGATGAAATTCCTCCTCAAGCCATAAGAAGAATGGGCGTTGGATATATCCTACCCATTGAGGAACCCCTTGTGGCCGACGGAGAAGGACAATGTTCTACTCAAGTGGAACCATCACCAACCCAAGACCCACACGCTTCCGAAGAACAAAGTGAAGGCCCTCAACCGGACGAACAAGGCCAAGCGCAAGATCAATCACAAGATGGTGGGGAGCCACCAAATGATGCACAAGGCCAAGTTCTATCCTCCGAGCAAGATCAAGGTCAAGAGGAAGCTCAAGATCAAGATCTAGCTCCTGACGTCACTCAAGATGATCAACTCAGTGCTCCTCAGTTATCTCTTAAAGAGCAATTGGAGTGTCGTGCTGCAAAAGTTGCCTCCAGGCTTGCTTCCAGAGAACATCACATGGAGAATATTCTAGGAAGCATAAAAAGGGGGGTAAGCACTCATAGACAATTAGCAAACTATTGTGCTCATCAAGCTTTTGTCTCCTGTGTTGAACCTCAGAAGGTATATGAGGCGCTCAAAGACCCTGATTGGCTTAATGCCATGCATGAAGAACTCCATAACTTCGAGCGCAACAAAGTGTGGCGTCTGGTGCCAAGGCCAAAGGAGAACCATAATGTCATTGGAACCAAATGGATCTTTAAGAACAAGCAAGATGCTCATGGCATTGTCATCCGCAACAAGGCGCATCTGGTGGATCAAGGCTACTCCCAAGTCGAGGGTATCGACTACGGTGAAACCTTTGCCCCCGTTGCTCGCCTTGAATCCATTCGTTTGTTGCTTGCCTATGCTTCCCATCATAACTTTAAATTGCAGCAAATGGATGTGAAAAGTGCATTTCTTAATGGTCTTATTAATGAGTTGGTGTATGTTAAACAACCCCCGGGGTTTGAGGATCCTAAGCTCCCCAATCATGTGTACCAACTCGATAAGGTACTCTATGGCCTTAAACAAGCCCCACGTGCGTGTTATGAGCATCTTACCGAGTTGTTACAAGATCGTGGGCTTGAAATTGGGAAAATCGACCCACTCTTTTTACTAAGAAGGTCAAAGGGGAGTTGTTTGTCTGCCATGTGACGCCCCCGATTTGTCCGTACACTAATCATGCACGCAAATGTGTACGGCCAAGATCAGGGACTCACTGGTAGATATCACAACACAACTCTAAAAGTAAAATAAGTCATACAAGCTTCATATTACAAGCCAGGGGCCTCGAGGGCTCGAATACAAGTGCTCGATCATAGACAAGTCAGCGGAAGCAACAAATATCTGAGTACAGACATAAAGTTAAACAAGGTGCCATAAGATGGCTAGCACAAACTGGGATACAGATCGAAAGAGGAGCAGGCCTCCTGCCTGGGATCCTCCTAACTACTCCTGGTCGTCGTCGGCAGACTGAACGTAGTAGTAGGCACCTCCGGTGTCGTAGGAGTCGTCGTAGGTGGCGTCTGGCTCCTGGGCTCCACCATCTGGTTGCATCATCCGAGAAGAAGGTACAGAAGGGGGAAAAGGGGAAGCAAAGCAACCGTGAGTACTCATCCAAAGTACTCGCAAGCAAGGATCTATACTACATATGCAATGGTAACAATGATATTGGTAATATCGGTGGACTGAACTGCAGCAAGCGGGAATAAGAGGGGGGTAGCTAATCCGAACGAAGACTACGCTTCAGGCAGCCTCCATCTTGCAGCAGTAGAAGAGAATAGATGGTAAGTTCACCAAGTAACATCGAATAGCATAATCCTACTCGGCGATTCTCCCGCACATCACCCTGTGAGGGAGCAACCACCGAGTTATATCTGGAACTCATCTGGGTGTGTTTTATCAAGTGTCCGGTTCTAGTTATCATGAGGTCGGAATACAACTCCGGGTCGTCCTTTTACCGAGGGACACGGCTATTCGAATAGATTAACTTCCCTGCAGGGGTGCACCACATAACCCAGCACGCTTGATCCCATTTGGCCGGACACACTTTCCAGGGTCATGCCCGGCCTCGGAAGATCAACACGTCGCAGCCCTACCTAAGCACAGCAGAGAGGTCAGCACGTCGGTCTAAGTCCTAAGAACACAGGGGTCTGGGCCCATCGCCCAATGCACACCTGCACGTTGCGAGGGCGGACGGTAAGCAGACCTAGCCTCTCCTAATACCAGAGTAGGCTTCCAGTCCAATCCGGCGCGCGCCGCTAAGTCGCTGACGTCAAAAAGGCTTCGGCTGATACCACGACGTCGAGTACCCATAACTATTCCCACGTAGCTGGTTAGTGCGTATAGACCAAATGGCCAGACTCAGATCAAATATCTAAACTCGTTAAGCGTGTTATTGTGAAAGAACCGCGGACAACGTCCAGGGCCAGGCCACCTGTCTCCTAGGTGTCTCAACCTGCCCTGTCGCTCCGCCACAAAGATCCACACAGAGGGCCGTCGGGAAAGTATGTCCTTTCAGCCCCCAATCCGTGAATCAACCGCGGGTACTCAACGAGCCGACCCGACTTTAGTCACATCAAGTATCATGTATATGTGTATGTAATATATACCCGTGATCACCCCCAAGTGATCACGGCCCGATAGAATAGCAGGGCAGACGGACAAGGGTGTAGGGTCACTGATGGAATACTAGCATCCTATACTAAGCATTTAGGATTGCAGGTAAAGTATCAACAGTGGTAGCAACAATGACAGGCTATGCAGCAGAATAGGATTATCGAAAGCAGTAACATGCTACACTACTCTAATGCAAGCAGTAGAGAGAAGAATAGGCGATATCTGGTGATCAAAGGGGGGGCTTGCCTGGAAGCTCGGCAGCCAAAGTGGGGTCGTCAACACCGTAGTCGATCGGGGCAGCAGCAGCGTCGGTCTCGTAGTCTACCGGAGAGAAGAGGGGGAAGAAACAGTGAATACAATGCAAACAGATGCATGACGATGCATGACATGACAGGTAACGGTGCTAAGTGTGCCCTAACGCAGTATCGGGTGATACTGACGAAGGGGGGAAACATCCGGGAAAGTATTCCCGGTGTTTCGCGTTTTCGGGCGGATGAAACGGAGGGGGAAAGTTGCGGGTTCGTCTCAAAATTCTGAGCAACTTTCATATATAAATTATTTTCATCCGAGTTACGGTTTAAAAGATATGATTTTCTAAAGGTTTTATTAATTTCTGGAATTTAATATTATTTAACTTAATTCGAAAAATGATTTATGACATCAGCATGACATCATGCTGACGTCATCATGTTTGACTAGTCAAACTAACCAGTGGGGCCCGTGTGTCATAGGCAGTAAACTAACTAACAGTTTAGTTAGTTTAATTAGGTTTTAGTTAATTACAGATTAGGTTAATTAAAGATTAGATTAATCTAAAGGTGATTAATTAACTTAATTACTTTGTTAATTAATTAATTAATCAATATATTTATTTATTTATTTTTATTTTTTTATTTTTTTAAACCCTTTTTTTTTGTTTAACGTTTCTGGGGGCGGGCCCCGTTTGTCATAGGCCCATAGGGGCCTTAGTGGGCATGGGCGCGTGGGGCCCAGCTTCCAGTGGCACAAGGGCCACTGGAGCGGGCGTGGGCTACGGGCGGGTTCGCCCGCACAAGGGGCGCTACGCCCAGGCGAGCGCC
Organism: Secale cereale; assembly: GCA_902687465.1. NCBI lineage: Eukaryota > Viridiplantae > Streptophyta > Magnoliopsida > Poales > Poaceae > Secale > Secale cereale. The sequence continues at coordinate 221,043,720 of LR738715.1, read as the reverse complement.
GGCACGGCACGGCCAGGGGCGCGGCCGGCGGCCAGGG
>LR738715.1:221029808-221043399 GCA_902687465.1 Secale cereale | reverse complement strand
GGCGAGCGGCGAGCGGCGTCAGGGACCGACGGGGTCTTCCCCCCGATCCAGTCGAGGGAGAGAGAGAGGGGGGGGAAGTGTCGGTGGGGGGTGTCGGTGGGAAATATCCCACCGAGGGGTGGGGTTATATCTAGGCTAGATGATAGTGGGCCGAGGCCCAGTAGGATAGGTTAGTTTAGCTTTTATTTTATTTTTGTTGTTTGTCTTTCCTTTTCTTTTATTTAATTATTTCTTTTCTGTTTTACTTTATTTAAAATACTTAGGCAATTTTAGAAATTGTAATAACTAGTCCATAATTGATCTTACAATATTTAGCACCGCCCGAACATTTTTAATTACCATTTTGAAAACTTATTTTGTTTATTTCTTTTTCGGGCTCTTATTTCAAACGGGTTTTCGATTAGCGTGATGCTATCAACAGTAACACGATGACGTGGCATCATTAGCAGGGAATTACTGTAGCGTGATTACCCGGGCGTTACAAATCTCCTCCACTACAAGAAATCTCGTCCCGAGATTTAGGAGGTAGAAGGAAACAGTGCGGGGTATTCTTCACGAAGACGATCCTCGCGTTCCCAAGTGGCTTCGTCTTCCGAGTGATGCGACCACTGGACTTTGAGGAACTTGATCACCTTCTGACGTGTGCGACGTTCAGCTTGGTCGAGAATGCGGACCGGATGCTCTTTATAGGAGAGGTCCTGTTGCAACTCGAGCACTTCGTGATCCACTGCGCGGACTGGGTCCTTGAAGCAGCGACGGAGTTGCGACACGTGGAACACATCGTGAACCTGAGAAAGGTTCGGTGGCAGCTCCAGTTGATATGCCACCTTTCCACGTCTTTCCAGAATAGTGAAAGGACCAATATAGCGAGGAGCTAATTTTCCCTTGATCCCGAAGCGGTGAGCACCCTTCATTGGTGTAACTCGAAGATAAGCCTTTTCGCCAGGTTGATAGACCATGGCTTCATGATGACGATCATACTGACTTTTCTGACGAGACTGAGCAGTCTTCAAATTCTCGCGAATGACGCGGACTTGCTCTTCAGCGTGTTGAATAATATCCGGACCGAAGAGTGAACGTTCCCCAGTTCCTGACCAATTCAGAGGGGTTCGGCACTTTCGTCCATATAACACTTCGAAGGGAGCCATCTTTAGACTAGCTTGATAGCTATTATTATAAGAGAACTCAGCATACGGGAGAGATTCCTCCCATTTCTTGCCGAAGGAAATAACACAAGCTCGAAGCATGTCTTCGAGAACTTGGTTGACGCGTTTAACTTGCCCTTGCGACTGAGGATGAAAGGCAGTACTGAATGACAGATGTGTTCCCATAGCTTCTTGGAAACTTGCCCAGAATCTTGAAGTGAATAAACTGCCACGGTCTGAACTGATAACCAGTGGAATACCGTGAAGTGAAACAATTCTGGACATGTAGAGAGTTGCCAGCTGACTAGCAGTAATTGTTTCTTTGACTGCCAGAAAATGTGCAACTTTAGAAAGCCGGTCAATGACGACAAGAATTGCATCATTACCTCTCTGCGATTTGGGAAATCCAGTGACGAAGTCCATTTCAACATGGTCCCATTTCCATTCGGGAATAGAGATAGGTTGCAAGGTTCCAGCAGGCCTTTGATGTTCTGCTTTGATACGACGGCAAACGTCACACTCAGCAATGTAACGAGCAATGTCTTGCTTCATATTAGACCACCAGAATCTCTGACGAATGTCTTGGTACATCTTGGTACTACCGGGATGAATAGCCAAAGGGGTATCATGAGCCTCTTTCATAACACTAGGAGTCATATCCAGGTTTTTCTTCGAACATGGTACCACTAAGCGGCCTTTGAAGTATAAGGCGCCATCATCGGCAACAGTGAAAAATGAGGGCTTTCCCCTTTTGAGATAGAGTTTAATCTTCTCGACTTCAGAGTCATAACCTTGAATAGTCTTGATACCGTCCACAAGATCTGGTTCGACAACCAGGGTATTTAGAGAACCCTGAGGAACAACACGAAGATTCATCTTCTGAAATTCTGGACGAGGGGGAGCGAGTGCCCCAGGAGGAACAATATGAAGGTTCAGCTTTCTGAATTCTTCAACGAGTGAGGACTGAACCTTGTGAACCTGGAGGTGGTTGCAATAGGACTTGCGGCTTAAGGCATCAGCCATCACATTAGCCTTGCCCGGGGTATAGGAAATACCCAAGTCAAAATCTGCTACGGTCTCCATCCATCTCTGCTGACGGAGGTTCAGGTCTGGTTGAGTAAACAAGTACTTCAGACTTTGGTGGTCGGTGAATATCTCGCAACGGTTACCGAGAAGGTAATTTCGCCACTGTTTTAGCGCATATATGACAGCAGCAAGCTCAAGGTCGTGAACTGGGTAGTTCTCTTCATGAGGACGCAATTGACGAGAGGCATAAGCAATTACCCTGCGCTCTTGCATTAGGACACAGCCTAATCCTTGACGAGAAGCATCGCAGTAAATGACGAAGTCCTTCTTAGTATCAGGTGGAGCAAGCACTGGAGCAGAAGTCAGCTTGTCCTTAAGTGCCTGGAAACTTTCCTGGCATTTGTCTGTCCACTCGAACTTAACGCCCTTGTGAAGTAGACCAGTCAGAGGCTTGGCGATCTTGGAGAAGTTCTCGACGAATCGACGGCAATAGCTGGCGAGACCGAGAAAACTTCTGACTTGCTTGACATTCTTCGGAGGAGTCCAATCGAGAATGGCCGGAACTCGTTCAGGGTTGACGGCAATACCATCCTTGGAGATGACATGACCAAGGTAGGTTACTTCAGGAAGCCAGAACTCGCACTTGGAAAACTTAGCATAAAGTTGATGCTCTCGAAGCTTTTCCAGTACAAGGCGAAGATGTTCAACATGTTCTTCCTTATTCTTGGAGAATACAAGGATATCATCCAGATAAACCACGACGAATTTGTCGAGGTATTCCATGAATATGTAATTCATCAGGCGAGAGAATGTAGCTGGAGCATTGGTCAAGCCGAATGACATAACGGTGTACTCGAACGAACCGTATCGAGTTACAAAGGCGGTCTTTGGAATATCCTCTTCACGAACACGGATCTGGTGGTAACCCAACCTCAAGTCGAGTTTAGAGAACACTGAGGAACCAGCCAGTTGATCATACAGATCATTGATCCGAGGAAGCGGATATTTGTTCTGAATAGTTGCTTGGTTGATAGGACGGTAATCTTGGACCAATCGGTTTGTCCCATCCTTCTTCCTGACAAAGAGGGAAGGTGCTCCCCAAGGAGAACAACTCGGGCGGATGAAACCACTAGCAAGAGATTTGTCGATTTCCTCCTTAAGCTCAATGAGTTCATGAGGTGGCATCTTGTAGGGTCGTTTGGCTATAGGAGTGGTGCCTGGTTTCAAGTCGATGATAAACTCGACAGCTCTAGCAGGGGGGATCCCTGGAAGTTCCTCAGGAAAGACGTCCTGGAACTCGCGTACGATGGGAATGTTTTCGATGCCCTCGAGTGGTGAAGCGTTCAATGCATTCAATGCATAAAGACGTGCTTCAGCATTTTGAACCAGACAAGCCTGGTAGCTTACTATCTCATTAGAAGGGTGTAATAGGTGGACGGTTTTTGTGCCGCAAGCGATAGAAGCGGTATGCGCTTTCAGCCAATCCATTCCCAGGATGAGGTCGATGTTACAAGACCCCAGTATGATGGGAGAGGCATAGAATTCCAGTCCATCGATTTCAATGAGGACGTCGTGGCAAACCATGGAGGTTCGGCATTGGCCGGCAGGGGTGTGTACTAATACCGTGGTTTTCATGTCCTCACTTCTAATGCCATGCTTGTATGCAAAATCTTCTGATATGAATGAATGCGATGCTCCTGAATCGAACAAAACAGATGCAGGTACTGAATTAACAAGGAGAGTACCCATCACGGTAGCAGGTTGGTCTTGAGCTTCATTGAGATCAACGTGGTTGGCCTGAGCACGGCCATAAGGCTTGGCATTGTTGTTGCGGGGCTGATTGTTCCCACGGCCAGCTGTAGGCAGTGCAAGCTGGTTCTGATTCTGGAAGCAGTTCCTGGCAAGGTGTCCTGGCTGACCACACTTGTAGCACAAACCATCATTGGGGGCAGAAGTAGGAGCTGGGAGTGGTGCAGCTGGAAGTCTTGGCTGCCTAGGTGGTGGAGGCAGACGAGGTGCAGCATAGGACTGCCTTGGAGCAGGTGCAGCTGGACGGTACACATTGTTGGGAATCCAGACCCTACGCTTCTGTGAGGGAGTGCCCGAGGATGAGCTTGGTTCACGGTTGCGCCTGATAGTGCTGTGGTGTTCCTGCAGACCAGTTTCAACCTGGATGGCTTTGTTCACCAAGGTGGCGAAATCTCCAAAGTCATGCACCAGAAGTGCGAGCTTGATGTCAGCTTGAAGTCCGTCACGGAACTTTTCCTGTCTACGAGCATCAGTGGCAATGTCTTCTTCAGCATAGCGGGATAAGTCCAGAAACTCCCGCTGATAAGCATCCACAGTCTTGTTGCCCTGGGTGAGGTTGCGGAACTCACGTTTCTTCCTATCCATGATTCCCTGAGGAATGAAGCGGGCACGGAAGGCAGTTTGGAATTCCGGCCAAGTGATGGCTGTTCCAGCAGGCAGTGTACGCCTGTGGCTGTCCCACCATTGAGCAGCGGGACCCTTCAGATAGTATGCCGCAAAGGTGACATAGTTGGCAGCGGCAACTCCAGCAGACTCCAGTTCAAAAGCAATGTCACGGAGCCAGTCATCAGCATCAAGAGGCTGAGTTGAGCTGCGGTAGACGGATGGGTTGAGGCGAGCAAAGTCATTCAGTGTCACTACGCCTTGCTGCTGACCCATGTTGGGATGAGGGAACTGAGCCATGACAGTCTCCATGAACTGGCGGTTCATCTCCAACTGTTGGATCATACCGGCCATGTATTCGGGCGGTGGTGGGGCATTGCCACCACGGCCAGCTGGTCTAACCATCCTGCTAATATATAACAGGGGTAGTTCAGCATTGAGAAATTTGCAAACACAGGAACCATTCATGAATGAAACATGCATAAAGAAAGGAGCATATAAAATACCACATAGTAGTCGGCATATACTACAAAAGGGGTGCATGCATAGAGTTCAGTACACAAGTTCAGTACATAACTAAGGACATCATAGGCGGCACGCAGGCTCGCGGCGAATGCATCTAGTATTAGTAAGCAAGACTACATCAGTCCCAGGCGGTACTGTGGAGGTAAAGGTAGCCTGACAGCTGGCAGTGCTGCAACGAGAAGTCCTCCACGCCATCAACCTCAGGGCCGTGGATACTCCGGTGCAGGACCCGACGTCCACGTGGCAACAGAGGACCAGGTGCAGGAGTGTCGCCTCCCACATCTGGCCAACCGACACCAGGAGGCATCACGGTCCTAGCTGGGTAGAGCACAGTAGGAGGCAGCTGTCCTGATAGGACAAAGGGGTGCAACAGCGTCAAGGCGCGGCACAGGTGCTGACGGGTGGTGTACAACTCGTGGCGAAGAGCTCGGTTAGCTCGATCCAGCCCATCAGCATGCAGAACAAGGTTCCGATGATGGAAGGGCTCACGGGTGAGGGTGGAGTAGGCAGCAGTGTAGTATCCCTCCGCTCCATCGTCGGAGGCGATAGCAACGTGCCTGAAAGGGGAAGTGTCCAACGCCCGATACTCTCCACGAAGGCGTGTCAGAGCAGCGTAAGCAGTATCGTGAACTGCCATATCGACGGTCACTCCAACACCATGAGCGGTGTGCAGCACAGTAGAGGAGTAATCTGCTCGTGAGTAGAGGCGGACGATGGCACGATACTGCTCCTGGTTAAAGTCCTGGTACTGCTCGTACACGGTATACTCAGGGTGCCAGCGATAACCCAGATAGGTCATCATCTCGACCAGCACAGCAGGTGATCCCGAGGCACCAAAGGCCTACGTGTGGCGCACGACCTGCCTCGTGGGTTCCATCTGAAAACAAAGATGTTTCTGTTGGGGAACGTTGCATGGGAAACAAATTTTTTTCCTACGTTCACCAAGATCAATCTAAGAGATGCATCAACGAGGGGAGAGTTGGATCCACATACCCTTGTAGATCGCTAAGCGGAAGCGTTCAAGAACGCGGTTGATGGAGTCGTACTCGCCGCGATTCAGATCGCCGAAGATCCTAGCACCGAAGCAACGGTGCCTCCGCGTTCTTCACACGTATAGCTCGGGGACGTCTCCTCCTTCTTGATCCAGCAAGGGGGGGAGGAGAGGTTGATGGAGACACCGGCAGCACGACGGCGTGGTGGAGATGGTGGTGGAGGATTCCAGCAGGGCTTCGCCAAGCGCCGCGGGAAAACGAAGATGGATGTGGGAGAGGGAGGGCAGCACCGAGGCACGAACGTGTATGGCTGACCTCCCTCTGCCTCCCTTTATATAGGGGGAGTAGAGGGGAGGGGGCGCCCTAGGGTTTCCCCTAGGGGCCGGCGGCCAGGGCAGATGGGGAGGGGCGGCGCCCCCTGGGGCTAGGGTTTCCCCCCCCCCCAAGTGCCTTGCCCCCCAAGCCTAGGGGGTGCGGCAGCCCTAGGGGGGGCCACTCCCCTTGGCGCATGAGGAGAGGGCCCAGGGGGGGCGCACAGCCCTATGAGGGCTGTTGTGTCCCCCTTTGTGGCCCATTAGGCCCGAAACCCTTTCCGGGACCCCCGAAACCCCTTTCGGTCATCCGCCGATTTCCCGATACTCCCCGGAACACTTCCGGACTCCGAACACCTTTATCCTATATATCAATCTTCGTCCCCGGACCATTCCGGAGACCCTCGTCATGTCCGGGATCTCATCCGGGACTCCGAACAACCTTCGGTAACCATGCATTGTTCTCACTAACAACCCTAGCGTCACCGAACCTTAAGTGTGTAGACCCTGCGGGTTCGGAAACCATGTAGACATGACCGAGACACTCCCAGGTCAATAACCAATAGCGGGATCTAGATACCCATATTGGTTCCCACACGTTTCTCGATGATCTCATCGGATGAACCACGATGTCAAGGATTCAGGCAATCCCGTATACAGTTCCCTTTGTCTCGTCGGTATGTTACTTGCCCGAGATTCGATCGTCGGTATCTCTATACCTAGTTCAATCTCGTTACCGGCAAGTCTCTTTACTCGTTACCGTAATACATAATCCCGTGACTAACTACTTAATCACTTTGAGCTCATTGTGATGATGTATTACCGAGTGGGCCCGGAGATACCTCTCCGTCACATGGAGTGACAAATCCCAGTCTCGATCCATGTCAACTCAACAGACACCTTCGGAGATACCTGTAGAGTACCTTTATAGTCACCCAGTTACGTTGCGACGTTTGGCACACACAAAGCACTCCTACGGTGTCAGTGAGTTACATGATCTCATGGTCATAGGAACTTATACTTGACATGCAGAAAACTATAGCGATAACTGATACGATCAAAAGCTATGTTTAACGTTTGGGTCTCGTCCATCACATCATTCTCCTAATGATGTGATCCCGTTATCAAATGACAACTCATGTCTATGACCTGGAAACCGCGGTCATCTTTGATCAGCGAGCTAGTCCTGTAGAGGCTTACTAGGGACACAAAGTTTGTCTATTCATCCACACATGTATTTGAGTTTCCAATCAATACAATTATAGCATGGATAATAAACGATTATCATGAACAAGGAAATATAATAATAACTCTTTTATTATTGCCTCTAGGGCATATTTCCAACAGTCTCCCACTTGCACTAGAGTCAATAATCTAGCATTACAAGGTAATGAATCTAACACCCATAGAGTCTTGGTGTTGATCGTGCTTAGCCCGTGGAAGAGGCTTAGTCAACGGATCTGCAACATTCAAATCCGTGTGTACTTTGCAAATGCTTATGTCCTCCTCCTTGACTGAATCGCGGATGGAATTGAAGCGTCGCTTTATGTGTCTGGTCCTCTTGTGAAACCTTGGTTCCTTGGCTAGAGCAATGGCACCAGTGTTGTCACAGAACAGAGTCATTGGGTTTAGTGCACTAGGCACAACTCCAAGATCTGTTATGAACTCCTTCATCCAGACACCTTCCTTTGCCGCCTCCGAGGCAGCTATGTACTCCGCTTCGCATGTAGAATCGGCTACCACGCTTTGCTTGGAACTGCACCAGCTTACCGCTCCTCCGTTGAGAATATATACGTATCCGGTTTGAGACTTAGAGTCATCCGGATCAGTGTCAAAGCTTGCATCGACGTAACCCTTTACGACGAGCTCTTGATCACCTCCATAAACGAGAAACATTTCCTTAGTCCTTTTCAGGTACTTTAGGATATTCTTGACCGCTGTCCAGTGATCCATACCAGGATTACTTTGAAACCTTCCGGCCATACTTATGGCAAGGCTGACATCTGGTCTTGTGCACAGCATTGCATACATGATAGAGCCTATGGCTGAAGCATAGGGGACGACACTCATCTTTTCTCTATCTTCTGCAGTCACTGGGCATTGAGTCTTACTCAACTTCGTACCTTGCAATACCGGCAAGAACCCCTTCTTGGATTGATCCATTTTGAACTTCTTCAAAACTTTATCAAGGTATGTACTTTGTGAAAGTCCTATCAAGCGTCTTGATCTATCTCTATAGATCTTAATGCCCAATATGAAAGCAGCTTCACCGAGATCCTTCATCGAAAAACTCTTGTTCAAATACCCCTTCACGCTATCCAAAAATTCTATATTGTTTCCAATCAGCAATATGTCATCCACATATAATATTAGAAACGCTATAGAGCTCCCACTCACTTTCTTGTAAATACAAGCTTCATTGTAAACTTGTACAAACCCAAACGCTTTGATCACCTCATCAAAGCGAAGATTCCAACTCCGAGATGCTTGCACCAGCCCATAAATGGAACGCTGGAGCTTGCATACTTTGTCAGCATTCTCTGGATCGACAAAACCTTCCGGTTGCATCATATACAACTCTTCCTTAAGAAAACCGTTAAGGAACGCTGTTTTGACATCCATCTGCCAAATTTCATAATCGAAATATGCAGCTATTGCTAACATGATTCGGACGGATATAAGCATCGCTACGGGTGAGAAAGTCTCATCGTAGTCAATCCCTTGAACTTGTGAAAAACCCTTTGCCACAAGTCGAGCTTTATACACGGTGACATTACCGTCAGCGTCCGTCTTCCTCTTAAAAATCCATTTATTCTGAATGGCCTTCCGCCCTTCAGGTAATACTTCCAAAGTCCATACTTTGTTTTCATACATGGATCCCATCTCGGATTTCATGGCCTCTAACCATTTGTCGGAATCCGGGCCCACCATCGCTTCTCCATAGCTCGTAGGTTCACCGTTGTCTAACAACATGACCTCCAAGACAGGGTTACCATACCACTCAGGTGCAGTGCGTACCCTTGTCGACCTACGAGGTTCGGTAGTAACTTGATCAGAAGCTTCTTGATCATCATCATTGGCTTCCTCTTCAACCGCTGCAGGCTCCACAAAAACATCTTTCTGTGCTGCGCAACTCTCTGGTTGAAGTAGAGGTTCAATAACCTCATCAAGTTCTACCTTCCTCCCACTCAATTCTTTCGAGAGAAACTCTTTCTCGAGAAAGGACCCGTTCTTAGCGACAAACACTTTGCCTTCGGATCTGAGATAGAAGGCGTACCCAACAGTTTCTTTTGGGTATCCTATGAAGACACATTTGTCCGCTTTGGGTTCGAGCTTTTCTGGCTGGAGCCTTTTGACATAAGCATCGCAACCCCAAACCTTGAGAAAAGACAACTTAGGTTTCTTACCAAACCATAGTTCATACGGTGTTGTCTCAACGGACTTAGATGGAGCCCTATTTAAAGTGAATGCAGCTGTCTCTAACGCATATCCCTAGAACGATAGTGGCAAATCGGCAAGAGACATCATAGAACGCACCATATCTAATAGGGTTCGATTACGACGTTCGGACACACCATTACGCTGTGGTGTTCCAGGTGGCGTCAACTGTGAAACGATTCCACATTTTCTTAAGTGATTGCCAAACTCATAACTCAGATATTCTCCCCCTCGATCAGATCGTAGGAACTTGATCTTCTTGTTACGATGATTTTCAACTTCACTCTGAAATTGCTTGAACTTTTCAAAAGTTTCAGACTTATGCTTCATTAAGTAAATATACCCATATCTACTTAAGTCGTCAGTGAAGGTGAGAAAATAACGATATCCACCGCGCGCCGTGACACTCATCGGACCACACACATCAGTATGTATGATTTCCAATAAGTCACTTGCCCGTTCCATTGATCCTGAAAACGGGGTCCTTGTCATCTTGCCCATGAGGCACGGCTCGCATGTGTCAAGTGATTCAAAATCAAGAGACTCCAAAAGTCCATCAGCATGGAGCTTCCTCATGCGTTTTACGCCGATATGACCCAGACGGCAGTGCCACAAGTAAGTGGTACTATCGCTAACTACTCTACATCTTTTGGCATCAATGTTATGAACATGTGTATCATCACTATCGAGATTCAATAAGAATAAACCCCTCACTTCGGGTGCATGACCATAAAAGATATTACCCATATAAATAGAACAACCTTTATTCTCTGATTTAAATGAGTAACCGTCTCGCAATAAACAAGATCCAGATATAATGTTCATGCTTAACGCAGGCACTAAATAACAATTATTCAGGTTCATAACTAATCCCGATGGTAATCGAAGAGCGAGCGTGCCGACGGCGATCACATCAACCTTGGAACCATTTCCCACGCGCATCGTCACTTCGTCCTTCGCCAGCCTCCATTTATTCCGCAGTTCCTGTTTAGAGTTGCAAATGTGAGCAACCGAACCGGTATCAAATACCCAGGCACTACAACGAGAGTTGGTAAGGTACACATCAATAACATGTATATCACATATACCTTGCTTGTTGTTGTTGTTGGCCCCCTTCTTGTCTGCCAGATACTTGGGGCAGTTCCGCTTCCAGTGGCCGTTCCCCTTGCAATAGAAACACTCAGTCTCTGGCTTGGGCCCAGCCTTGGGTTTCTTCACTGGATGAGCAACTGCCTTGCCACCCTTCTTAGAGTTACCCTTCTTGCCCTTGCCATTCTTCTTGAAACTGGTGGTTTTATCGACCATCAACACTTGATACTCCTTTTTGATGTCTGCCTCAGCGACTTTCAGCATCGAAAACAGCTCGGCGATGGTTTTGTTCATCCCTTGCATGTTATACTGCTGCACGAAGCTCTTGTAGCTAGGTGGGAGTGACTGGAGAATTCTGTCAATGATAGCCTCGTCCGGGAACACAAGTCCCAGATCAGCTATGCGGGTATAGTACCCAGACATCTTCAGTAAGTGCTCACTGACAGACGAATTCTCCTCCATCTTGCAAGCAAAGAATTTATCGGTGGTCTCATACCTCTCGATCTTAGCATTCTTTTCAAAGATGAACTTCAACTCCTGGAACATCTCATATGCTCCATGACGTTCAAAACGCCTTTGAAGTCCTCCTTCCAAGCTATACAAAATGGCACACTGCACTACTGAGTAGTCATCCGAACGCGACTGCCAGGCGTTCATAACGTCCGCAGAGGCCTGAGGAGCGGGGGGTTCACCTAGCGGTGCATTTAGGACATAAACCTTTTGGGCAGCTGTGAGGATGATCCTCAGATTGCGGAGCTAGTCCGCAAAGTTGCTCCCATCATCTTTCAGTTTAGCTTTCTCTAGGAACGCATTAAAATTCAGGGGAGCTACTGCGCGAGCCATCTACAACAAAAGATTTGCAAAGACATTTTAGACTATTGTTCATGATAAGTGAGTTATTACCTAATCAAATTATTTATAACTCCCACTCAAATTGACATCCCTCTGGTCATTCGAGCATGACATGATCCAGATTCACCAACCCAAGTCCGATCATCACGTGAGATGAGGTGGTGTCAATGGTGAACATCTACATGTTGATCATATCTACTATATGACTCATGTTCGACCTTTCGGTCTTCCGTGTTCCGAGGCCATGTCTGTACATGCTAGGCTCGTCAAGTCTAACCCGAGTGTTCTGCATGTGCAAAACTGGCTTGCACCCGTTGTATGCGAACGTAGAGTCTATCACACCCGATCATCACGTGGTGCTTCGAAACGACGAACCTTCGCAACGGCGCACACTCGGGGGGAACACAATTTTATCTTGAAATTTTAGTGAAGGATCATCTTATAATGCTACCGTCGTCCTAAGCAAAATAAGATGCATAAAAGGATTAACATCACATGCAAATCATAAGTGACATGATATGGCCATCAACTCGTGCTTTTGATCTCCATCTCCAAAGCACCGGCATGATCTCCATCGTCACCGGCGTAACACCATGATCTCCATCATCATGATCTCCATCATCGTGTCGCCTTCGGGGTTGTCGTGCGCCCACCATGCTCTTACTACTATTGCTACCGTTTAGCGATAAAGTAAAGCATTACAAAGCGCTTAATGATTGACATGCAGGTCATACAAAAATTAAAGACAACCCTATGGCTCCTGCCGGCTGCCGTATACATCGACATGCAAGTCGATATTAACTATTACAACATGATCATCTCATACATCAAATATATCTCGTCATGTCATTGGCCATATCATATCACATACATACCCTGCAAAAACAAGTTAGACGTCCTCTAATTTGTTGTTGCATGTTTTACGTGGCTGCTATGGGTATCTAGCAAGAACGCTTCTTACCTACGCAAAGCCACAACGGTGATATTTAAGTTGCTATTTAACCTTCTACAAGGACCGCCTTGTTCTGTTCCGATTCAACTAAGATAGGAGAGACAGACACCCGCCAGCCATCTTATGCAACAAAAGTCACATGTCTGTCGATGGAACCGGTCTCATGTACGTGGACATGTAAAGTTGGTCCGGGCCGCTTCATCCCATAATACCGCTGAATCAAGAAAGACTAAGGAGGGAAGCAATCTAAACATCAACGTCCACAAACCCTTTTGTGTTCTACTCGTGAAAGCATCTACGCAAGAACCTGGCTCTGATACCACTGTTGGGGAACGTTGCATGGGAAACAAAAAAATTTCCTACGTTCACCAAGATCAATCTAAGAGATGCATCTACGAGGGGAGAGTTGGATCCACATACCCTTGTAGATCGCTAAGCGGAAGCGTTCAAGAACGCGGTTGATGGAGTCGTACTCGCCGCGATTCAGATCGCCGAAGATCCTAGCACCGAAGCAACGGTGCCTCCGCGTTCTTCACACGTACAGCTCGGGGACGTCTCCTCCTTCTTGATCCAGCAAGGGGGGGAGGAGAGGTTGATGGAGACACCGGCAGCACGACGGTGTGGTGGAGATGGTGGTGGAGGATTCCAGCAGGGCTTCGCCAAGCGCCGCGGGAAAACGAAGATGGATGTGGGAGAGGGAGGGCAGCACCGAGGCACGAACGTGTATGGCTGCCCTCCCTCTGCCTCCCTTTATATAGGGGGAGTAGAGGGGAGGGGGCGCCCTAGGGTTTCCCCTAGGGGCCGGCGGCCAGGGCAGATGGGGAGGGGCGGCGCCCCCTGGGGCTAGGG
>LR738715.1:220917279-221025052 GCA_902687465.1 Secale cereale | reverse complement strand
AGAGAGAGAGGGGGGGGGGAAGTGTCGGTGGGGGGTGTCGGTGGGAAATATCCCACCGAGGGGTGGGGTTATATCTAGGCTAGATGATAGTGGGCCGAGGCCCAGTAGGATAGCTTAGTTTAGCTTTTATTTTATTTTTGTTGTTTGTCTTTCCTTTTCTTTTATTTAATTATTTCTTTTCTGTTTTACTTTATTTAAAATACTTAGGCAATTTTAGAAATTGTAATAACTAGTCCATAATTGATCTTACAATATTTAGCACCGCCCGAACATTTTTAATTACCATTTTGAAAACTTATTTTGTTTATTTCTTTTTCGGGCTCTTATTTCGAACGGGTTTTCGATTAGCGTGATGCTATCAACAGTAACACGATGACGTGGCATCATTAGCAGGGAATTACTGTAGCGTGATTACCCGGGCGTTACATGCCAACTATATCTTGATGATATTATCTTTGGTTCTCCTAACAAAGCTTTCAACGATGAGTTCGCCGCACTCATGACCACACATTTTGAGATGTCCATGATGGGAGAGTTGAAGTACTTCCTTGGGTTTGAGATCAAGCAAAGAAGAGAAGGGATCTTCATCAAACAATCCAAGTATACTCAAGACATGCTCAAGAGGTTCAATCTAAGTGATGTCAAGCCGGCTACTACTCCAATGCCAACCAAGGGCCAACTTGACATTGATCCCAATGGTAAAGCGGTGGATCAAAAGGTATATCGCTCTATGATCGGTTCATTGCTTTACCTTTGTGCATCTAGACCGGATATTATGTTGAGTGTGGGAATCTGTGCACGGTTTCAAGCCTCACCTAAGGAAAGCCACTTTGTGGCTGTCAAGCGAATCTTTCGATATTTGGCTCATACCCCAAACTTTGGCTTATTGTACCCAAGAGGAGCAAACTTCAACCTTGTAGGTTTCTCTGATTCGGATTGGGCGGGAGACAAAGTGGATAGGAAGTCCACTTCTGGAGGGTGCCAATTTCTTAGTTGCTCTCTTGTTAGTTGGTCTTCCAAAAAGCAAAGTTGTGTGTCTCTCTCGTCCATTGAAGCCGAGTATGTGGCTGCTGGCAGTTGTTGTGCTCAACTCTTATGGATGAGGCAAACTTTAAAGGATTACGGTGTCACTTGTGACAAAGTGCCTCTTTGGTGTGACAATGAAAGTGCCATCAAGATTTCTCTCAACCCGGTGCAACACTTCAAGACGAAGCATATAGAGTTTCAGTATCACTTCATCCGGGATCATATACGGCAAGGAGAGATCGAGCTTCACTATGTCAACACTCATGATAACCTTGCAGATATCTTCACAAAGCCATTGGATGAAGCAAGATTTCGCGAGTTAAGGCATGAGCTAAATATCATTGATTTGAGCAATGTGGCTTGAGCACGTGCACACCCCACCATACTCTTCATAGTGTCTAATCTAGATGTAGGCATGGACATAGGGGGAGCATTGTTCTCTCAATGAACTCTCTCTCCCCCCATTATGCATAAATTGATCAAGTCTTTCATTAACAATCTTTGATGGTACTTGTGCTTCAAGGACGAGTTTTGGTCATGGGCCCAAGGTTAAAATCTTTGCGGCGCCATACCTCTAGACTCAAACATAGGTGACTTCGGTCACCGCCCTCTTTTGTAGGGGTTTCTTGTCTCTTGCTAGTGTGTGTGTGTGGTGTTTTGTTTTTTCCTTGCTTGTGTGTTTCTTTTTGTGCTAAGCCTTGAACTTTAGTTGCCGTGGCGTGCTGGGCGGTACTACCACTGGTGGTGCGCGGTACTACCGCCCACCAGCGCGGTACTACCGCTGCGGGGCGGTACAGAGGGGTTATATCGGTGTAGGGGGAGGTTTCTCTCCCCCATACCCATTCACTCGCCCCCTCGTTCCTCTCTCTCTAGCAGTTCGTCGCCGCGGGAGGGCTCCGGCGGATCTCCTCCTCCGGGGTGTTCCTCTCCTTTTCCTTCGGTGAAGTCGATCCCCACTTAGTCCTCTTGCCATGGATGCCGGTATTGCCCCCGTTCCTCTTCTCCTCTTGTCTCTTTTTCAGATCTTGTGTTTTAGGGGCAACAGTGTTTGCATCTTTAGATTTTTGGCTAAATCTAGGCTTGAGTAGGATGGAGAAAGCAACTGGACTATCTAGATTAGAGTATGGTAGAAATATTTTTGAATTTGACAGGCCGGTAGTGCCGGATCTGACCACAGTAGTAGGAAACTGTTGTTTCCCCGCCTCGAGCAGTACTACCACTTGGGCGGTACTACCGCTTAACAGATCACGGTACTACCGCGGCTTGCCAAGTTCACGCATATTTCTTCATTCTTTGATCTTCTTTTGTTGTGTTCATTGGCTTATGCTCGTTCCTTTTGGTTGGTTCGTCTGTTTTTGTGTTTGGTTCCAGGTGATGAACATCCTGAGCATCAGGCTCGCCGTATCAACCCCAATCGTGCAACCTCGAAGCGCTACCGCACATTTGAGTCTGCTGGAGGTTCCTCGAGTGCTCCACCTCCACCTCAACAGAAGAAGAAGTCCATGGCAAAGCCAAAGGGCAAAACTATGACCCAAATGAGTGGCAAGGAGTTCTGGGCAAGGCGTCGCCGCAATCCCTATGAGGTTGATCAAGAACCCAATTTGGTCAACCGTCCGTTCTGGAACCGCTTTCACTTTGCCGTCTACTTTGATGTGCTCAAGGCTAAGAAGAATCTCTTTGTCAGTGTTCGCTCCATCGACACGGAATACCTGGAGAAGGATCCTCTATATTTTGGCGATGCTCTTAAGATGTGCACTCAACTTAACATTCTTCAGATCATTCAGTTCAACAAGGACTTTGATGCAGATCTTATGGCTCAATTCTATGCCACTGTCCATCTAGGGACGGATGAGGACAGAACTCTCACATGGATGACCAATGGCAAATTGTTGTCTGTCAAGTGGAATGCTTTCATGGAGTTACTTGGGGTGGACGACCAGGGGCTTGAGACTCCGGTTGGTTTTCGTCCTCATCAGAACACTACCTCCACTCACAAGCAAGCTCTCTGGCCCTACCGCACCATGAAGGTCCACCCTGAGACTAAGAAGGTAACCTATGAGTTGTCTGCCTATCTGGATATCCTTCACCGCATCTTCCGTGAAACTCTCTTCCCTCAGATTGGGAATCATGATATGGTTCACGCCTATCTTGTGGACATGCTTCTCTTTTGCCAACATCAGTTAGAGAGGAACACTGGTGAGACCCTGGATATTTCACATGTGATGTGGTCTGAGCTCTTGTCTGCTATTTCTGAACGCAAGTGCCTGGTCTATGGACCTTTCATTGTGCTGCTGATTGAGAAGGCTTGGGATCATGTCTATCCCAACGTGTTGCTAGAAACTGGAGAGTTGGTGTCTCATGAGATCAGGCGTCTGAGGAGGAAGGACAGCTGGGGCACTCATGCTCCCAAGACTGGAGGTTCATCCTCCGCTGCTGCTATGGAGACTGAGGTGGCTGAGGCTGAAGCAGATGATGATGATGACTATGAGCCATCTGGTGCAGAGCCCTCATGGGCAAAGAAGCTCAAGCGGAAGATAGAAGAAGCTATTTTGCATGGAGTCTCATGGTCAGTACATGACTCATGTGGCAGAGAAGAAGGCCAGGGGACGTCACAAGGAGATCATGCGTCAGTTGGGTGCGACTGTGGTCAGTGGCTCTGAGGAGCAGGTCACCGAGGAGGAAGAGTAGATCCAGCAGCACTGCCCGTGGACAGATTCTGACGCCGATCAGTTTCAGGTCGATGACGACGAAGCAGATGACCCAGCTGAGATCTGATGTTCGAGACCTTCTCTTGCTCTCACCTGGAGCCGTAGCTTAGCTCTCTGCCCTTTTGGTATCTCGATGCCAAAGGGGGAGAGAGTTTAGGGTTTTGTGTTGTTGCCTGTGTTTCTGTTGTTTGTGTTTTCTTTTCTTGTGCTTTGGTTGGTTTACGTGAGACCTAAGTTCCCGTCATATGGTGTGAGACATATGCTACCTTACCCTATCTTATTTATGTACCTGGTACTTTCTAGCGTGCATGTTTATCTTACTATTTACTATGCTCTCATATATCGTGCTTAGGTTGTTGGTCTCTAAAATACAGGGGGAGTGTTGATCCTAGTATGTGTGCCGTGCAGTCCAAAGCACCTATCTAGATAGCACACATCTAGGGGGAGCCCGTCTATATTTTAGTGGTGTGGATTTTGCATTTACTTTATGTCATTATTCCTTTGTGCAAATCCCGTTTTGTCATCAATCCACCAAAAAGGGGGAGATTGTAAGGGCATATTTAGCCCGATGGTGTTTTCGTGATTGATGACAATGCGTTTGCGGACTAATCATGTGTTCTAAGCTCTTTCAGATATATCTCACATAGGCACAAGACGATTAGATGCCCCTCGGAATCTATGGAAGACGGTGTTTCCTTTTGCTTATTTTTCGATGGATCTAAGTAATAGGAAAGCCGTACTATTAAGAGGGGATCCGCTTTGGTAAGGTTTGGGTGGAATCAACACGTACACTTTCCTATCGCACCCACCATACCTTCCCGCCTCAATGGAGTCCTTCCTTCCCATCTTCTATGTTTCTCCTGGCTCCAGCGATAGTACCGCGGGTCTTAGAGGTAGTACAGCCTGAGTGCCTCAAGCGGTAGTACCGCCCCACTAAGCGATAGTACCGCTTGGTGCACTCTGCGGTAGTACCGCTACTGCACGGTGTTACCACCGCCTCAACTCGCGAGCACATTTTCGTGTCGGGTTTTGCGGTGCTAGGAGCGGTAGTAGGGGCGGTAGTACCGCTCCCAGCGGTAGTACCGCCCTGGCACCGCGGTAGTACCGCTCTGGTTCCCAGCCCCCCTGGCGCGGCAGTACCGCTTGAAGGGAAACGGTAGTACCGCTGTATAAGCGGTAGTACCGCTCGCTCTAGCGGTAGTACCGCTCTCTGCGGGGCTGAGTGGGGGGATAACGGTTGGATTTTTTCCCCCACTATATAAAGGCTTCTTCTTCCTCCTTGTTGACTCACCTCTTCCCTCACATACTCCATTGTTGCTCCAAGCTCCATTTTCGCCCGATCTCTCTCCCTAGCTAATCAAACTTGTTGATTTGCTCTGGGTTGCTTGAGAAGGCATCGATCTACACTTCCACCAAGATATATTTGATTCCCCCCACTAATCCCTAGCGGATCTTGTTACTCTTGGGTGTTTGAGCACCCTAGACGGTTGAGGTCACCTCGAAGCCATATTCCATTGTGGTGAAGCTTCGTGGTATCGTTTGGAGCCTCCAATTTAGTTGTGGAGATAGCCCCAACCTTGTTTGTAAAGGTCCGGTTGCCGCCTTCAAGGGCACCACTAGTGGAATCACGGCACCTTGCATCGTGTGAGGGCGTGAGGAGAATACGGTGGCCCTAGTGGCTTCTTGGGGAGCATTGTGCCTCTACACCTCTCCAACGGAGACGTACTTCCCCTCAAAGGGAAGGAACTTCGGCAACACGTCCTCGTCTTCACCGGTTCCACTTGTGGTTATTTCTTTCCTTTACTTGTGCAAGCTTTACTTGTCTATCTCTTATAGCTTGCTTGTGAGGTTGTTATCGTTACTTCCTATTAGTTGTCATCTTAGTAGCTTATCTAGACAACTTACTTTGACGCTTAATTTAAAATGGTTAAGAAAAGCTAAAAATTGTTAGTTGCCTATTCACCCCCCTCTAGTCAACCATATCGATCCTTTCACACGGAGTACTGTTCATCACCACCGTCGACCCCGTCCAGCCTCCACGGGCTACTATTCATCCACCATCGACCTCCTCCAGCCTCCACCTACGGCTGTTCAGCCTCCACCACGCGCTACTCCACCGGCTACTGTTCAACCAGCCCTCTCCACGGGCTACTGTTCAACCACCCCTCCACGGGCTACTGTTCATCTAGCCCTCCACCGTCTACTGTTCATGCAGCCCTCCACGGGGTGGTCCTGTTCATGCAGTCCTCCACGGGGTCCTGTTCATGCAGCCCCAACTGGCTCGATCGAACGGGGTCCTGTTCATGCAGAGGCAACACCACGGGGTCCTGTTCAGCCACCCCCACCGGGAACTGTTCATCCAAAACCCCCAGCAATTCTCACTGTTCATGCAGAGGCAGCATCGATCGGCTTCAGTCAGCAGCAGTAGCGAAGGAATCGCTCGATCGGGTTCAGTTAACAGCCATCGATCAATCGCTCAGGTTCAGTAATGCGTAGCTTGCAGTGCAATCGCTCAGGTTCAGTTAGAGCCCAACGCCTCGCTCGGGTTCAGTTAGAGCCCAACGCCTCGCACCCACGTGCGTGCGTGTACGAGAGAAATGCACATCGCTCGGCCCCGACCACCCACCGTAACCGGGAACACCCTGATATTGTCCTCGCCCTCGCTTCTACCACGATTTTTTTCCGTCATGGACTGATACGTCCAAAACGTATCTATAATTTCTGCTTTCTCCATGCCTCTTTTGGGTGATATTGCTATGATATTTATACACTTCCATACACTTTTGATCATATTTGAACTAACCTATTAACTCAGTGCACCCCAGTGCCAGTTTCTGTTTTCTGCTGTTTTTGTATTTCAGGTTTTCCCGTCACGAAAACTGTCAGAAAAATCCCGGAAAAATTATATAAAAAATCAGCATTCCGGAAGCTTCCACACGGCCGAAGTAGGGCCGGAGGGGGGCCACCAAGGCTCCAGGCGCCCTGGTGGCGCGGACCCCCTCCTGGCCGCGCCGGGGGGGCGCCTGGGCCCCCCAGGCCTCCGCTGATGCCCCCCTTTGGCATATATTTAACACGCGTCCCGAAACCCTCGAGGACGAAACCCTTTTTCGCGATCTCATCTCTGTTCCTCCGCCGCCGCGCTTCCAAGATCGGGAGCACCAGGAGAACTCTGCCCGGCACCCTACCGGAGGGGAGGATCACCACCGGGAGCCTCTCCACCACCATGGACGCCTCCCGGATGAGTTGTGAGTAGTCTCCCTTGGACCATGGGTCCATGACCAGTAGCTATGTGATGTTCTCCTCCCCTTCTTGTGCTTCACTAATTAGACCTCGTGAGCTGCCCTACATGATCGAGGCACATATGTAATCCTTATGCTGTTGCTATGATGAGTTTGCTGGGATCCGATGGATTGTGAGATTATGTTCAGATTGTGTTTGAGTAATATATTTGATTTACCTCTTTTATATTTATGTTCTTAAGTAATTCTTGCATGTTCTCCGTTGCTATTTATTGCTTTGGCCAAGTAGTAGGTAGTGACTCCAAGAGGGAACGTTATGCTCGATTGTGGGTTCATGCCCCTCGATGACTAGCTTGAGTGACAGAAACATGAGTCTAGGGGATGTGCTGTTGCCACAAGGGGGGAAACAACGGTGCTTGTACTCGCGGGTGCAAGGATTGTTTACTTTACGCAAAGTTCTTTTAATGCAGTTGTCTGTTGCTTTGAGTTTACACTATGGGTGGGACTCGCAACTTAATACCAGCGAGATGTTCTGGATAGATATCTCATGGTGGATGATTAGTAGTAGATGCAGATGGATTTCGGTCTACTTGCCTTGGCGTACCGCCCATGCTTTGAACCTCTACCTTTCTTGCAACATAGTTAGCATTGGTTTGCGCACATAATTCTGTCAATTGCCCAGCTGTAATTCATTTACCTCACATAGCTGTTTTTTCGTCTTTTGGGAGAGAGACATCACTAGTGAACATCATGGGACCCCGGTCCATATTACCATCATTGATCACATCCGCTATTTACTTTCCGCTTTTACTTACTAGTTGCAGCAATATCTATCACTATTATCTCTTGTGTTTGATCCTTTGTAAACGACAAGGCCGGAGGGATTGACAACCTCTCTGTACTCGTTGGGAGCAAAGTTATTTGTATCTGTGTGCAGGTCCAAGTTGATTGCTAATTATCTGGCGCCATTAGCAGTTGACACCTTCTTGTTGAACCTTGGAGTCTCAGGGGAAATCGATCCTTGGTATCTTTGCCAAGGGAAAACTTCCGCTACACTGCATCTCAAACCTTCCACTTGGGGTAACCAACGAGGGGCGAGAAGCCATCAAGCAAAGTTTTCTGGCGCCGTTGCCAGGGACTCCACTCTTCAAGATAGGGGAGTTGCACGCTATCTTTTATCTTTGCTTTTTAGTCTTGTTAGTTTACCTTTCAGTTTTCTTTATGTCTTTTCACTAGTTTTGCTTAATGGAAAACAACAAAAATATGAGAGAGCTTTATAAGCTCTACCTTGCTTTGGGACATGATGTGTTTGAAGAGAAAATTAAAAAACCTATGGAACTTTATTATTTGCATAACAATCATGATGGTGGTGATGTTATTAGTATGCTTTCTTTGAATATCAATATTGCTAATGACATGGAAAGCTCTAAGCTTGGGGATGACACGTTTGATGAGCATGATATTTTTAGTCCCCCAACTTTTGAATAGAAAATTTACTTTGATGATACTTTGCTTCTTATATATGATGATTACAATGATGAATATGATGTTTTCAGTCCACCTACTATTGAGGATAAAATTTATTATGATTATGATATGCCTCCTAAATACAATGATTACCATGATGGTTATGATAGTCTTACTCTCACTATTCCTAATAAGAAAGATGATTATGATATGCCTCCTAAATACAATGACACTTTTATGCTTTTGGATCATGGAAATAATGCCTTATGTGATAGTTATATTGTTGAGTTCATCCATGATCCCACTGAAAATTATTATGATAAGGGAACATATGCTTATAGATATTTCAATAATATCAAAGTCCCTCTCTTTAAGTTGAAGGTTTTGAAGCTGCACTTGTTTTGTCTTCCTATGCTTATTGCTTTGTGCTTCAATGAATTATTCTATTGCAATATTCCTATGCATAAGAAGCATGTTAGGCTTAAATGTGTTTGGTATTTGCTTCTTGATGCTCTCTTTTGTTCTTCAACTCTTATTCCTACGAGAGCATCATTAAAGTCTTAAGCCTATCTTTATGGCTATAAAGAAAGAGCTCTAGGGAGACAACCCTTGTTATCTTTGCTTTCAGTTTGTTCTTTCAGTTTTTAGTGGTCTTGATGGTTGTTACTACTGTAGCAACATCATTGTATCTTTACTTTTCAACTTTGTGCCAAGTGTAGCCTCTGATTGCAAGAAAGTTCAAAAGTTGTGACGTGCTGTCCAGAAAACAGATTCTGTCCTTGGATAGAAAAAAATTCGTATAAAATCACCAGATCATCTTTTTGGTCTGAATTGTTTCGACAGCGTGCTCCATACAATTGTCTTTTGGGCGTTTGTTCTGAGTTTTTTGATTAGAGTTGCAGAAGTGCCCCGAAAAAATCATTTACTACGTGCTGGTCTGTTTTTCACAGATTCTGTCCTGTTTTGCCTTTCCTTCATTTTGCAAACCTTGAGCTTGCTTTTTCTTTGCAAAAACCTTTTGGCAATCTTGAGAAACAGTAGACCTTCAAGAATATCCTTATTTCCAGCAAGGAACAATTATTTTATTATGGGTACTAACCTCGCTAATCAGATTATGATGAGTTATGTATGAAGGGAGTTTTCAAGTGTGCGAGGGAAGATGATAAAAAGATTCAGGAGTGTCAAACGCTCAAGCTTGGGGATGCCCCCATGCACCCCCAAGAAATATTCAAGAAGACTCAAGCGTCTAAGCTTGGGGATGCCCCCCGTGCATCCCCTTCTCCATCAACATTATCAGTTCGTCTTTCGTTCCACTATATTTTTATCACTTCATGTGTTATGTGCTATGCTTGGAGCGTCTTGCTCTTGGTTTCCTTTTTAGTTTTATTTAGCTTTTCATAACGAGTCGGAACTCAGCTTTCTTTGTGTGGGAGAGAAACACGCTCCACGTCAACCTAGAACATAACATAGAATTTTCATGTCTGTCCTTGTTGTGTGTGTTCTTTGTCTTTCAATAGCTACTATCATGTTTAGCTTTTAGTTTTCATGCTTATCTTTTTAAAGAGCTTTTGTTTAGTTGGTCGTTGGAACTCTCTTTATTTATCATGCTTATCTTATTAAGAGAGTTGGCTTCTGTTGCATTGGTCGATATGTCTATGATAAAAATGCTATGTGCATAATGGTGCTTAGTAGTTCATGTTTTCTTATGGTTAGTCTCAAATAGCTGGGGGATTCTCAATGTGTTATTGGAGTACCAACATGATTTGTTTGCCTATGATGTGGTATGGTCTAGTGATATCTTCCTCCAAGAATTTATTTTGATTGACTTGGCGTATGCTCACGCATATTTAAGACTGTAAAGAAAGTCTATCAAGCCTTGATGATCTTTAATTTCTGAGTAGCGATATAACTTCCATGCCCGATTCAATGTTGCTTTGTCGCTCTGCATGATTATGACCGTCATTGCTCTTTTAGTTGGTCGCTCCCAGTCTTTTGCTAACCTCCACCTGTACTAAGCGGACTGACTGCTTGTGCATCCAAATTCTTTTAAACCAGTTACGCCATATGAGTCCACCATACCTTCTTATACATGGTATTTACCTGCCATTCCTAACGGAGACTTTCATGTACCATCTCGAAATTATTCAAAAAAAAAGCATTCCTATTTTGTGCCTCTGTTTTAGTTCATGACGAAGTAGTAGTTAATTCATGATCTTTTTAAGTTGGACAAGCTTCACCCCGGGATTGCATGTCTAATGTGCAAACCCATAATACGAGAAGGAACTGGCAAAGAGTGCGCCCGACTCAAAATTAATATAACAAACAAACCCTCCTTCACGCTTCGTTCATGAGAAATCAGAAAACTTTGGCAGTGATAAACAAAGGAGATTAAGAGGATGTGATCGTCCTCATTCGGGAGCCGTTCCTCGAAACTTGTCCATCTCAAGAAGTGATTGAGTTATCTGCTAGCATTCGTTGACGGAACATGCATAATCTAAAAAAATATTACCTCTGTTTTTAAAACCAAGAGCTCTGGTACATGTTTTGTCTTTGTTTCCGACTACGGGTTTTCAACTTTGCCAACAAAAGCCACGGTTCGAGAGTCTCCACCTTCTTTTAAAGCACCAAATATTAAGAGCATGATTGTCATTCTGAGTGTAATGTGCATTGTCCCAAAGTAGATTGTCTTTTGCATGATTGTGATATCGCTTATTCTGAAATTATTGTATCTAGTCATCACTTAAACCTTGGAGGTGCCCCTGCATTTATGTTTTGCTTCACTAAAGGGGGCAAGCGAGATATCACTTTATCATATTTGCACACCATGCTCATTACAAATCTTTTTGATGTTTCAGTATCATATTGTAAAACTTTCAGTTCTTTGTGATTTTCTCATGAGGCAACTTAATTACTACAGATTCATTGTCTCAGTAAGCTTTTTTCATATGACTATGAAAAGTCCTTATATGGTTAATAGCATGTCACCACAGAAATTATTCTTGTTATCATTTACCTACTCGAGGACGAGCAGGAATTAAGCTTGGGGATGTTGATACGTCCAAAATGTATCTATAATTTCTGCTTGCTCCATGCCTCTTTTGGGTGATATTGCTATGATATTTATACACTTTTGATCATATTTGGACTAACCTATTAACTCAGTGCACCCCAGTGCCGGTTTCTGTTTTCTGCTATTTTTGTATTTCAGGTTTTCCCGTCACGAAAACTGTCAGAAAAATCCCGGAAAAATTATATAAAAAATTAGCGTTCCGGAAGCTTCCACACGGCCGAAGTAGGGCCGGAGGGGGGCCACCAGGGCTCCAGGCGCCCTGGTGGCGCGGACCCCCTCCTGGCCGCGCCGGGGGGGGGGCGCCTGGGCCCCCCAGGCCTCCGCTGATGCCCCCCTTTGACATATATTTAACACGCGTCCCAAAACCCTCGAGGACGAAACCCTTTTTCGCGATCTCATCTCTGTTCCGCCGCCGCCGCGCTTCCAAGATCGGGAGCACCAGGAGAACTCTTCCCGGCACCCTGCCGGAGGGGAGGATCACCACCGGGAGCCTCTCCACCACCATGCACTACAAGAAAACTGAGATACTGTGACGAAAATCCTCGTGACGGAGATGTACAACGTCATAGAAATACCTAATGTGTGATGTTTTTGTAGGCGGCGTCACTGATTACCGCAAATCGGTGTCGATAGACGTCACTGAATCGCTTTAGCCTGTGAGCGCACCTGACTACCAATTGCTATGATGGTTCGGTAATTTCCATGACGAGCCTACTAGAGTCACCGAATATTACGAGTGTTGGCATAAGGACCAACCATAGTTTTTTCACAGTCTAGTGAGCACTATAATTATTTTAGTTCCATTTAATATAGATAGGTAATGGCCCGGGGAGAACTTATTTTGTTCCATCTAATATAAATAGATAGTGTCCGGGCAAAAAAGAAAAAAATTGAATCCATGCATTTTCGTGGGGTGATGTTATTTTGTTCTATCACAAAAAATGGAAATAAAAGTTAGTGGGAAAAAATTGGTACAGGGCGTCTGAACGCAGGGTCATTATGGTCTCAACTAACGACGTTGCTAATAGGCTATAGTTCAGATAAAAACTTTTTTTTTTTGCAAAAAAAGATACTAATGCAATTTGTGTTAAAAATATTTATTATGGTGCTGGACTATATATATACACGCATATACTAGTACTAGTTAGCAGGTTAGTTATTTTCCCCTAAAAAAGCAGGTTAGTTATTTATTCCCCGGTGCCTATGTGATCGATTTGTTCGTCTGTCCCGACCGGGAGAGGCAAAGCATGTCACGTCTTGGTTTTGGCTGTTCTTAACTTCCTATGTTTTTGAGGGATTCTTAACTTGTATGTGACGGGCGCAGCATAGACCATAGCCCATCAAGCCCAGCAAATGCCCTTTCTGTAATTTCCTCTACGTGGGCTCAAGCCAGCTCAACCACGCATATAAGCAGCCTTTTTTCCCTCGTCCACCTTCTCTTCCCGGAGGGAACCCTATCTATCCGATCTCGTTTTCTTTCGCTCATGTGGCGACGGCGGTAGATCGGATGCTACTAAGCGTGACGACGACTGCAGGAGTAGCTGCTCTCTCCTCCCTCTCCCTCCCTTAGTATTCCTTGAGGGCGCCATGCTGTGGAAGCTGCTAGTGGCGCCAGGGCCCTCTATGGCGCACAGCAGCGGACCCAGCCTGCGCACGGCTGGACCAGTCTGGTCGCGCGGTGGCGGCCCAGCTTGTGTGCGTGACGTGCTTTCTTAATGTGAGTGCCTGCGTGCGTGCATCCTCTGATCCCTCTCGTGTGATTGCAGGGTCTGGATTCTCTCTGTGGTGCCACTCGTCCATACACTTCTCAATTCCATCGGAGCAAACGATGGTGAGGATGAGTCATGGTCATGTGGTACTGGCTATGGCTTCCTTGTGCGGAACCCTGGGTTAGCCTACGATACCCGCCTCTTCGCCTCCGTCAGGGACTACCGCCACAGAGTATGATTGATTTTTTGTGATTAACTAATGAGTCGAGCCGTAGTCGTCCGACCTTCCGCACTTGTAGTACATCTCGTTGACTCTCTGTTTTTCCTGTTCTTGGTTTTTTTCCCATCAGATTGACGTGGAGCACAGACCAAAGGAGCACGCCTGAGTTCCGTGGGAAGTCTGTCAAGCTCGACCACCAACCTGGGTTAACATGTGTACAACGCTCAACTCTCTACTCTCAGTTTAGATGAACCGCTTACGTGCCGGGATTGGTTCAGATATTAGTTTTGTTCTGTTCCTCCCTGTTAGTGAGTTCTTATTGGTCAACTGTGAGATGCTTGTATAGTACTCCCAAAGTATTTGCTAGGTCAGATAGTATGGAAGTTAGTTTTTACGTGTCACTTAAGTTGAAATTTGTAAACTAAATTGTACCGATTCGGGTTTAAGAGAAATTATTATGAGAATCAAGATCGTACATGTGAAATGGGTTACTAATAAAGTAGTAGCTGCAGTAAAATATTTTCATTACGCTGATGCTCCCGCATTTTTTGTTATGTTAATTTGTAGTTCTGAACTCGCGACAACTCTGTTTGAGGGAGTGCGAATAGATTTGCAAGTGAATTGATGTTGTAGCGCAGCGGGAGTTTTATGAGCGATTCAACATGATTTTGGAAAATTACTAGTGGAGAACAATTCATTGAACTCGTTTGTGGTAATCAAAAGTGATACCGGCTAATGAACATTACTGTCCAAGCAAGCAAATACTACAACTAAAGATCAAATCCTAAACAAGCTTTTTGTTTGGCCTATGTCCATAGCGTAATTGTTAGTAATTTACTTTCAGATGGAAGTGTCTTATTGATCACACTTCGAATCAAAGGTGTGCCAAGGACAACTAAGCTATGTAGAAGTTGTTCATGCTTTCTTTACTGTTCTAGGCTGCTTGAATGTTTCATCCTCCGAGGCTTTGTTGAATATTTTGTTTTGCGCACCATTTTAATGTGTGAAGGAGTAACTACTACAAATGCTAATTTGTTCCTCACGGGATTTGAAACTTTGAGTCGAGATCTTATTTACGTGTGTCTTCTTAATCTTAATAGTTCGCTTACTTTCTGATGTATTAATAGGTGTTTATTCCAATATAATATTTTAGATAACCTTTTATGCTCGGACATACACCATGTTTTTTTTTCATATCACTTATAGGACAAGTACTAACATGTCTTTTTTTGTTAAGATTCCAACCTAGAGCTTCGAGTAATGACATTTTTGTTCTCTGTTGCAATTGTAGATCATTTTCTATATAACTCATTCATATTGCTATATTTATGCCTTTGTTTCTAATAGGTTGATTCGTAAGTCATCTTTCAAGAAGTTCATACGGAGAAAGGAGGATTTGACCAACTCTAGTTGACTTCAAGAAGTTGTGAGAAGAGGTATCCAACAAAGATTTCTAGTTTTGATGAAGGTGGGAGCTAAGAGTCACACTAACAAAGTTTCTATTGATGACCTCCAAAATAAAAAAAAAAGATGTTGTATTCATTGATTACGTAGCTCGGATTATTTTGGATTGAGCATGTAAGTGTGATGTGCAATATGCATGTTGTATAGAAACTACTTGGCTTGTAATATGATGTGAAAATTGGTCAATGGAAAGATGGTCTTAAAAAGATGACAAGCCCACGATGCATTTTCTGACCATGCAAACACTTTAAGGAAAAAGTACAAAGAAAATAATATTTGAAAAGGCTAGCAGGAAATGCTCCATAAAAAAGAATGGGCTCGACCAGCAACTATTGTGGTCCAAATTGGCAATGGCCCACCAAAAATTAGATCCAAAACTAGAGAATGAAAATTACTATTGGGTTTTGCCCATTTGGAAATCCAGTGCACATTAGCCCACCAAATATCTAGTGACGACAACTTCGTCACCGAAGGTCCCATATTGTGTGACGTATTCTTGCGCGCTGCGTCACTATGAATAATCTGTGACGGGGATTCTATGACGATGCTGGTGACGCTCGAAAAACGTCACACAAGAGTATTTGTGACATTTTTAGCTATTACGTGACATTTTTGAGCTCGTCATGGTAGGCCCGATCTCTTGTAGTGATGGACGCCTCCCGGATGAGTTGTGAGTAGTCTCCCTTGGACCATGGGTCCATGACCAGTAGCTATGTGATGTTCTCCTCCCCTTCTTGTGCTTCACTAATTAGACCTCGTGAGCTGCCCTACATGATCGAGGCACATATGTAATCCTTATGCTGTTGCTATGATGAGTTTGCTGGGATCCGATGGATTGTGAGATTATGTTCAGATTGTGTTTGAGTAATATATTTGATTTACCTCTTTTATATTTATGTTCTTAAGTAATTCTTGCATGTTCTCCGTTGCTATTTATTGCTTTGGCCAAGTAGTAGGTAGTGACCCCAAGAGGGAACGTTATGCTCGATTGTGGGTTCATGCCCCTCGATGACTAGCTTGAGTGACAGAAACATGAGTCTAGGGGATGTGCTGTTGCCACAAGGGGGAAAACAACGGTGCTTGTACTCGCGGGTGCAAGGATTGTTTACTTTACGCAAAGTTCTTTTAATGCAGTTGTCTGTTGCTTTGAGTTTACACTATGGGTGGGACTCGCAACTTAATAGCAGCGAGATGTTCTGGATAGATATCTCAAGGTGGATGATTAGTAGTAGATGCAGATGGATTTCGGTCTACTTGCCTTGGCGTACCGCCCATGCTTTGAACCTCTACCTTTCTTGCAACATAGTTAGCATTGGTTTGCGCACATAATTCTGTCAATTGCCCAGCTGTAATTCGTTTACCTCACATAGCTGTTTTATCGTCTTTTGGGAGAGAGACATCACTAGTGAACATCATGGGACCCCGGTCCATATTACCATCATTGATCACATCCGCTATTTACTTTCCGCTTTTACTTACTAGTTGCAGCAATATCTATCACTATTATCTCTTGCGTTTGATCCTTTGTAAACGACAATGCCGGAGGGATTGACAACCTCTCTGTACTCGTTGGGAGCAAAGTTATTTGTATCTTTGTGCAGGTCCAAGTTGATTGCTAAGTATCTGGCGCCATTAGTAGTTGACACCTTCTTGTTGAACCTTGGAGTCTCAGGGGAAATCGATCCTTGGTATCTTTGCCAAGGGAAAACTTCCGCTACACTGCATCTCAAACCTTCCACTTGGGGTAACCAACGAGGGGCGAGAAGCCATCATGGACGACCCAAAGAATGTCATGCAACTGTGTCTCCAGCCCGCCAAGGACAAAAAGCCCATTTTCTGTTATGATTTTTTGTCATAGAAGTAGGACCCCACCACATCTTTGATGATACCGTGTTTTGTCACAATTATTGTCATAGAAGTGTCATAAGTATGATAGAAAAAGGTTCCGTTCGGCCCAAAATGTCACGGATGTGTCTTTTTTTTGTAGTGAGAGTCTTCATCACCTACATCACTTAGATCAACTTGCTCCCCATGGGAGCCATTAAATTCATCAAACACCACATCATAAGTTTCTACAACACATCCATTGGATTTGTTGTAGACACTATAGGCGTGAGAGTTTGATCCATAACCAACAAATATACCCTCAATAGTTTTGGATTGAAATTTTCCTAACCGTTCTTTCTTGTTGAGAATGAAGCACTTACACCAGATCACACGGAAGTACTTGACATTTGGCTTGTTCCCCGTTAGGAGCTCATAAGGGGTCTTTTCCAAGATTTGCGGAGGAAGAGACGGTTTGATGAATGACATGCGGTGTTGACGGCCTCGGCCCAAAAGCTATGTGGTGACTTGTACTCATCCAACATGGACCTTGCCATCTCCACATGAGTACGATTATTTCTTTCGGCTACACCATTTTGTTGAGGAGTATAGGGGGCGGAGTATTGATGCTTAATCCCCTCATCATTGAGAAAATCTTCCAAGGTGTAGTTCTTGAACTCGGAGCCATTGTCACTTCTTATTGCCAAGATTTCTTTGTCAAACTTGCGTTGAGCTTGCTTGGCAAAATCAATGAAGGTGATCTTCGTCTCATCTTTGGACTTGAGGAAGAACACCCATGTGTATCTTGAATAATCATCAACAATGAAAATACCATACTTTTTCCCACCAAGACTATCCCATGAAGGAGGCCCAAAGAGATCCACATGAAGGAGCTCCAATGGCCTTGATGTAGATACAATATTCTTGGGTGGGTGCTTTGATTGATGTTGCCTCCCGGCTATGCATGCACTACACACATGATCTTTCTCAAAAGAAACATTCGTTAGTCCAAGGATGTGATTTCCCTTTAAGAGATCTTGAAGATTTCTCATGCCGACATGGGCTAGCCGGCGATGCCATAGCCACCCCTTGCCGGCTTTGGACATTAGACAAGTTGCATGGAAGGTACTCTCTTTCGAGAAATCAACCGTGTAAAGATCGCCATCCAACTTTCCAACAAAGGCCACTTCAAGAGTATCTCTCTTAAAGACTTTCACATCCGTTAGTCCAAATTGTGTATCATAACCAATAGAAGCCAATTGACAAATGGAAAGTAAATGATATTTAAGGGATTGGACAAGCATGACATTTGCAAGTGACATGTCATTCGTGATAACCACCTTGCCCAATCCAAGTACATGTCATTTTGATCCTCCACCAAACACAATGCTCATAAATGGTTGAATGGCTTCCATGAAATCGTAGAGCAATTTACTGTCTCCGGTCATATGGTTTGTGCATCCACTATCGATCACCCATTTGACTCCACCGGAGAAGGCAACCTACACACAATTCACGACTTGGTTAGAGGCACCCATGTTGCAATGGGACCTCTCACATTAGTCACAAGGGTCTTAGGAACCCAAATAGCATAGAAACGGAATGCATTATGTGGACCAACAAATTTAGCATAAACCTCTCCATCCTTTGTCTTACGAAGCACATATGATGGAGGCATGAAACCCTTAGGTATGTTGGGAGTGGGGATGCCCCTAGTGGCCTTCCCACTCACAACCTTGTCGACTTGACCTTTCCCTTTTTGTGTGTGCCCTTCACGTACAAATTTCTCCTTGAGAGGAGTGGTGCACTTTTGAGAGGATGTTTTCTTCTTGTTTGTGCTTGGGTCGTATCCAAGTCCTTCCTTTGCGAAAACTTCATTGTGTCAGCTCAATACCTCATTAAGGTTCTTTTGTCCTTGAGCACATGTCATGAGTCCGTTCTCAAGTTGTGCTTTTAGAAATCGATTCTCCTCAAGAACTGATGCTAGATCACCACTAGAGTTAGTAGTACAAGCATCAACATTTATAATAGGAGAGGAGTAAACCTTGGCTAGAGTTTCAAGATAAGTAAGTTTGAGTGTCTCAAAGCTCTTTGTAAGAAGGGTGAGCTCCTCTTCCTTAGTCTTAAGAGACACGGATAGAAGCTCACAATCCTTAGAGAGAGTAGCATGAGACCCCACAAGCTTACTCTTATCATCCATCAACTCCTTGAAAGAACTATCAACCTTTTCCAAGGAGGCAAGTTTCTTGGCATGCTCATCAAGGTTTGTACCAATTTTTATGCATAGTTCGTCATTTTTTGCTTCCTCATATAGGACTTTCCGCTCAAGGATTTCATATTTTTCGTTTTCCTCGGTAACGAGGGTATCGAGTTCCTTAATGGTGAAGGTGTGCTTACTCGCCATCTCCATAAGCATATGAAACTGATACGTCCATTTAGCATCATGCTTTTATATTGATATTTATTGCACTATGGGATGTTATTACACGTTATGTCACAATACTTATGCCTTTTCTCTCTTATTTTACAAGGTTTACATGAAGAGGGAGAATGCCGACAGCTGGAATTCTGGGCTAGAAAAGGAGCAAACATTGGAGACCTATTCTGCACAACTCAAAAAGCTCCGAAACTCCACGAATCACCGTTTCAGAAAATATAAAAAATATATGGCGAAAGAGTTCTACCAGGGGGCCACCACCTGTCCACGAGGGTGGGGGGTACCCCCCCCCCCTCTGGGTGCGCCCCCTGCCTCCTGGGCCAGTCGGTGACCCCCCGATACCCATCTTCTCCTATATGAGGTGTTTTGACCTGGAAAAATCATAAGGAGGCTTTCGGGACCAGATGCCGCCGTCTCAAGGTGGAACCTTGGCGGAACCAATCTAGGGCTTCGGCGGAGCTGTTCTGCCGGGGATACTTCCCTCCGGGAGGGGGAAATCATCACCGCCATCATCACCAACAACTCTTCCATCTTGGGGAGGGTTATCTTCATCAACATCTTCACCAGCACCATCTCCTCTCAAACCCTAGTTCATCTCTTGTATCCCATCTTTGTATCAAAACCTCAGATTGGTACGTGTAGGTTGCTAGTAGTGTTGATTACTCCTTGTAGTTGATGCTAGTTTGTTTACTTGGTGGAAGATCATATGTTTAGATCCATTATGCATATTAATACCCCTCTGATCATGAACAATATTATGTCTTGTGAGTACTTACTTTTGTTCCTGAGGACATGGGAGAAGTCTTGCTATAAGTAGTCATGTGAATTTGGTATTCGTTCGATATTTTGATGAGATGTATCCTGTCTTTCCTCTAGTGGTGTCATGTGAACGTCGACTACATGACATGTGATAGCCTGGCTTATTAGGGATGATAGACTACTCATATCAAAAAGGAATTTGGCTGTACTAAATACATGAGAAACAAATACAATTGCTATATTTCCAAGTTGTTAAGCATGCTTGGTTTGGTTAACTGTATGATCTTCTATTAGGAGTATGTTATATTGTGCAAGGTGGTGCTTAGTTAATGTTTGGTTCATTTGTTGTGGTGTTTAGTTAACTGCTTGGTTCAATTCTACAATGCGATGTCCAATTGTCGTGGGTAGAATTTTGTATTGTTGTGCATGTGAGGAATACATCGAATTTGGCTACACTTAATACATGAGAAACATATACAAGTGCTATATTTCCTAGTTCTTAATCATGCTTGGTTTGGATAAATGGGCTTTCCCCGTGGCTTGAATTAATCTGATGAATCTGCAATGTGATTATTTTTCATCAACATATTTTACTAATAGCATGTGAACCCTTACTTAACCTGATGACTAACTACCTTATATGTGTTGCAGGGAAACAATGGGAAGCACTGAGGTTTACAATCGAAGTTAGCACGTGCATGGTCTGTTGTCTAATAACACATTATTGTTCAATTGCAGGAACCATTCTAATATTTAGCTTTTTAACAATTTGGTCTTGCACATGTAGGTCCTGCTATCAAAGGTTTTGACCCACTGTTCGACCCTTTTTGCATATGGGGAAATGAGTTGTCCATGAATATCAGTCAAGTCAAGAAACTCAGAAAGATTGTTAGGATAAAGAAATTAGCTACCAAAAACAACAAGATCTTTGTCTGCACAATGAAGAAGACATCAGTTCACTACATGATGATACTAACTATTATACCTTGCTTTTTAATCCCTTGGTCCCATTTCCAATATAGAGAAGATATTTATGCACATCCTTGTTTTCAGGCCTTTCCAAAGCAGTTCACTGATGATTACCTCTCAAACCACTTGTATGGTCAAGAGGCAAGGGAGGTATTCATACAACACCCACGGTTCAATATTGAAGTGTTCCTGAAGAGGACAAAGGATGGACGGTCAATCATCCACAGGCACTGGCCTAAAGTTACAAAGACCTTCAACATCAATGAAGGATCAATATTCGCCTTCTGCTTCAGCAGTTTTCCAGATGAGATACATCTGTCTATGTACCGTCTATGATGCTAATTTCGAAAGGTTATATATGTTGCATGTGAAACTTGGTCCTGGTGTAGTTGTGTAATGGGGTAGCTGAGTGCTGAAGTTATATGATGTTGTGCACTCATGTATTTCAATTATGAAAATGAAATATATTGTGTGCTTAATATGAACTGTCAATTAGATTAATAAATGGATTATTAATAATCGGATAATTAGCCTGCTAATAGGGTTTTGCTATTGCCAACGGTTGTTGAAAAAATACCGTGGGCGATGACCTCAGACAACGCACATAGTTTCTAGGAATAAACCATGTTGGATCAATGAACAATCACACACGACTTTCTCCTGAAAACTGTTTGCATTAGGCCACCTTGCGCAAACGTTTACCACGTGAAAAGTGTGTGTGATGGACAGCCTTTGCCACACAGTTTCTTCCATGGACCGTGTGTGATATATTCAATAACGCAGGCGATTTACGGGAAAAATTGTGTGTGATGTACTTGTGAACGGAAATGTTTTCCTTCGAGCGACTGTGTGGGATGTACATACGAACGGAAACGTTCAGCGGGGACTGACTGTGTGGGATGTACTTGCGACCGGAAACAATTTCGCCATATAATTGTATTTTTAGCTCTATTGTATGTATTTCCGTATTTGAGCGCTCCTCGGTCGCACACGACCTCTTTTTGCCGAACGTGTGTGCCAGGAGGTCATATTCCCGACGGTTTATGGGTCGTGTGGGAAGGACCCCCCTATCGCCCACACTCACTTGGCGACGGTTCCAAATGTCGTCGCGGAAAGGGGTAAAAACCGTTTGTTTAGGAGCTCACTGTACTAGTGAGTCATTAAAAGCACACACGTCGCAGAAGAGCAAAGAGTTTCTCCTCAACCTACTGCACCTATTGAAAATGTTTGCTTCGAGATTCCTTCGGGTATGATAGAGAAACTGCTTGAAAATCCCTATACAGGAGACGAAACACTTCACCCCGACTTACACCTAATCTATGTGGATGAAGTTTGTGGATTGTGTAAGCTTGCAGGTATGCCCGAGGATGTTATCAATAAGAAGGTCTTCCCTTTATCTTTGAAGGGAGATGCATTGACATGGTTTAGGCTATGCGATGATATGGGATCATGGAACTATAATCATCTAAAGTTGGAATTTCATCAGAAGTTCTACCCTATGCACCAGGTTCATCGTGATCGTAATTATATTTATAATTTCTGGCCTCGCGAAGGAGAAAGCATCGCTCAAGCTTGGGGGAGGCTTAAGTCAATGTTATATTCATGCCCCAATCACGAGCTTTCAAGAAAGATGATCATCCAAAAAATTCATGCTCGGCTTTCTCTCAATAATCGCACCATGCTCGATAACTCTTGTTCTGGCTCTTTTATGATGAAGACTATTGAATTCAAATGTGATTTATTGGAAAGAATGAAACGCAACTCCGAAGATTGGGATCTCGACGAAGGTAAGGAGTCTGGTATGACCCCTAAGTTTGATTGTGTTAAAGCTTTTATGGATATCGATGTTTTCCGTGAGTTTAGCACTAAATATGGACTTGACTCTGAGATAGTAGCTTCTTTCTGTGAATCTTTTGCTACTCATGTTGATCTCCCCAAGGAGAAGTGGTTTAAATACCATCCCCCTATTGAAGTAAAAGTAGTTGAACCTATTAAAGTTGAAGAAAAGACTATCACTTATAATGTTGATCCCGTTATTCCTACCGCTTATATCGAGAAACCACCTTTCCCTGTTAGGATAAAGGATCATGCTCAAGCTTCAAGTGTAGTCCGTAAGAGTAATACTAGAACACCTACACCCTCTGAGCAAATTAAAGTTGAACCTAGTGTTGCTATGGTTAAAGATCCCTTGGTAGAAGATTTAGATGGACATGTTATTTATCTCCAAGAAGAGTCTGCTAGAATAGTCAAACCTAATGCTAGGAATAAACATAAACCTGTCGTAGGCTTCCCTGTTATCTCTGTCAAGATAGGAGATCATTGCTATCATGGTTTATGTGACGTAGGTGCTAGTGCGAGTATTATCCCTCTTGACTTGTATAACGAAATTATGCATGATATTGCACCTGTTGAGTTAGAAGGGATTGATGTTACTATTAAGCTTCCTAATAGAGATACTATTTCACCAGTTGGGATCGTTAGAGATATTGAAGTCTTGTGTGGGAAGGTTAAATACCCTGCTGATTTTCTTGGTCTTAGTTCCCCACAAGATGCTTTCTGTCCCATTATATTTGGTAGACCCTTTTTGAATACCGTTAATGCCAAGATAGATTGTGTGAAAGATATTGTCACTGTTGTAGGGGATATGTCTCATGATTTTAACTTTGCTAAATTCCGTAGACAACCCCTTGAAAAGGCACCACCCAGTAAGGATGAACTTATTGGCCTTGCTTCTATTGCTATGCCACCCAATGATCCTTTGAAACAATACTTTCTAGACCATGAAAATGATATGCATATGAATGAGAGAAGGGAGATAGATGAAATATTCCTTACACAGGGACCCGTATTGAAAAATAACTTGCCTGTTGAAATCCTAGGGGATCCTCCTCCACCCAAGGGTGATCTCGTATTTGAACCTAAACCTTTGCCTGATAATCTTAAGTATGTTTATCTTGATGAAAAGAAGATATATCCTGTTATTATTAGTGCCAACCTTTCAGAGCATGGAGAAGAAAGATTATTGAAAACTCTGAAGAAGCACCGAGCTGCTATTGGATATACTCTGGATGATCTTAAGGGCATTAGTCCCACCATATGTCAACACAAGATAAAATTGGAAGAAAATGCTAAACCAGTTATTGATCATCAACGACGGTTAAATCCTAAGATGACAGAAGTGGTAAGGAAGGAAATTCTAAAGCTTCTAGAGGCAGGTATTATCTATCCCATTGCTGATAGCCAGTGGGTAAGTCATGTCCATTGTGTTCCAAAGAAAGGAGGTATGACTGTTGTCCCTAATGATAAAGATGAATTGATCCCGCAAAGAATAGTTACAGGTTATAGGATGGTAATTGATTTCCGTAAGTTCAATAAAGCTACTAAGAAATATCATTACCCCTTGCCATTTATTGATCAAATGCTAGAAAGGTTATCCAAACATACTCATTTCTGCTTTCTAGATGGTTATTCTGGTTTCTCTCAAATACCTGTGTCAAAAGGGGATCAAGAAAAGACTACCTTCACTTGTCCTTTCTGTACATTTGCTTATAGATGTATGCCATTTGGTTTATGTAATGCACCTACTACTTTTCAAAGATGCATGATGGCTATATTCTCTGATTTTTGTGAAAAGATTGTTGAAGTGTTCATGGATGATTTCTCCATTTATGGAACTTCTTTTGATGATTGCTTAAGCAACCTTGATCAAGTTTTGCAGAGATGTGAAGATACTAACCTTGTCTTGAATTGGGAGAAGTGCCACTTTATGGTTAATGAAGGCATTGTCTTGGGACATAAAATTTCTGAAAGAGGTATTGAAGTTGACAAAGCTAAAGTGGATGCTATTAAAAAGATGCCATGCCCTAAGGATATCAAAGGTATACGAAGTTTCCTTGGTCATGCCGGGTTTTATAGGAGGTTCATTAAGGACTTCTCCAAAATCTCCAAGCCTCTGACTAATCTTTTACAGAAAGATATTCCTTTTGTCTTTGATGATTATTGTCTAGAAGCATTTGAAATACTTAAGAAAGCATTGATCTCTGCACCTATTGTCCAGCCTCCTGACTGGAACTTACCCTTTGAGATTATGTGCGACGCTAGTGATTATGCTGTAGGAGCTGTTCTAGGGCAAAGAGTTGATAAGAAATTGAATGTTATCCAATATGCTAGTAAAACTCTAGATAGTGCCCAAAGGAATTATGCTACCACTGAGAAAGAATTTTTAGCAGTTGTGTTTGCTTGTGATAAGTTCAGACCCTATATCGTTGATTCTAAAGTAACTATTCACACTGACCATGCTGCTATCAAATACCTTATGGAAAAGAAAGATGCTAAACCTAGACTTATTAGATGGGTTCTCTTGTTGCAAGAATTTGACTTGCATATTATTGATAGAAAGGGAGCTGAGAACCCCGTAGCAGACAACTTGTCTAGGTTAGAGAATATACTTGATGACCCACAACCTATTGATGATAGCTTTCCTGATGAACAATTAGCTGTCATAAGTACTTCTTGTACTGCTCCCTGGTATGCTGATTATGCTAATTACATTGTTGCTAAGTTTATACCTCCTAGCTTCACATACCAGCAAAAGAAAAAGTTCTTATATGATTTGAGATATTACTTTTGGGATGATCCACATCTTTATAAAGAAGGAGTAGATGGTATTATTAAACATTGTGTGCCTGAGCATGAACAGGAACAGATCTTACGCAAGTGCCACTCCGAAGCTTATGGAGGACACCATGCGGGAGACAGAACTGCACACAAGGTATTGCAATCCGGTTTTTATTGGCCTACTCTCTTCAAGGATGCCCGTAAGTTTGTCTTATCGTGTGATGAATGTCAAAGAATCGATAATATTAGTAGACGCCAAGAAATGCCTATGAATTATTCACTTGTTATTGAACCATTTGATGTTTGGGGCTTTGACTATATGGGACCTTTTCCTGCCTCTAATGGGTACACACATATCCTAGTTGTTGTTGATTACGTTACTAAGTGGGTAGAAGCTATTCCAACTAGTAGTGCTGATCATAACACCTCTATTAAGATGCTTAAAGAAGTTATATTTCCGAGGTTTGGAGTCCCTAGATATCTAATGACTGATGGTGGTTCACACTTTATTCATGGTGCTTTCCGTAAGATGCTTGCTAAGTACGATGTCAACCACGGAATTGCATCACCTTATCACTCACAGACTAGTGGTCAAGTAGAACTAAGTAATAGGGAGTTGAAATTAATCTTGCAAAAGACAGTTAATAGGTCTAGAAAGAATTGGTCCAAGAAACTAGATGATGCATTATGGGCCTATAGAACTGCATACAAAAATCCTATGGGTATGTCTCCATATAAGATGGTATATGGAAAAGCTTGTCACCTACCTCTTGAGCTAGAACATAAGGCATATTGGGCTATCAAAGAGCTCAATTATGATTTCAAACTTGCCGGTGAAAAGAGGCTATTTGATATTAGCTGTCTCGATGAATGGAGAACCCAGGCCTACGAGAATGCCAAGTTATTTAAAGAAAAAGTTATAAGATGGCATGAAAAAA
Organism: Secale cereale; assembly: GCA_902687465.1. NCBI lineage: Eukaryota > Viridiplantae > Streptophyta > Magnoliopsida > Poales > Poaceae > Secale > Secale cereale. The sequence goes on along the minus strand of LR738715.1, from coordinate 220,998,605 downwards.
GGATACAAAAGCGTGAGTTTAACGTAGGTGATTATGTTTTGCTATACAACTCTCGTTTAAGATTTTTTGCAGGAAAACTTCTCTCCAAGTGGGAAGGACCTTACGTTATCGAGGAGGTCTATCATTCTGGTGCCATAAAAATCAACAACTTCGAAAGCACAAATCCGAAGGTGGTGAATGGTCAAAGGATCAAACATTATATCTCACGTAATCCTATAAATGTTGAAACTAATTTTATTGAAACCATAACCCCGGAGGAATACATAAGGGACACTTTCCAGAACGATTCAGCCTCCGAAAAGGAAGAGGTACGTGATACGGTAAGTAAACCGAATCCAAAACAGTTGTAAAGGCAATTTTTCTCCGTTTTGAAATATTTAGAAAAATAGAAAAATAAACCGCAGTCCGGAAGAGACATGATGTGGCCTCGAGGGTAGGGGCGCGCCCCCTGCCTCGAGGGCACCCCGTGTGTCCCCTGGACTCCGTTTTCTTGTGGGTTACTCCCTTTGTTCGGGAAAAAATCATTATATATACTCCCGAAGGTTTTGACCTCTGTATCATGCAGAATTCCTATGTTTTCGTTTCGAGCTGCTGTTTTTGACAGATCCAGATCATCATGGTGTCCTCCAACACCCCCAAGAACAAGTTCTTTGAGAAGGTCATCAACCCCTACCTTGCGGAGGTGTTGTACCACCCCAAAACCATGGAGTTGCATGAGGGGGTGCTGCACATCCGTGATGTGGAGGGGCCGAGAAGGACCAGAAGCATGGAGACAAGACTCGAAGCAATGGAGCAACTAGTTTTCAAGTGCCAAGGATCTTCGAGGAAGCCGTCTCCAATCTTCAAGAGAAGATCGATCACCTCCAAGCCCAGATCTATGACCTGCAAAACCAAAACTATGAGTATGAATATAGATTCAAGAACATGAGTTTGGCTGCAGATTTGAGTATCCCGGAGACTCGATCATCCTTCTATGATGGTGAGCCCATGCCTTGGAAGAACAACAAGCCTACAGCAGCAACAACTCCATCATTGATGTCTACACACGCTTCTACTCTTGTAGACTATGTTGGGCCTCCAAGCGCAGAGGTTTGTAGGACAGCAGCAATTTCCCTCAAGTGGATGACCTAAGGTTTATCGAACTCAGGGAAGTAGAGGTTGAAGATGGTCTCTCTCAAGCAACCCTGCAACTAAAATACAAGAAGTCTCTTGTGTCCCCAACACACCTAATACACTTGTCAGATGTATAGGTGCACTAGTTCGGCGAAGAGATGTTAAATGGCAAGTGATATGGATGGCAAAACAAAGTAATATAAATCTGTAATAAAAAGTGCAGCAAGCAAACAAGCGGTAAACGTGAGCACAAATGGTATTGCAATGGTGGAAACAAGGCCTAGGGATCATACTTTCACTAGTGGCAACTCCCAACAACATTAACATAATCGAATCACATGATATTTCCCATAAAACATGCAATGGAGACGCACCCGGAGGTCATTCCTTCGTGGTCAAGAGAGGACGAGAATTATGTAGGGCTACAAAAGCACACCTCAAAGTTCGTAGTTCTCAATCTAAGGATTTCCCAATGTCACCGCGGCCATCCAAAGAGAGTCCCACAATCACCACAACATATCTAAAGGATAGTCAAAGACAAGCACCAAGAGACTCTCAATCTTCAATCAACACACAAGAGAGGAAATCACTCATGATTTTGTTTTTCTAATCCATGTCCAATAGACCGCTGTCACCTTGGTCTCAGGGATTATACTAGATAAAGACAAGTGAGTACATCAATCCAATACATAGAGGAAGGGGAAACATCATGAGATCACCCTAGATTAACATAGCCTATGATCACAACGAAGATCACATCATGGGAGAGAGAGATAACCACATAGCTACACGTACGAGCCCTCGGCCCCGGAGAAGACTACTCATGCATAGACATGGTGAGGAGGATGTTGATGATGGTGTTGATGGAGAGGTGCAGCCCCGCGAGGAGGAGATGGCCGGCGGCAGCCACGGAGGCGGCGGCGGCGGCCCTTGGGGGCGCGGCGGCGGCGGTGGCCCTCGGGGCGGCGGCGGCCCTAGAGGGCAGCGGCTCCTTGGCCCCCCTTCTTCCTTGTGGATGGTGCTACAATGGTGCTGGTCCTCCCCTCCAAGACGGCGGCTCCGGAGGAGGAAAATTCATGGCCCTTGGTGACCTAGGTTTTCTCTCTTTATATAGACTCTCGGATTCCCGTCATCAGATTTTGGGCCTCAGTAAAACGGGCTTTACTCGGCGGTCCGGACTCCGATTTGGACGAATTTTATATCCAGAAGCATCGCCTCGAAATTCCCCACAACTTTTGCAACTAGACTTGTTCCGTTTTACGTCGTCTTCGGGCCGGAACGTGACCATCTTAAAAAAACATTCTCAGACAGATTTCAGGAAAGTCAGAGTCCTACTCCAATACGACTCCTTTTGCGTTTTTGTCAATTTTCAAGTAATTCCTACACAATTAAGTGTAAAACAAGAACATTGTGCACTTTTGCAACCATTAGTAGGTTAGTCCAAATATGATCAAAAGTGTATGGAAGTGCATAAATATCATAGCAATATCACACAAAAAAAGCATGGAGTAAGCAGAAATTATAGATACGTTTTGGACGTATCAATCATCACCAACCCCGAAGAAGGAGACATAATCCCATGGGTATGGGCACTCCCCTTGGCAACTGCCAAGCTTGGGGGAGTGACCCCGGTATCGTATCACCATCACTCCTATCTTTACCGTTTTACTTAGTTCGATCCTTTTGGTAGTATCTTGATCTATTAGAATAAAGTTAGCATGATCTAGTTGTGAGCTTTTGCTCTGTGAGCTTTATCCTTTGTAATCGAGTCCGTGAGCTATATAATAAAGATTAGTGTTGAGTCAAGGGCTTGATTTCCTCACTTGGGTCATGATAAAAAGAAAGAAAACAAAAAGAGTATCAAAGAGATCATATGGATATTATGGGAAGTAATGACTTCACATACAAGAGTATGATAAATAAAAGTTGTTGGGAGGTGACAAACATAGTTTTGGTCATCGTTGCAATTAATAGGAAGTAATAAAAGAGGAGAGGCTTCACATACAAATATACTATCTTGGACATCTTTTATGATTGTGAGCACTCATTAAAGTATGACATGCTAAAGAGTTGATGTTGGACAAGGAAGACAACATAATGGGTTATGTCTTCTTATATCCGAAATAAAGTATATTGTCATGGATCTTCCAACATGTTGAGCTTGCCTTTCTCCCTCATGCTAGCCAAAACTCCTTGCACTAAGTAGATATTCTACTTGTGTTTCCATATATCCTTAAGCCCAATTTTGCCATGAGAGTCCACCATACCTACCTATGGATTGAAAAAGATCCTTCCAAGTAAGTTGTCATGTTGTAAATCTGCTAAAATATGTATGATTTATTAGTGTGGGAGAAATTAGCTTTATACGAGCTTGTGATATGGAAGTAATAAAAGCGATGGACTGCATAATAAAGGTCCTTATCACAAGTGGCAATATAAAGCGAAGTTCTTCTATGCTAAGACTTTGTGCATCCAACCATAAAAACACATGACAACCTCTGTATTGAGATTAATTAGAAATGTAATTAGGAATAATCTCCCCTTGACAACCGGTGTGCAGTTGCACTATGCAACCGACACATCTCTCTCTCCTCTAAGCGACGCATCTGTGGCAAATGTCGCGTCCGATGTGACGATATAAATAGTCGCTGTAACTATCGATCAAGAACGACAATCATTTGCTTCATTTGATTGCAACACGTTATCAGCACGCTCTCTGGCGGAGCGATTTCACGGCCAGACTCTGCGGCAGCGAGCTCTCAGCGTGGCGATGCCCTCTGGCCCGGCGTGCCAAAGGAAGCCCAGCGCTCTAGCGCTAGCAGGCGGCGCACCGCGCTGCGCACCTGCAGACCAGGACGGCAACTACGGCCTCAGCCCGGTTCTCCTACTGCAGCCAAGGCCCTCGGCTTCGACGTTTTTCCTATCGGTGTCCGGCGCGGCAACGGCTGGAACAAGCGCGTCTGTGGCTTTTACCCTGGATTTACGATGCGGGCAAGGCCTGGCGCCCCAGCGTGGGCAGTGGCGACGATTCCAATCCCGCTAGCGCACGCCCACCGTGCACCTGGAGAGCGACCCAGCGTCCCGGCGAGGCCTCCCGCGCAGTGCTCCCCACCCCGCAGTGAGGCAGCGCCCTCAAGCGTGCACCCGGCAACGGAGGCGCACCCGGTGCGAGGCGAGCAGCCCCGCCATGGCGCTCGGACGGAGCGCAGCGCACCAGCGTCCTCTGGAGCGACTTTCCGAGAGCGGAAGTGGCTCCCAGCCCAAAGTGCGCCCACGGTCGTTGGCCTCGGCGAGGACGTCGACTTCGAGACGGCTCCCAGCGCGCACTGCCGCCTTTGGCCCTGACGCCGCCTGTCAGCGCGTCCCTCTGCGGCGAAGCACACGGCGACTTTGGCCTCCGCTCAATCGCGTGGTGACGCGGCCGTTGGCCTGCGAGCCAGAGTGCCGCACAAGGCCACACAATGGTGGTCTGCTGCGGTCCCGCGCTCCCGGCAGCGCGGACACCTGCAGGCTGCAGCGGATGGTTTTGCGTAGCCCGGCAGCCCTCGACTCCGTTGTCCCTCCTTGACGGGTGTGTGGTGCTCAGCATCCAGCGAGCGTTGCCATCCAGTGGGAGATGCGATGCATGGCCTCGAAGACATGAAGGCGCACACGGGATTGCTACAACGTGGAATGCCAAAGGAATCCTTAATTTGGTAACCACACATATGGAAAACGAGGATGGGGCCTTATCTCTTCGTCGTTTTTCATTTAGCCATCAACATTTTATTGATTCATGAATCAGTCTGCACTTTTCTGTTGGGCCCTCCCCATTCTCTGTTGAGTTTTAAAATTCCAGAGATGCATGGTTGTTAATGCTCGACATTGTTTGGCGATTGAGATTCAGTTTTCTCGCACAATAATATTGGTTTGCGACTGAAAATATCATTAATATTTTCTCGTAAAACCGCATATTAATTCACTTGGATGAATTATATTGCAAATTTGAGGCATGATGACATGGGATGCTCAATATTTTTGAGATCTACACAATTCAAGTTTTTCACTTGAGCATCAAATTTGCATCTATTATTTGTAATTGAGATATTTCAATCTCTTGCAAAGATAAATTCAGTACCTTTGCAGTATTGTTTCTTCATTGAATACGAGGTATTCCGGAGTATTTCTATGATGTATTTATCTCCATGTTAACCACATGTCGAGATTGATACGTCTATTTGGAGTTGAAATTTTCAATTTCTTGCAAATACGTATGCAAAATTCAAGGTGTAATCCTTAGCAATTTGAGATTCACACTAATGATTTCGAGCCACCTTCTTGAAATCCATTAATTTTGCAATATTAAGATGTATTTATATTACGCACTCTGTAATATAAATAAATTACTGGTTTTTCACCGGAGATGATATGTTCTATGTGTTTACCACATTGCAATTCTTCATGAACATGTCACAGCGGTCGAGATTGATTTCTCCCGCACAACAAACTTGTAATTTTTTTACAATAACATCTCCTCATTATATTAGGAAAACATAAGGTAATGAGTTGGATCTACTGCCCATGTCCAGACAATCTCTATTACTGTGAGATCTGTATGATCTTCAATGTATTATGTTCCCACAATTGAGGTTGAGCATTTTCAAGTTATACACTTGAGTCAAAATTTTGCATTCTTATACAAAACCATGATGATTTTTAATTTACTTCTCGTAAATTAATTATCTCTGGCTTGCCCCTATAAGTAATCGATGGCTAACAATTTGAGGCTATTGCCCTCAATGGCCACAACTTACTTAAGTGGATTATGGACATCAAGATCAGTCTTGCATCCCATGGGATAGCGTGTGCAATCCAAGCCACACCACCGAGACGCAAAGGACCTCAAGGGTAATGGTTTGAAACTCACTTCAAACTCTCAACCTGACACCATCAAGCTGTCACGAGACCCTATGAGCATGGAGAGCATGGTGGTTGAATATGCATCAACCGACATGTTTGGAGACTACATTTAGTCCCTCAATCTCCTTAGTGATCAATGTGTTTATGTCCATTTCTGATGTTCTAATATGAACATTATTACTGTTGTCATCAGATATTGTATATCACAATATACTGTATCAGCACTTTGATACAAATACATTTGTATGTATTCTATATGTGTGACAGTGATTTTCTTGAGAATGTTCATGTCTGTATATAGATTTCTACGGGGGTCAATCTGATGAAAGATGATTTGTGCCATGTGTACATATGCACCACAAACTCTATACTCAGGGAAGTGAAATATTTCCCCTCTCATTGAGAGAAAGGAGATATTTCAAAATCGCTAAACGCGATGAGGTATTTGTTGGCTCAACTCGAGTCATATTTACTATCCCTGTGGGTACTCGAGTAACGTCGGGATGCTTCATTGCTTCCTAGGTTTAACTCGTACCCTACTAAACTATGGAGGTATCCGTCAAAATAGTTTCCATATCGAAACTTATGATGACAACAAAGAGAAATAATTTCTCTTTACCATATGCAACGGATATGGAAAGCACATTCTTTGTGTATCATCTGGATTGTACTACACATACGAAGCAACCCGTAGCACATGTTGCGTATGAGATAGTTTTCCAGAGTGTCTTGTACATGACAAACTTGGCACTCTCGCCTTGGTCATCAAGACATTGGGTTGAAACTGAAACTATCAGCAATTCCAATAGTTTATGATTATTATGATGCTAAATTCTAACAACATTTGGATTTTATGTGCACTACAAGTGACACGGTGAAGCAAATTTTAAGGTCCGCACACCTTAAAGTCTACGCTAAACCACTCAGACTCCTTGAATGCATCAAGTTGAGGTAAGTGGCTCTTTTCATCCATTGACTAGACTATTCAGGTATTCCATGGTTCTAAAAGACATATCTACATGATGGTCTTAAGTGTGTGCTTATTCACACGAAACCATTGGCTTTATCCTGACATTGATTTCAAGCAAATCGGATGGACAACATTGCAGAATTCTCCTTGAGTGCCTCCTCTATGGCTCTCGGATTGAAGTTTAGCAATTTGTCTTAATGTCTAGACTCAATGGTTTGGTAGAATCCCATCCAAAGAATTGAGCTCATTGCATGATCTTTACTTTGAATTGAAACTTGCCAACTTTACGTTGGAGTCATGTAGTCTTACACACTCATGACCAAACTGCATATATTATTCCCCTATATCTTTGATACGTGGAGATCTACCAAGTATTTCCCATCTGCAGTACTTCGGTTGCTTACCGATATCACCACCCGGCATACATCATTGGCCCCTCAACATATAGTTGGGATCTATGTGAGAAATAACTGTATTACCGTCAATACCTCAAGCCCCTCACATGGGGAGTTATTCAAGGCCAGTATGCTGATTCAATGAGGAACATTTCCAGGCATTAGGGGGAGATTTCAAGTACCTTAAAGAATGCCAGGAAATTAGTGGAATGTTCAACACATTTCTGCCTCAAATCCACGTACTCAAAGATCTGAACCATGCGTTCAGAAGATTTGCAACACATTGCAAATAACCTGCCAGATTCATTTACTGACGATAAAAGGTGTCACACAATCCTACAATCCTGCAAAAGTATGCCTGAAAGAGTGGAGGTATCAGCAAAATCCACTCCACTCCCCGTTCAAAGCAACAGGGGGAGATGTATGGCAGAATTACATCAGGATTCAGCTTCTCGCAAGCAAGGATATCAAGGCCTGTGAATTAGTAAATGCAAGTCAACTTCACATTGACAGACACCTAATGGGTAGTATATACCCAGTGGACGGGAAACCTTCACCAACCCAGGTCATAGTGCACACAATGACCGGGACATCGGAATACCCGACTCAATCGCATTGGGAAATCTCGAGCAGTCACCATGGGTAACGATATTTCCATCAACTATATATTGATATATAAATTCTGGAGAATCACATAACCGGAAGTCTACAATTGTCGACATACATTTCTCAACTAGATTGCAAAAACCTTTCAAATGATTCAGATCCAAAGACCATGGCCATGGCAAAGTGTGAATAACACTCGGACTGAACTCAAGCAAAGGGTATAATCTAGGTAGAAATGATCTTGCTCAATAATGGGAAGGTATTCATAAGCAATACCTACACCAGTTTTCTTCTGGAAACGGAATTGAGAACATCGAGGTGGTGAAACGAAGAGCAAGTATTGTAGCACAAGGGTTCATGCAGATACCCAACTATTCTCCAGAGGTGGAGTCTCTTTCCGATAACTTATATCATTGGCAGTACAAAGTCATCTATTTCTACAGTTGATAAATGTAGTGATCACATATCCATATGGATCACTAGATTCAGACATATATGATTGATTCCCGACGGAATCTCACTTCTGAATCAAAATGCAAAATGCAACATACATTGTGTAAAAATCAGTAAGTCACCATACGACTTATTGTTGTCGGTACATATGGTACAACCGACGTAGTGAGTTCCTTATTCACAAGGATTACTCCTACAATGATGATTATCCATGTTTGTGTGTCTGCAATGACGACACATGTAATCATCTAAGTGACGGACTTTAAAATGAAGGATTTGGTAAACCAAAATACCGCTCGCTACTACAACTTGAGCACCTTCATTCATAAAGTATGGTATACTATGTTGTCTATATCCAAAATATATTGGAGAAATTCATTGTGGACAAATATTGTCTATCCATAACTCTCATGGTAGTTCATTCTCTAGACGTAGAGAAAGATCTATTAGACCAAGATATGATGGAAATGAGATATTGGGACTCAACGTTCCATAATGCCATTGGATCCACCAAACACAATTGGTTGGTACTCAAGAATATCTTTCGATATCTCCAAGGCATCAAACATTTTGTCCTGGTTTTTCAGTCTCACAGAAATGTGAACACCGATATCATTGGATACATCGATCAGATCCCCACTATGTCAGATCGTTGACAATCTTAGTGTTCCTACTAGGTGTGGTAGCCCTCTCATGGAGAGTCTTCGAAACAGACCTCATGGCTACATCCACCAACCATTATCTCAAAGATAATGTTTCTTGTGTTGCCCGGATGGAAACAGGTTACATAATAAGCAATACCACTATATTGCATATCTTGCAAGTCAAATCATGCAACTGATTTGTTCATCGGGTCTCTACCAACTTCTATGTTCCAGAAATGTGTTAATGGAATTGGTAGATGACGGCTTTGAATTTTGCAAGAATCAGGGGGAGTATCTTCCTGAATTGTTCCTGTTCAATGCATCATATTATACTCTTTTTCCCTTCATGAGTTTACTTTACAGGTTTCATAAAGGTTTTTAATGAGGTAATATCAACATGAGATCATATGTCATACTTTCTATTTTCCCCACCGGGGTTTTTTGGAAAAGTATATGCGACATATTTGTTGTCCTCTAAACTCTATGAGTTTTCTCGTATTGAGTTAAAAGAGACAATAACCATTATGTGTTGCATCATATTCTCTTTATTTTCCCATTGGGTTTGAGGGAGTTTTGGCAACATATCAAACACACATATCTCCTCACATTTTTCCCACAGGGTTTTTGGAGGAGCTTTTCAAGATGATTCTACATGGTCAAGTGTAGATTAGGGGGAGTGTTGAGATTAATTAGAAATGTAATTAGGAATAATCTCCCCTTGACAACCGGTGTGCAGTTGCACTATGCAACCGACACATCTCTCTCTCCTCTAAGCGACGCATCTCTGGCAAACGTCGCGTCCGATGTGACGATATAAATAGTCGCTGTAACTATCGATCAAGAACGACAATCATTTGCTTCATTTGATTGCAACACTCTGCTTCCCTCTGCGAAGGGCATATCTTTTATTCTTATCTTATAAGTGTCAAGGTGAGATCCACCTTTCCTTTTTCATTTTATCCTTTGGCAAGCACATTGTGTTGGAAAGATCCTGATATATATACCCACTTGGATGTAAGTTTTCATGATCTATTACTATTGACATTACCCTTGAGGTAAAAGGTTGGGTGGCAACACCATAAGCCCCTATCTTTCTCTGTGTCCGATTAAAACTCCATAAACATAAGTATCGCGTGAGTGTGAGCAATTGTGAAAGACTATATGATAGTTGAGTATGTAGGCTTGTTGAAAAGCTCTTATATTGACTCTTTCCGATGTTACGATAAATTGCAATTGCTTCAATGACTGAGACCAAAGTTTGTTAGTTTCCAATGAGTTTATGATGCATACTTGATATTGTGGATGAATTGTTACTTTGGCTTAAGAATCATGTGACTATATTAATATAAGTTGCTGTTATAACTTATAAGAATGATCATGATGCCCTCATGTCTGTATTCTATTTTTATCGACACCTCTATCTCTAAACATGTGGACATATTTTTTGATATCGGCTTTTGCTTGAGGACAAGCGAGGTCTAAGCTTGGGGGAGTTCATACGTCCATTTTGCATCATGCTTATAAGTTGATATTTATTGCATTATGGGCTGTTCATACATGTTTTGTCACAATACTTATGCCTTTTCCCTCTTATTTTGCAAGGTTTACATGACGAAGGGGGAATGCCGGCAGCTGGAATTCTGGGCTAGAAAAGGAGCAAACTCTGGAAACCTATTCTGCACAACTCCAAAAGCCCCGAAACTCCACAGAACATTTTTTCGGAAAATATAAGAAATATCTGGCGGAAGAAATCCACGAGAGGGGCCACTGGCTGGCCTCGAGGGTGGGGGGCGCGCCCCCTTCCCAGGGCGCGCCCCCCTGCCTCGAGGGCCAGCCGGTGGGCCCCAGGTGCCCATCTTCTCCTATATGAAGCGTTTTGACCTGAAAAAAATCAGGAGGAGGCTTTCGGGACCAGACGCCGCCATCTCGAGGCGGAACCGAGGCGGAAACCAATCTAGGGCTCCGACAGAGCTGTTCTGTCGGGGATACTTCCCTCCGGGAGGGGGAAATCGTCACCGCCGTCATCACCAACACCCATCTTGGAGAGGGCTATCTTCATCAACATCTTCACCAGCACCATCTCCTCTCAAACCCTAGTTCATCTCTTGTATCCAATCTTTGTACCCAAACCTCATATTGGTACCTGTGGTTTGCTAGTAGTGTTGATTACTCCTTGTAGTTGATGCTAGTTGGTTTATTTGGTGGAAGATCATATGTTCAGATCCATTATGCATATTAATACCCCTCTGATCATGAACAATATTATGTCTTGTGAGTAGTTACTTTTGTTCCTGAGGACATGGGAGAAGTCTTGCTATTTGTAGTCATGTGAATTTGGTCTTCGTTCGATATTTTGATGAGATGTATGTTGTCTTTCCTCTAATGGTGTCATGTGAACGTCGACTACATGACACTTCACCATTATTTGGACCTAGAGGAAGGCATTGGGAAGTAATAAGTAGATGATGGGTTGCTAGAGTGACAGAAGCTTAAACCCTAGTTTATGTGTTGCTTCATAAGGAGCTGATTTGGATCCATGTGTTTTAGGCTATGGTTAGGTTTACCTTAATACTTCTTTTGTAGTTGCGGATACTTGCATTAGAGGTTAATCATAAGTGGGAGGCTTGTCCAAGTAAGGGCAGCACCCAAGCACCGGTCCACTCACATACCAAATTATCAAAGTACCGAACGCGAATCAGATGATCGTGATGAAAACTAGCTTGACGATAATTCCCATATGTCCTCGGGAGCGCTTTACCTTGCATAAGAGTTTGTCCAGGCTTGTCCTTTGCTACAAAAAGGATTGGGCCACCTTGCTGCGCCTTATTTACTTTTACCGTTTTTCACTTGCTACCAATTAGCTTATCACAAAACTATCTGTTACCTATCATTTCAGTACTTGCAGAAAATACCTTACTGAAAACTGCCTATCATTTCCTTCTGCTCCTCGTTGGGTTCGACACTCTTACTTGTCGAAAGGACTATGATAGATCCCCTACACTTGTGGGTCATCAACAACTAGAGGAGAGACAACATACATCTCATCAAAATATCGAACGAATACCAAATTCACATGACTACTTGTAGCAAGACTTCTCCCATGTCCTCAAGAACAAAAGTAACTACTCACGAGACATAATATTGTTCATGATCAGAGGGGTATTAATATGCATAATGGATCTGAACATATGATCTTCCACCAAATAAACCAACTAGCATCAACTACAAGGAGTAATCAACACTACTAGCAACCCACAGGTAGCAATCTGAGGTTTGGGTACAAAGATTGGATACAAGAGATGAACTAGGGTTTGAGAGGAGATGGTGCTCATGAAGATGTTGATGAAGATAGCCCTCCCCAAGATGGGAGAGTTGTTGGTGATGACGGCGGTGACGATTTCCCCTCCTGGAGGGAAGTATCCCCGGTAGAATAGCTCTGCCGGAGCCCTGGATTGGTTTCTGCCAAGGTTCCGCCTCGAGACGGCGGCGTCTTGTCCCGAAAGCCTCCTTATGATTTTTTTCCAGGTCAAATCACCTCATATATGAGAAGATGGGCATCGGGGGGCCATCAGGGGGCCCACGAGGCAGGGGGCGCGCCCAGGGGGAGGCGGCGCGCCCCCCAACCTCATGGACAGGGTGTGGCCCCCCTGGTGATCTTCTTTCGCCAGATATGTTTTATATTTTCTAAAATGGTGTCCTATGGAGTTTCAGAGCTTATTGAGTTGTGCAGAATAGGTTTCTAGAGTTTGCCTCTTTTCCAACCCAGAATTCCAGCTGTCGGCATTCTCCCTCTTCATGTAATCCTTGTAAAATAAGAGAGAAAAGGCATAAGTATTGTGACATAACGTGTAATAACAGCCCATAGTGCAATAAATATCAGCATATAAGCATGATGCAAAATGGACATATCAGTCTTGCAATTGAATACTCGTGGTGACAATGGGGTATCGTATTGATTCACTTGATATATGTTTTGGCACTCAACTCACGGATTCCCAAAGTGACATTGGGATAATGTATGCATAGGGGTTGATGCACATTCTTGTCTTTGTTTCTCCGGTAGAAATCTTGGGGCACTCTTTGAGTATCATGAATCTGAATTTATCTTGGGGTTATGATTAGTACGGACTCTTGATAGATAGATCGGAAAGTATAACTTTATGTTGTTTTAGTACGAACTCTTGATAGATTGAAGGAAATGATAACTTTGAGGTGCTTTCGTTGAGGGGTGGTTATGTGATCCAATTATATTAGCACTATTGAGAGATTGCACTAGCGAAAGTACATACCCTAGGTTTTCAAGCATTTGCAATATCGTTTGTGCTCACTTTTGTTACTTGCTACCTTGCTGTTTTTATTGTTCGCACTACAAAAATCAATATCTACTATCAATATTACACTTGTATCATCATCTCTCGCCGAACTAGTGCACCTATACAATTTCCCACTGTATTTTGTGTGTTGGGGACACAAGAGACTTTTTATTATTTGGTTGCATGGTTGTTTGAGAGAGACCATCTTCATCCTACACCTCCTACAGATTGATAAACCTTAGGTCATCCACTTGAGGGAAAATTGCTACTGTCCTACAAAACTCTGCGCTTGGAGGCCCAACACGTGTCTACAAGAATAAAGTTGCGTAGTAGACATCAGCTATCAAACGTCACAATGTAACTAGGTGATCATTAAGATGCTCTACAGGTATATCCGAAGGTGTTTGTTGATTTGGCATGGATCCAGATTGGGATTTGTCACCCCGAGTATCGGAGAGGTATCTTTGAGCCCTCTCGATGATACACATCATAAGAAGCCTTGCAAGCAAATGACTAGTGAGTTAGTTACGAGATGATGTATTATGAAACTAGTAAGGAGACTTGCCGGTAACGAGATTGAACTAGGTATAGATATACCGACGATCGAATCTCGGGCAAGTAACATACCGACAGACAGACAAAGGAAATTACGTATGTTGTCATAAAGGTTCGACCGATAAAGATCTTCGTAGAATATGTAGGAACCAATATGGAGATCCAGGTTCCGCTATTGGTTATTGACTGGAGAGGCATCTCGGTCATGTCTACATAGTTCTCGAACCCGTAGGGTCCGCATGCTTAACGTTCGTTGACGATATAGTATTATATGAGTTATGTATGATGGTGACCGCATGTTGTTCGGAGTTCCGGATGGGATCACGGACACGACGAGGAGCTCCGGAATAGTCCGGAGGTAAAGATTAATATATGGGATAATAGTGTTTTATCTCCAGAAAGGTTTCGGAATTCATCGGAAGGGGTTTCAGATGTTTCCCGAAATGTTTGGGCACGAGAACACTTTATTTGGGTCAAGGGGTAAAGCCCACGAGGGTTTTGGAAAGTGCAAAAGGAAGTTTTGCGGAGACCAGGGGCTAGATGCCAGGGACCCTGGCGTCTAGGGCTAGACGCCGGGAACCCTGGCGTTTGGGCCTGGAGTCCGAGTAGGACTCTTGTCTTTCGGGAAAAATCGACTTTGAGGAGGCTTTTACTCCAAGTTTCGATCCCAGGGCTCAACATATAAATATAGGGGCAGGACTAGCACCCAAGAGGCCAAGACACATCAAGATACACCAAGTCGTGTGTCGGCATCCCCGTCCCCTCTAGTTTATCCTCTATCTAGTTTCTGTAGTGCTTGGCGAAGCCCTCCGGAGATTGTTCTTCATCACCAACCGTCACCACGCCGTCGTGCTGCCGGAACTCATCTACTACTTCGCCCCTCTTGCTGGATCAAGAAGGTAAGGACGTAATCGAGCTGAACGTGTGCTGAACGCGGAGGTACCGTGCGTTCGGTACTTGATTGGGACAGATTGTGAAGGTGTACGACTACATCAACCGCGTTGATAAACGCTTTCGCTTAGCGATCTTCAAGGGTATGAAGATGCTCTCCCCCTCTTGTAGCTATGCATCTCCATGGATAGATCTTGCATGTGCGTAGAATCTTTTTTGTTTTCCATGCAACGTTCCCCAACAATTGAATGTGCCTTCTTTGCTCGGGGGTGTCACGGGCGGTGCACGCCTTATACCCCTTGATGGGGGTGACGGATCGGCATGAACACGAGGAGGGGTCAGGGCGGAGAGTGGGGTGGTTAGCAAGGGACTCCTCCTTGGCTGTCCATGGAGAAGTACGATGTGAAGGAGAGAGGACGCCATGGTGAAGGTAAGGTGGGCGTCGTCCAGTTCTAAAGGGGAGGTTCCATCAGGAAAAGGAAAGGGTGCATCATGGGATGAGGTTTTTGTGTTGGCCCCACGTGTTGGATATAACATGATCAATAGTCCGGATAACCACATTTTCCGCGAGGGCAGGGGATGAGAGTGGAGAGCGGGGGAGTGGTGATCCGCACGAACAAGAGGGGAGGTGATCAGGGCGGAGAGTGGGGCGGTTGGTAGGGGACTCCTCCTTGACAGTTGGACAAGTACGGTGTGAAGAAGAGAGGGCATCATGGCTATGAGGTGTGCCCAACAATGGACATCGTAACTTTTTGGAATGCACGACATTCAACTGTATGTTACAACGTGGAAATGGCTCATAAGATATTGGATCTGCCTTCTTTGCTCGAGGGGGTCATCCCGGGCTGCGCATGCTTTTTACCCCTTGATGGGGGTGGTGGATCGGCACTAACAGGGGATAGGGGATCAGGGCAGTTGGTGATGGACTCCTTATTGGCGGTTTGTGGAGAAGTACAGTGTGAGGGAGAGAGGGTGCCATGTTGAAGGTGTGGTGGGCTCCAAAGGAGAGGGCTCCAGCGAGAAATGTCACTCCATGGCAGGAAACCAAGAGGGGAGGGGAGGGTCCGACAGGAAAATGAAAGGGTGCGGTTTTTTTGTGTTGGGTCCATATGTTAGAGATAATATAACGAATAATTTGGACAACCTCATTTCTTTCGCACATATGGTCTGGATTTAAAAGAACCCGGACTATTCACACGATCAAATTTTGAGAACCTGCTAGGCTCCAATTTGATCCACATACGCCCGAATGCACAGCGACTGAAATGAGCTTCCATTCTACTATCTCCGAGTTAATTGCACGGAAGTACCACAATTGGGGCACCACATGCAGATTGGTACCACGATTCTTAATTTTTGCGTGTCAGTACCAATATCGTTTCAGATTTTTGCAAATAGGGCTAAAACGCTGTTTTATACGTATTGACGCTGTATCCGACAGCTCGGGCCCACCGGTCAGGTGACACGGTGGCCAATCGGCACGTGCCCGCGCGCTGACTAGGACGAGCCGAACTCAACTCCCGGTCCGGTCGCACCGGTTCGCCCCACCGCACCATTCCCCTTCCTCCTCCTCCGCGACTCGAATCCTCCGTCCTGACCGTCGGCCGCCGCCCGACCGCCAGCCGCCGCACCGCCCGCCTCCCGACCGCCGGCCACCGCACCATTCTCCTCCCCTCCTCGTCCTCCGCGACTCGAACCCTAGTCCATGGCGTCAGCGACGACCGCAGGCGACGGCGATGGGGTCGACGGCGGCGGTGACCTACCGTTCTGCCGCCTAGCGGCCTGGCTGTTGTCGCTGGAGACGGCATCGATGACTCCAGCTCCGCGTACTCGAGCGACGACGAGGAGGAGTCGCCGTTAATCTCCATGGAGGAGCGTTTGCGGGTGGCGCATCTGTGGGTGGCAAACCCTAGCAGCAGCCATTAAGTGACGCATGGACCTGGCGGCGTGCTGTATGTCTCCTTCTCCTCCTCCTCTGATTTTTCCAATTGGTGATTTTTAGGGTTTCTTCATCTTCTTCCTTAGGACAAATTGGGGATTAGGGTTTGTTCATCTTATGTGCGCATGAAACCTAGTGTAGTGCAGTAACATGAAATTTAAATTGCATTTACTTAGGACAATTACATTTACTTAGTAACCTAGTGTAGTGCAGTAACATGAAATTTAAATTTAACTGTATTTTAATTCAAATTTAGAGTTATGGTAATGAAAACATGAGATTGAATTTGTTTTATAGTTTGGATGAAGACATTTGGCAAGTTAGGATCCATTTTGATGCAAGAGAACCATTGGAGCTGAAGCTTTGTAGTTCAGATATTAGTTATCTGAATTTGGTTGCAGTGATGGAAACCCAAGGGTTTAATGCATATGATTGTATGTTTCACATTGAAAATCCATCTTTAGGAGAGAAAGGGCTAGATTTGGTAGACAGTGATGCAGAATTACAGATGATAAAGAGGAATATGAAGGAAAAATTGGAGCTTAATTTGCTAGTTAGGGCTTGTCCACCCCCTGATAGAGATTTTGAGTTGCAGATATGTGAAAGGCCAGATTTGTCCACTGTTATTTACCAAGAGCCTGTTGTTTATGATCTGAGTGAGGCTCCTATCTTAGCTGTCGATCAGCAAGGAGTAGTTTTTGAGAGTCAATGTAGCAGCTCTAGCACACCCCATGCTCCTGGTGGTTGCACATAAGAAAGCAGGAATCCAGATGCCAAGTTGAAAGCTGTTTTGGAAGAAGAAGAAGAGGGATATCAAGGATATGAGGTTTATGAGGACAGTGATGCCTCTGCCTCTGATGAGGATGGTCAAATTGGAAGTGACCCTAATTATATGTGTGATGATGAAGATGTAGAGGTGGAAGAGGGGAAGAGACAGAGAGAGTTGGAAGTACAGGAGGAAGAATCAGATGATGAGCAATCAGATGAGGAACCAGTGCTGCATTATGAGGGTGACACTGAAATTGAGGACCCATTTCAGGTAGAGGAAGAGAGGACTTATGAAGAAGATGAACAAAATATAGTTGGACCTGCAAAGAAGCAGAAACTGGCAGTTAGAAGAGGACCAACCACTAGGTCACATTCCAGTAAGCTACCAGATGTTGAACCTGATTTCAGACCATCATCAGATGAAGAAGAGAAGGGGTTGTTGAGGGAGAGTGATGATGATGGTTTTCAGCCTATATCATTTGTCATATCAAAGAAAAGGAAGAGTAGGGCAAATAAAAGGCCTGCTAGGAAGTGGTACAATGAGAAAATGGAGCAACCACATGAACAACTATGTCTAAAGTTGTGTTTTAGGGATCAACATCAATTTAGAGATGCTTTGCTGAATTTGCACATCACTCAGGCCAGGAATTTCAAGTATCACAGGAATTCAGATCAGAGGATAATTGTTGAGTGTACAGATAAACAATGCCAGTTCTTTATGGTGGCAACAGTTATAAAAGGGGAGAAAACCTTTGTAATTAAGAAGATGAGACTAGAGCACACTTGCCCTAGTACTACTGAGACCACCAGGGTTAGTGCTAAGTGGCTAGCACAGAAATATGAGCATCTCTTCAGATCTGATATAACTACTGGTATTCAGACTATAATTGATGCATGCATGGAAAAATATGGTGTAGATGTGCCCAAGTGCATGGCATATAGGGCAAAGAACATAGCTATTGAAGCTGTGTTAGGAGATCACAAAAAGCAATATCCTAGGCTTAAAGACTATGCTCAGACTGTCATGGACACAAACCCTGGGAGTAGAGTAATAGTCACTACTGTTACTCCAGTACCAACTGCAAAACTACCACACCCAGGCCCAAGATTCCATGCCATGTTCTTTTGCTTGAATGGAGCAAGGGAGGGGTTTCTCAATGGGTGTAAGCCATTCATTGGTGAGTTCAAGAACCTTGTGCACCAATTACATATTGTACAGTACTCCATATTGTATCTCTCTTGAATGTATTTAATGTATGGAAATCTTGATTATGTAGGTGTTGATGGATGCTTCATTAAGCTCACTACAGGTGCTCAACTCCTTGCTGCCACAGGCAGAGATGGCAACAACAACATTTATCCACTGGCATTTGGCATAGTTGGACAAGAGGACACACCTAGTTGGTGTTGGTTTCTACACCAACTAAAAATTTGCCTAGGAGGAGAAGTGGACAAGTTTGGACCTTATACTATAATGTCAGACAGACAAAAGGTATGTGTTTGCATATTTCTGCATATTTTTAGTTGGTGCATATTTTTGTAGCTTGTTTCATTGGTGCATATTTATGTAGCTTGTAGCTTAGACTTGTTAAATTGTTTGTGTCAGGGCTTACTGAATGCAGTAAATGTTGTGTTTCCAAATTGCAACCAAAGATTCTGCCTTAGACATTTGTATGCAAATTTCCAAAATGCTGGGTTTAGGGGTGAAGATCTTAAGAAGTGCATGGATAATGCTAGTTATGCCTACAATGAACACAAATTTGATATTGCAATGACTCATCTTAGAGCTGAAAGTGAGGAAGCTTGGGAGTGGCTTACTGCAATACCAAAAAAAACTTGGGCTAGGCATGCATTTGACACAAACTGCAAGACTGACTTGGTAGTGAACAACTTGTCTGAGGTGTTCAACAAGTACATTCTAGATGTTAGGAGAAAACCTATAAGGACAATGTGTGATGGGATAAAAGATAAGCAGATGGTGAGGTGGCACAGGAACAGAGAGAGTGGAAAGGCAGCAAGATGGGAGATAACACCTCATTACAGTGAGAAACTAGAGATTGAGAAGGAGAGGGCCAGATACTGCAAGCCAATACAGGCAGGTGTCAACTTATGGCAAGTTACAAGTGGGCAGCAAACACATGTTGTCAACCTGGAACTTCAGACTTGTGGATGCAGGAAGTGGGACCTTAGTGGCATACCTTGCAACCATGCCATCTCTGCAATAAACAAGGCTAAAAGGAAACCAGAGGATTATGTTAGCAAATTCTTCAAAAAAGAATTTTATGTTGCAGCTTATGAACCAATGATCTTTCCTGTGCCTGGTGAGCGTGATTGGACAAGGACACCTGGTCCAAACATAGAACCACCTGCATTCAAAATCAAGAGAGGAAGAAGGAAAGAAAAAAGGATCAAGGGCAAATTTGAAGTACCAAAGCCAAAAGAAAGTTCAAGAATGGGGACCATAACATGTGGCAACTGTGGTCTCCAAGGGCATAGGTACACAAACTGTCTTAAACAGTTGAAGCCTGAGCTAGCTTTGAGGAAGAATAAACATGTGGTAATAATTTGTCACCTTGAAATATATTAATTTTTCCTTTCTTGTACTTTACTGCTGCTAGTAATATTAACTGTTTTACTTTTCTTTTCAAGTCTACTCCAAGCAACTCACAGCCAAGAGCAGCTGGTCCTTCTCCTACACCAACAGCAAGACAGGCAAGAACTGCTGCTTCTGCTCCTACACCAGCTGCCAGTGGAAGAGGAAGAGTTGCTGCTACTTATACTACACCACCACCATCTGGAAGAGGAGCTGGCAGAGGAAGAGGATCTGGCACTGGAGCTGCAAGAGGAGTAGCTGGAAGAGGTTCTCCAAGGCCATTCAGTGCCCCCAGGCAATATGCTAACATTCCTACTGATGGTACACACACTGGATGGATGTCCTATTTCACTGCTAGCAGAGGAAGAGGAGCCATGTAATTTGATGCAGATGCTAATGTTGATGTGCTGTTGCCACTTGATGCATATTTTGGCACAATCCAGTACTAGTTAATGTAATGTTGAACTGAGTGAGGTGCAGTACTGTAGTGTTGATGTTGCTACTGAATGTGTTGCTTTTGTTGATTAAGTAAGTGTTGAGGTGCAGTACTGTAATTTGACCAATACTGCAGTTACCAATACTATTGAGGTCAGTACCAATACTGCAGTTACTTGTTGCAAGTCAGTACCAATACTGCGGTTAACAGTTACAACTCAATACCAATATTGTGGCATATTATAACCTGCAGTACCACATTTGAGGATTCTGACAGATGGGACCGATACCTCTCCTGCTCCATAAAAGCGAGTGGGGAACGAAACTAGGGTTCGTCCAGTTGGAACACAGCCTAAGAGAGATCTCAGCGATGTCGTGGTCATCCAGCGCAGGGTCTGCTCCCGGATTCCGTCGGGCTGCAGGAAGGAGGGGGGAGGAGTCGCGCTCGCCGGTGCGCTACCGTGAGAACCCAATGGCATACGAGCCTCCAGTGATGTGCTTGTGCTCACCTCCGAGGAAGGCGCCAAGATGGATCTCCTGGAGCAGGCAGAACCCTGGCAGGAGGTACTACAGCTGTGTGGATGCTCTGGTGAGTGCTTATTTGCATATTTTTGTTCCTTTTTTCTGTGCAATATTATGATATCTACTTGGAAATTTGTTTCTACATCTTAATAGCACGGTGGATGTGGATTTTTGCGATGGCATGATGATCCATTGCCCAATTTTTGGAGTGAGCTCATTGGTGATCTGCGTGATGAAGTCTGGAGGCTTAAAGGTGCTACTGTTCCTAGATCTGAAGATCAATTTCCAGTGCTAACTGCCAGTGAAGATGATGGCACAAGGGAGGCCTTGCTTCTGTCTCTGCAAACTCAACTTGGAGAGAAGAATGCAGAGATTGCAAGGATTAGGGCCAAATTTCACAATGTGTTGTTTCTGTTCATTATCTGTATGCTTGGCTTAGTTGCAGGCAAGATCTTAAGTTAGTTAGTTGGTCTAGTTTAAGCCAAGTTGCTCTAGTTTAGTACTGTCTGGTTTAGTTGCTCTAGTTTAAGCCAAGTTGTCTATTGTATGTTGTTGCTTAATATGTAATGGATCAGTGATGTTATCTTCTGATGCAATGAGATTGAGTGAGTCTTGATCCTATTTTTTTGTATGGCATGAGTGGTTTGCTGCAACATTGTCATAGTGTATCATCAACAGCATGTCCTTCTACATAATAAGCATATCCATAAACATATCCTTCTACATGGCACTACACAATAAGAAACTGATCAATGGCACATTTGTTTATGGAATTCAACTGATTATAGCCATACATAACCATTGTTCACAATAGATAGAGGAGTTTAACTTCAAATGCATAGTTCATCCTTTTTTTCACAAAAGGATGAATAGCATAACTACTACATACATACACAGCCATAGTTCACAATTAGTACAAGCATACAGTACACAACCTTAGTTCTTACATGCTAGGTCATTACACAACCATCATTCCCAAAAGGTGAGCAATGCCTCTAATCTCATTTTCATCTTCTTCAGTTCTCCAAGATGGCCTGAATCCCCTTTAACTTCTCCTTCAACTTTTCAATTCCCATCATGAGCTCAGCATTCTGAAACTGTAACTGAGACATCTCTTCAATATGCTTTTCCTTTCCCTTAAGCAGATCAGCAACCTGAAGCTTCAACTCTAACTTCTCTTGGGTGAGCTTCTCCTGACACTTTGTTAGCTCTGCATTCTTCATCTCCAAATTCATCCTAGCTTCAGTAAGCACTTGCTTCTCTTTCATTTTGTTCAACTTCAGGTTCTGAATGACTGTTGCTTGAGCTCTTGTCAGGTTGACCAGCAGATCATACTTCTGAGTAAGTTTCTGGGTCTCTGCATCTTTCTTTGCCATCTCAGTTGCCATCTTTGCCTTCATATCATCAATCAGTTCCTTTCTTACCTCCTGCTGATATGTAAGGTTAGACTGCAGATATCTGAAATCAATGACCCTATCCTCCTGGAAATTCATAAGCTCATGGACATCCTGGACAAGCTTGTCATAGCTGGCCTCTAGCTTGTTCTTCTCTTCTGTCAGATGGTGGATAGTGAAAGAACTTTCAAGATTGTCATTCACCCTAGCACTTTTGGCATCTTCAACCATTGCCCATAGCTTCAACAATGCATTCTGCATTGTTGGGGGCCACTGATGGTCAACCCATTCAACAAAGCCACAATTGATACCTTCCTGCAAAAACAACAACACCAACAGAGTTCATACATCTTGTAATCACACAAGATCACTGTAATTGCCAACAAGAATATCTAAATTTATAATCAAACCACTACATTTAACTACACCAACAGAGTACCTAACTGACTAGGTTAGTTACTCTATTGGTACTTACTCTAGTATCCATTTCAGTATTTTCAGCATCTACTAATATGAAATACTATAATACCACTATGAACCAAAACTCTAGTAAGCTAAATAAGCTACTCTAGTAACAATATGAACCAAAATGACTATGCAATTTGCACTGACAAACTAAGAACAAATTTCACTATGCCTACAATCCATACCGGCTGTGCACAGGCTAAAAACCTCCTGCCTGTGTCTGTTCCTTCAAAGGCAACAAGCCTCTCAGATGCCATGCCGTGCTTCTCACATGGTGACATGACATCCAGCTCAAGCCCCTTGTAATCCGGATCTTCAAGGCTGAAAGGGACCTGCAGAAGCTCGCACAAAGACAATGGCCAAGTCAAAACCTACATAAATCAACCAAATCAAGAAATCCCAAATCTGAAACCCTAACCCTAAACTCACTGTACTGACCTGGTTGAGCCCGTCGGTGGAGGAGGAAGACTGCATGTACGGGAGGCTAGACTGGTCGTCGCTGCTTTCGTCCTCCAAAACCATGGCGTCGGCGGTCGGTGCGGCGGCCGGCGGTCGGGCGGCGGCCGGCGGTCAGGACGGAGGGTTCGAGTCGCGGAGGAGGAGGGAGGGGAATGGTGCGGTGAGGCGAACCGGTGCGACCGGACCGGGAGTTGAGTTCGGCTCGTCCTAGTCAGCGCGCGGGCACGCGCCGATTGGCCACTGTGTCACCTGACCGGTGGGCCCGAGCTGTCGGATACATCGTCAATACGTATAAAACAGCGTTTTAGCCCTATTTGCAAAAATCTGAAACGATATTGGTACTGACACGCAAAAATTAAGAATCGTGCTACCAATCTGCATGTGGTGCCCCAATTGTGGTACTTCCGTGCAATTAACTCACTCTCTCCATTCCAAAAAATTTGTCTTACATTTTTTTGATACGAATGTATCTAACACTAAAGTGTAACTAGATACATTCGTATTTGGACAAATGTAAGACAAGAATTTTGGTACGGAGAGAGTATTTTAAAGAAGACATTCATCATTTGTTCAATTCATTTATATTCATTGTTCGCCACTGGCAGCAGCAGCACCAGGTGATCGAAGTGTGACGGTCTCTAATACTCGCCCTCTGCTAACGATACGTGCCCTGCCACTGCCGCCGCCGCTAGTATTTCGTTATACTTTTACACGACGACTACACATTGATTGACGCAATTAGAAAGAACTACACTTGGGCGCCGAGGCGCTGGGTGGCGAGCTCACAGCGCGCCGGCGCGAAGCCGACTCGTCCGTTCTGGAGGTCGTACTCCACCCACACGTCCTGCTGGTGGTGGTGCCCGATCACGTACGCCGACATGCCCGCCATGTCCGAGTTCCCGAACGTCAGGCACCACACAGCCTCCTCCCCCTCCTCCCCGCGCCGCTCGCCGGGTACACTGTACAGGAGCTTCTCCCCGGCCACGGCCACCTCCGCGCCGCGGAGTACCAGGCCCACCTCGGGGAGAAGCCGGCTTGCCGCCGACACTCGCTCCTCCGGGCCGCGGAAGCACGCGTCGAACGCGCCCTGGAACACGAAGCCCGGCTCGCCGAGCGGGGCGAGCAGCGACCGCGTCTGGTTCAGGAACTCGCCCTTGAGCGCCGCATAGGCGTCGGCCAGGAGGAAGGTGAACTGCGTGCCGGAGTCCACCATGGTTTGCCCGGCGCCCGTGTGGTCCGGCGTGAGCACGGACTTGGGGATGGCGAGCAGGGCGCGCCCCACGCGGATGCCCTCCAGCTGCACGGAGTAGGCCACCCGGTCGAAGTACGGCAGCGGCTGGGAGATCTCTATCAGCGGCGTGTAGTTAAGTGGCGGGGCCGCGCCGCCGTCGCCGCCGAGGAGGAGGATGCCGGGTCCTTGGCCGGGGGCGATACAGTAGGCGAACCGGAGGGTGCCCGTCTGCGTCACGAAGGAAAGGCTGCCACGGTTCATGCCGAGGAGGCCGGTCGGCACCTCCGACGGGTCCGTGGCGTTGCCGTTGGTGCCGGTGCTGGAGGAATAGGAGGTGATGCAGCCGAACAGGGCGGTCACGGCCTGCGCGCCGAGGATGAAGGTGTCGGCAACCAGGAGGCCGTCAGCCGAGGAGGCGTCTGCGTAGGAGATGGAGACGCGGCAGGAGGCCGACGGCGGCGTGTCACAGAACGGGCGGACGGGCAGGTCACGTCCGCGCCACACGCACGCCGGCGACGAGCAGGCGACGGGGCCGTACGTCAAAGAAGCCGACGCATTAAACGGCGCGGCCGGCGACACGGAGCTCCCGTTGCAGAGCAGCCAGGAGAGCTCGCTGCCGGTGTCAAGCACCATCGTGACGTTCTGCGGAGGCGTGCCGACGGCCACCGACACCGTGAGGCTCACATTGTGGCGGAACCGCAGCCGGTTCGCCGGCGCTCGCGGCGGGGGCGCCACCACCTGCAGCCTGAGCGGAAGAAGGACCGCTCCCCCGGCCTTTCCTTCTCTACCGCCGTGGCTCGCCGCCTCCGCTGCCGCAAGAAAGAGGAAGAGGAGAGCAATAAACGAGTCCATGTCCATTGGCGGGCAGTTTCTACTTTTCTATCCGCGCTCTGCCTGGGGTTGAAATGAGAGTGAGCAACTGTCAACTAACTGCAGGTGCTTTGCATGGACCTGCAATCACTATAGTCCAATCCACGTCTACACCGTGTCCTGCTCCTAATCTGCTTCCATGGCGTGTTTTCCATAAGCACCCGGGTAATGTGTTTGGTGTAGCAGCAGCAGGAGGACGTGCGCCACAGCTCTATTCTTTACTCCGTGTGGGCTCTGCGCATGAAAGCAAGATGAGAAGGGGACAGGGTCCTCAGGGAGCTCATGAATACGTACTAGTCCGGCGGTCCGGCCAGGTATCGCGGCTCACCAGAGACAACAATCCAAGAGGCGTTCGGGTGCTCGTCGTCGTCGACCAAGACGTTCGGCCTTTCGGGGGCGAGTAGCTTTCAGTGCAGCTGTTCAGGGGCAAGGCATTGCCACGGCCTCTTGCTGGGCTTGTCGGAAGGGAAATCTCCCTGTCTGCGGTTGAGAAATCCCTGGTGATAACAGCTGGAGGATGACTGGAACCCATGCCATGGCGAGAACTCATCCTCTTATGCCTAGTTGCCAGCATTTTTCCGGGAGGACATTTTGCACGTTTTTACCCATGTTTACAGTGCATGATTCTTGCAGAAATCGGTAAATTTCGCATCCCCCCATTTCAAACCAGTTCACAGCGGAGCCAGCCAGCAACATGTGAAGGACTCCATGCCCTTCCAAACGGACTAATGATTCCGGAAGCTGCAGTGATCATGAGATGGTGACGGCCATCTTATTATTTGGCGTCGCATGTGACGTGCTCTGCCACAATCGCACCATATGAGATGACAGGCCATGGACCTGCGAACTCGAAACCTTTTACCTTTGCGGACTCCGGTGATTGAAAGCACATTTTCAATTTCAGACGTGAAAGCGAAGCAACAGCACGGAGCACGCGTGCATCTCACAGTGTACCCCGTCCGTTCCGATCGCGGCATACCAAATGCATCGTGCAAAGAGAACTGCGCTTCCCTGCAAAAAGAGAGAGAGAGAGAGCTGCGCTACTGCCTACTGAGCAACGTGTAGTTTTTTAGGTGCGAGCACGGGGCAACACATTTTTTTAAGAAAGCACTCGTATTTCATTCAGTTACAAACAAGATTCGTATAAATACGAGTACACGACACAAACCTACATCACAGGCCACAAGCAGTACAGCTGTCCCACCATATCAATGAGAGCACCCAAACAAACACCAAAATCGCGTAAAAGTCCTTGGGTACCTGTTCATCCTCAACCATCAAACCGTTGTAAACTCTTCCGACGCCGGAGCAAAGGAGAGATGCTGGCAAAGAAGGAAGGGCAGGTGCACCATCACCACAAAGGCTTTGTGAGACGCATATAGGTCCCGTCCCAGTGGACGGGAACCAGTGTCGGGTTCCGGCACATCGGTCGGGGACGATCTCCATGCTCCCCTTACCTTGAATCCGCCACAGCCATCGGCCTACGCCGACGAGGAGCAACATCACCAGCCGCCACACCCACCACATCATCACAGTCACTGTTGGCCTACAACGAGCGGATCTAGAAACACCGATCCAGATGCCGCCGACTCCCGTACACCACCACCGCGCAACCGGCATCGCCGGCCCAGCGGAACCCCGCCTCCCTAGCCCCGCAACGTTGCCACACCAAGCGCCGCCGCGACGGAGAATAGGCTGGAGGAATTTATTCCACATCATCGGTGTCGGCCCCGCTCGAGCACCAATGCTTGGAGAAACTACCCTAACAACCCTATCTACAACGGTCGCGCAATCGACGACGATCTCCCCCACCTCCCGGCGCCAAGAGGCCACCGGAGACGAGGGAGACCCGCGAGGACGGCCCGCTAGAACCACCCCTCTCGCATCGCCTGTTTCACGCCTCTCGGAACCGTCGGGGGAGGCGTTGTCGTTGTGGTTGTGAGTTGTGACGGGGCAACACTTTTATCTTTTCAGGTTTGCTTAGATCTTTTATCTTTCATGTTGCATGTGGTTTTCGGAGGCTTTCCGGGTTCCGTTCTCTTGTTTTACGCTTTTTTATTTTTCCATTTTTATTTCCTTCTATTTTCTCTATTTATATTTTCTTTATTGTTGGTTTAATTTCGGGATGATTAATTTTAATTTGACATTTTTTATAAAAATATAAATCACACACTTTTATATTACATGAAAATTAATTTTAAAGTCGTGAACACTTTTCAAAAATTACATGAACATCTTTTTTAAAAGAAAATGGCTTTTGCCCCGGTTCCATTTCCATTAGGAAAAGAAACCACTGTGTACCACATTATTACAACCCGCGGGGGAGGATTGAAGCATCCACCCTGACATGATTCAACAAACATAAACTAGATAAAGTTTACAATTTCCGAACTTATACACCGGGGTAAATTAAAGCTCTACGGCAAGACTGATGACGTCAGACGCATCTATTTTTTCATCCTTCGAGGACCACCATGGTGTCCACACCCATCCATCCTTCTGCTTCTTTCTTCGGGGAGTATTGCATCCATAATTCCCTCTTCCTCACCCTGGCTCTGGCTAGAGCAGCAGAGGTGGTTTTCTGGCGACCTCCCACAAAGATGTTGTGAGCCTCTCCATGTGCTCTCTTGCGACTCCTTTTGCATAGGATCTTCCCTAGATTGTAGAAGCATGTCATCCTCTTCAGAATCACCTGCACTCCCATCCAAGTGGCATTGTTAAAACACGTGTCATTTCTACACCTCCAGATAGCCCAGAGGGTGGCTGGGGTAATCACATTCTCAGCCTGCAACGATTTGTGTTTCTCCCACATTTCTGACACATTATGAAAAGTGGGCAAGGGCATACACCCAGCAGTGGAATAAATATTTCTCCAAACCTCAGTAGCAATGTCACACTCAAAGAACAGGTGGGTAGTTGTTTCATATTCACAGCTGAATAGACAGGTAAGATCATTCGGTTGTTGTCTTTTAATCAAATTCCCCCTAACCAACAATTTATTGTGAGCCAACAGCCACAACAAAATATGAATGTTGGGGGGGACATGGACCTGCCGGATATCTGGAATAAGAACAAGGCTAATGCCCTTAAAGTAAATCATAGCATACATAAATCTATCAGGATATTTACCGTTAGATTCTAATTTCCAAATTATAGCATCGTCTTCATCAGTTAAGTTGATCAATCGTGCAATACTAAGTAAATCAAACCAGAGATACAATGGTCCACTGTCTACACACCTCCTAAATGTGATCTTAAGGTCAACCCCATCCCGGAGATCAGCAATAGGGAGATTATGTTCATTAGCAATACTATACAATTCCCAAAACTAAATAACCAAGCTGCAATATCCAGTCCAATGGTTTTCCCAAAAATTTGCTTTCCTCCCATTTCCCACCTTCCATTGGTATCCCATCTTGGCTGCTTTAGCAGCCCAGAGAACACCTTTCCAGAAAGGAGAGGAGTTATTGTCAGGGCACGAGAAAATGTTGGGATTATTGTTTCTATACTTATAATCAATAATGTTTTTCGACAACGAAACGTTTTTCTCTGGGACATGCGATTACCAAGGCGACTAGGGTTTTGTCGCACCGTCCGGGCTGCGGTGCGTTGGCCGGCGATCTTTGTCCCAGACGGCGCCCGTGCGGTGTTGCTACCTCTTGAGCTTGCGTTGTATTCCCTCGAAGAGGAAAGGGAGATGCAGCACAATAGCGTAAGTATTTCCCTCAGTTTTTGAGAACCAAGGTATCAATCCAGTAGGAGACCACGCGCCAGTCCCTCGCACCTGCACAAACAAATAAGAACTTCGCAGCCAACGCGATAAGGGGTTGTCAATCCCTTTACGGTCACTTACGAGAGTGAGATCTGGTAGAGAATATAGATAATGTTTTTGGTATTTTTTAGTTTAATAAAACAGCAAATAAAAGCAAGAAAAGTAAAGTAGATGTAGATTGATATGTTGAGAATAGACCATGGGGCCATAGTTTTCTCTAGTGGCTTCTCTCATGATAGCGATATTCTACGGCGGGTAAACAAATTACTGTCGAGCAATTGATAGAAAAGCGAATAATTATGAGACTATCTAGGCATGATCATTGTATATAGGCATCACGTCCGAGACAAGTAGTCCGACTCCTGCCTGTATCTACTACTATTACTCCACACATCGACCGCTATCCAGCATGCATCTAGTGTATTGAGTTCATACGAACAGAGTAACGCCTTAAGCAAGATGACATGATGTAGAGGGATAAACTCAAGCAATATGATGAAAACCCCATCTTTTTATCCTCGATGACAACAATACAATACGTGCCTTGCTGCCCCTACTGTCACTGGGAAAGGACACCGCAAGATTGAACCCAAAGCCGAGCACTTCTCCCATTGCAAGAACTATAGATCTAGTAGGCCAAACCAAACCAATAATTCGAAGAGACTTGCAAGGATATTATGAGCACACATAAAAAGTTCAGAGAAGAACCAAATATCTTTCATAGATAATCTTGATCATAAACTCACAATTCATCGGATCTCGGCAAACACACCGCAAAAAGAGATTACATCGAATAGATCTCCTCGAAGACCGAGGAGAACTTTGTATTGAGATCCAGAGAGAGAGAAGAAGCCATCTAGATACTAGCTATGGACCCGAAGGTCTGTAGTACACTACTCACAACTCATGGTGAGGGCGATGATGATGATGATGATGATGATGAAGGCCTCCGTGATGGATCCCCCTCCCGGAACAGGCTCCAAGATGGGATCTCCACGGGAACAGCAGCTACGGCGGTGGAATTAGGGTTTTCTCTCTGCGTATGGAGTTTCTGTGGTATGTAGGTATATATAGGAAGAAGAGGGGCACCAGGGGCCACAGGGGCTGCCCTCGAGGCTGGGGGGCGCGCCCCCACCCTCGAGGGTGGGCCCTCTGTCCTCTGGCTTGGCCCCGAAGTCTTTCGTGCGTGATTTCCTCCAAAAATATCTCCTGCGAAGGTTTCATTCCGTTTGGACTCCGTTTGATATTCATTTTCTGCAAAACCCTGAAATAGGCAAAAAAAAAACAGCAATCTGGACACGGCCTTTGGGTTAGTAGGTTAGTCCCAAAAAATGATAAAAAAGTGAATGATAAAGCCCATTAAACATCCAAGACTTCATAAATAATAGCATGGAACAATAAAAAATTATAGATACGTTGGAGACGTATCAAGCATCCCCAAGCTTAATTCATGCTCGTCCTCGAGTAGGTAAATGATAAAGAAAGAATTTTTGATGTGGAATGCTAACCAATATAGTTTTTCAATGTAATTCTCTTAATTGTGGCATGAATGTTCAGATCTGAAAGATTCAAGATAAAAGTCTATATTGACATAAGAAATAACAATACTTCAAGCAATACTAACAAAGCAATCATGTCTTCTCAAAATACTATGGCTAAAGAAAGTTATCCCTACAAAATCATATAGTGTTGGCTATGCTCCCTTATTATCACACTAAATATTCATATCATGCACAACCCCGATTTCAGCCAAGCATTTGTTTTCATGCTCCATCTTTTCAAACCTTTCAACTTTCACGCAATACATGAGCGTGAGCCATGGACATAGCACTATGGGTGGAATAGAGGTGGTTGTGGAGAAGACAAAAAGGAGGGAGATAGTCTCACATCGACTAGGCGTATCAACGGGCTATGGCGATGCCCATCAACAGATATCAATGTGAGTGAGTAGGGATTGCCATGCAACGGATGCACTAGAGCTAAATATGAATGAAAGCTCAACAAAAGAAACTAGTGGGTGTGCATCCAACTTGCTTGCTCACGAAGACCTAGGGCATTTGAGGAAGCCCATCGTTGGAATATACAAGCCAAGTTCTATAACGAGAATTCTCACTAGTATATGAAAGTGACTAAGCATGAGACTCTCTACAATGAAAAACATGGTGCTACTTTGAAGCACAAGTGTGGAAAAAGATAGTAGCAATTGTCCCCTTTTTCCATTTTTTTGTCTTTTTCCCCTTTTTTCATTTCTTTTTCTTTTTCTTTTTTTGGGCCTTCTTTTTTTCTTTGGCCTTTCTTATTTTTTGCGGAGGGGCTTTATAGATTCAGCCTTTCCTCCCATGGGACAATGCTCTAAGAATGATGATCATCACACTTTCATTACAACACGAAATTGCAACTAGATACTACAACAACAAAGTATGACTCTATGTGAATGCCTCCGTGATACGTCCAAAACGTATCTATAATTTCTGCTTGCTCCATGCCTCTTTTGTGTGATATTGCTATGATATTTATGCACTTCCATACACTTTTGAGCATATTTGGACTAACCTATTAACTCAGTGCACCCCAGTGCCAGCTTCTGTTTTTTGCTGTTTTTGTATTTCAGGTTTTCCCATTACTTAAATTGCCAGAAAAATTCCGGGAAAAATATATAAAAAATCAGCGCTCCAGAAGCTTCCATGCGGCAGAAGTAGGGCCGGAGGGGGGCCACAGGGGCTCCAGGCGGCCAGAGGGGGCGGCCCCACTCCTGGCCGCCGCGCCAGGCCGCCTGGGCCCCCTTTACCTCCTCCGGTGACCCCCTTTGGCATATATTTACATCGCGTCCCGAAACCCTCGATTCCAGACCCCTTTTTTCCAGAAGCTATTCCGATCTCCGCCGCCATCGCCACCAAGTTTCGGGGGACCAGAATTCCTGTGCCGGCACCCTGCCGGTACGGGGAAGTGCCCCCGGATTCATCTCCATCGACGTTGCTTCCTCCCTTCATGATGCGGGAGTAGTTCCTCCTCGGGGCTGAGGTTTCTACCAGTAGCTATGTGGTCAATTCTCTCTCCCATGATATGATCTTCGTTGTGATCATAGGCTATGTTAATCTAGGGTGATCCCATGATATTTCCCCTTCCTCTATGTATTGGATTGATGTACTCACTTGTCTTTATCTAGTATAATCTCCGAGACCAAGGTGACAGCGGTCTATTGGACATGGATTAGAAGAATATTTTCATGAGTGATTTCCTCTTTTGTGTGTGGATTGAAGATTGAGAGTCTCTTGGTGCTTGTCTTTGACTATCCTTGAGATATGTTGTGGTGATTGTGGTACTCTCTTTGGATGGCCGAGGTGACATTGGGAAATCCATTGATTGAGAATTATGAACTTTGAGGTGTGCTTTTGTAGCCCTACATAATTCTCGTCCTCTCTTGACCACAAAGGAATGACCTCCGAGTGCGTCTCCATTGCATGTTTTATGGGAAATATCATGTGATTCGATTATGTTAATGTTGTTGGGAGTTGCCACTAGTGAAAGTATGATCCCTAGGCCTTGTTTCCACCATTGCAATACCAATTGTGCTCACGTTTACCACTTGTTTGCTTGCTGCACTTTTTATTACAGATTTATATTACTTTGTTTTGCCACTCCTATCATCCATATTTTAACATCTCTTCGCCGAACTAGTGCACCTATACATCTAACGAGTGTATTAGGTGTGTTGGGGACACAAGAGACTTCTTGTATCTTGATTGCAGGGTTGCTTGAAAGGGGTACGTTCAACCTCCACTTCCCTGAGTTCGATAAACCTTGGGTTACTCACTTAAGGGAAATTTGCTGCTGTCCTACAAACCTCTGCTCTTGGAGGCCCAACACTGTCTACAAGAATAGAAGCGTGTAGTAGACATCAAGCTATTTCTGGCGCCGTTGCCGGGGAAGTGAGGTAAGTGAAGGTACCTTCTCTAGATCTTGCAATTAAATCTTTTTGTTTCTTGTTTTTATTTCACTAGTTATGTTTATGGAAAACCGCAATCTTAGTTCGCTGCTTGGGGAAGGCCGCTTTACCACACCCGTGGTAGAGAAGTCTCCTCCACCTACTGAATGTATCCCGTTCAAAATACCACTTGGGATAATTGAAATAATTAGGAATGATTGTTATGATGGGACAGTCAATCCTAGTATTCATTTGTTGAAACTTACAGAACTTTGTGAGTTGTTTAAGATTTCAGGTTTGACAAGAGATGGAGTCATGAGGAAATTATTTGCCTTGTCACTGAAAGGAAAAGCATTGGAATGGTATAGGCTACTAGATGACTCTCACCTGCTGGATTGGGAAGAGATCCAGTCTCTCTTTTACTCCAAGTTTTATCCTCTTCATGAAGTCCATGAGAATAGGAATTATGTTTATAATTTCTATCCTCATGACGGAGAGAGCATAGCTCAAGCTTGGGGGAGACTGAAAACGTTAATGCTAAAATGTCCTAACCATGGGCTCCCCAAAGATATGATTATTACTAATTTCTATGAGAGGCTCTCTCGACAGGATAAAGATTTGCTCGATGCTTCCTCTATGGGTTCTTTCACAAACGAAAAGATTGATGCTAAATGGGAACTCCTTGAAAGAATTCAACGCAACACCGAAAATTGGGAGATCGACAAAGGTAAAGAGTCAGGTATAATTTATGAGTATGATTGCATTAAGTCCTTTGTTGAAACTACAAGTTTTAATAAGTTTAGTGTCAAGTTTGGGCTCGATTCTCAACTCCTTGTTGATTTCCTCAAATATTTTGCTTCACATCTTAATATGCCTAAGGAGGATTGGATCAAGCATCATGAACCTTTTAAAGAGATTTGCAAAGAAAATGAAATTGTTCATGATGATTGCAACATGCATGATCCAATTCCTAAAAATGAAGTTTTATATAAGCATGTTAATTTTTGTGGAGTGGATAGACCTTGTGAAAGGCCTATGATTGAAGAAGAGAAGTATTGTAAGCAACATAAGCATGAAAGAACAATCACTTGGGTCAAAGATTTAAATGAAATTGCTAGAGAATTGTGTGACCTTTATCCTTTTACTTGTGAACTTTGCTGTATAGAGGGTCACTTTAATTTTCAATGCATGCACTTTCAAAACATAACTGTTAACCAGTTGTGTGATAACATGATCACCTCTGATCTTTATGATGAGCTTATGTTATTTTTGATGTGTGAAGAGTTATCAGAAAAGACTTCTTGGCTAGATGTTAATGCCATAGGAATAAAAAACACTTTGCAAAATTGTCATCTCTATTGTGTTGTTAATTGCCATGAAAATGATTACATAAGTAAGATTAGAAAGGAGGGAACTTTACCAAAGTATAAAAATGTCTCTTATATTTCTGCTAATAAAAAGGAGAGTTTCTCCTAAGTTTCCCCTATTGTTCCTAATGATACACCAGGATATGTGGAGAAGCTTCATCTCCAACCACTCCCTCCTAAGGTGAAGAAGAAGAAAAAGAGGAGGAAGAGGAGCAAGAAGGAAGAAGAATGGGTATCAACCTGGCCTGAGCATATTCCTCCCATCAACTTTTATCCTAACGGTTGTAAGTTTAAAGAAGAAGGTGAAGTTTATTGCCTTAATTATCATCTTGATGATACGTCCGTAGGTACTATTGAAGATGATTTTGATTATGATATGCATGTTACTTATTGTGATTGGGAAAATGATGATAATGCTACTTATGATCTTGAAAATCTTTTTGGTACCAACTCTGAAAGTGATGATATGGAAAGCTCTAAGCTTGGGGATGATAGGATTGCAAATCCTTTACCCACTAGTGATGTGATAATTGATAATTCTTTTACTAGTAAGAATAAAGACAACATGTTTACAAATATAGTTGCTAGCAATGATAATGCTCTTCTCTACCATTATGATGTTATAACTCCAATCTATAGTGATTATAAAGGTACCTATGACATAAGGAGAAATTATCCTTATGAAACTTGTCATAATCATGGAGGGAATTACTCCCTTGTTGAACACCATCTTCCTAATACACAATTAATCTATAGTGTTCAAGTTGTTTATGATAGTCCTACTCCCACTATTACCAATGAGAAAGATTATGCTTATGTGGAGAGTAAGAGTACATTTTGCATATGGATCATGGTAACAATGCTTTATGTGATGCTTATATTGTTGAGTTTATTCGTGATCCCACTGAAAATTATTATGAGAAGGGAACATATGCTTATAGATATTTCAATAATATCAAGTTCCCTCTCTTTATGTTGAAGGTTTTGAAGCTGCACTTGTTTTGTCTTCCTATGCTTATTGCTTTGTGCTTCAATGAATTATTCTATTGCAATATTCCTATGCATAGGAAGCATGTTAGGCTTAAATGTATTTGGTATTTGCTTCTTGATGCTCTCTTTTGTTCTTCAACTCTTATTCCTACGAGAGCATCATTAAAGTCTTAAGCCTATCTTTATGGCTATAAAGAAAGAGCTCTAGGGAGACAACCCTTGTTATCCTTGCTTTCAGGTTGCTCTTTCAGTTTTTAATGGTCTTGATGTTTGTTACTACTGTAGCAACATCATTGTATCTTTATTTTTCAGCTTTGTGCCAAGTTTAGCCTCCGATTGCAAGAAAGTTCAAAAGTTGTGACATGCTGCCCAGGAAACAGATTCTGTCCTTGGACAGAAAAATTCGTATAAAATCACCAGATCATCTTTTTGGTCTGAATTTTTTTGACAGCGTGCTCTATACAATTGGCTTTCGGGCGTCTGTTCTGAGTTTTTTTATTTCAGTTGCAGAAGTGCCCCGAAAAAATTATTTACTACCTGCTGGTCTGTTTTTCACAGATTCTGTCCTGTTTTGCCTTTTCTTCGTTTTGCAGACCTTAAGCTTGCTTTTTCTTTGCAAAAACCTTTTGGCAATCTTGAGAAACAGTAGCTCTTAAAGATTATCCTTATTTCTAGTAGGGAAAAATTATTTTATTGTGGGTACTAACCTCGCTAATAAGATTGTGACGAGTTATGTATGAAGGGAGTTTTCAAGTGTGCGAGGGAAGATGATAAAAGAAGATTCAGGAGGGTCAAACGCTCAAGCTTGGGGATGCCCCCGTGCACCCCCAAGAAATATTCAAGAAGACTCAATCGTCTAAGCTTGGGGATGCCCCCATGCATCCCCTTCTCCATCAACAATTATCAGTTCGTCTTTCGTTCCACTATATTTTAATCACTTCATGCGTTATGTGCTATGCTTGGTGCGTCTTGCTCTTAGTTTCCTTTTTAGTTTTCTTTAGCTTTGCTTGCTGTTCATAACAAGTTGGATCCTAGCCTTCATTGTTTGGGAGAGAAACACGCTCCACCCCACTGTAGAACACAACATAGGCTTGCATGCGTATCTTCTTGTGTGTGTTCTTTATCTTTTCATAGTTGTTGTCATGCTTAGCTCTTAGTTTTCATGCTTATCTTTTTAAGAGCTTTTGTTTAGGTTGTTGCTTCTAGAACTCTCTTGAGTTATCATGTGTATCTTGTTAAGAGAGTTGGCTTCTGTGGCACTGGTTGATATGTCTATGATAAAAATGCTATGTGCATAATGGTGCTTAGTAGTTCATGTTTTCTTATGGTTAGTCTCAAATAGCTGGGGGTTCTTAATGTGCTATTGAAGTACCAGCATGATTTGTTTGCCTATGATGTGGTATGGTTTAGTGGTATCTTCCTCCAAGAATTTATTTTGATTGACTTGGCATATGCTCGCGCATATTTAAGACTGTAAAGAAAGTCTATCAAGCCTTGATGATCTTTAATTTCTGAGTAGTGATATAACTTCCATGCCCGATTCAATGTTGCTTTGTCGCTCTGCATGATTATGGCCGTCATTGCTCTCTTAGTTGGTCGCTCACAGTCTTTTGCTAGCCTTCACCTGTACTAAGCGGTCTGACTGCTTGTGCATCCAAAATCCTTGAAACCAGTTATGCCATATGAGTCCACCATACCTACCTATATGTGGTATTTCACCGCCACTCCAAGTAAATTTACATGTGCTACCTTTAAAACCTTCAAAATAATTCCTTGTTTTTGCAATACATAGCTCATGGGAAAGTAGCTTAAAAACTATTGTGGTAAAGAATATGTCGCTTATGTATCTTATTTCTTGTAAGTTTCTTGTTGAGCGGTATCCATGTTTCTGGGGACGCCATCAACTGTTACACTTTTGTTGAATATCATGTGAGTTGCTATGCATGTTCGTCTTGTCTGAAGTAAGGGTGATTTGCCATGAGTTGAATGGTTTGAGTATGCATATTGTTAGAGAAGAACATTGGGCCGCCAACCAAAGCCATGTATCATGGTGGAAGTTTCAGCTTGGACATTAATCCTCAATCTCTTATGAGAATATTATCTGTTGTTGAATGCTTAAGCATTAAAGAGGAGTCCATTATCTATTTTCTATGTTGTCCCGGTATGGATGCCCTCAAGTTGAGATCTATCAAAAACGAGAAATCAAATGCGATCTATCTCCTTGGACCTTTGTACAGGTGACATAGAGGTACCCCTTTGTGACACTTGGTTGAAACATATGTAATGCAATGATAATCCATGGAAATCCGAGCTAATTAGGACAAGGTGCGAGCACTATTGGTATTCGATGCATGAGGCTTGCAACTTATAGGATGTCTTATGCATAACACATATGAAGTATTACTACCGTTGACAAAATTGTTTCTATGTTTTCAAAATAAAAAGCTCTAGCACATGAGTAATCCCTGCTTCCCTCTGCGAAGGGCCATTCTTTTACTTTTATGTTGAGTCTCCACCTTCTTTCTTCAAAGCACCAACCATTGAGAGCATGATTGTCATTCTGAGTGTAATGTGCATTGTCCCAAAGTACCATTGTCTTCTGCATGATTGTGATATCGCTTATTCTGAAATCATTGTATCTAGTCGTCACTTAAACTTTGGAGGTGCTCCTGCATTTATGTTTTGCTTCACCAAAGGGGGCAAGCGAGGTATCACTTTGTCATGTTTGCACACCATGCTCACTACAAATCTATTGGGTGTTTTCAGTATCATATTTTAAAACTTTCAGTTCTTTGTGATATTCTCATGAGGCAACGTAATTACTAAAGATTCATTATCTCAGTAAGCATTTGTCATGTGACTGTGAAAAGTTCTTATATGGTTGGTAGCATGTCACCACAGAAATTATGCTTGTTATCATTTACCTACTCGAGGACGAGCAGGAATTAAGCTTGGGGATGTTGATACGTCCAAAACGTATCTATAATTTCTGCTTGCTCCATGCCTCTTTTGTGTGATATTGCTATGATATTTATGCACTTCCATACACTTTTGATCATATTTGGACTAACCTATTAACTCAGTGCACCCCAGTGCCAGCTTCTGTTTTCTGCTGTTTTTGTATTTCAGGTTTTCCCATTACTTAAATTGCCAGAAAATTCCGAGAAAAATATATAAAAAATCAGCACTCCAGAAGCTTCCATGCGGCAGAAGTAGGGCCGGAGGGGGGCCACAGGGGCTCCAGGCGGCCAGAGGGGGCGGCCCCACTCCTGGCCGTCGCGCCAGGCCGCCTGGACCCCCTTTACCTCCTCCGGTGACCCCCTTTGGCATATATTTACATCGCGTCCCGAAACCCTTGATTCCAGACCCCTTTTTTCCAGAAGCTATTCCGATCTCCGCCGCCATCGCCACCAAGTTTCGGGGGACCAGAATTCCTGTGCCGGCACCCTGCCGGGACGGGGAAGTGCCCCCGGATTCATCTCCATCGACGTTGCTTCCTCCCTTCATGATGCGGGAGTAGTTCCTCCTCGGGGCTGAGGTTTCTACCAGTAGCTACGTGGTCAATTCTGTCTCCCATGATGTGATCTTCGTTGTGATCATAGGCTATGTTAATCTAGGGTGATCCCATGATATTTCCCCTTCCTCTATGTATTGGATTGATGTACTCACTTGTCTTTATCTAGTATAATCTCCGAGACCAAGGTGACAGCGGTCTATTGGACATGGATTAGAAGAATATTTTCATGAGTGATTTCCTCTTTTGTGTGTGGATTGAAGATTGAGAGTCTCTTGGTGCTTGTCTTTGACTATCCTTGAGATATGTTGTGGTGATTGTGGTACTCTCTTTGGATGGCCGAGGTGACATTGGGAAATCCATAGATTGAGAATTACGAACTTTGAGGTGTGCTTTTGTAGCCCTACATAATTCTCGTCCTCTCTTGACCACAAAGGAATGACCTCCGAGTGCGTCTCCATTGCATGTTTTATGGGAAATATCATGTGATTCGATTATGTTAATGTTGTTGGGAGTTGCCACTAGTGAAAGTATGATCCCTAGGCCTTGTTTCCACCATTGCAATACCAATTGTGCTCACGTTTACCACTTGTTTGCTTGCTGCACTTTTTATTACAGATTTATATTACTTTGCTTTGCCACTCCTATCATCCATATTTTAACATCTCTTCGCCGAACTAGTGCACCTATACATCTAACAAGTGTATTAGGTGTGTTGGGGACACAAGAGACTTCTTGTATCTTGATTGCAGGGTTGCTTGAAAGGGGTACGTTCAACCTCCACTTCCTGAGTTCGATAAACCTTGGGTTACTCACTTAAGGGAAATTTGCTGCTGTCCTACAAACCTCTGCTCTTGGAGGCCCAACACTGTCTACAGGAATAGAAGCGTGTAGTAGACATCACTCCGGCGGTGTACCGGTATGTGCAATGAAACAAGAGTGACATGTATAAAAATTATGCATGGTGGCTTTGCCACAAATACGATGTCAACTACATGATCATGCATGGCAATATGACAATATGATGCGTGTCATATAAACGGAACGGTGGAAAGTTGCATGGCAATATATCTCGGAATGGCTATGGAAATGCCATGATAGGTAGGTATGGTGGCTGTTTTGAGAAACAATATGGTGGTTGTTTTAAGGAAGGATATATAGTGGGTTTATGGCACTGGCGAAAGTTGCGCGGTACGAGAGAGGCTGGCAATGGTGGAAGGGTGAGAGTGCGTATAATCCATGGACTCAACATTAGT
This sequence comes from Secale cereale, assembly GCA_902687465.1. Lineage (NCBI taxonomy): Eukaryota > Viridiplantae > Streptophyta > Magnoliopsida > Poales > Poaceae > Secale > Secale cereale. The sequence continues at coordinate 220,958,266 of LR738715.1, read as the reverse complement.
CATAAGAACTCATATACTTATTGCAAAATTCTATGAGTCATCAAAACAAAGCAATCAACGCATGCCCCTAGGGGGGAGGTTGGTAGGAGTTAACCATCGCGCGCCCCCGACCTCCACACAAAGGTTGACACTCTATAATTACCTCATGCTTTAACTTAGTCACATAACGGTTCACCATACGTGCATGCTACGGGAATCACCAACCTTAACACAAATATTTCTCAATTTCATAATTACTCTACTAGAATGACTCTAATATCACTATCGTCATGTCTCAAAACAATTATCAAGCATCCAACATCTCTTTCTATTCAATGCACTTGATGTGATTTTTTTTACTACATTGACATTGGATGTTTATCATGTGAAGACTAGTTTCTTTAGCATAAACACTTTACCATGCTGTTTTAATATACTCTCAAATAGATCTAAGTGAAGCATGAGATTTCAACAATTTCTACAAAATATTACCACCACCGTGCTCTAAAAGATATAAGTGAAGCACTAGAGCAAAAACTATTCAACTCAAAAGATATAAGTGAAGCACATAGAGTGTTCTAATAATTTCTAGGGAATATTTAACTCTCTCAAATAGGTGTGTCCAGCAAGTATTATTGTGGCAAACTAACAAGCAAAGACTCAAATTATACAAGACGCTCCAAGCAAAACACATAGCATGTTGCGAATAAAAATATAGCTCCAAGTATAGTTACCGATGGATGAAGACGAAAGAGGGAATGCCTTCCCGGGGCATCCCCAAGCTTAGGCTTTTGATTATCTTGAATTTTCTTGGGGTGCCATGGGCATCCCCAAGTTTAGGCCTTTGCTACTCCTTGTTCCATAGTCCAAAGCAATACTCAAAACTTGAAAACTTCACAACACAAAACTTAGACAAAAATTCTCGTGAGCTCCGTTAGTAAGAGAAAGCAAACCACCATTCAAAGGTACAGAAAGGAATTCATACTTTGTTTATATTGATGTTAAACCTACTGTACTCCAAGTTTTCTATGATTCATATCCTCCAATATTACTCATAGATGCATCGGAATAAGCAAACAACACACGAAAAACAGAATCTATCAAAAAAAGAACAGCCTGTAATAATCTGCTGGGTTCGCCTACTTCTGGAACTCCAAAAAATTCTAACTAAATTGGTAAATTTTCGCAATTTGTCTACCAATCAGCAGCAAAAATAATCAACTAAAAAGCACGCTCCAGTAAAATCTGAAGACTACTTTAGCCAGCGCTAACGATTCTGTTTTTCACAGCAAGATCAAATAAACTTCACACAAGTCTTACCAAAGGTTCTACTTGGCACAAACACTAAAAAAACATGAAAACACATCTAATCAGAGGCTAGATGCAATATTTATTCCCGAACAACAACAAAAGCAAAAAAAAAAACATAAAATTGGGTTGCCTCCCAACAAGCTCTTTCTTTATAGCCATTAAGATAGGCTTGAGAATTCAATGATGCTCACAAGAGAGACAAGAATTGAAGCACAAAGAGAGCATCATAAAACATGTGACAAACACATCTAAGTCTAACACACTTCCTATGCATAGGCATCTTATAAGAAAACAAGTTATCAAGGCAATCAAATTCTAGCATATGCAAGGAAGAAGAAAGAAACAATAGTAATCTCAACATGAAGAGAGGTAATTTAGTAACATGAAAATTCCTACAACCATATTTTCCTCTCTCATAATAATTGCATGTAGTATCATGATCAAATTCAACAAAATAGCTATCACATAACATATTCTCAACATGATCCACATGCATGCAAAGTTGACACTCTTCCAAAATAGTGGGAGTAACATTAACTAAAGTCATGACCTCTCCAAACCCACTTTTATCAAAAGATTCATAAGATTGATCAATATCTAAAGTAGTGGGATCAAAAGTTGACACTCTTTCAAATCCGCTTTCAATGTTATGGCAAACATTATTATCAATCTCATATTCATTATGGGGCTTAAATAAATTTTCAAGATCATAAGAAGAATCACCCCAATCATGATCATTGCAACAAGTAGTGGACATATCAATACTAGCATCCCCAAGCTTAGGGTTTTGCATATCATTAACACAATTGACATCAATAGAATTTATAATAACATCATTGCAATTATGCTTTTTATTTAACAAGCTATCATGAATCACTTTTTCTTTTAACAATTCCTCACAATTTTCAGATTCATAAATTACAAGCAAAACCCCATAAAGATAATCTAGTGCACGCAGCTCACTAGCAATAGGTTCAACATAATTGGATCTCTTAAAGAGATTAGCAAGTGGATGAGGATTCATACTTTAGCAAGCGAAAATGCAAGCTAACTGAGGGCACATAGCACACAAGCAAACAAGAAGCAAGCGAACAAGAAACACACGGCGGAAGAAGGGCGAATAAAATAGCAAAGGTGAAGTGGGGGAGAGGAAAACGAGAGGCAAATAAATGTAATGCGAAGGATAAGGGTTTGTGATAGGTACTTGGTATATGAATTTTGCGTAAGCCTCCCCGGCAACGGCGCCAGAAATTCTTCTTGCTACCTCTTGAGCTTGTGTTGTATTCCCTCGAAGAGGAAAGGGAGATGCAGCACAGTAGCGTAAGTATTTCCCTCAGTTTTTGAGAACCAAGGTATCAATCCAGTAGGAGACCACGCGCCAGTCCCTCGCACCTGCACAGACAAATAAGAACTTCGCAACCAACGCGATCAGGGGTTGTCAATCCCTTTACGGTCACTTACGAGAGTGAGATCTGATAGAGATGATATATAATGTTTTTGGTATTTTTTAGTTTAATAAAACAGCAAATAAAAGCAAGAAAAGTAAAGTAGATGTAGATTGATATGTTGAGAATAGACCCGGGTGCCATAGTTTTCTCTAGTGGCTTCTCTCATGATAGCGATATTCTACGGCACGTAAACAAATTACTGTCGAGCAATTGATAGAAAAGCGAATAATTATGAGACTATCTAGGCATGATCATTGTATATAGGCATCACGTCCGAGACAAGTAGACCGACTCCTGCCTGCATCTACTACTATTACTCCACACATCGATCGCTATCCAGCATGCATCTAGTGTATTGAGTTCATACGAACAGAGTAACGCCTTAAGCAAGATGGCATGATGTAGAGGGATAAACTCAAGCAATATGATGAAAACCCCATCTTTTTATCCTCGATGGCAACAATACAATACGTGCCTTGCTGCCCCTACTGTCACTGGGAAAGGACACCGCAAGATTGAACCCAAAGCCAAGCACTTCTCCCATTGCAAGAACTATAGATCTAGTTGGCCAAACCAAACCAATAATTCGAAGAGACTTGCAAGGATATTATGAGCACACATAAAAAGTTCAGAGAAGAACCAAATATCTTTCATAGATAATCTTGATCATAAACTCACAATTCATCGGATCTCGACAAACACACCGCAAAAAGAGATTACATCGAATAGATCTCCTCGAAGACCGAGGAGAACTTTGTATTGAGATCCAGAGAGAGAGAAGAAGCCATCTAGATACTAGCTATGGACCCGAAGGTCTGTAGTAAACTACTCACAACTCATGGTGAGGGCGATGATGATGATGATGATGATGATGATGAAGGCCTCCGTGATGGATCCCCCTCCCGGAATAGGCTCCAAGATGGGATCTCCACGGGAACAGCAGCTACGGCGGTGGAATTAGGGTTTTCTCTTTGCGTATGGAGTTTCTGGGGTACGTAGGTATATATAGGAAGAAGAGGGGCACCAGGGGCCACAGGGGCTGCCCTCGAGGCAGGGGGCGCGCCCCCCACCCTCGAGGGTGGGCCCTCTGTCCTCTGGCTTGGCCCCGAAGTCTTTTGTGCGTGATTTCCTCCAAAAATATCTCCTGCGAAAGTTTCATTCCGTTTGGACTCCGTTTGATATTCCTTTTCTGCAAAACCCTGAAATAGGCAAAAAAACAGCAATCTGGACTGGGCCTTTGGTTTAGTAGGTTAGTCCCAAAAAATGATATAAAAGTGAATGATAAAGCCCATTAAACATCCAAGACTTCATAAATAATAGCATGGAACAATCAAAAATTATAGATACGTTGGAGACGTATCAGGTGTCGTGGCTGGTTTTCTCTATCTGGTGTGAGCGTTTACCTACGTGGTTCCAGGCTGCAGCAAATTCATTTTTTATATGTTCCATCGCCAGTTTGGAGGAACATGGCTGGGGTGATCTGACTCTATGTTGGATTACTTTGTACAATCCATCACGGAGTGGATTCCCCTGTTGGACTGTTCTAGTTTGTGGAGGTTTGTTTGATGAGGAAAGAAGCAATGAGGGTATTGGCGTGGAACTGCAACGGCCTTGGAAACGACGCAGCATTTCGTGCGTTGGTGGATGTCCAGCGCAGTTGGGCTCCTGATGTGATATTCTTATCAGAAACTCATTTAGACAGCTATCCGCTAGAGTGTTTGAGGAAAAGATTGAAGATGGACCAAAAGCTTGTGTGCCCTAGTGATGGGAGAAAAGGTGGATTGTTGATGTTTTGGAAGAAGGAGATCAATATACAAAGGCTAGAGCTTGATCCTATGTATATAGATGTTCAAGTCAATGATGGGGTCAATCAAGCTAGGGGATTAACCGGGGTGTATGGTGAATTCCAGTGGGAAAATAAGTATAAGACGTGGGGTCGTATGCGCCAGCTTCATAGTGCCTATGATCTCTCATGGTTACTAATTGGAGACCTCAATGGAATTCAATCACTTCACGAAAAGGAAGGAGGTAACCCTCGTCGTCAACAATATATGATGGATTTCCAGCCAGCTATTGAGTACTGCGAGTTATGCGACCTCGGTTTTGTTGGAGACCGATTCACATGGCAAAGGGGAAGAATTCGGGAAAGGCTAGACAGGGGTTTGATTAATGATGCATGGTCAGTGTTATTCCCTGAAGCGGATTTGGAGAATCTGATGTATAATCACAGCGATCACCGACCCTTACTTGTGAATACGGAGTACTACTCGTTACCGGACCAAGCTGGTCTAGGGCAACGATGGAGATTTGAGGCAAGGTGGCTACATGAAAAATAGTTTAACGAAACAATGCTTGATGCATGGAATAAAGTTGGGTGTGATCCGACAACGAATAACATTTATACAAAGCTGAACCATATGCATGATCAATTCCATGACTAAGATCAACGGGTCTTAAAGAAACCGAAGAAAAGATTAAAGAAGGCTCAAAAGGATTTAGAGAGAATTATGGCCGGTCCTGGATGATTTGTATGATGAAAGGAAGAAAGAGCTGTCAGAGCTTATTGAATACCTCCTAGAGCTAGAGGAGATTCACACACTTCAGAGTTCGAGGGTAACATGGTTGAAAAATGGCGACCATAATACAAGGTTTTTCCAACCACATGTGTCGGCTAGAAGGAAAAGAAACTATATTAAGAAGTAAAAAGATAATGACGGTGTGTGGATGGACGGTATAGTTCTCCTACCATATCCAAAATTATTTTGTGAACTTGTTCATGTCTGAGGTGCAACAAACTGACCCTGCTCTCCTGGAAAATGTGAAATCAAAAGTCACTACGCAAATGAATGATATGTTACTGGCCCCTTTTACACATGACGATGTTCGCAAAGGTGTGTTTAGCATATAGGAGCCTTAAAGGCACCTGACCCTGATGGTCTTCATGCTATATTCTTTAAGAAGTACTGGAATATTCTTGATGACGATATTACCTATGAGGTCTTGCTTGCTATTAACTGCAAGCAAATTCTAGCTGAATGGAACGATACAACAATTGTGATGATCCCTAAGATCGATACCCTGGAGTTGGTAACTCAATTTAGACCGATCAGTTTGTGTAATGTTCTATATAAAATTATCTCCAAAATGTTGGCCGCACGTTTGAAGAATATTCTCCCTGAGGTAATCTCCCCCACACAGAGTGCTTCTGTTCCTAGAAGGCTAATCTCAGACAGCATACTAATTGCTTATTAGTTTGTGCATACGATCAAGAATAAACGAGTAGGAAGAACTGGTTTGTGTGCAGTCAAACTTGATATGCACAAGGCATATGATCGAGTTGAATGGGTGTTTTCAAGGAATATGATGCTTAAGTTGGGGTTCCATGAACATTTTGTTAATACGATGATGGCTTGTGTTAGTTCAGTGAGATACAAAGTCAGGTATAATTCTCAGGAGATATATTCTTTCATTCCCACTAGAGGCATTAGGCAAGGAGACCCCCTTTCTCCCTACATGTTCCTCTTGTGTGCAGAAGGGCTCTCTAGTTTATCATAGTTTGAAGAAGAAGCTAGTGGCATTGAGGGAGTTAAAGTGTGGAGGAATGCACCATCAGTATCACACCTTTTATTTGCTGATGATTCTTAGATTCTCATGAACGCAGATGTGTCAAATGCAACTTCCTTGCGGCAAGTTCTAGATACCTACTGTCACAATTTAGGACAATTGGTGAGTTTGGCAAAATCTAGTATTTTCTTTAGCCCTAATACTAATGTCGTATCCAGATCCGAGATTTGCCAACAATTGCATATTGATACTGAAGCACTATCTGATAAGTTCTGATAAGTACCTTACGCTACCTGCAATGGTGGATACTGATAGGAGTGATTGCTTTAGGCACTTTATTTTCCTACACCTTCTGGTCCCCCATATGGTACTTCTAAATCCAAGAGGCTAGAAGGCTTAAATTCATATCAGCAATGTTAGGTATCCCCAGGCCTCCATATTGTTTTTTCTGGGTCAGCAGCCCCAGCTAGCTAGGTGGTATTTGTGGCGACCCTCATAATTATTCCAGAAACAGTGTGCCATTTGTGAGTTGATGAAGTTAATAGCTCATTTGGGAAATTTGATCATACTCATGAGGTATGTGAGAATACTAGCTAAACAAGATTGTACCAAAATTAGTTTCTTCTCATATCCTAATAGTCTTCCTCTCCATCCAGCAGCTCTCTTCATAACTTTACCAACCACAGGTTGCAAGTTTTCTCTCTTGAGCTTGGAGTGGTGAAGAGGAAAACCAAGATACTTCAGGGGCAAAGTTCCCAGGGTACAAGATAGAGTTTGTGCTACACATTGGGCCTCTTCCCCTTTGATATTAATGGGAACTAGATCAGATTTATGAAAATTGATCCTTAAACCAGACATTTGCTCAAAACAAGAGAGTAACCATTTTAAGTTCTTAGCAGACTCCGGGTTATTTTCCAAAAATAGTAAAGTATCATCTGCATATTGCAGACTGATGATCCCTTGAGGGAAAATATTAGGCATCAACCGAGTCAACATTTTGTTTTTGACATCTTTATTTAGCATTCTGCTAAATACATCTGCTACCAGGTTGAAAAGCAGAGGGGAGGCAGGATCACCTTGTCTCGCCCCTTTAAAAGTCTAACAAAAATCGCTATTGCAATCATTAATTCTAACACCTACAGTCCCTTTATACAAAATAGATTTATTTTTTCATCCATTTGGGGCTAAATCCCCTCTGGTACATCCGCACATAATTACATGAGCATCTTTATTAAATATCTTAAGACTTCTTAAAAATGGTGAACATTTACAAAAATTAGATGAATATTTTTAAAATTTGACGAACATCTTCACAAACAATTTTAATGCTAGAACACCTTTAGAAGTGACATAAAGATTGTTTGAAAATACTTGAACACTTCTTTAAAATTACATAAGCAGTAGGCGTGACTATTTTCTAAAATTACACAAATATTTTTTAAATGAGTTAATTGTTCTTGAAATTACAACATTTTTTATAACACATGATCACTTTCTCCAAGTACACGAACATTAACCAAAGTGTCTTGCTGAACTCCTCCATTCCTCTTGTGGAAAAAAGTGATCACTTTTTAATTTATATGAACATTTTCAGAATACATTAACACTTTGAGGAACATTAAAAAAATCTTATCATTAACCAGATTACATAAATAGGTGAAATAAATATTTGTATTCCGAGACTCAGAGAAAATGAAAAAAAAGGAAAGATGCTTTTGCAATCTACTCCCTCCATTCCAAAATATTTGTCTTTCTAGACATTTCAAATGGAGTACAATATACGGATGTATGTAGACATATTTTAGAGTGTAGATTCACTCATTTTACTTCGTATGTAGTCACTTGTTGAAATCTTTAGAAAGACAAAATATTTAGGAACGGAGGGAGTACCTGCGTAGCTGTGCACGTTGCCGAGTAAAACAAAAATTCTGCACATGGCCAAGGCATAGCTGGGCCGCGCCGTGCTGTTGGCGGCAGCAGGTTAAAGGCATTTATCCTTTACAGCCGAGGTGTCCAATGCTGCAACAGTGATCGGAGGCGAACAAGGATGAAGGAAGACGGGGATGCTGCTGCAAAGATGATGGTCGGCACATCGGGAAGAGAGAGAGAGATAGCAAGCGAACAAAGCGAGGTGGGGACTTTCAGAAAACATGGAGCCTCACCAAAGCAGCAGTACAAAGACACCACGACACACGGGCAACTGCTCCCGAGTCCTGAAGCAAAAAACCATTATAGAATATCAAAAAGCTCGTACTACTACTACTACTCTGCATTACCGTCCGCCGGTTCCCGTACGACAGCACAGATCGCGCTGCACAGCAGTACGCGTTGCAATTAGCGCCCCCGTTCCGAATAAGTCATTTTCGCCCCAGCACCAGCAATGATGTCCCCAGAATAGCTCCAGGTCCAGCAACGCATTGAGCCATCGTGCCAAACATTTCCTTCCCCGATTAGCATCAAGGCCAGACTCGACCTCCTCATCTGCCACCTAACGGAGGATGCTCACCTCAATCCAAGATGATCACTCCCGAGTCACAGGGCCAAGCGGGAGAGCGAAAGCGATTTGCTCGCTACAAATGGCCTAGAGTGGGCCCAGTCCTGCTTGACCTGACAACTGTTTCCCAGTGTTGGCCGGAGGCTCTCATGTTGCGATCCTCAGGCGGACCCGCAGTTTTTGTCATCAACAGGGAAAATGCAGCACATAGCGGCATGGATGCTCCAACAAGCTGTCCAGCCAACCGACATTGCTTGATGCTGAGAGTCCAGCGAATCATAGGGCACTCATTTCGTCTAGATGCAGTGCAGGTAATAGGACGGCTGTAACCTGTAAATGAATCTGGCAATGAAAATCCAACATGTTATATAAGCATACTGCAGTATGTTTTAATATAGCCATATCCCTTCCGAGAATGTACTGTCAGAACCTTATGAAACAAATGGACACCACCTTCAACATGTTCCCCACTCCTTCGGAGCACCTTGTCAAAACCAAACATGGTATCTGTTACAGTATATGTGGATTGCACTAGTCCTTTTCATCAGTTCGGACTTTTGGTTACGTTGGCTAGTGCATGAAGCTTAACATGGTATCAGAGCTAAGGTCTTGAGTTCAAGTCCTGGCTTTCGCAATTTATCTAAAAAATTGCTGATGCCCCCCTTTGTGTCCACGTATTGGCCTCTTGAGTCATACGTGAGTTTCGCGCGCCGTCGCTCTCTTCCGGTTGCACGTGTTGACTTGTCTTCCCCGTCACACGTGAGAGGGGGTGTTACAGTATATGTGGATTGCACTAGCCCTTTCCATCAGTTCGGACTTTTGGTTGCGTTGGCTAGTGCATGAAGCTTAACAGTATCATACTACCAACGGAACATCATACAAGCAAGTCTTCGGACGAAGGCGAGTGAAAATCCTCATCGAAATGGTATCGGCTTAATCTGGGAGTCATTCCAAAAAAATAAGAGACATTGTTAGTAACAGAACATAGACATGCATCTCCGGAATAATTTAACAAGAAGAAAACACCAAGACAAGAGAGGTATGGTGTAAAGGGTAAAGAAACCAACCGAAGAGGAAGAATATGTCGGTCACTGAATGACAATTGAAAGAGGAGACTTAAAATAACTAGTTAGCACATGTCCTCGGTTACTAGCCAGCTGCATAGAGATTAGGAGCAAACAGTTGATGCGGATGAAAAGCTATGAAACACAGCTATATCATGACGGGGCCCAGGTAGAAGATAGCAAAACAAGAAACATTTTTACTAGCTGTGGACTACCATCCAAGTTTTAGCTTCTAAGAATTCAGCGTTTTTCTAATCCTCAGTATGAAGCGTGAAGACATGCAATTGATGTTTAGCTCCAGGCTGCAGGCAACACAACTGAGCATAGAATATTTGAGTATTCATAAGACATTTAGAAACAAATCCAAGAACAAAGACATGTTACTGCATGGCTACTTGAATGGGCAAGGAAATGCAAGCAAAATAAGTTCGTGAGCAAAGCAGACACCGTATGTGGAACTTATGTGGTTTGTTGGACAGCCTTCTGCTCTAAGCAACCTAGAAATTACCAGTAAGTCCAAACAATAGCAACTTGAGTTCATGGCCAATTTAGAAGTAATGCAATTTACAAACACATGATGATACAATATGAGGCAAATAAGAGTATGATCATGAGCAAATGTAAACCATGGGCAAAAATGAATTACTATGTAAAACAGAATGAACAAGGCCCTTCTTGTTTAATAGCATTAGAACATGGACTATTGAACGTACTGTATTCATACCTTTAACTAAACATTCAAGTGCAATGCCACAACTAACTAGAGAATTACTGCTTAGATATATTCCTACATGAGCAACAACACGCTATGAATGAGTTTCAAAAGAGAAATAGATATCAATTACTCCCTCTGTAAAGAAATATAAGAGCATTTAGATCACTTTAGTACATTGGTTGTGCTGAAGATCATTCTACCACAATTGAATAGATGTACAGAAGAAACATCACAATTATGCCAACCACTATGTGCTAACATGTATGACTATCAAACAAAAGAAATGAATTACAATATTGAACATAGACAAAGAGTCGTCATACCTGCAGCAAGTAACAGTGTTCACCATCCAGCCCAACATGAACTTGGAAAACAATAGTGTGGTATTCCCAGCAACTTTATACATACATAAAGAAAGGAAGAGAATTCCCTTTGGATTTGCACCGTCCAGAGAACTCCATTTTAACATCCATTATGGACATGTCACAAACTGTTAGTTGCTGTGATAGAAATATAATGACAGAATATCATCTTACAAACGGTAGACGTCTCTTCATTAACCACTCATATGGCCCCTCACAGTAGTTGAACTCAGGAATAAATCAATCTACATCAGGTCTCTCAATGTTACATACTCCCTCCGTTCCTAAATATAAGTCTTTGTAGAGATTTCACTATGAACCACATACGGATGTATATAGATGCATTTTAGAGTGTAGATTCACTCATTTTGCTCCGTATGTAGTCCATAGTAGAATCTCTAGAAAGACTTATATTTAGGAACGGAGGGAGTACATAGCACTTGAACCGGTAAAGCATCCAAAATCAGTAATGGACTTTTTTGGTTTCTCTATTTAGCAGTGCAATGGAAACATTAGAGTCCAGCATGGTAGAAGACACATCGGAAAAATTCAAGACAGCATTCACTTATATGGTGTGCAAGCCATCCCTATTTAGCAGCCCTAGATTCAACCAACTACAAGTAAATCGACGGCCGTTGTTACAACGTATAACAGAACTAAGGATATAAAGAGGTTTAGCCAGATGAATAATAACGATAAAAATAGAAGTACTCAAGTATATTGAAATTTCATGTATGGGACCAACATAATGCAAAATCGAAATTTATCTTAACGAATCCAGTATATGCACAAACAATACAGAAGTGAGAACACCAATTGTTCTCTTCGCCTAGAATATTGCCGGTGACTGATTTCCCCCATAATTCACTGCTATTCCATTCTTGAAGGCTTGGACTTGTTCTTCCTGATTTGCTATCAAATTTCATTTCTGAGTTGTTTGCTCATGGCCAACTCTAAATTCTTAAAACGAGACAAAAGGGTGGGAATGCAAGCCCTTCATTTACATCAAACTAACCAAGAACTCACCGCCTGGGGTTTCCTCCTTATACTAGCTCCTACTTATTCACCACTATCATCAATTGGAAGTGAGTTACCAGGAAGAACATTGCTCAGCCACTACGGGACTGTGAGGAACTCTCGGGCCGGCCGCCCCGGCCAAAGCACCCAAACAGGTTCCTAAATACACGGCGAATCCGACCTTCACCGCCGTCCACCTGTCCTTCTCCTTCAGGCCATGTGACCCGCCTCGGCCCGACGCCGTTGCTGAAACCACCATCCAGCTCCGTGTAGACAACCGGCAGTTGCTCTCTGGGCCCGCCGGCGAACCTTCCGACCGCAAATCCGCCGCGGGGGAGTCGCCAGATGGTGAGCCCGGCATCCGCCTCCGCCTCAGGCACGGCTGCGGCCGGAAGCTCGCTGCGGCAGATGGGGCAGGAGTTGCGGAGGGAGAGCCAGGGGAGGATGCAGTCCTGGTGGTAGACGTGCTTGCACGGCATCTCCCGAGCCGCGGCGCCGGGCTCGAAGGCCTCCTGGCAGACCGCGCAGTGGGCGCCGCCTCCCCCGGCGACCGTCACGGAGGGCATGGACTCGACCGCGGCCTTGGACGCCGGCGGGCGCGGCGCGGCCGCCTCCAGCCGCGAGAACTGGTCGAGCAGGCGGTGGAAGCCCGACCCCATGAGGAGGTGCGAGACGTCGCCGGGCAGCGGCCGCAGCCCGTCGCCGGAGCCGTCCTCGTAGTAGAGCTCGAAGCCGGAGAGCGAGCCGCCCCGCAGCACGATCACCGGGTTCATCGCGCCGCGCCGGCCGCTGCCGCCGCCGCCGCGCGGCGGCGGCGGCTGCGGGAACTGCTCGAGGAAGCCGCCGTCGCAGTCGGGGCAGACGACGGTGGCCGGGGAGACCCGCACGAAGCGGCTGCAGTGGTAGCACCAGTAGGAGACCGGGGACGACGCCATCGGGAGCCCCGGACGAATCGAGCCGCGGGGCGGTCAGCTCCGACGGCGGATCGGACGGGCGGCCGGGCGAGGCAGCCGGAGGAGCGGATCTGGGGGGTGGAGGTCGGGACGCCGGAATCCCCAAATCGATTTTCGAATTGGGGGTTTCGGGCAGGCAGTGGGGGAGGAGACCTGGAGAGGAGAGGGGAATTGCGTGGTGGGTGAGTGGGTGGTTTCGTTTTTATGTGGGACGGCGCAGCGCACTCGCTCGCGGCGGTGACGTCGCTGGTGACGGCGACGCCACGCGGGCTGCCGCGACACGCCACTGCGTGGTGTCACGGCGTTAGTTAAGCGGCTGCGTTACGTTGACCGGTCAGCTGGCCAGGGAGTCAAAGCCTCAAAGGGGAGATGCGCGATGGATGGTTCGGCGCTGCCCGGATCGGCTCCGCCTCACCCTGTGCGTTCGGTTTATTCGGTTTGCATGGTTCGGTTTATACGGTTTTTCGGTTTGTATGGTATTAATACTTCGATTTATATGGTATGAAATTTAAAATACGGTTCTGTTTCGATGTATATTAAATAATTTCGGTATGGTTTCGGTATATATCATAATAACCAAAGTTGACGCGAATTTGAAAATGACATACTATATTTTACAAATTTATAATTCAAAACACATACTTTTATAATACAAACAGTATATATCTTTATATAAGTATATATGCATGCCTCAATTCATGCCTTGAAAGATTATGGACGTGCTTAGCATTTTTGCAAGAGAAAAATTACTACGTTACAAGAAAAAATGGATGTTCTTTGCAGGAAATTTTACTCTTATACAAGAAAAATGACTACTTGTATCATTGTATGCCTCAAGAAATATAAATATATTTTTATTTCGGTTTATTCGGTTAACCATTCGGTTTTTCGGTATATACCATAAAAAACGAAATTCAAAATGGTATGAAAAGTTCATACCATATCGAAACCAGAAACCATAAAAACTGTGAATTTGGTTCGGTTCGGTTTATTTTCGGTATGGTTTTTCGATTCGGTTTTAAAATGCACAGAGTGAGCTCCGCCGCTGGAGAGGCAATTCTCTTTTCTTTTTTGGCGGGATCCCTACTGATTTTACAGTACTTTTTTTGCGCATCCCTTCTGATTTTTTCGAAGTGAAAAGCAGCAAGGTCGTTTTCCTTTTCCTTCATTTTATATAAATATATAAATGCTGCTACACGGTACGTATACTGCTCTATCGTTTATTTTTCTGCGAGATTCCATCGTTTTTTTAATGATTGCTTGCCGGGCTTACCGCCTGGTGTACACTACTCTTTCGTTGACGTGCCCACACGTTATTTTGGCCCCATCATCGACCAATCCAGCCACATCTTCGCAGGTTTGGCAGCACAAAAAGTGTACGCACTAGTGGCACCATTCAAAGAATCAAGCTAAATCCAGTTTCAAGACGTAGAGATATAAGACTTTGTCCTGTATTATGTGTAAAATTCAAACAAGGAACGAGCACGCGCTCCCTTTATCGATTCCCCTTTCCGATACGACGCCCGCCGTTGCTCGTCGTATGGCCTGTGTTACTTCTGTCTCCCCGACCAGAGACGATTCACGGCCCCGGTGCTTTTTTTTTCTGCGAGCGGTCACCATTACAGCAACAACTCCCCATTTCCGCTCACTTTTGATTCACAGGAGAAAAAAAGATGAGACGGCTCATCGGTTGCGGTAGATGCTCCCGGCTCAGTGCTGAGGTCAAAGGTCTCCTGCTGCTGTAATAACCGCCTCAGTTTCTCAACCACTCACCGGAAAAATGGTAACGGAGTAGTACCAGTAGTGATGACCATACCTTAGCTGCTTCTAGTGGCTGTAATCACAATGGCACAACCAGGCCAGGTGTCGCAAAACGAGGGACGTTTGACATGTGTCCAAGTCCATCCATCTCAGGAAAGGGGAGGTGGTGAGATCCGTGGAACCAACAAAGAAACTTCAGATGATGTACCGCGTCATCTTCAACACAAGACACGCCACGCTACTCCATGCCTGCAGCCGGAGGAGAGAGGGCTGACAGGAAGCTTCGTCCCCATACCTTACGGCCATGATCGCTGTTGATGTACCACTAGTATATCACAAACAAAAGAAGAATTCCAGCTTTCAACTCCCACTACCACTATAGATACACCCATACACACATGGGTTGGGTTCATGTGCCTATCCGTTCCGAGGATGATGTGTTAGCTTAGAAGACTGGTCGCAATTCGCCATCATATTACATCAAAATTACCTATCAAGATGCCTTGCCTTGCCTAGGAGAACAAAAAAATTGGTCCAATCCAGCATCCAACGTGCGCGCATATGATATACTCCATGATTGTACAACTGCTTCCTTTCCGGGTTCCGCTGCGGCTACACATGTCCATGCGCCACCACCGTCCACGAGCATCCAGCGGACCGGCAGTATCCAGCGGCGGGGGCTTCATCGGGACCTTTTGCCACATGGGCCATCGGCGCCGTACGGCGCATCTCAGAATGGACGGACCAAGTTTCTCCCCGTTCGCCCGCGCTTCTAGAAGGGAAAGCAACCCGCAACGAACATGGACGGATGCGCTGGCTGTCGTTTTCAGGGTCAGCATACATACGAGAGAGAAAGGGCGCTGCCAAACCGGCCCGAATCCAGCGTCGCCACGCAAAGCCAGCCACGGAACATCTGAATCCAACCAGCAGAAAGGCTGCTCTCATGCTTAGTGCTTCGGTCTTTGATTTCAATGCAAGTATGCATTTTTGGGACTCTGCAAACTCTGCAGCAAACTGCTGATTCTCGACGCCTCATGTTTCTACCTTCCTTAGTGTTAATTTTCTTTTCGAAAAGAGAATGAAAAATGCGGTCTACATCATCAAAATGTACATCATTGGACTCGTATTCAAATAAAGTCGACCTGTGTAACGTGTTAACGAGTCAACTCACCGAGAGAAATAATTTATTACCATGCATTTGCAGTACATACACACTTTTACTCTCAAGACTCACGGCCTGAATAACCGATAGGAAATGGAGCTCATTTCAACTGAACTAACAAGAGAAAAGGAGCCGCCGCAACGTCAGAATGACGCCGGAGAGTGATCTGCACTGATACCGAATGGAACACCATGAGTGAATGCATAACTCAAAGTACAGCACAATGGAATTTAGAACATCAAGAATTACTACAAGGGCAAAGTAGGTTCTAGCCAAAGAGACAACAGCGGACAACTAAATACATGGCCCGAATTCAAGACGCAAACAAGACGACCATTGTGAAAGGTCAAAGTAATCTTAGTTATCTGCTTTTATAGAGAACATATCCATTGCTACCGCATTACGGTGCTACCAGCCTACCATGCCACTGTCCCTCCGAAAGCGATATGAGTGGTCATTTAAAAAATTCGAGAAAAATCTTTAGATAAATCATTTATATAATCAAGCATCCTGCATAAACTATAAAGAGAAAACTATAAATATTGGCAGAAACAAATATGAAAAAACATACTCCCTCCGATCCAAAATAAGAGTCACAGTTTTTGAACTAAGATTAGTTCAACCTTAGTTAAAAACTTAAGATCACAACATTTATTATGGTAAAGTGGCCGTATGCATCTCCTAGATGCAGAGGCCGGGGGTCATCCTCCTTTTCTAAAAAAAAAGAGGGAGTAGGTAATACTAGTTCTATGTTTGTCCTTTCGCCCTTTTTTACTTCAGTACATACCTCATAACAAATTTGCTATTTTTGGTTCACCGATTTCTAGATCAGATTTTTATAACATGTTAGATTGATTTTATTATATCCATGCTATCAGAATTCTCAAAGAACAACTGTATCATTTTCCCAGGGGTGGCAGGACCTGACATGTTCTGATGTTTCTACCTTCCTGTTACCAATTAGTCCCAAAGAAAAGACAGAGGCCCACATGTATTCGATGCAAATTTAGCTGCTCTATTAACATCTGCCAGCTGGTATGACCTCCATCCTTTCATCTCTGGAGGATGCTAAGAATGTAAGCAGACTGTGTGGTGAATTTGTCGTTTTTGTCCGGAAATTTATATCAGAGTCATCTAACAAATTATGTGACATGATAGATCCATTCTATGTCAATATTGTCGGAATTGCCAATGAAGAATTGTATTTTTCAAGGGTGACAGGACCTGATGTGTTCTCATGTTTCAACCTTCCTGTTATCTATCAAATAGTCATAAAGAATAAGACAGAGACCCACATGCGCTCGGATGCAAATTTAGCTGCTCTGTTAACATCTGCTAGCTGGCATCACCTCCATCCTTTCATTTCTGAATGATTAAGAACGTAAGAAGATTGGGTGGTGAATTTGTCTTTTTTGTTTGGAAATCTGTATCACATTCAAATAATGAATTATATGACATGATAGATTCTATGTCAAGGCCGGGTGTGTACTCGTGATGTTTGTATCCTCTTGATGCTTCATTTTGAGTCAATAAAATCCACCCTTTGTCAAAAGAAAAAGATTGATTCTATGTCAATGTTGTCGGAATTTTTAACAAAGAATTGTATCATTTTTCGAGGGGTGATAGGACCTGAAATGTTCTCTCTACCTTCCTGTTATATATCAAAAAGTCACAAAGAAAAGATAAGAGGCCCACATGTATTTTGTGCATTTTTTTCAAGAAAAACGTTCTTTGCAAATTTAGCTGATGTGTTAACATCAGCCAACTGGTATAGCCATTTGTGAATGATTCTGAGAATGAAAGCGGATTAGGTGGTCAAAACGATGTTGTACAGAGCGGTAATCATATCTTGTTGACGCTTTCCACATTCCCCTTGTCAGAAAAATAATCGTTTTAAGGAAAAAGCAGATGTTACTTTCGACGAGTGTGCATGTAAGCATTTGTCGACGTGGTATAGAAGCACCGTAACAGGAGAAAGCAGCAGATCAATTCTCTATGAGGGTGGAACCGAGTTAATTGCAAAAAACCACCACATTTCAAGTTTAGTTTTGGAATTGCCACTACATTCCTTGGGCGCCCCAAAAATCTATCACTTTTCTTGCTAATTTTCTCAGTAAACACTAATGATCGATTTGGAGCGAATTAATCCAATTCCTGACATATCGGGCCCACTGGTCGGCGGCGCGAGCTGCTGCCGAGCCGTGGTCATGGCGCCAATGCAAGAAGAGGCCGCCATGGTTGGCCGAGCGGGTGTAGGAAGTGGGATGAAGGGTGAGTGGAGCGGGAGATGGGTGGAGGGCCCTGCGGCGCTCTGCTCGCCGGGAGGCGGCCGATGTGGGAGGGGCTGAGGAGGAGGAGCTCCGGTGAGAGAACTGAGAAGGAGAGGAGGAGAGGGAGTCGTGGATGGGGCCCTGACACGGGCGGCTCAGACCCTCGCTTCCCAGACGCGTCGTGTCCCACATCGTCGTCCGACCGGCGGCGCGAACCGAGCTTGCCGTGGAGGTACTGCTCGTGTGCGCGTGCTACCTCATGGCAGCTAGCTTGACGCGTGCTGCTGCTGCTACTTGCTGCTTGTCGCTGTTGCTTGTGTGCGCAGGCCAGCGAGCTTGTACAGGCGGCGCGGCATGCAGGCCAGCGAGCCACCTCTCTGCAACCTCCCTCGCATCCAAGCTGTTCGAGTGAATGTCCCAAAGAGAAGAAGGTCTCAAAGATATAAGTGTGCTGACAGCTGGGTCCCATGTCCAACTTAGCCGTCAACACCGTTTGTGTTGACTTTTACTGCCACGTGGCACTGATCAGTGGGCCTGGTATGTCAGAAATTGGATTATCACGCTCCAAATTAATCATCAGTGTTTATTGAGAAAATTAGCAAGAAAAATGGTAGCTTTTTGGGGCGCCCAAGAAATGTGGTGGCAATTCCAAAACTAAACTTGAAATGTGGTGTTTTTTTGCAATTCACTCGGGTGGAACCCAAGTGTAGGCATAAAAAATTAATTAACATACTTATAGGCACTTGAGCAGTATTGTATAATCACGAGAAAGATAAGCAAACTAGGCCATTAATCCTCTCCATTTTTTCCCTCCGTGGCTGAAGTACAAAATTCTGATAGTTGCATATATGGTGGTTGAATACCTTTTTTAAGGTGTGCATGAATACTTCCATATGTGAATGTCTTGTTCTTTTGTATCCATAGTACAAAATTCAGTGTGTTGGTTCTTTTGTATTTGTCTTTTGTCTAGAGCTTTCTTATTAAACTGTTGAACTCATAGAACATTGTTATTAGTTTATCCTGTTTTGCTACCTTGATGGCCGGTTTGGGGCTTTATATCTGTAAAGCTGGGCGCGCCTTCCGTCCAAAAACTTGTTTTGAGATGTTTTCAAAATACAAACTTCCATGTGTGAGTGTGAGATGTTTCTTTGATCCAGTATGACAATGCATCTAATGGTAAAACATACACTGTAAACATTTTACTCCGTGGCTCAAGTACAAAATTCTGCTTGTAGCATATACGGTGGCTGAATACTTTCAATTGTCATATTCTAGTTCTTGGCAGGAAATGAGAGAAACTCACCCACACTAAGTTTGTAATCTTGGATCTAATATTACTGCTATTCCAAGAAGCAAAGGCAGAAAAGCTAGGAATTGCTCACCGAGGCTACGGAAGAAGCAGCCATCAGTTCTCACGCTGAGGTTACTTGAGAAGCCAGTCACCGTCGATTTCTTTTCTTTCCCCTGGCCTTGGCCCTCTTCTGCCTGGCCTCCTCTTTCTGTCTCTCAGCTTCCTCCCTCTCAAACTTCTCGCTCTCCCTCTTCTGCAAGAAGTCCTGCACCGCCAGATAGATCACCTGCATTTCCAGCAAAAACACGAACAAGAAAAGACCTACGAAATCAGAATCGACCATCCAAAAACAACACTGTCCATCAACGCAACTCCCTATTCATTATTCAAAAATTTTAAGGATAATTCACTATTCAAATTCAAGGGGGAGCGAATTGAATCGACAGACAACAAATGCGTCACGCACCCCGATGGTGAGGAGGGAGAGCCCGACGAACGAGACCGTAAGCAGCACCGACACCACGGTGGCGGTGACGCTGTCGTCGTCGGCAGCCACCCTCATCATGGCCTCGGTCTGCTCCACCTCCTCGAGGGCGGCGGCAGGCGGGCGCAGCCTCCTGGCGAGGCGGAAGCGCCCCGTGCCTACCCCGGCATTCCCGCCACGGAGGGGCGCAGCGACGGACCTCGAGAAGAGCGCTGGCCTGGGTATCGCAGGCGGCGCGAGAGGGAGGAGGGAGAGGGAGCACGCTGCCGCCATTATCCCGTCCCTCGCGCCAGCGGAAGGAAAGGGGATGAAAATGAACGGTCGGAACGGACGGGGAAATGGATGGGCCAATCCGGCGCGCAATGGGCCCGTACCGGGCAGCGTGGATGGGCCGAGGCCTGCCGTGTCGCCGTGCGCGGGTCCGCGCCGAGCGGCCGAGAGAATTCCAGAGAAATCGATCCCCATCGAGACGAAGGAAACCGATGAGAACGCCACCGCTGTGCCGCGCGGCCGGACCTGTCTGCATTCGCCAGTTTGTCTGTGACACGCACTCGAAGAAGAGAAAAGCTAACGAACGAGCGCTCACCGCACCGCACTCGACTAACCGCGACACCGCAATCCGGTGGTGGTTCCGCCTCGCTTCGCCGGCGGCGTCGTGGGATTGTGATTCGGGGGCGGGAGAGGTCCGGGATGGCAGGGGATCGGATGAGCTGGGCGAGGCTACTCAAATGGAGCCTCTCCTACATGGACGGCGCGCGGCCTTCGCGCGACATCAGGTGGGGCGAAGGGGAACGGAGGGATGTTTCTTCTGCTGTTTCCGTTTGGGCTGCGGCTGAGGCGAGCGTGTGGTGTGCTGTTTTGTGCAGTGAGGAGGAGCGGCGGTGGCTGGCGGAGGCGGTGGAGCGGCACATGGCGGAGGACGTGGTGGGCCGCCTGAGGGAGATCGCGCTGCTGATGAGAACCCCGCTCTCCGTCCTGGAGGCGCAGGGCATCACGCCCGAGGACATCGAAGGTACGGATAACTTGTCGACAGTTACCGGTTGGGCGACAATGGATTTGTGGTATTGGTATAGTATTAGAGTGGATTTGATGCTAAACTAAGGATGGTGGATTCGAGGAATCGTGGTAACAGTTTGCCGCCCTTAGAAAGGTTGGAATAGGCATCATTTTGAGCAATTTAGGTGAAACATATGCGGCACTTAGGAATGTTCCCAGCATTCTGAATATTCTGTAACCTGTAACTTTGCCATTTGTATCTGTAATTCACCCGAGCTTTTCAGGTCAACGGGAATAAAACCCTTTGGCCTCCTTTGGTTTGAAGGAATTTCATAAAAATTCTATAGGATAGGATTCTTATAGGAATTTTGCTTTAGAGTCCCATGGTTCATAGGAATGGATTCCTATTCCTATACAGGATTTGTTTCTATCCTCCGCATTTCAAAGGAAAATAAACATTAACCTAGACCCAATGGAAAAATTCTTATGATGTGAACCAAATGACATCTCTTTTCCTATTCATATTCATAGGATTTGAGATACATGCCATCTCAATTCCTACAAGTTTCCCATTCCTATGATATTTCCCTATCCTATGAACCAAAGGAGGCCTTTGTCTCCGTCCTCCCTACTGTTATGATTTTCTTTTAGGATTGTTTTGTCTTACACCGATGGCGCTAGTATGATACTGGTATTTTGTTTGCTCAAGTTGCACTTGGTACTGATTAAAACTTACTCGTGATAATTGCAGATTTACTCGCTGAGCTGCAGGTACATGTCGAGTCTATCGACATAGCAAATGGTATGTCTGACCATTGTAATATTTTTTTACATTCCTTGCTAGTACTCCTGGATGCTGTATGTGTTGGGACTTGGGACTTGGGAGGCGTAAGCCATAGTTTTACATTTTAGTATTCTAAACAATTGAAGTCCCGGTCCATTCTGATTTGTGCAACTCATCATTAGAACTCCACTGCTATGGGTTAGTAATCGATAAAAGCACTGAAGTTCGGCAGATGTCTTATTATTATTATTATTATTATTGCATTTCTGTGACGTGAACTCGGATTTATTACCTTGAGTTAAACCTACAGTTCCATCTGTAGGAAGCAAAGGTAGAGCACTTGGAAGGAATACTTTACTGGTGTCAAACTGAAAACGTTCACGTCACTGGATGATTCAAAGGCATAAGTAGTTTCTCTTGAGGTGGCTAAACAAATGGATGGAGGCAACTGTAGTGGTTTTTGCCAATAAAACACTGCTCTTCAGGTGAATTCTCAGCTTCCCCTTCCACTATGCTAGTATTACAACTTCCAAGGGGAGCTGATCTGTTTGGGTCTAAAAGTTTTTTGTGTGCCCGCAATTGTTTGATGAATGGATAAAGCAATAACAATCTTGAAATCGAGAAACAAGGGTCATGCAATCACCAAAGCATTGTGAATATATTGTCTGTGTGAGCTTTTCAGTTATGATTACAGGTCGTTGTGTATTAATTTCCTTGTTTGTTCCTCTGGTATGCTAGATCTGCATTCTGTTGGTGGCTTGGTTCCAGTTATTAGGTACCTCAGAAATACTAATGCACGCATCCGAGCCAAAGCAGCTGATGTGGTAACAACGGTTGTTCAAAACAATCCGACTAGCCAGCAGCTGGTCATGGAAGCTAGTGGATTTGAGCCACTTGTATCCAATTTTACATCAGATCCTGATCTCACTGCACGCATAAAGGCTCTTGGTGCACTATCCTGTAAGTACTTTCCTCTTTCTGTCTAGATGATGTACCCAATATGTGTTTGTTAAGTTTCTGGTTTGACAATTCCCTCTCATCATGTTCAGCCTTGATTCGGAACAACAAACCAGGAGTTGCCGCATTTCGTCTAGCCAATGGATATGCAGGACTGAGAGACGCTTTAAATACAGAGAGTGCAAGGTTTCAGAGGTAATATAATTGATCTAGCCTAAGTATATTCGCTAAATGTCCCGCTAGCATGCTTGTGACAGACATGTGTCTTCTCTGACAGGAAAGCACTGAGTCTGACTCACTATCTGCTCAGTGAAAGCCATTCGGATTGCTCGGTATTTGCACAGCTAGGATTTCCTCGTCTTATGATGCGTTTGGTATCCAGTGATGACTCTGGTGTTCGAGAAGCGGCATTAGGAGGCCTGCTTGAGCTTGCAAAGGACACGACGCTGGGGAATAGGAGTTTACTAGCAGAGCAGGACAGGCTACGACGGCTTCTCTGGGGGCGTATACAGAGCATAAGGATGATGGCTCCTGAAGATCTTGATGCTGCACGAGAGGAAAGGCAACTCGTTGACTCATTGTGGATTGCATGTTACCGCGAGCCATCCACACTTCACCGGGAAGGACTTGTCGTTCTGCCTGGAGAGGAATCTTTTGAACAACCTCCTGATGTGGCTGGTAGATTCTTCGAGCCACTGCGCCGAGCTCCATTGCAGAGGGCACCTCCTAGTCCTGACGAGAGATCAGATCCAGGAAATGGAACTGTGGGAGGAATTGTGCTGCTTCTAGGTCCAGCACCAGGTAACTCGGAGTAATTGATCATCCTGAACTGGGCACCTACGCGTGAAGAGGAGAGACTAGAGTTTGATGTCCTTTATGTATTAGCTAGAAATATCAGGGCTAGTTCTATCAAGTGTGTAATTCGAGTGAATAATCCGAGTCTGAAGTGGTCTGTTGTTGTTAAGTGTTGTGTATAATTTGCAGTCTGCAACAATGTCACCCTATGCTCGATTATGTGTATGTATGTAATTGTAATGTGTTGTCTAAATATTGACAGTCGTATGTACTATGTGAACCATAATTGCCAATAAATCTTGCAGAAGTCACTATGTAGGTTTTGTGGAAAGGAGGTGACGGGGCAAATGAACTAACCAGAGCTCGACAGTGCACATGCTGCTGCTATTCTTCCCACGCCATGATCACATGATTGTGCTATTGCTCGACAGTGCACATGATGTTAGCCTGCTTATCGTCACCATAGCTAGGACGTCTCTAGCCAGCTGCAGCCGTCAAGCCTCTTCAGCCGCCGTCTCTTCACCAACCTTTTGATCTTGAGAACGTCGTTCTGCTTGCCGGCATCTGCCAGCGCGCCCGAGAGCAGCACGTAGCTCGCGGCGTTTTCCGGCTCGACGGCGCGCACGCGGGACGCCGCCAGCTCCGCGAGCTCGACGTTCCGGTGGCTCCGGCAGGCACCGAGCAGCGCGCCCCAGACGAAGCAGTCGGGCTCCACGGGCATCGCCCTGATGAAATCGTGCGCCTCGACGAGCTTCCCGGCTCGGCCCAGCAAATGCACCATGCAGGCGTAGTGCTCCAGCCTCGGCACAATGCCGTGCTCCTCTCGCATGCGCTGGTACAGGGCCTCCCCGGTCTCGACCATGCCACCGTAGCTGCAAGCTGTCAGAACGGCGGTGAAAGTCAGGTGGTCCGGCGTCGCTTCTTCGCCCGGCATCCGGTCGAAGAGGCCGACTGCTTCCCGGCAATGGCCGGAATTCGCCAGCCCGAAGATCATGGAATTCCATGTCACGGTGCTCCTTTCTGACATTTTGTCGAACAAGCGGCACGCTTCGTGCACAAGCCCGGACTTGGCATACATGTCGACGAGCGCGCTGCTCACCGTGAGCTCCTGCTCCACACCGGTCACGACAGCGTAGCCGTGGACCTCCTTCCCATGCTTTATGTCACCGACTCCGGCAAATGCTGGCAAGATGCTACTAATAGTGGCCGAGCTTGGCAGGACACGCGCGCCACCGGCCACCATTTCCCGGAACAGGGTTCGCGCTCTGCCGTACTGAAAGTTCAGCACCGAGCCAGAGACGAGTGATGTCCATGTCACCACATCTGGCCGGAACCCGTCCTCTTGCATGGCGCTGACCAAATCGCTGGCCATCCAGCCATCGCCGGCCATGGCAAAGCCCGATACGGCAGCATTCCAGGTGACCAGATCGGGGCTCAGGCCGAGGCCCCGCATCTTGACAGCCAGCACCAGCGCGTGCTCTGGAAGACCGTGCCGCGCATAGCCCGCGAGCAGCGCATTCCAGACGACGAGGTCCCTCGCCGGCATTTCGTCGAACACCTTGCGCGCGCTTGGAATGAGGCCGCACTTGGCGTACATGTCGAGCAGCGCGGTGGCGACGACTTTGTCCGAGGCGAGGGCGGGGCGCGTGAGCACAAGCGCGTGGATGAGGCGGCCGGAGGCAGCGTCGGCGAGGTGTGCGCAGGCGCGGAGGGCAGTGGGCACGGCAGCAGGGTAGGGGGCTACCGTGCCGGCGATGCTGGCCTGGAGGCTCAGGCGGGTGAAAAAGAGGTGGAGCGCGTGGCCGTGGCGACCTTGCCGGGAAGAGCTCGTGAGCTGCTTCATCCATGAGCTAGTTTCGGCTCCGCGCATTTGCTGGCGACTCGAAGTACACACGCCTACTGCCAGACCGTAGTATGCCTTTGGGAGCTGGTAACGTTAATTAGAGCATCTCTTCTTTATTTCAAAAAATTAATTTAGAGCATCTCCAACAGCAGCTTTATTTTCGCTGGGTCGTTTCTACTCTCCTAGTTTAGGTTTTCTGTTAGGGTGCGTCTAGATCTCAGTCGACTCAGACTTCAAGTCTCAGTCAGATATAAGTATATAGGAAAAAAAAACTGAAAATAAATTTTTTGTACGAATCTAAGTCGACTGAGACCTAGCAAAACTGTTTCTGTTAATCGTTTTGGCTTCGATGGCCGTGAATAAAGTTTTTTCATCTCCTACTTTGACGAGTTGATCGGTTCTATGGTTGGGAATAAGATTTGGAAATCAGTCTATTCAAGTAATATTCGCAAAACAAAAGTCTATTCAAGTAAGGGTGGCGTGGCGGCGACGACATCCTCGTGGTGGGCCTGTGACCTTGGGCTCTGCCGTTGCAACGGTATTTGTTCCGGCGTCGGCGCGGAACCTAGGAGATAGTTCAGGAGCGGATGCAGATTGTGCTCTGCGTCGGCGGCATCTGAAAAATGATGGGTCGTATGTTGGGTTCATGGCTCACGCATGACATATATGGTTTTTTCCTCTGAAGTCTTAGTCGTGTTAGGTTACCAGATCTGGAGTTTGATGATGTGAACGGGGTGGTGCTCCGGTCTGGTTCGTTCAACGATGATGGTTTTGCCTTTGGTGAGGCACCTTGAAGTCCGTAAAGTTGCATATCAGCGATAGAGCCGCATCAAGCTCGGTGGTGAATGTGATCCATCATTTGTTTCCTTTGGTTGATGTTGTGGTGGTGCGAGAGGCAGGTGATGGGCGTTGGTGTCAAGCCTAGAATATTCTTCGTTCTTGGTTGTAATTTACTTCTTGGCTAGTATTCCTTTATGCAAAGACTAGCATTTTGCTGTCTTTTCAGTTTTGTTAGGTCGGTGTATACGTAGCTTATACTATGATCCTTATGATATAATGAGACACGTACTACCATGCAAGAAAAAAACCAACTTTATTTTAGGGCATAATCGTTTTATTAGGGTTTTGGACCTCGGAAAATCTCTCCAACAACTACCCTTGTCGATTGGCGATATGCCGGTGATTGACATCTTGTCGTCTTCCTCCTTCTTCGGATCTTCCCTCCAACGATCTCCTCCCTGATTCCCCCTCTTAGTGATCTCTTCCCCGGTTCTCCTTCTCCCGCTCTCCCCCTTCCGATGCCTCCCCCGTATCGTTGCTTCTATACTCTCCTAGAGTAGCCTTCCTTTCCTATATTTTCTGAAGGGCCTTCCTTCCCTATTTGGGTTGTTAGTTGTCGATTCCTCTTATCACAACGGCAACGGCTGTTCCCCACATTCGCCCACCTCACATATGCTCTTCTCTCATGTTTGTCTCCCCGCTTACTATGGCCCCTATTCCCACCTCGCTCCTCGTCTCTGGTTTCTCTCCCTTCTCGATCAGGCCATTCCATCCTCCCCTACCCTCTCCACACCATATCAGTCACTCCCGACAGTCTCTTCTAGCACTGGTTGGCGGCTTGCCCCCTTGCGATGGTTCCCTGTGGTCTTATTGAAGGTCACACTAGGAGAATCTTTCAATCTCTAACTGAGAAACGACACTAGGCTCTTACCTGCCACTGGCACCATGAAGATGATCGCATGGAATTTTCAGTGTATGGAGCGGGGACTCCGCAACAAGCGCATGCCATTCCTGCCAAACCTCATCCACTCCAGAAAGGCACTGGTAATATTTACTTCACAAATTAAATCCCCTAAAGTTTCCTCCAATGATCTTATAAACTGTTTTGATATCTTCAATAGTATATAGTTCCTTCAAGGGGATCTTTTAGAGGGTTATATGGCCAATGTGGAATGATGAGCCGAATGTCTGTGTGGATAGTATCTCGTTTTATGCTACCTTAGCAAATGTAGTTCATATAGCCACATGTATCGAGCTTGGTTTAATATGTATCTATGGTGACTCATACCACCGTCAGACTAAGGTAATATGGGAGCGGGTTGAGAATTTTGTGCATGATAACCTAGGTAAGCCTATGATATGTATGGGAGATCTTAATGATATCATTTATGATGTAGATACATGCAACAACCATTGCCGCGTCGCAGACATCGCTCCCACCATCATCGTTGCCACATAAGTATGGTCGCCACAATGATTCTCTCGAGCCCGCCGCCTCGACATCCACCGCTCCGTCGCGCCCAGCGCAATCAACCGGCACCGCCTACCAAGACGCCGCCCCGACATACCACCGCTCCCCTCGAGTAGCAACGCCGCATAACCCAGCTACCCGCAGCCCACGCTGCTCAGAGCAACCACTCGTAGACCACGAACGTCGCACCACATCCGGGGCCGCCACCCCGACGTAAAGTCACACCCCCCTCTGGAGCGCGTTGACCGGACCGACAAGTCTGCCAACCAAGTGGCCCAAGATTGCCACCCAAGCAAGGCCGAGACGCCGCCCCGCCCCATGGAGCCGCCCCGCGCATCACTTTCCGAGGCCACCACCTCGACGCACATTAGCTGTCCGGGGCCGCTACCCCGGCATCCACCAAACCCGACGTCGGAGAAAACTAGACGCACCAAGCACAATCTAACTCTCCCAAGCACCGCCCCCAAAGGGGAAACGACGAAAATATAGCCACCGCCCGCTCCGAAAACATATGGAGGTTTTCACCCGGAGAGCCCAAGCCCCACATAGAAGAAGATGAGTTCCACAACGACGCCTCCAAGGAGGAAAACGACGCCCGAAAGTGCCGCCATCGATGGCACTGACAAAGTTGGGCCAAGGCTTTCGCCCGGGACTGCTAGGTGGCTTCTCACCCCTCGTTGGTTACCCCAAGTGTAAGGTTTGAGATGCAGTGTAGCAGAAGTTTTCCCTTGGTAATACCAAGGATCGATTTCCCAGAGACTCCCAGTTTCAACAAGAAGGTGTCAACTGCTAACGGCGCCAGATATTAGCAATCAACGTGGAACTGCACATAGATACAAATAACTTTGCTCCCAACGAGTACAGAGAGGTTGTCAACCCCTCCGGCCTTGTAGTTTACAAAGGATCAAACGCAAGTGATAATAGTGATAGATATTGCAATAGTAAGTAAATAGCGGAAAAGTAAATAGTGGATGTGATCAATGATGGTAATATGGACCGGAGTCTCATGATGTTCACTAGTGATGTCTCTCTCCCAAAAGACGATAAAACTGCTATGTGAGGTAAACAAATTACAGCTGGGCAATTGACAGGACCATGTGCGCAAACCAATGCTGACTACATTGCAAGAAAGGTAGAGGTTCAAAGCATGGGCGGTACGCCAAAGTAAGTAGACCGAAATCCATCAATATCTACTACTAATCATCCACCTTGAGATATCTATCCAGAACATCTCGCTGGTATTAAGTTGCGAGCTCCACCCATAGTGTAAACTCAAAGCAACAGACAACTGCATTAAAAGAACTTTGCGTAAAGTAAACAATCCTTGCACCCGCGGGCACAAGCACCGTTGTTTTCCCCCTTGTGGCAACAGCACATCCCCTAGACTCATGTTTCTGTCACTCAAGCTAGTCATCGAGGGGCATGAACCCACAATCAAGCATAACGTTCCCTCTTGGAGTCACTACCTACTACTTGGCCAAAGTAATAAATAACAACGGAGAACATGCAAGAATTACTTACGAACATAAATATAAAAGAGGTGAATCAAATATATTACTCAAACACAATCTGAACATAATCTCATAATCCATCGGATCCCAGCAAACTCATCATAGCAACAGCATGAGGATTACATATGTACCTCGATCATGTAGGGCAGCTCACGAGGACTAATTAGTGAAGCACAAGAACGGGAGGAGAACATCACATAGCTACTGGTCATGGACCCATGGTCCAAGGGAGACTACTCACAACTCATCCGGGAGGCGTCCATGGTGGTGGAGAAGCTCCCGGTGGTGATCCTCCCCTCCGGCAGGGTGCCGGGAAGAGTTCTCCTGGTGCTCCCGATCTTGGAAGCGGCGGCGGCGGCGGAACAGAGATGAGATCGCGAAAAAGAGTTCCTGTTTCGAGGGTTTCGGGCGACGCTTTAAATATATGCCAAAGGGGGGCATCGGAGGAGCCTCGGGGGCCCAGGCGCCCCCCTGGCGCGGCCCGGGGGGGGGGGCGCCGCCAGGGCGCCTGGAGCCCTGGTGGCCCCCCCGGCTGTCCTTCGGGCGCACGGTAGTTTCTGGAACGCTGATTTTTTATATAATTTTTCTGCATTTTTCCTGGCAGTTCTCGTAACGTGAAAACCTGAAATACAAAAACAGCCGAAAACAGAAACTGGCACTGGGGTGCACTGAGTTAATAGGTTAGTCCAAATATGATCAAAAGTGTATGGAAGTGTATAAATATCATAGCAATATCACCCAAAAGAGGCATGGAGCAAGCAGAAATTATAGATACGTTTTGGACGTATCAACATCCCCAAGCTTAATTCCTGCTCGTCCTCGAGTAGGTAAATGATAACAAGAATAATTTCTGTGGTGACATGCTATTAACCATATAGGACTTATTCATAGTCATATGACAAAAGCTTACTGAGATAATGAATCCGTAGTAATTAAGTTGCCTCATGAGAAAATCACAAAGAACTGAAAGCTTTACAATATGATACTGAAACATCAAATAGATTTGCAATGAACATGATGTGCAAATATGATAGAGTGATATCTAGCTTGCCCCCTTTAGTGAAGCAAAACATAAATGCAGGGGCACCTTCAAGGTTTAAGTGATGACTAGATACAATGATTTCAAAATAAACGATATCACAATCATGCAAAAGACAATGCTACTTTGGGACAATGCACATTGCACTCAGAATGACAATCATGCTCTCAGTAGTTGGTGCTTTGAAGAAAGAAGGTGGAGACTCAACATAAAAGTAAAAGAATGGCCCTTGGCAGAGGGAAGCAGAGATTACTCATGTGCTAGAGCTTTTTATTTTGAAAACATAGAAACAATTTTGTCAACGGTAGTAGTACTTCATATGTGTTATGCATAAGACATCCTGTAAGTTGCAAGCCTCATGCATCGAATACTAATAGTGCTCGCACCTTGTCCTAATTAGCTCGGATTTCCATGGATTATCATTGCATTACATATGTTTCAACCAAGTGTCACAAAGGGGTACCTCTATGTCACCTGTACAAAGGTCCAAGGAGATAGATCGCATTTGATTTCTCGTTTTTGATAGATCTCAACTTGAGGACATCCATACCGGGACAACATAGAAAATAGATAATGGACTCCTCTTTAATGCTTAAGCATATTCTCATAAGAGCTTGAGGATTAATGTCCAAGCTAAAACTTCCACCATGATACATGGCTTTGGTTGGCGGCCCAATGTTCTTCTTTAACAATATGCATACTCAAACCATTCAACCCATGGCAAATCACCCTTACTTCAGACAAGACGAACATGCATAGCAACTCACATGATATTCAACAAAAGTGTAACAGTTGATGGCGTCCCCAGAAACATGGTTACCGCTCAGCAAGCAACTTATAAGAAATAAGATACATAAGCAACATATTCTTCACCACAATAGTTTTTAAGCTACTTTCCCATGAGCTATGTATTGCAAAAACTGAAGGTTTTAAAGGTAGCACATGTAAATTTACTTGGAGTGGCGGTGAAATACCACATATAGGTAGGAATGGTGGACTCATATGGCATAACTGGTTTAAAAGGATATGGATGCACAAGCAGTCAGTCCGCTTAGTACAGGTCGAGGTTAGCAAAAGACTGGGAGCGACCAACTAAGAGAGCAATGACGGTCATAATCATGCAGAGCGACAAAGCAACATTGAATCAGGCATGGTAGTTATATCGCTACTTAGAAACAAAAGATCATCAAGGCTTGACAGAATTTCTTTACAGTCTTAAATATGCGTGAGCATACGCCAAGTCAATCAAAATAAATTCTTGAGGGAAGATATTACTAAACCATACCACATTATTGGCAAACAAATCATGTTGGTACTCCAATAACACATTGGGAATCCCCCAGCTATTTGAGACTAACCACGAGAAAACCTGAACTACCAAGCGCCATTATGCACGTAGCATCTTTATCATAGACATATTAACCAATGCAACGGAAGCAAACTCTCTTAATAAGATAAGCATGATGACTGAAGAGAGTTCAAGCAACCAACTAAACACAAGCTCTTTAAAAAGATAAGCATGAATACTAAGAGCAGAGCATGATAGTAGCTATTAAAAGACAAAGAACACACACAACAAAGATAGTCATGAAAATTCTATGTTATGGTCTAGGTAGAAGTGGAGTGTGTTTCTCTCCCACATAAAGAACGCTGAGTTCCGACTCGTTATGGAAAACTAAAAAGGAAATTAAAAGCAAGACGCTCCAAGCATAGCACATAACACATGAAGTGATTAAAATATAGTGGAACGAAAGACGAACTGATAATGTTGATGGATAAGGGGATGCACGGGGGCATCCCCAAGCTTAGACGCTTGAGTCTCCTTGAATATTTCTTGGGGGTGCACGGGGGCATCCCCAAGCTTGAGCGCTTGACACTCCTGAATCTTTTTATCATCTTCCCTCGCACACTTGAAAACTCCCTTCATACATAACTCATCATAATCTGATTAACGAGGTTAGTATCCATAATAAAATAATTATACCTTGCTGGAAATAAAGATATTCTTGAAGGTCTACTGTTTCTCAAGATTGCCAAAAGGTTTTTGCAAAGAAAAAGCAAGCTCTTGGTTTGCAAAATGAAGGAAAGGCAAAACAGGACAGAATCTGTGAAAAACAGAACAGCAGGTAGTAAATGATTTGTTCGGGGCACTTATGCAACTCAAATCAAAAAAACTCAGAACAGATGCACGAAAGACAATTATATAGAGAACGCTGTCGAAAAAATTCAGACCAAAAAGATGATCTGGTGATTTTATACAAATTTTTCTATCCAAGGACAGAATCTGTTTCCTGGACAGCACCTCACAACTTTTGAACTTTCTAGCAATCAGAGGCTATACTTGGCATAAAATTGAAAAGAAAAGATACAATGATGATGCTACAGTAGTAAACAACATCAAGACACAACAAAAGCAAAATAAAATTTTTATTCATGTGGGCTGCCTCCCAAAAGCGCTTTCTTTTATGCCTTTAAGCTAGGCATAATGCATATAGATCAAGTTTTATCAAGAGTAAAAGAATAGCTAGCCCGTACAACGGACTCAAAAGGTAACTTGATCTTCTTTCGAGGGAAATGTTCCATCCCTTTCTTGAGAGGAAACTGAAATTTTATATTACCCTCTTTCATGTCAATGATAGCACCAACGGTGCGCAAAAAGGGACGTCCCAAAATAATTGGACAAGAAGGATCACATTCAATATCCATAATAGTGAAATCAACGGGAACATAATTGTCATTGACAATGATAAGAACATCGTCGATCCTCCCTAAAGGTTTCTTTATGGAAGAATCAACGAGACGAACACCAAAAGAACAAGAATCAAAAGGTTTCAATTTAAGCATATCATATAGTCTTTTGGGCATAATGGAAGTACTAGCTACAATATCACATAAAGCATAGCATGAGAAGTTGTTTATCTTAATTTTAATCATAGGATCCCAACCATCTTCTAGCTTTCTAGGTACGGAGGCTTCTACTCTAAGTTTCTCCTCCCTAGCTTTGATGAGAGCATTAGTGATATGCTCTGAGAAGGCAAGATTAAGCGTGCTAGTGTGGGGATCTTTGGCCATTCCTTGTAGAAAGGTGACAACTTCTGAGATACTACAATTATCAAAATTAATTTTATCATGATTGGGCAGAATTGTAGTGTCATCCTCTTTGTTTGAATCGCTCTCTATTATAAGGGTTTGAACATCTTCCCAAGTTTGGGGAAGCTTAGGAGCAATTCTAAACTGAGGCTCATACTCTTTTCCTGGAAGACCATGCCATGGGCATAACCCTCCGTCAAGACTAACATAATCACAAGGTTTATTACTTTTGTAGATCCCGTCAGTGGTGATTGGTGTAATGGAAGAAGGGGTGTACTCCTCCCATCTAGTGTTTTTGGTGGAACCCATAATAGTAAGCAAGCAAGATAACTATTTTTGTGATTTTCGATAAAAGATACTAAAGCAAAAACTGAAAGGTAAACTAACAAGACTAAAAGCAAAGGTAAAAGATAGTGTGCAACTCCCCTATCCTGAAGAGTGGAGTCCCCGGCAACGGCGCCAGAAATTGCTTTGCTAGGTGGCTTCTCACCCCTCGTTGGTTATCCCAAGTGTAAGGTTTGAGATGCAGTGTAGCAGAAGTTTTCCCTTGGTAATACCAAGGATCGATTTCCCAAAGACTCCCAGTTTCAACAAGAAGGTGTCAACTGCTAACGACGCCAGATATTAGCAATCAACGTGGACCTGCACACAGATACAAATAACTTTGCTCCCAACGAGTACAGAGAGGTTGTCAATCCCTCCGGCCTTGTAGTTTACAAAGGATCAAACGCAAGTGATAATAGTGATAGATATTGCAATAGTAAGTAAATAGCGGAAAAGTAAATAGTGGATGTGATCAATGATGGTAATATGGACCGGAGTCTCATAATGTTCACTAGTGATGTCTCTCTCCCAAAAGACGATAAAACAGCTATGTGAGGTAAACGAATTACAGCTGGGCAATTGACAGGACCATGTGCGCAAACCAATGCTGACTAAGTTGCAAGAAAGGTAGAGGTTCAAAGCATGTGCGGTACGCCAAAGTAAGTAGACCGAAATCCATCAATATCTACTACTAATCATCCACCTTGAGATATCTATCCAGAACATCTCGCTGGTATTAAGTTGCGAGCCCCACCCATAGTGTAAACTCAAAGCAACAGACAACTGCATTAAAAGAACTTTGCGTAAAGTAAACAATCCTTGCACCCGTGGGCACAAGCACCGTTGTTTTCCCCCTTGTGGCAACAGCACATCCCCTAGACTCATGTTTCTGTCACTCAAGCTAGTCATCGAGGGGCATGAACCCACAATCAAGCATAACGTTCCCTCTTGGAGTCACTACCTACTACTTGGCCAAAGCAATAAATAACAATGGAGAACACGCAAGAATTACTTACGAACATAAATATAAAAGAGGTGAATCAAATATATTACTCAAACACAATCTGAACATAATCTCATAATCCATCGGATCCCAGCAAACTCATCATAGCAACATCATAAGGATTACATATGTGCCTCGATCATGTAGGGCAGCTCACGAGGACTAATTAGTGAAGCACAAGAACAGGAGGAGAACATCACATAGCTACTGGTCATGGACCCATGGTCCAAGGGAGACTAGTCACAACTCATTCGGGAGGCGTCCATGGTGGTGGAGAAGCTCCCGGTGGTGATCCTCCCCTCTGGCAGGGTGCCGGGAAGAGTTCTCCTGGTGCTCCCGATCTTGGAAGCGGCGGCGGCGGCGGAACAGAGATGAGATTGCGAAAAAGAGTTCATGTTTCGAGGGTTTCGGGCGAAGCTTTAAATATATGCCAAAGGGGGGCATCGGAGGAGCCTCGGGGGGCCCAGGCGCCCCCCGGGCGCGGTCCAGGGGGGGGGGGGCGCCGCCAGGGCGCCTGGAGCCCTGGTGGCCCCCCCGGCTGTCCTTCGGGCGCACGGTAGTTTCTGGAACGCTGATTTTTTATATAATTTTTCTGGATTTTTCCTGGCAGTTCTCGTAACGTGAAAACCTGAAATACAAAAACAACCGAAAACAGAAACTAGCACTGGGGTGCACTGAGTTAATAGGTTAGTCCAAATATGATCAAAAGTGTATGGAAGTGTATAAATATCGTAGCAATATCACCCAAAAGAGGCATGGAGCAAGCAGAAATTATAGATACGTTTTGGACGTATCAGGGACACACACATCCCTATGGACGTCTGCAGATCTGATCCACCCAAAAGCGTGGAGATCATTGGAGCCGTTCCTGTTGCGCCTTGCACTCTCCAACGCCGACCACCAAGCTTCACCGCACAACACCCACAGTAGCAGCACCTCAAGCTGCGACTGAGATGCGAGCGCACACGTCACCATGGCCAAAACGCCATGGCTCCCACCCCGGGGCCGTCGCCCCGACTTCCTCCTCGCTCCTACTCGCACATGCCCAGATCAGGCGAACTCATCGCGGCAAGGAGCAGAGCACCCAAGCAGCAGAGTATCGCCCGAGCCTCCACACCGCACCTCCCCGCCAGGCCACGCAGCCGCCCGATACGACCGCCCAACACCAGCCCGTCGCCTTCTAGCGCCGCGCCAGATCCATGCACCACCTCGCACCTGGCTGCATAGCGCGCCAAGCCGGTCCCGCACCGCCCAGTGAAATAGAACACCGGCGCCACCCGAGCCGCCGCCGGCCCGACCTGCCCCGCCGAGCCGCGCGCCACCACAAGACCGGCCGTCCCGCGCCGCCCAGATGCCTTGTGGGGAGGGAAGAGCCCCGCCGTTGCCGGCGCGCGCATGGGCTTTGCCCGAAGGCGTCCCCTAGCGACGGTGAGGGAGGGGAGAGGTGAGGTGAGGGGTGGCGGCGTCGGCGAGAAGGGATGCGCCCGGGGCGCTCGCGGGAGCGGCACGGGGTTGTTTTGCGTACCACTTTCAGTTTGTTCCCATCTTATTAATTCTGATTGGTGTGTTGCCTGCCCTAACACGAAAGTGCTTAATTTTCCCATTATTTTGAGTGATCATGCTCCTATTATAATCTCTACCAATGGGCAGTTTCGTAGGCCGAAACAGTCGTTTAAGTTTGAGAATTGGTGGTTAACGAAGAGTGATTTTCAGGCTCATGCCAAAGCATCTTCGAAACCAACAGGAATGCATCATCTTCTGTACTGACTAGTGACTAATGTTTTTGCTCTATACTAGTAAGCGTGCACGTGCAACACACGTCTCGACTAATATTACCACCAGATGTAAGATTTCACATGCATAGGAAACATATTCTGATAGCACTAATAAGATGCAACAAATCAACTATAATTTAATGAGTCGAGAAATGCCATGCTTTGATTAGGGGAAGGAAAAATAAAAACGGACACACACTAACATGACAACTGCCTTTTCTACATGTTTGTAATACAAATAATAATGGAAACAATGTGCTCATGCAACTTATGTTTTTGGTCAAACCTGACTGAATAGTTACTCAAGATAAAATATCAATCTGAGTTGCCAATTTTTCTATCCATACAAGAGTTGCAAATTGGAAGTATTTTTTCAAGATTCATCACTATGAGGGCAAGCAATGCAGGCTTAATTCCAAGAGTGGTACGAGGACCAGCTGGGGCAGGTGATGTAGGTGATTGTACATTTGTTCCAATAATTTCAAGCATGTTAGATTGAATATCTTCATGTTGAGTTCTTTTAATGTGCCAATCTAGAACTGTCGGCGTCCTAGGAATCAGGGTACCCAGACTTGCTTGTCTGCGGGCTGTAACACGCTCCTACTACGGCCTGGTACGGCCCAGTTGATCGACCAGCTGCTCAAGACCCTCGCAAGGGGGCTATGCATCGCGAGGAGAACGACGTCAAGACCCCCTCAGGAGCGGCCTCGGCTAGGTTGCTCCGGAGGGGCGGAGAATCCAAGGCCAAGCCTGCCTCAGGAGGAGGCAGTGACGCGAGCAGTGACACACCGCGCCAGCGCGTGCCAGCGGCGCAGTTGCCATTTTGGTGCAAAGGAGACAACACAGGCGCAGGTTCCCGAGGAGCGGGACAAATGTTTCCCCTTCGGTGCAACAAGACCGAAGACCGCAAGGACGACAGGGAGGATGTCACCACCGAGCCGACCACCGCGTCACCGCCTGATCCCTTTGCAAGCGAAGAGCACTTTTGTCAGGATAGGAACGTCCTTGTGTTCCCGCTCAAAATGGTCGTTGTGGGATCCCTTCCCGCCTAAACATTTCGGGGGAAGGGGACCCTGGCCGCCTATATAAGTAGCTAGGGTCTCCACTATGGAGGCAGGCTGATCAGATCCAGAAACTTCGCCCTCGCATGAAGGAGCAAGAACTCTTGCCTCCTGACCCTCCCGAGCTCTCCTCCTGAGCTCAGGAACCACTGTACTCGTTCATACTCAAGCCCTCCCGAGGCTAATCCACCAAAGCAGGAAGTAGGGTTTTACACCGCAAGGTGGCCTGAACCTGGGTAAATTCGTGTGTGCTTTACTTGTTGTTCGCTTGAATCTTTTCACCGAACGAGGGCGAGACACTAGGTAGACGTGAGTGGGAGAGATCTTCGTTCACGCCCTTGTGTTCGAACTTCTTGGGTTTGCGGATCCCGTAATCCGACATTTGGCGCGCCAGGTAGGGGGTGTGTGGAAATCTCGCCTCTTCAACGACCTCGTCCCGCTCTCGTCGTCGACCTCGCTCCACTGCTATAGTGGACACACACCGAGCGCGCGCCGCCCGCCGCGTCGCCAATGTCGCTCAAACGGCGCCCGCGGGCAATGACACACATCTCCGCCCCAACTCGCCGGTCGTCAACGCCGCAACCGACCCGGCCGTCCACGAGCAGCAAGACTCGTCGTTGCTGCTGTCTATGCGGCACGATGGCCGCACGGCGACACCGTCACCCTTGCCGGCCGCGGCGTCGTCCTCATTGATCCGCCGCGGGCCGGTCTACCAGCAGCCCGCGCTACTGATGGTGCGGGAGCTCCCGCGTTACCGCCCGACGGACGACCTCTACGACGAGTGGCTCCATCGCATCATCGAGCTCGTCAACGCCGCCGGGGAGGTACCTGCGCCAACTCACTCCTCCCGTCCTCCGTCGCTCATGGCGGGGAACGAGGGCCACGGTCCCGGCTCCACCTACGCTCTACGGCGCCGGCCAGGGGGTCAGGCGCGAGGCTCCGCGGCATGAGCCCCCCACAGGGCCCCCGCGCGCGACGAGGAGAGCTGCCAGGTGATTCCGCATCCACAGGCAGAAGCTCGCGGGCCCCCCGTCCCGTAGCACCAAGACCGCGCACCACAGGAGTTGGTGGTGCGTGCGCCCCAAGAACCAGCACCGCAGGCGCAGGGGGCGCCTGCAATCATGAGCGTGGCTAGATGTCGCGCCTTAGCTCCCGAGCTGCGGCGCCTCGTCTGGCCCGGCAAGTTCAAGCCGGATCTGCCTCCGGGCTACGATGGTACCACCGACCCCACAGAGTTCCTCCAACTCTATGAGCTGAGCATCGAGGCGTCCAACAGCAACGAGCAGGTCATGGCGAACTGGTTCCCCATGGCCCTCAAGGATGGCGCCCGCTCCTGGCTCCTGAACCTCCCCGTGGGATCCACCTCCTCCTGGGGGGAGCTTCGTGAGCATTTCGTCGCCAACTTCCAGGGTACCCGCGACCAAGCCCCGGCGGCCGCGGATTTGCACCGTCGTGAAGCAGCAGCCAGGGGAGACCCTGCAGAAGTACATCCAACGTTTCAACAACATGCGCCTCAGGATCCCCAGGGTCTCGGACGAGGCCATCATCTCGGCATTCTCCGACGGTGTTCGCGACGTCAGAATGAGGGAGGAGCTCGCCATCCATGAGGATCTGTGCACAACCCTCGAGATGTTCAAGCTCGCGGCAAAGTGCGCCAGGGCGGAGGAAGGACACCTCTCCCTCCAGGAGCTGCCAGAAGCGGAGGCTGACGACAAAAAGGCCAAGGCCCAGGAAGCAAAGCACAAGGGACCCACCGTGCTGGCCGCAGAGCCAGAAGTAAAGCGTGGCTGCAGCTACAACGACCCCCCCCCCCAGGGACAACCGTCCGTACCGCATCTTCCACGATGTTCACAACCACAACACTAACGACTGTCAGGAGCTCAGGGCGATGCGTGGCGGGCACATCGGGCAGCGCCTTGAGCGTGACAACCGCGGCTATGGCCGCGGAAGGGGCCATGGTGGAGGACACTGGGACGACAGGAACTCGCGCCAAGGATGGCGTGACCAACCTCGTGAAGACCACTGGCAGGAGCAGCCTCGTGACGCCCCCTGGCGCGACCAGCCTCGTGAGGGTCGCCCTCAGGGCAACGCGGGCCTACCTCCGCTGCCACCACCGTCAAGAAGAAACGACGACGACCACTAGGGAGATGGAGCAGGGGCTTTCAGGAGCCACGTGCGGTTGCATGCATCTTGGGAGGAGCCCATGCTCCAGCTTCCCACCGCCTCTTCAAGTAGTTCGCTAGCGAGGTGAACGCGGCGCTTCCTAGGCCTGATGTCGCGTGCAACCTCAGGTGGACCAAGCAAGTCATCGCCTTTGACCCCAAGGACCAGCTCAAGTGCACTGCAGCCCCAGGCGCTCTCCCGATGCTCTACACTCCGACCATCAGCAACGTCCTCGTGACCAAGACCCTCATCGACGGCGGAGCAGGGCTCAACGTCCTCTCTGTCCGGACCTTCGAGACGCTCCAGGTCCCCTATGATCAGCTCCACCCGACTAAGCCGTTCTACGGAGTCACGGATGGCTCCACACTCCCGATGGGGCAGGTCCGCCTCCACGTCACCTTCGGTGACCGCGACAACTATCACACCGAGCTCATCGACTTCGACGTCGCCAACATCCACCTCCCGTACAACGCCATCCTTGGGTATCCTACCCTCGCCAAGTTCATAGCGGCGACCCATCACGGCTACAACGTCCTCAAGATGCCCGGGAGTGGCGGAGTCATCACAATCGCCTCTGACGAGAAGGAAGCAGTGCGTTCCCTGGAGCATGCCTACCAAACCGCGGCGGTCGTGAGCTCCGACGAGGATGGAGCTGTTCTCGCCTTGCAGACTGCCCCCAAGAAGAAGAAGAACCTGCCCGCCAACGGACCTCAGGACGCAGGGGCTCCTGACGGCCCCGCCTCAGGACCCGCGCCTGCCGACGAGGCGCCCTCCACCCTCTCATAGGGAGGCGCGCTCGACGCCCCTCTCGGGACGGGCTCAGGGGCTCTCCTCTGGAGTGTCTCTGGTCTGACCAGCATCTCGAGGGAGGTGTTCGGGCACCACTTGCAGGCGTGTCTCGACGCGCATTTTTGTGAGCCCAGTGCGGGCCGTACAACGCTGGGGCCTCAGGACTTCATCGACCAGGTTACCGAGGAACTTCAGTACGCAAGGCTTATACACGGTGGGCGCAACCGCACGATACCAAGCTCACCTACCCGCAACCCAAGCAACCACTTCCGCGTCTGCATTAATGTCGCGGGCCTCAACCGAGCCGCTTCTTTGGAGCCCTTCTGGCCGACGGCAGTCGGCTGGAGGAGGGCTTTCCCCTGCAGCTACGTTCGCACACTCTTCGGCTTCCGCAATGCATCCACCACGTTCCAGCACCTCGCGCGGCAGGCTTTGGGGGCTCGGGAGGCTCAGTGGCGGGTGTGATACGTCCAAAACGTATCTATAATTTCTGCTTGCTCCATGCCTCTTTTGGGTGATATTGCTATGATATTTATACACTTCCATACACTTTTGATCATATTTGGACTAACCTATTAACTCAGTGCACCCCAGTGCCAGTTTCTGTTTTCTGTTGTTTTTGTATTTCAGTTTTTCCCATTACGAGAACTGCCAGAAAAATCCCGGAAAAATTATATAAAAAATCAGCGTTCCAGAAGGTTCCCGGTAGCCAAAGTACAGCCGGGGGGGGC
>LR738715.1:220690747-220903958 GCA_902687465.1 Secale cereale | reverse complement strand
GGGGGGCGCCCCCACCCTCGTGGACAGGTGTTGCACCCTTGGTGATCTTCTTTCGCCAGATATTTTTTATATTTTCTGAAATGGTGTCATGTGGAGTTTTAGAGCTTTTTGAGTTGTGCAGAATAGGTTTCCAGTGTTTGCTTCTTTTCTAGCCCAGAATTCTAGCTGCCGACATTCTCCCTCTTCATGTAAACCTTGTAAAATAAGAGAGAAAAGCATAAGTATTGTGACATAACGTGTAATAACAGTCCGTAATGCAATAAATTTCAACATATAAGCATGATGCAAAATGGACGTATCAACTCCCCCAAGCTTAGACCTCGCTTGTCCTCAAGCGAAAGCCGATATCGAAAAATATGTCCACATGTTTAGAGATAGAGGTGTCGATAAAAATAAAATACGGACATGAGGGCATCATGATCATTCTCATAACAGCAACATATATATTTTGTCATATGATTCTTATGCTAAAGTAACATTTCATTCACAATATCAAGCATGAACCATAAACTTCATTGAAACCAACAAACTATGATCTCGGTCATTGAAGCAATTGCAATTTATCGTAACATCGGAAAGAGTCAATATAAGAGCTTTTCAGCAAGCCTACATACTCAACTATCATATAGTATTTCACAATTGTTCACACTCACGCAATACTTATGGTTATGGAGTTTTAATCGGACACATAGAAAGATAGGGGCCTATGGTGTTGCCTCCCAACCTTTTACCTCAAGGGTAATGTCAACAGTAATAGACCATGAAAACTTACATCCAAGTGGGTATATATGTCAGGATCTTTCCAACACAATGTGCTTGCCAAAGGATGCCAAAGGATAAAATGTAAAAAGGAAAGGTGAATTTCACCTTGACTCATATAAGGTAAGAATAATAGATAGGCCCTTCGCAAAGGGAAGCAGAGGTTGTCATGTGTTTTTATGGTTGGATGCACAAAGTCTTAGCACAGAAGAACGCCACTTTATATTGCCACTTGTGATAAGGACCTTTATTATGCAGTCCGTCGCTTTTATTACTTTCATATCACAAGATCGTATAAACTTATTTCCTCCACACTAATAAATCATACATATTTTAGCGAGTTTTCAACATGACAACTTACTTGGAAGGATATTACTCAATCCATAGGTAGGTATGGTAGACTCTCATGGCAAAACTGGGTTTAAGGATGTATGGAAGCACAAGTAGTATCTCTACTTGGTGCGAGGAGTTTTGGCTAGCAT
The DNA here is from genome assembly GCA_902687465.1 of Secale cereale. NCBI lineage: Eukaryota > Viridiplantae > Streptophyta > Magnoliopsida > Poales > Poaceae > Secale > Secale cereale. The sequence goes on along the minus strand of LR738715.1, from coordinate 220,902,717 downwards.
GAGGGGAAAAGGCAAGCTCAACATGTTGGATGATCCATGACAATATACTTTATTTTGGATATAAGAAAACATAACCCATTATGTTATCTTCCTTATCCAAGAACAACTCTTTAGCATGTCATATTTTAATGAGTGCTCACAATCATAAAAGATGTCCAAGATAGTATATTTGTATGTGAAGCCTCTCTTTCTTTATTACTTCCTATTAATTGCACATGACCAAAACTATGTTTGTCAACTCCCAACAACTTTTATTCATCATACTCTTTATATGTGAAGTCATTACTTCCCATAATATCAATATGATCTCTTTGATACTTTGTATATTTTCTTTTATTCTGTCATGACCAAAGTGAGGAAATCAAGCCCTTGACTCAACACTAATCTTTATTATATAGCTCACGGACTCAATTACAAAGGTTAAAGATCATAAAGCAAAAGCTCGCGACTAGATCATGCTAACTTTATTCTACTAGATCAAGATACGACCAAAAGGATCGCACTAAGGAAAACGGTAAAGATAGGAGTGATGGTGATACGATACCGGGGTCACTCCCCCAAGCTTGGCAGTTGCTAAGGGGAGTGCCCATACCCATGTGATTATATCTCCTTCGTCGGGGGTGGTGATGATGGAGTTGAAAGTAGTGACACCGGATCATCATATATCGAGCGTAGGAGATCCTACAACTTGCGGATAATACCTTTGAGTGCAGCTATATACTCCTTCAACAAAATATTTTCACTTGTGAGATACTTGTTTTGAATTTGAGCTAACTCAATCATCTTGAAAGCTTCAATCTCAGTTGAAGTAAAGAGGTTGGGAAGAGGTTGATGGATGTCTTCTTCTCCCATTGCCGGAGCCTGATCTTCCACCGCCTTCTTGATCCTCTTCTCCTTGTTGATCTCCTCGGGTCCTTCCCTCTTCAGATCTATCTTCATTAGCCAAGCATCATTGCCTTCATTCTTGTAGGAAGGAGACGACATGGTGCCTGTCTTCGTCAACCCGAGCAGAAAATAGCTCAAAACAAGAACAAAGGATTTTTGCGTGATACAGAGGTCAAAACCTTCGGTGGTATATATAATGAATTTTTACCGACCAAAAGGAGTAACATACAAGAAATTGGAGTCCAGGAGGCACATGAGGTGCCCATGAGGCAAGGGGCGCGCCCAGGGGAAGGGGGCGCGCCCTCCACCCTCGTGGACGCCTCGTGTCTCTTCCGGACTGCCACTTATTTTCTATTTTTCTAAATATACCAAAATGGTGAAAAATGCCTTTAGAACTGTTTTGGAGTCGATTTACTTACCGTACCACATACCTCTTCCTTTCTGGAATTTGAATTGTTCTGGAAAGTGTCCCTTATGTATTCCTCTGGGGTTACAATTTCAATAACATTGGTTTCAACATTTATAGGGTTACCTGAGATATAATGTTTGATTCTTTGACCGTTCACCACCTTCGGATTTGTGCCTTCGAAGTTGTTGATTTTTATGGCACCGGAACGATAGACCTCCTCGATAACGTAAGGTCCTTCCCACTTAGAGATAAGTTTTCCTGCAAAAAAAAAATCTTAAACGAGAGTTGTATAGCAAGACATAATCACCTACGTTAAACTCACGCTTTTGTATCCTTTTGTCATGCCATCTTTTAACTTTTTCTTTAAACAGCTTGACATTCTCATAGGCATGGGTTCTCCATTCATCAAGAGAGCTAATATCAAATAACCTCTTCTCACCGGCAAGTTTGAAATCATACCTGAGCTCTTTAAGAGCCCAGTATGCCTTATGTTCTAGTTCAAGAGGTAAGTGACAAGCTTTTCCGTAAACCATTTTATATGGAGACATACCCATAGGATTTTTGTATGCAGTTCTATAGGCCCATAATGCATCATCAAGTTTCTTGGACCAATTCTTTCTAGACCTATTGACTGTCTTTTGCAAAATTAATTCAACTCTCTATTACTTAGTTCTACTTGACCACTAGTCTCTGGGTGATAAGATGATGCAACTCTATGATTTACATCATACTTTGCAAGCATTTTACGGAAAGCACCATGAATAAAGTGTGAACCACCATCAGTCATCAGATATCTAGGGACTCCAAGCCTCGGAAAAATAACTTCTTTAAGCATCTTAATAGAGGTGTTATGATTAGCACTACTAGTTGGAATAGCTTCTACCCACTTAGTAACGTAATCAACAGCAACTAGGATATGCGTGTACCCGTTAGAGGTAGGAACCGATCCCATATAATCAAAGCCCCAAACATCAAATGGTTCAATAACAAGTGAATAATTCATAGGAATTTCTTGACGTCTACTAATATTACCAATTCTTTGACATTCACCAGAAGATAAGACAAACTTATGGGCATCCTTGAAGAGAGTAGGCCAATAAAAACCAGATTGCAATACCTTATGTGCAGTTCTATCTCCAACATGGTGTCCTCCATAAGCTTCGGAGTGGCACTTGCGTAGGATCTGTTCCTGTTCATGCTCAGGTACACAACGTCTAATAATACCATCTACTCCTTCTTTGTAAAGATGTGGGTCATCCCAGAAGTAATGTCTCAAATCATAGAAGAACTTTTTCTTTTGCTGGTATGTGAAGCTAAGAGGTATAAACTTGGCAAAAATATAATTAGCATAATCAGCATACCATGGAGCAGTACGAGAAGTATTTATGACGGTTAATTGTTCATCGGGAAAGCTATCATCAATAGGTTGTGGGTCATCAAGTATATTCTCTAGCCTAGAAAAGTTATCTGCAACTGGGTTCTCAGCTCCCTTTCTATCAATAATATGGAAGTCAAATTCTTGCAGCAAGAGAACCCATCTAATAAGTCTAGGTTTAGCATCTTTCTTTTCCATAAGGTATTTGATAGCAGCATGATCAGTGTGAATAGTTACTTTAGAATCAATAATATAAGGTCTAAACTTATCACAAGCAAATACAACTGCTAAAAATTCTTTCTCGATAGTAGCATAATTTCTCTGGGCACTATCTAGAGTTTTACTAGCATATTGGATAACATTTAATTTCTTATCAACTCTTTGCCCTAAAACAACACCTACAGCATAATCACTAGCATCGCACATAATCTCAAAGGGTAAATTCCAGTCAGGGGGCTGGACAATAGGTGCATAGATCAATGCGTTCTTAAGTATTTCAAATGCTTCTATACAATCATCATCAAAGACAAAAGGAATATCTTTTTGTAGGCGATTAGTCAGAGGCCTGGAGATTTTTGAGAAGTCCTTTATGAAACTCCTATAAAACCCGGCATGACCAAGGAAACTTCGTATACCTTTGATGTCCTTGGGGCATGGCATCTTTTCAATAGCATCAACTTTAGCCTTGTCAACTTCAATACCTCTTTCAGAAATTTTATGTCCCAAGACAATGCTTTCATTAACCATAAAGTGGAACTTCTCCCAATTCAAGACAAGATTAATTTTTTCACATCTCGGCAAAACTCGATCAAGGTTGCTTAAGCAATCGTCAAAAGAAGTTTCATACACGGAAAAATCATCCATGAAAACCTCAACAATCTTTTCTCAAAAATCAGAAAATATAGCCATCATGCATCGTTGAAAGGTACCAGGTGCATTACATAAACCAAAAGGCATACGCCTATAAGCAAAGGTACCAAAAGGACAAGTAAAAGTGGTCTTTTCTTGATCCCCTTTTGACACAGGTATTGAGAGAAACCAGAATAACCATCTAGAAAGAAAAAGTGAGTGTGTTTGGATAACCTTTCTAGCATTTGATCTATAAAAGGCAAGGGGTAATGATCTTTCTTAGTAGCTTTATTTAATTTACTAAAATCAATTACCATCCTATAACTTGTAACAATTCTTTGTGGGATCAATTCATCTTTGTCATTAGGAACAACAGTCATACCTCCCTTCTTAGGGACACAATGGACATGACTTACCCACTGGCTATCAGCAACTGGATAGATAATACCTGCCTCTAGAAGCTTTAGAATTTCCTTCCTTACCACTTCTTGCATCTTAGGATTTAACCGTCGTTGATGATCAAGAACCGGTTTAGTGTTTTTTTCCAATTCTATCTTGTGTTGGCATAAAGTGGGACTAATGCCCTTAAGATCATCCAGAGTATATCCAATAGCAACACGGTGTTTCTTCAAAGTTTTCAATAATTTTTCTTCTTCCCGCTCTGAAAGGTTAGCACTAATAATAACATGATATATCTTCTTTTCATCAAGATAAACATACTTAAGATTATCAGGTAAAGGTTTAAGTTCAAACACGGGATCACCCTTGGGTGGAGGAGGATCCCCTAGGGTTTCAACAGGCAAGTTATTTTTCAATACGGGTCCCTGATTAAAGAATATTTCATCTATTTCCCTTCTCTCATTCATATGCATATCATTTCCATGATCTAGCAAATATTGTTCTAAAGGATCATTAGGAGGCACAACAATAGAAGCAAGACCAATAATTTCATCCTTACTAGGTAATTCTTTATCAAGGGGTTGTCTACAAAATTTATCAAAGTTAAAATCATGAGACATATCCCCTAAACCAACAGTAACAATATCTTTCACGCAGTCTATTTTAGCATTAACAGTATTCAAGAAGGGTCTACCAAATATAATGGGGCAAAAGTCATCTTGTGGGGAACTAAGAATAAGAAAATTAGCAGGGTATTTAACCTTCCCACACAAGACTTCAACATCTCTAACAATCCCAACTGGTGAAATAGTGTCTCTATTAGCAAGCTTAATAGTAACATCAATCCCTTCTAACTCAACAGGAGCAATATCATGCATAATTTCTTGACATAGGGAATGAGGGATTATACTTGCACTAGCACCTACGTCACATAAACCATGATAGCAATGATCTCCTATTTTAACAGAGATAACAGGCAAGCCTACAACAGGTCTATGTTTATTCCTAGCATCGGGTTTGGCTATTCTAGCAGATTCCTCTTGGAGGTAAATAACATGTCCATCTAAATCTTCTACCAAGAGATCTTTAACCATAGCAACACTAGGTTCAACTTTAATTTGCTCAGATGGTGTAGGTGTTCTAGTATTACTCTTACAAACTACAGTTGAAGCTTTAGCATGATCCTTTATCCTAACAGGGAAAGGTGGTTTCTCAATATAAGCAGTAGGAACAATAGGATCAACATTATAAGTGATAGTCTTTTCTTCAACTTTAACAGGTTCAACTACTTATACTTCAATGTGAGGATGGTATTTAAACCACCTCTCCTTGGGAAGATCAACATGAGTAGAAAATGATTCACAGAAAGAAGCTACTATCTCAGAGTCAAGTCCATATTTAGTGCTAAACTCATGGAAAACATCAGTATCCATAGAAGCTTTAACACAATCAAACTTAGGGGTCATACCTGACTCCTCACCTTCATCGAGATCCCAATCTTCAGAGTTGCGTTTAATTCTGTCCAATAAATCCAATTTGAATTCAATAGTCTTCATCATAAAAGAACCAGAACAAGAAGTATCGAGCATGGAGCGATTTGAGAGAAAGTCGAGCATAAAATTTTTGAATGATCATTTCTCTTGAGAGCTCATGATTGGGGCATGAATATAACATTGAACTAAGCCTCCCACAAGCTTGAGCGATGCTTTCTCCTTCGCGAGGCCCAAAATTATAGATATAATTACGATCACGATGAACCTGGTGCATAGGGTAGAACTTTTGATGAAATTCCAACTTTAGACGATTATAGTTCCATGATCCAATATCATCACATAGCCTAAACCATGTCAATGCATCTCCCTTCAAAGATAAAGGGAAGTACTTCTTCTTGATAACATCCTCGGGCATACCTGCAAGCTTAAATAATCCACAAACTTCATCCACATAGATTAGGTGTAAATCGGGATGCACTGTTCCGTCTCCCGTAAAGGGATTATCTAGAAGTTTCTCTATCATACCCGAAGGAATTTCAAAGCAAACATTTTCAGTAGGTGCAGTAGGTTGAGGAGCAACTCTTTGCTCTTCTGGTCGGGGTGAAGATACCCCGAACAAGCCCCTCAAAGGATTATGAGCCATAGTAACAAGTGACAATAAATTTCAGCACACTATATAAATTTTACCTTACCAAAGGCGCTTCACTCCCCGGCAATGGCGCTAGAAAAGAGTCTTGATGACCCACAAGTGTAGGGGATCTATCGTAGTCCCTTCGATAAGTAAGAGTGTCGAACCCAACGAGGAGCAGAAGGAAATGATAGGTAGTTTTCAGTAAGGTATTCTCTGCAAGCACTGAAATTATTAGGTAACCGATAGTTTTGTGATAAGGTAATTGGTAGCAAGTAACAAAAGGTAAAAGTAAATAAGGTGCAGGAAGATGGACCAATCCTTTTGTAGCAAAGGACAAGCCTGGACAAATTCTTATATGAAGGAAAACGCTCCCGAGGACACATGGGAATTATCGTCAAGCTAGTTTTCATCACAATCATCTGATTCGCGTTCAGTACTTTGATAATTTTGTATGTGGGTGGACCGGTTCTTGGGTGTTGTCCTTACTTGGACAAGCCTCCCACTTATGATTTACCTCTAAATGCAAGCATACGCAACTACAAAAGAAGTATTAAGGTAAACCTAACCATAGCATGAAACAAGTGGATCCAAATCAGCCCCTTACGAAGCAACGCATAAACTAGGGTTTAAGCTTCTGTCACTCTAGGAACCCATCATCTAATTATTACTTCCCAATGCCTTCCTCTAGGCCCAAATAATGGTGAAGTGTCATGTAGTCGACGTTCACATGACACCATTAGAGGAGAGACAACATACATCTCATCAAAATATCGAACGAATACCAAATTCACATGACTACTAATAGCAAGACTTCTCCCATGTCCTCAGGAACAAAAGTAACTACTCAGAAGACATAATATTGTTCATGATCAGAGGGGTATTAATATGCATAATGGATTTGAATATATGATCTACCACCAAATAAACCAACTAGCATCAACTACAAGGAGTAATCAACACTACTAGCAACCCACAGGTACCAATCTCAGGTTTGGGTACAAAGATTGGATACAAGAGATGAACTAGGGTTTGAGAGGAGATGGTGCTGGTGAAGATGTTGATGGAGATAGCCCTCCCCAAGATGGGAGAGTTGTTGGTGATGACGGCCGTGACAATTTCCCCCTCCCGGAGGGAAGTATCCCTGGCAAAACAGCTCTGCCGGAGCCCTAGATTGGTTTCCGTGAAGATTCCGCATCGAGACGGCGGCGTCTGGTCCCGAAAGCCTCCGTATGATTTTTTTTCCTGGTCAAAACACCTCATATACGAGAAGATGGGCATCAGGGGGCCATCGGGGGGCCCACGAGGCAGGAGGCGCGCCCAGAGAGGGGGGGGGGGCGCCCCCACCCTCGTGGACAGGTGGTGCCCTCCCGGCGATCTTCTTTCGCCAGATATTTTTTATATTTTCTAAAACGGTGTGCCGTGGAGTTTCGGAGCTTTTTGAGTTGTGTAGAATAGGTTTCCAGCATTTGCTTCTTTTCCAGCCCAGAATTCCAGCTGCCGACATTCTCCCTCTTCATGTAAACCTTGTAAAATAAGAGAGAAAAGGCATAAGTATTGTGACATAACGTGTAATAACAGTCTGTAATGCAATAAATATCAACATATAAGCATGATGCAAAATAGACGTATCAGTAGGCATCACTAATAAGCTAACACATGAGAGATGATGGTCCTTGAATCCGATCTGATCACCAACTGTAAAAATAAATGAGCAGGTAAGTATCACATTCATACAATTAATCCATATAATATTTATTAGTAGTGCATAGGAAAGATGTGGTCGCAACAATCTTAGCATATATCTTCATAGATAAGGTGTAGAAAGTATATTTTGCTAAATCAAGGAAACCAGAAAGAAAGATTGCTTGATGAGGTAATAAATAATAGTTGAATGATGCAACAATAGGTGCACAACTGCTTGTTTACATGAAAAAAATGAATACATGGAAAAGTATTCAAAATACAATGAGTTTGAGCCTCTTTATTAAAAGGGAACTCATATGCTCCTCATGTGTTTTTGGTGAACATTGTTTCAATTGATTTATGTAGAACTTTATCGTTTCTAAAAATACAAGCTTAGTTTGGAAAAAATATATCAAAATTACCATTTAAAAGAATGCATATAGAATTATAGATACATGCTTCCACTTACTCTATCCAGAGATCAGATTAAAACTCCAGTAAAGAAACATGGTTCCAATCCAGAGTTTCCGGTAAACCATCCCCAGTTCCCCAGATCAAGAATGCAATCTTGACCATACCTTCACTACAAATATTAGTTGTTCATAATTTAGTCTTGGTTTGGCTGCGAACATCAACAGATCATGTAGCTAAAAATTGATGTATTATGAAAAAAGAAACATGTTAATTATGATGCAAAAAGAAAGATCACATGAGAATGAAAAGTATATAGTTGTTCTTGTGTGAGTACCACATAATCTTCACATTCCCAGAGACCAAATTTTTGTCTCCCAAAGTCTAACCAGAGACCAATCAAATACACAGAGAGGATCCCAGAGTTCATAAAATTACAACATATAATATGTTCGTCTTTTTTGTATTATATGTCAGTACATAAGTTACAAAATTATGGTATTATGAATTGATTACTTTCATGAAAAAATGATGATACAATTTCACCTAACAAATTTGAATGCTATCTTTTCTCAAGAAAACAATCTGAATGCTCTTTTGTATGTCATGAGCCAAATTAGACTGCATGTTATCTAATATGCCTTCTATTTATTTAGGACAGATTAATGTGCAATACCTGATAACATCATGCATGGTACAACACTGATGCATGCACCGACATAGAAACAACAAGGACATTCAAGCAAGAGATAGCGTTGCCAAGAATAACCACATTTGAAAGTGTAAAACTCCCACACACTACCCCCAATATCCGCCCTGTTAGCGGGATCGCCTCTTGCTCCTTCTACGTCTTCCCTGTTGGAAATATGCCCTAGATGCAATAATAAATTAGTTATTATCATATTTCCTTGTTCATGATAATCGTTTATTATCCATGCTATAATTTGATTGATTGGAAACTCAAATGCATGTGTGGATGCATAGACGATAATATGTCCCTAGTCAGCCTCTACCGGACTAGCTCATTGATCAAAGATGGCTATGGTTTCCTAGCCATTGACATGAGTTGTCATTTGATAACGAGGTCACATCATTGGGAGAATGATGTGATGGACAAGACCCAAACTATAAACGTAGCATATGATAGTGTCAGTTTATTGCTATTGTTTTCTGCATATCAAGTATATGTTCCTATGACCATGAGATCATGCAATTCACTGACACCGGAGGAGTACCTTATGTGTACCAAACGTCGCAACATAACTGGGTGACTATAAATGTGCTCTACAGGTATCTCCAAGGGTGTCTGTTGAGTTGACCTGGATCAAGACTGGGATTTTTCACTCCGTGTGACGGAGAGGTATCTCAGGGCCCACTCAGTAATACAACATCACAAGAAACTTGCAAGCAATGTGACTAATGAGTTGGACATGGGATCTTGTATTACGGAACGAGTAAAGAGACTTGCCGGTAACGAGATTGAACTGGGTATGGAGACACCGATGATCGAATCTCGAGCAAGTAACATACAGATAGACAAAGGGAACTACATACGGGACTATCTGAATCCTTGACATCGAGGTTCAACCGATAAGATCTTTGTAGAATATGTGGGAACCAATATGGGCATCCATGTCCCACTATTGGTTATTGACCATAGAGGTGTCTCGGTCATGTCTGCATAGTTCTCGAACCCGCATGGTCTACACACTTATCGTTTGGTGACGATATTAGTATAGTTGCGTCATTATGGTGGTTACCAAAGGTTTTTCGGAGTCCCGGATGAGATCCCGGACGTGACGATGAACTCCAGAATAGTCCGGAGGTGAAGATCGATATATTGGACGAAGGGTATTGGAGTCCGGAAGTGTTCCGGGGGTACCGGGTGATGGCCAGCATGACCGAAAGGGGTTTCGGGGGGCCCGTCAAGTGTTGGGTGGCCTCATGGGCCAAGGGGAGAGAAAACCAGCCCACTAAGGGGTTGTGCGCCCCTTCACCCCTTCCCATGTTGCCAGAGGAGGTGGGAGCAGCACCCTAGGGTTCCCATCCCTTTGGCTTGGGCGCCAAGTCACCTAGGGAGGAAAACCCATCTAGGGTTTCCCCCTTGTGGCCGCCGCCCCAAGATTGGATTTAGGGGCGCCCCTTTCTCATTCCTTCCCCCTATATATCGAGAGGTAGAGAGAGGGCAGCCGCACCCATACGCACCCTTACATGCCTTGGCGCTGCCCCTCCTCTCCCGTAGCTCTTCTCCTCATATGCGTAGTGCTTAGGGAAGCTCTGCCGCAATTCCTACACCACCACCACCACCACGTTGTCGTGCTTCCGGAGGACTCGAGCTACTACTTCACTATCGCTCGCTGGATAGAGGAGGTGAAGGCATCATCAAGTCGTATGTGTGTTGAATGCGGAGGTGCCGTCCATTCGGCACTAGATCGGAATTCGTGGGACGGATCGTGATTGGATCACGAAGACGTTCGACTACATCAACCGTGTTCTTGAACGCTTCCGCTTAGTGTTCTACAAGGGTATGTGGTTCCAACTCTCCTCTCGTAGATGTGCATCTCCTAGATTGATCTTGGGTGTTCATAGGAATTTTTTTGTTTCCCGTGCAACGTTCCCCAACAGTGGCATCATGAGCTAGGTCTATGCGTAGATGACATCACGAGTAGAACACAAAGGAGTTTGTGGGCGTTGATATTCAGATTGCTTCCTTCCCTAGTCTTATTTTGATTCATCAGTATTGTGGGATGAAGCGGCTCGGACCAAACTTACATGTCCACGTACATGAGACCGGTTCCATAGTCATACATGCAACTTGTTGCATACAGATGGCTGGCGGGTGTCTGTCTCTCCCACCTTAGTTGGATTGGATTCGACGAAGGCAGCCCTTGTGGAAGGTTGAATAGCAATTTGCATATCACCGTTGTGGCTTTGCGTAGGTAAGAATCGTTCTTGCTAGATACCCACAGCAGCCACGTAAAACATGCAACAACAAATTAGAGGACGTCTAACTTGTTTTTGCAGGTGATGTGATATGGCCAAGGACATGATGAGATATATTTGATGTATGAGATGATCATGCTTTGTAATAATTTATCACGACTTGCATGTCGATGAATACGGCAACCGACATGAGCCATAGGGTTGTCATTAATTATTGTATGACCTGCGTGTCAATCATTAAACACTTTGTAATGATTTATTTTATCGCTAAGCGGTAGCAATAGTAGTAGAAGCATGGTTGGCGTGACAACCCTGATGGCAGCACAATTGAAAGATCGTGGATGTCGCCTAGAGGGGGGAGGGTGAATAGGCGCTTTAAAATAATTACAGTTTAGGCTTGAACAAATGCGTAATAAACCTCATGGCTAATTTTCCAAGCACAAAACCTACAACAACTAGGCTCACCTATGTGCACCAACAACTTATTCTAAGCAAGATAAACTACTAGGTGATAGCAAGATATATAGCAAGAAACAATATGACTATCACAAAGTAAATTGCATAAGTAAAGGGCTCAGGTAAGAGATAACCGAGGAACGTGGAGACGACGATGTATCCCGAAGTTCACACCCTTGTGGATGCTAATCTCTGCTTGGAGCGGTGTGGAGGCACAATGCTCCCCAAGAAGCCACTAGGGCCACCGTAATCTACTCACACCCTCGCACAATGCAAGATGCCATGAATCCACTAAGGGACCATTGAGGGCGGTCTCCAAACCCGTACAAATGGCAACCCTTGGGGGCGGTCACCGAACCCGTACAAATTGCTCAGGGCAATCTCCATAACCTAATTGGAAACCCCGACGCTTGCCCGGAGCTTTACACCACAATGATTCAGCTCCGAACGCCACAAAGGTTAGGTCTATCTCCACAACTTAATTGGAGACCCCCAACGACACCACAAAGCTTCACCACAATGGAATATGGATCCGAGGTGACCTCAACCGTCTGGGGCGCCCAAGCACCCAAGAGGAACAAGCTCAAGGGTACCAAGCACCCAAGAGTAATAAGCTTCTAAACTTCACTTCCACGTATCACCGTGGAGAACTCAAACCGATGCACCAAATGTAATGGCAAGGGCACACGGAGTGCCCAAGTCCTTCTCTCCCAAATCCCACCAAAGCAACTACTGCTAGGGAAGAAAATGAGAGGAAGAACAAGAAGGAGAACACCAAGAACTCCAAGATCTAGATCCAAGGGGTTCCCCTCACATAGAGGAGAAAGTGATTGGTGGAAATGTGGATCTAGATCTCCTCTCTCTTTTCCTCCAAAAACTAGCAAGAATCCATGGAGGTATTGAGAGATAGCAAGGTCAAAGAAGGTTAACAATGGGGGAAGAACACGGCTCAAATGATAAGGTTCATTGGGGAAGAAGAGCCCCTTTAATAGGTGGGAAAAAACCAACCGTTATGCACACAGCCCGCACCTCATGGTACTACCGCTTGTCCTCATGGTACTACCGCTTAACGGTACTACCACTAAGGGTAGCGGTACTACTGCTTGCGAGCGGTACTAAAAAATACATTTGTGCCTACCACCGCTGGACTTGTGATGAGTTTTTGGTCCGGAGCGGAAGTAGCCACGGAAGTAAAAAAATTACATCCCCTCCAAGCGGTAGTACCGCTGCAGCCCTTTTGAGGACACCAAAACTGACACAACTTCTGCAAACGGACTCCGAATTCAACGAAACCAAGTTTGTTGGAAAGCTAACGACATGGCCTAACACAATCTTGATAGAAATAACAATAAGAAGCAAATGAGAAAAGGCCCATAAGAAAATGGTGAAAACCCTTCCTCGAAAGAGACCGGTAAAACCTCCAACACTGAAAACGGAATAGAAGAAGCATGTGAACTCCGTTTTCGATGAACTAAAGCTTGTCAAGAAGATGACCATAAGCTCCAGATCTCACAAGAAGAAAACCAAACAAGAACCAAGAAATATGATGCAAGCAAGCAAGGTTTGAGCTCTCTACGAACGATATGATCAAGGTACTCACTTGAGATCCCCCCTTGATAGTACGACAATCGATCCTATAACCCGGTCTCCAAACTACCACCATGAGACCAGTAAAATAGAGAACCTATCAAGGGCAAACCTTTTCCTTGCACAATGTCCACTTGAGTTAGATGTAGACGATCTTGACTTCCTAAAGTTGGACCACCTTCCTTGATTTCGTTGGCTAGGTGAAGACTAGTAGATTGCTCCCCCATACTCCACTATGGGTGAGCCACTCTTCAGCACATCTTGACAAGTCCATTGTCACCACAATGGACGGCAAGCATCAAGCACTTGATCTATTCGTGATGCATCACTTTAAATTGCACACCACAACCTTGATTTGATGTCATCCTCCATGTGTTTTGTATGTGATCTTCCTCTTGATGCAAGCCCATGGAAGATAACCTGACCCCACATAGAACTCTCACAAAGACCATGGGCTAGTACACAAAGCGTAATTGACAATGCTTACCATACCATGGGATTGCTTGATCCCTCTCGGTACATCTTCTACGCTTTGTGTGTTGATCAACTTGAAACACTCTCTATACTTATTCTTGATCAACCTTGAATGTTTCCAACTTTATTCATTTGGATGATGTCTTGAAGGTAAACATGAATGATCACACACTTTTCTTATTCAAGACATGCTTACAATAAGTTCAACACTCACAAGACCAGTCTTTGGATAATTCCTTAATAGCACCTTGGTCATCACAAACTCTCCTTGAAACCAACAAATGGACTCCAAGGAAAGCCTATGGACAAACCCTTCAAATATAACTCAAGGCAACCATTAGTCAATAGAGATTGTCATCAATTACCAAAACCAAACATGGGGGCACCGCATGTTCTTTCAATCTCCCCCATTTTGGTAACTGATGACAATCACTTTCAGGAGAGTTTATATAAGGAATTATGCATCACCATACCATGCTACAATAACGTATGCGCATGAGATGCAAAAGCTTAGGAACAAAACCAAATCAAGAAGAGATGACTCTCTAAACTTCTCCACGGAACTCTCTGAAACTTCTCCCTCATTGGCATCAATTGCCAAAATGGGCGAAAGGCTTAGAAGGAAAATATAACTTCTGTTCCTCCATAAATTGTGTATTTCTCAACTAGAGTGGAATGCAATACACATATCCAACGGTAAATACTTGGAGGAAGACAGACTATATTGAGGCCCAAAGATTGCAAAAGAATGATATGCCACAAAGACATAGCAAACAGAGAGACACGCAATCAAGAAATCAAAGGATATCAATTGAAGCAAGCTATCAAAAGATACCAATTGAACCAAATAGACCAATGATCCTACGAGACACATGAATAAAACATATTATGATATGTGCAAAGGTGTGTCATAGAGAAACTAGAGAAGCTCCCCATGTTTTGTGCACAATTTAGTTTATTTGCATTAGGATACCAAGTGCACAAAATAGGATCATCACTCCCCCAAAATCAATAGAAACTCACAACAAGCACAAGCGGGCAAGTAGGAAACAAATCCTAGCATAAGCAACAAACAAATGGTTGAGCAACATATAAAAAGGCAACTTAGAAATAGGCTCAACCAAAAGCATGTGTGTGAGTCATGGCAAAGCACTTGAAAAGACTAATATAAGGATGAGCATCAAGCATCAACATAGTCTTTAATAGTTAAGATACAAGGTGCATGACATGTCCTTTCCACAAACACAACTAGCAAATGGATTCACAAGCTCACTAAAAAGAGAAATAACAACCAAGCTTGTGACGATCCATGGTGAAGATAGAAAATGAGAGCCTTATCAAGACGATGGATACCAAATAAATTGCAAAAGCCTTATTAAGAAAACCAAGAGGAAAATGATATTCACCACAAAAGAGTGCATCAAGATGCAACGATATAAGATCCGCACTCAAGACACACACCTTCACGGAGCCACCAAGGAAATAATACAAGAAGGAAAAGGTGGACGTGAAAGGAAGGGATATCAACTAGATATGCAACCTATCTTAAATATATAAGATTCTAGGTATATGAAGAGCATGATGATATCAATCCACAAAGAAGGATGCTCACACGAAATAGTTACAAAAAAGAAGGAATAGGATATCCACAAGGAAGTCATAAATATACCAATAAGATATTTGTTTGAAAGCACAACACATGGCTAGATATTGTCTTATCAAATATAAATGAATTCCAACCACACGAACATAAAAGACATCACAACTAGCAACAAGAGATCATTGTTGGGATGCTTTGACAAAGGAAACAAGTATCACAAGAAAGAATGAATTACATGCCATGATACAACCTACGCAAAGTTGATGCAAGAAATGTGTGCATGAGGTAGATGATGATCACTACAAAAAATACACTTCCGTGACGATACGTGTTTGTCACAGTAGGTCACATTTTCTATCATGCATGTAAATCCATGAAAAATTTATGACAGAATCAAGATAGTCATACCTGTGCCGTCGTAGAAGTGTTCCATGACATTACAAAAATTATCATCATGGAAGTGTCCACTTCCATGACGATAAATCGTGCGTCACAGAAGTGCTTTCGTCAAGGGTGACCGACACGTGGCATCCACTGTAACAGAACGCCATTAAGCTACCGGGTCCGGTTTTGGATCCCATAACCCGCTAACAGCCCCGACCAATGGGGATTTTCTACGTGTAAAATCATCATTGGCTCGAGGAAACACGTGTCGGCTCACCGTTGGGACAGATGTCGTCCACTCATTGGACCCAAAGTGCCTATGATACGTCGACACGTGGCACGGCCCAACAAAGGCCCATTCTTGTGAAAAGGCCAGCCCGTTTGACTTGGTCAAAAGGTGGCGGGCTGGCCCATGGCAAGCCTGTGAACGGCCTGTTCGCATATAGCCCATTTACAGCGCGCTAACCCAGGGCCCGTTTATGGCCTATCCGAATTAGGCCCAGTAGCGTCATCTGGGCCGTCCAATATAATTCCAGCCCGTTTTAACTTCCGGCCCATGTATGGCCCATGACATCTTTCGGCCCATATGAGGCCTTTATTACTCTCGGCCCATTAACGAAACATGGTAAAACTGGCCCGTAATGAACAATGTATCACTTTATACCCATTAACTCGAAGAGCTGGTGCCAGCAATAGTAGCTAGTAACTCGAACACTACATCAAGACATGACTTTGGGGTTGTCTCAGTGTCTTCAATATTGTTTTTATCAGCTTTCTTGGAGACTAACGGGGATGTCTCACTATCTTGAACCTTATTTGCATTACTTCATGTACCATTGCATAACGGGGTACTCTTCTCCAATATTTTATCCGCATTCTAAAAGAGAAACAAACAAACACATCACAGGTTTACAATGTAGTATATGAAACTCATTTTGGTAAACCAGTTCAGTAGTAAGGTGGACAGGATAACAACATGAAACAAACATATATCTATGTAGTATGGTCACTTTATGGTCTATATCATTCTAGTTTATGTTGCCAAATCAAGATAGATACAGTTCGAATCATATCTATTTAAGACAAAGCAGCTTAAACAAAATACAAGTGTAGGAAACTACACAGCAATAACAACACTTGTAAGGTGCATGGCATGAGAATATAACTGTTTATTCAATTGAAACTGAAATCAACATAGAGCAAGTTACAACAGCAAACACGTTAAAGAAACAGGTTTAAAACATACCTGTTGCGCCATTGGAGTTTCAATTGCATCCTTCAAATTTGAAATTAGTTGGTATGAGTAAATACAGTGATGCAAGACCAAAGTAGTATGAACCATTGCTACGAAACCTGACCTGAGAACAATTCTTCTTCTGCTTTAAGCGTTGAGTTGGGGTTCGGAGTGGTGGTCCTTGTGCTTTGGGCACTGCAGTTGCCTTACTAACTGCCCATGTTTGGGTGCTCTGTGGTGGAGACGGTGCTGTTTCAACGGGAACTGGGTTACTATCTGCTGGGGTTGGGGTTAGAAGGGGTGTAGCTGGTTCTCTATCCAACTGGGTATGGGTACAATCTACGTGAGTCTGGGTTATGTGTGGTGGGGCTGGTTCTTGGGCAAGTACAACCGTGGTTCTATCTCCATCGACAGGTAACGCGGTCTTTTCTGAAGACCGTGTTTTTACTCCCACAGATACTGCCATCACCCCCTCCAATTGAAATGGCTGATAAACAAAAATAGTAATTGAATGTACATACATTGTAAGATAGACAGGTGCAATGGATAGTAGGGAAGAAAACAGGGCATGAAATAATTCATATTTATGTTGTCTAACCAAATAGAATAGCAGAACATAATTTCACATATATGATGGCTAATTAAACAAGATAGCATGACACAATTTCACATGTATGATGGCTAACTAAACATGATAGAATGACATACTTCAAAATATGATGACTATGTAAACAGGATGACATGATATAACTATACGATGTGTCTATTAAAGTGGTTGGCATGCCATAAATCACAAACATGCCGTCCATAGAAATATGATGGCACGATATAATTCACTGATAGAATGACATAATTCAAAATATGATGACTATGTGAACAGGATGAGATGATATAACTATATTATGTCTTTAGAAAATGGGTTGGCATGCCATAATTCAGATACATGCTGTCTATGTAAACATCATGGCATGATATAATTCAAATATATGATTTATATACTAAGGAAGTGAGCAGAGGGCAATCACATATATGATGTGTCAACTAAGGAGATGGCATTCAATATCGTGTATATGATGTAAAAACTAAGCATTGCAATACAACATATGCATGATATGAGTAATATAACCATGTCAAGTTTGAGCATACACCTCAGGGGGATAATAGGTCTGGTCATCTGCCTCTGAATCCTCCTCTAAAGTGCTATCTGTAACCAGCAAGATATCTGCTTCACCAGGTAGCATTGTCTGCTCTGAAGACCTTGTTTTCACTCCAGATTTCTCCATCACCAATTCAAATGGCTGATGCACAGGAAGAGCAGTTGAATATACAAACATTGTCGACAAAAGCAATGAGAAATACAAAAAAAGGACGGCATGATATAATTCACATATATGGCGCTTGGCTAAACAACATGGCATTGCATAATTAACATATATAATGCCTTGCAACAAGATAGCATTGCATAATTCACATATATAATGTCTTACAACAATATGGCATTGCATAATTCACATATATGGTAATTAGACACTAATCAGGTGGCATTCACACAAAGCATGTCTAAACTAAACAAATGACATAGAATACAAGATATCATACACACGATATGAGCATCATAACCCTGCCAAGTTAGAGCATGCACCTCGAGGGGGGGGGGGATAGGACTGGTCATCTATCTCTGAATCCTCCTCTAAGGAGCTATCTGTAACCAGCAAGACATGCGCTTCGTCGGATAGCATTGTCTGCTCTAAAGACCTTGTTTCCACTCCAGATTTTTCCATGACCGTGCCGAATGGCTGATGCACATGAAGAGTAATTGAATGTACTAAAATTATTGAAAAATTTAACACATAATAAAAAAAATGATGTCATGATATAATTCACATATAAGATGACTGGCTAACCAAGGTGGCATTGCAAAATTCACATATATGATGCCTGGCTAAACAAGATGGCATTGCATGATTCAAATATACGATAAAGAAACTAAACAGATGGCATTGACACAAAGCATGTCTAAACTAAGCAGATGACATCTTTAATGTATACAGTAAGCAATGCAAGGCACCATATGCATGATATTACCAACATCAGCATGCCAAGTTAGAGCGAAGACCTCATGGGGTAAATAGGAGTGGTCTTCTGCTTCTGAATCCCCCTCAGAACAATTATCTTCCTCTTGATTACAATCCGAAATGGGTAGAGGGGGGCTGCCTTTGCGCCCACCACGGAGCGACGTCTGCATGAAACTTTATTGCCACGCAAGGCTCGTCTCTTTTTCTCTACATGTTCAGTTCCATTGTGTACAATAACTGACATGCATAGGAATAAAACATAGTGAGATTATGTAAGGAGTGCATGCACAAATCCAGAGTGATGGTAGCAAACTATGGATAGACCCAAAACAAATGATAGCAGGCAGATAGTAGCTTTAGTTAAAAAATACAGATAATGGGGCTCCTTTAATGTTTGTTTGCACCCAACATGAAACTCATAGTAGACACCCGAGATTAACCAGATAGTAGACATATAGTACTGATTGCTGCCCCAATATGTACCCCACAACCATTTAAAAACTCAAGTTTCTGCATAAGTTTGGACCTGAGTCGGAGTCTAATAGGTGAACACGACGATAAAGTAGCATGTCATCATATTAAGCGATGCATAATGTAAGCAGACACGGAAAGAGTGCGACCTCTCTTGCGGACCCATGTAGTCCTCAAGGTCATCTGCTCAGTTGATGATGGTAATGCAGTTGTCGTGGCTGCGGACGGCGGGGAAGAAGATCTGAGGCGGCGAAAGACAGTCTGGAGAGCGGATCCCTGCTGTGGTGATGTTGGGGAACGTTGCATGGGAAACAAAATTTTTTCCTACGTTCACCAAGATCAATCTAGGAGATGCATCTACGAGGGGAGAGTTGGATCCACATACCCTTGTAGATCGCTAAGCGGAAGCGTTCAAGAACGCGGTTGATGGAGTCGTACTCGCCGCGATTCAGATCGCCGAAGATCCTAGCACCGAAGCAACGGTGCCTCCGCGTTCAACACACGTGCAGCCCGGTGACGTCTCCCACGCCTTGATCCAGCAAGGAGAGAGGGAGAGGTTGGGGAAGACTCCATCCAACAACAGCACGACGGCTTGGTGGTGGTGGAGGAGCGCGGGACTCCAGCAGGGCTTCGCCAAGCGCTGCAAGAGACGAGGAGGGAGAGGGGTAGGGCTGCGCCAAGAGGGAGACTTTCTCGTGTGTCTAGCAGCCCCAAAACCTCACATATATATAGGGGGAAGGGAGGGCTGCGCCCCCTTTAGGGTTTCCCACCCCTAGGGGTGCGGCCAGCCCTAGAAAACCCATCTAGGGTGCGGCCAAGGGGGGGGGGAGAGAGAGGGGGCGCCCTAGGGTGGGCCTTAAGGCCCATCTGGACCTAGGGTTTGCCCCCTTCCCCTCTCCATGCGCCTAGGGACTTGGTGGGGGGGCGCACCAGCCCCCTTGGGGCTGGTCCCCTCCCACACTTAGCCCACGCAGCCTTCTGGGGCTGGTGGCCCCACCTGGTGGACCCCCGGGACCCTCCCGGTGGTCCCGGTACATTACCGATATCGCCCGAAACTTTTCCGGTGACCAAAACAGGACTTCCCATATATGAATCTTTACCTCCGGACCATTCCGGAACTCCTCGTGACGTCCGGGATCTCATCCGGGACTCCGAACAACATTCGGTAACCGCGTACATACTTTCCCTATAACCCTAGCGTCATCGAACCTTAAGTGTGTAGACCCTACGGGCTCGGGAACCATGTAGTCATGACCGAGACAACTCTCCGGCCAATAACCAACAGCGGGATCTGGATACCCATGTTGGCTCCCACATGTTCCACGATGATCTCATCGGATGAACCACGATGTCAAGGATTCAATCAATCCCGTATACGATTCCCTTTGTCTATCGGTATAGCACTTGCCCGAGATTCAATCGTCGGTATACCGATACCTTGCTCAATCTCGCTACCGGCAAGCCTCTTTACTCGTTCCGTAACACATCATCCCGTGATCAACTCCTTGATCACATATTGTGCACATTATGATGATGTCCTACCGAGTGGGCCCAGAGATACCTCTCCGTCATACGGAGTGACAAATCCCAGTCTCGATTCGTGCCAACCCAACAGACACTTTCGGAGATACATGTAGTGCACCTTTATAGCCACCCAGTTACGTTGTGACGTTTGGTACACCCAAAGCATTCCTACGGTATCCGGGAGTTGCACAATCTCATGGTCTAAGGAAAAGATACTTGACATATAGAAAAGCTTTAGCATACGAACTACACGATCTGTGCTAGGCTTAGGATTGGGTCTTGTCCATCACATCATTCTCCTAATGATGTGATCCTGTTATCAATGACATCCAATGTCCATGGTCAGGAAACCGTAACCATCTATTGATCAACGAGCTAGTCATCTAGAGGCTCACTAGGGACATGGTGTTTGTCTATGTATCCACACATGTATCTGAGTTTCCTATCAATACAATTCTAGCATGGATAATAAACGATTATCGTGAACAAGGAAATATAATAATAACCAATTTATTATTGCCTCTAGGGCATATTTCCAACAGTCTCCCACTTGCACTAGAGTCAATAATCTAGTTCACATCGCCATGTGATTAACACTCACAGGTCACATCGCCATGTGACCAACATCCAAAGAGTTTACTAGAGTCAGTAATCTAGTTCACATCATTATGTGATTAACACTCAATGAGTTCTGTGTTTGATCATGTTATGCTTGTGAGAGAGGTTAGTAGTCTACGGGTCTGCAACATTCAGATCCCTATGTACTTCGCAAAACTTTATGTCATATCGTAGATGCTGCTACCACGTTCCACTTGGAGCTATTCCAAACTGTTGCTCCATTATACGTATCCGGTATCTCCACTTAGAGTTATCCGGATAGGTGTTTAAGCTTGCATCGACGTAACTCTTTACGTCGAACTCTTTATCACCTCCATAACCGAGAAACATTTCCTTACTCCTCTAAGGATAATTTTGACCACTATCTAGTAATCCACTCCTGGATCACCTTTGTACCCTCTTGCCAGACATGTGGCAAGGCACACATCATGTGCGGTACTTAGCATGGCATACCGTACAGAGCCTATGACAAAAGCATAGGGGACGACCTTCGTCCTTCCTCTTCCTTCTGCCGTGGTCAAGTTTTTTTTTTGAGTCTTACTCAACTTCACACCTTACAACTCAGGTAAGAACTCCTTCTTTGACTGATCTATTTTGAACTCCTTCAAAATCATGTCAAAGGTGTGTGTTCTTTTGAAAGTATCATCAGGCGTCTTGATCTATCTGTATAGATCTTGATGCCCAATATGTAAGCAGCTTTATCCAGGTATTCCTTTGAAAAACACCTTTCAGACAACCCTTTATGCTTTCCAGAAATTCTACATCATTTCGGATCAACAATATGTCATTCACATATACTTATCAGAAATGTTGTAGTGCTCCCACTCACTTTATTGCAAATACAAGTTTCTAACAAACTTTGTATACCCAAAAACTTTGATCACTCCATCAAAGTGTATATTCCGACTCCGAGATGCTTGCTCTAGTCCATGGAAGGATCGCTGGAGCTAGCACACCTTTTAGCATCCTTAGGATCGACAAAACCTTTCTGATTGTATCACATACAACCTTTCCTTACGAAAACTGGTAAGGAAACTTGTTTTGTCATCCATCTGCCAGATTTCATAAATGCAGCTAATGCTAACATGATTCCGACGGACTTTAAGCATCGCTACGGGTGAGAAAATCTCATCGTAGTCAACTCCTTGAACTTGTGGAAAAACTTTTCGCCACAAGTCGTGCTTCATAGACGGTGACATTACCGTTCACGTCCGTCTTAGTCTTAAAGATCCATTTATCTCAATGGCTTGCCAGTCATCGGGCAAGTCCACCAAAGTTCATACTTTGTTTTGATACATGGATCCCATCTCGGATTTATCGGCTTCTAACCATTTGTCGGAATATGGGCCCACCATCGCTTCTCCATAGTTCGTAGGTTCATCGTTGTCCAACAACATGACCTCTAAGACAGGATCACCGTACCACTCAGGAGTAGTACACATCCTTGTCGACCCACGAGGTTTGATAGCAACTTGATCTGGAGCTTCATGATCACTATCATTAGTATCCTCTTCAACTGTCGTAGGTTCCACAGAAACATCTTTCTGTGTTGCACTACTATCCGGTTGAAGTGAGGGTTCGACAACCTCATCAAGTTCTATCTTCCTCCCACTCAATTCTTTCGAGAGAAACTCCTTCTCGAGAAAGGACCCATTCTTAGGGACAGACATTTTTGCCCTTGGATCTGAGATAGGAGGTATACCCAACTGTTACCTTTGGGTATCCTATGAAGATGTATTTGTCCGCTTTGGGTTCGAGCTTTTCCCGGCTGAAGCCATAAGCATTGCAGCCCCAAACATTAAGAAAACGACAACTTTGGTTTCTTGCCAAACCATACGACGTCGTCTCAACGGACTCAGATGGTGCCCTATCTAAAGTGAATGCAGCTGTCTCTAATGCATAACCTTAAAATAACAGCGGTAGATCGGTAAGATACATCATAGATCGCACCATATCTCATAAGGTTCGATTACGATGTCCGGACACACCATTACACTGTGGTGTTCCAGGGGACTTCAACTGCGAAACAATTCCACAATGTCTTAAGTGATTGCCAAACTCATAATTCAGATAATATCCCCTTGATCAGATCGTAGGAACATGATCTTCTTGTTATGACGATTCTTAATCTTCACTCTGAAATTTTTGAACCTTTCAAACGTTTCAGACTTTTGCTTCATTAAGTAAATATACCACATCTACTCAAATCGTCAGTGAAGATGAGAAAATAACGATATCCACCACACGCCTTAATTCTCATTGGATCACATACATCAGCATGTATGATTTCCAACAAGTCACTTGCCCGTTTCATTGTACCTGAAAACGGGATCTCAGTCATCCTGCCCATGAGGCATGACTCGCATGTGTCAAGTGATTCAAAATCAAGTGACTCCAAACATCCATCAGCATGGAGTTTCTTCATGCATTTTATGCCAAAATGACCTAAGCGGCAGTGCCACAAGAAAGTGGTACTATCATTATTAACTCTACATCTTTTGGCATTAATATTATCATCATGTGTATTGCTATAATCGAGATTCAATAAACCATTGGGTGCATAACCATAAAGGTATTATTCATGTAAACAGAATAACCATTATTCTCTAACTTAAATGAATAACCGTATTGCAATGAACATGATCTAATCATATTCATGCTCAACGTAGACACCTGATAACATTTATCTAGGTTCAACACTAATCCCGAAAATAGAGGGAGCGTGCGATGGTGATCTTATCATCCTTGGAAACACTTCCAACATATCGTCACCTCGCCCTTAGCTAGTCTTCGTTCAGTCCGTAGCTTTTGCTTCAAGTCACTAATAGCAACTGAACCGGTATCCAATACCTATGTGCTACAAGGAGTACTAGTAAGGTACATGATGTGACGGCGGCCCGATCTTTCGATGAGAGTAGGGATAACTATCGATTTGGTGGATTTTGACCTTGACGATCCGGCTATACCGTACCCGACGATACGCCTCGACAATCGCTAGACCAATCTCCGATGGTTATTGACCCTGCCGTAGGCACGATCAACCTGAACAACGAGGTTCGAGTTCCTGCAAGCAATCGAAGAACCGGCAAGAACAAAGAATTGCAATCTGAAATTGCGGATGAAAAAGTGAGCACACGATCTAGATGAAAAGTTGGGGTTCCACTGTGGATCTGACAAGGCGGTAGTCCTACACGTCTCGTAGATGCGAATTGTAGCAACGGCTAGACAATACAATAAAACCCGAGTCTAAATCCTAACCTAAGGTAGCTATTTATTAAAGGTCGTCGTGCAGGGCCGAGTTGTTGTCGTGTTCCATACGGACTGCAGCGATCGTTCGCGAGTCAAACTCAGGAGACCGAACGTGGCAGGCAGGCCCACGTTCGTGGCTGATTTTGGCCCATGACATCAAGTGCTTCGGTGCACTTGGTGCATGTGCATGCACGTGACATGATGGATGGATTTGGTGGACGGCATGCATGCAGTGTTGCTCCATCAGATTTTAATGAACAGTTATCTTCATCTCTAATTTGTCCTTTATTCCTGAGTACAAGTAAATCAGAACATGAGTGTAGCATCGTATTTTTGTCAGTCAAATCATGTATACAAAGGAGCGATAGTACCTGGCCATTTATTTGTCGCACGCGCGCTCTAGTCATCGGACCAAGTGGCATAACTGATATAGGAGTTGCGGCGGGTGTAGCAGTATTAGAGATGTCCTCATCATCCCCCCCTTCTTGAATCGAAGTCGTCCTCGACGGTAGCTCATCATCCTCACCAAGATATGGTTTTAAATCTGCAATGTTAAATGTGGGACTAACCCCAAACTCTACAGGCAAATCAAGCTTATATGCATTGTCGTTAATTCTTTGAATCACTTTAAAAGGTCCATCTGCACGAGGCATTAATTTTGACTTTCGTAAATCAGGGAAACGCTCTTTTCGCAAATGCAACCATACTAAATCACCTGGTTCAAACACAATACTTTTTCTACCCTGACTACCAGCAAGTTTATACTTGGCATTCATGCGTTCAATAATTTTTTTAGTCATCTCATGCATTTTTAACACTAACTCAGCACGTTCTTTAGCATCAAGGTTTACCTTCTCCGAAGATGGAATAGGTAATAAATCAATAGGCGCACGAGGTATAAATCCATAAACAATCTCAAAAGGGCATAACTTTGTGGTAGAATGAATTGAACGATTATAAGCAAACTCTACATGAGGTAGACATTCTTCCCACATTTTTAAATTCTTTTTCAAAACAGCCCTAAGCATAGTAGACAATGTTCGATTAACCACTTCAGTTTGACCATCTGTTTGAGGATGACAAGTAGTACTAAATAAAAGCTTAGTCCCCAATTTTGTCCATAACACCCTCCAAAAGTGGCTAAGAAATTTTGTGTCACGATCAGAAACAATTGTATTTGGCACCCCATGTAAACGAACTACTTCTTTAAAGAACAAATCAGCAATGTGAGTAGCATCGTCACTTTTATGACAAGGTATAAAATGTGCCATCTTAGAGAATCGATCAACAACCACAAATATACTATCCCGCCCCCGTCGTGTCCTAGGCAGTCCTAATACAAAGTCCATAGATATATCTTCCCAAGGAGTGCTAGGAACAGGAAGAGGCATATATAAACCATGTGGGTTCAATCGTGACTTAGCTTTTTGACATGTCGTGCAGCGTGCAACATATCTCTCCACATCCCTTCTCATTTTTGGCCAGAAGAAATGACCA
The DNA here is from genome assembly GCA_902687465.1 of Secale cereale. Lineage (NCBI taxonomy): Eukaryota > Viridiplantae > Streptophyta > Magnoliopsida > Poales > Poaceae > Secale > Secale cereale. The sequence continues at coordinate 220,876,470 of LR738715.1, read as the reverse complement.
GCAAGAATGTCTTCTGTCTTCTTTACGCCAAAATGTCCCATAAGTCCACCTCCATGCGCCTCCTGTAACAACAAAAGACGAACAGAGCTATCTGGGATGCATAGCTTATTAGCACGAAAAACAAATCCGTCACTAATGACGAACTTGTTCCAAGTTCTACCCTTTCTACAATTGAGCAATATATCTTTAAAATCGACATCAATAGTGTATTGCTCTTTTATAGTTTCAAGTCCAAAAATTTTGAAGTCAAGTTGTGATAACATGGTATAGCGTCTAGACAAAGCATCGGCAATTACATTCTCCTTCCCTTTCTTGTGCTTAATAACATAAGGAAAAGATTCAATAAATTCAACCCATTTTGCATGTCTACGATTTAATTTGCTTTGACTTCTAATATGCTTGAGTGATTCATGATCAGAATGTATGACAAACTCCTTAGGCCATAAATAATGTTGCCATGTCTCCAAAGTCCGAACTAGTGCATAAAGTTCTTTATCATATGTTGAATAATTCAAACTAGGCCCACTGAGTTTTTCACTAAAATATGCTACTGGTTTGCCTTCTTGCAATAAAACACCGCCTAAACCAATGCCGCTAGCATCACATTCTAATTCAAACATCTTATTGAAATCAGGTAATTGCAACAAAGGGGCGTGTGTAAGCTTATCTTTAAGAATAGTGAAGGCTTCTTCTTGTGCGTCGCTCCAAATAAATGGCACATTTTTCTTTGTGAGCTCATTGAGCGGCGCTGCGATCGTACTAAAATCTTTCACGAACCGCCGGTAGAACCCAGCAAGTCTGAGAAAACTTCGTACTTGTGTGACCGAGTTAGGGGTTGGCCAACTCTGGATCGCTTCAACCTTGGCTTTATCAACTTCAATTCCCTGTGCTGTCACAACATAGCCAAGAAAAGCGACTCGATCCGTGCAAAAAGTGCACTTCTCGATATTACCAAATAAACGTGCATCACGTAGAGCAGAAAAAACAGCACGCAAATGGTCTAAGTGTTCCTCTAGTGACTTACTATAAATCAGAATATCATCAAAGTATACTACCACAAATCGTCCAATGAAAGCTCGCAAAACTTCATTCATTAGTCTCATGAAAGTACTAGGTGCATTAGTCAATCCAAAAGGCATAACTAACCACTCATATAAACCAAATTTAGTTTTGAAAGCAGTTTTCCATTCATCACCTAGTTTCATACGAATTTGATGGTAGCCACTACGCAAGTCCACTTTAGAAAACACAACTGAGCCACTGAGTTCATCAAGCATGTCATCTAATCTAGGAATAGGATGACGATATCGAATTGTAATATTATTGATGGCTCTACAATCAACACACATACGTGAAGTACCATCTTTTTTAGGAACAAGTAAAATTGGTACAGCACATGGACTAAGGGATTCACGAATATAACCTTTTTCGAGTAGTTCTTGAACTTGTCGCTCAATCTCCTTAGTCTCCTCAGGATTAGTCCGGTACGGTGCGCGGTTGGGTAGAGAGGCGCCAGGTATCAAGTCAATTTGGTGTTCAATTCCTCTCATAGGTGGCAGCCCCGGTGGTACCTCCTTTGGAAAAACATCATGATACTCCTGCAAAAGGTTAGCGACAACAGGAGGCAAAGAAGGAGGCATGTCCTCAAATGAAAACAAAACTTCTTTGCATATAAGAGCGTAACATTCATCAGTTTGAGCATCTAACTGAAAAATTTCAGCACGTGTAGCTAAGAAAGAAGCACCTTTCAATTTAATTTCTTGAGATGTGCTAGGATCAGATTTGTGTATCTTATTAAATTGTTCCAACTCATCAACAACTTTCTGATTTTCAGATTTAGTACGCTCAATATTTGTGTTTCTACTAGCCCTATCAAGATCATCTTTTAAAATTTGCGCAGGAGACATAGGGTGTAGAATGATTTTCTTTCCTTTATGTGTGAGAGTGTATTGATTAGTTCTACCATCATGTAAACATTGTTTATCATACTGCCATGGCCTTCCTAGTAACATAGAACAAGCTTGCATAGGCACAACATCGCAATCAATAGTATCATGGTACGAACCTAAAGAAAAAGGAACTCTCACCATGCGTGTTACCTTTACCTTTCCACCATCATTAAACCATTGAATATAGTAAGGTTGTGGATGTTGTCGGGAAGGTAGTGAAAGCTTTTCCACCATGTCAATGCTTGCTAAATTGTTGCAACTCCCTCCATCAATGATTATGCGAACGGAACGCTCCTTGACGACTCCTTTGATGTGAAAGAGGTTGTGACGTTGATCCTTCTTTGCTTTGACAATCTGAGCACTAAGTACACGATGTGATATAAGACTCATGTAATTATCTGCGTCGGCGGCGGTCACATGTTCTTCCTCTTGTGCCGGTCTTGTGTCATCGTCGTCATGTGCAGCAAACAAAGCATATGTGTCATCATCAAAATCACTAGCGGAGTCATACTCGCCGTCTTCACGAATGATCAATACACGCTTATTTGGACAGTCCTTCATAACATGGCCAAATCCCTTACAAGTGTGGCACTGGATATCCTTTGTTCTTTTTGAGGAAGCGGAAGATGATGACGAACTTTTTGTTGGAGTTGGTTGAATACTTTTGATTGGAGCCGAAGTGTGTGATGCCGAAGTTGATGAAGTAGGCCCTGGTCGAGAGGTTGCAGGTGTTGTTGTAGAGGTGCGAGTGGGCGGGGCAGCAGAGGTGTGCGGCGCCCATGTGGAAGTACGACCTGCAGAAAAATTAGAACGCATTCTCGAACGACCCTGCACTTCATGTTCAGCATGTATAGCAAGATGGAATAAACGGGTCATTGAATGATAATCCTTATAAGCAAGTATGTCATAAATTTCTCTATTCAATCCACCCAAAAACCTAGCCATAGAGGCTTCCTCAGTCTCTACTAAACCACAACGTAACATGCCCATTTGCAATTCTTGGTAATAATCTTCCACAGATTTAGATCCTTGGTTCAAGCGTTGTAGTTTATTTAGCAAGTCACGTTTATAATATCCGGGAACAAAACGGTGACGCATTACTAATTTCAAAGCTTCCCAAGTGGCAGGAATATTATTAGGATATTTACGACAATGTTCTCTCCACCAAACAGAAGCAAAATCACTAAACTCACTAGTTGCAGCCCTAACTCTTTTATCATCAGGAAAATCATGGCAAGCGAATTTTTGATCAACTAATAATTCCCAGTCAAGATAAACATCTGGATCATATTTTCCATCAAAAGGAGGCATGACAAATTTAATTCTACCCAAAGAGTCGTCATGGCCACGTACCTGAGGACGCTGGTGTCGTCCCATACCTTGTTGATTATTGCGTAGTCGATGATGATCACGATCATTGTTATCATTAACTGCATCAGGATCCTCGGAATCACCATCATAGTTGTCATCTTGAATGTCGCCGACTATCGAGTTGGCGTTGCGAGGACGGGGCTGGTCGACGGCATCAGTGTATGAAAGAGGGTGCCTCGGGTCTCCTAGGGGCACCCGACAAGCTCGTTGTAGACCTGTGTTGGTGGTTGGAAGACGCGGAGCGGCAGTGGAGGCGACACCCAGACGCGCATCCTGGGCATCGAGACGTTTCATAATAGCTGCAAGTGTTTGAGTGAATGTCTCATTGCCATCCTCGATCGACTTGAGACGCTTATCAAGTGCTCCCTCGAACGCTGTGAAACGCTCGGTGTATGCATGCACATCCTCCTCAAGTCGTGCCACCGTGGCTTTCGTGTTGTCTATAGGACAGAAAAAATAAACTAAACTATGAAAACTGTAAATCTCTCACCGATGAACCTGAAAACTGATACCACTTGATGTGACGGCGGCCCGATCTTTCGATGAGAGTAGGGATAACTATCGATTTGGTGGATTTTGACCTTGACGATCCGGCTATACCGTACCCGATGATACGCCTCGACAATCGCTAGACCAATCTCCGATGGTTATTGAACCTGCCGTAGGCACGATCAACCTGAACAACGAGGTTCGAGTTCCTGCAAGCAATCGAAGAACCGGCAAGAACAAAGAATTGCAATCTGAAATTGCGGATGAAAAAGTGAGCACACGATCTAGATGAAAAGTTGGGGTTCCACTGTGGATCTGACAAGGCGGTAGTCCTACACGTCTCGTAGATGCGAATTGTAGCAACGGCTAGACAATACAATAAAACCCGAGTCTAAATCCTAACCTAAGGTAGCTATTTATTAAAGGTCGTCGTGCAGGGCCGAGTTGTTGTCGTGTTCCATACGGACTGCAGCGATCGTTCGCGAGTCAAACTCAGGAGACCGAACGTGGCAGGCAGGCCCACGTTCGTGGCTGATTTTGGCCCATGACATCAAGTGCTTCGGTGCACTTGGTGCATGTGCATGCACGTGACATGATGGATGGATTTGGTGGACGGCATGCATGCAGTGTTGCTCCATCAGATTTTAATGAACAGTTATCTTCATCTCTAATTTGTCCTTTATTCCTGAGTACAAGTAAATCAGAACATGAGTGTAGCATCGTATTTTTGTCAGTCAAATCATGTATACAAAGGAGCGATAGTACCTGGCCATTTATTTGTCGCACGCGCGCTCTAGTCATCGGACCAAGTGGCATAACTGATATAGGAGTTGCGGCGGGTGTAGCAGTATTAGAGATGTCCTCATCAGTACACATCAATAACACGTATATCAAATATACTTTGTTGAAGTTGCCAGCTTTTCTTATCTACCATGTATTTGGGGTAATTCCGCTACCATGTGACCGTTACCCTTATAATCGAAGCACTTAGTCTCGAGGTTTGGGTGCAACCTTGGGTTCCCTCATTAGAGCGACAACTGGTTTGCCATTCATGAAGTTTCCCTTCTAGCCCTTGCTCCTTTTGAAACCAGTGGTCTTGTTAAACCATCAACACTTGATGCTCCTTCTTGATTTCTACTTTTGCGGTACTAAGAACCGCTAACAGCACCGGGATCATCTCCATCCTTTGCATGTCATAGTTCATCATGAAGTTCTAGTAGCTTGGTGATAGTGTCTAGAGAATTCTGTCAACCACTATCTCACCTGGAAGATTAACTCCCACTTGGTTCAAGTGATTTTAGCACCCAGACATTCTGAGCACATGCTCACTAGTTGAGCTATTCTCCTCCATCTTTTTGGCAAATGAACTTGTCAGAGGTCTCATACCTCTCAACACGGGCATGAGCCTGAAATCCCAATTTCAGCTCTTAGAACATCTCATATGTTCCATGGCGTTCATAACGTCATTGGAATCCCGATTCTAAGCCGTAAAGTATGGTGCACTAAACTATCAAGTAGTCATCAGGACGTGTCTCTCAGGTGTTCACAACATCCACAGACAACGTTGTAGGGGTTTGCACATCGAGCGGTGCATCAAAGACGTAAGCTTTCTGTGCAGCAGTGAGGACACTCCTCGGACTACGGACCCAGTCCGCATCCTTGCTTACAATATCTTTCAACTTAGTCTTTCTCTAGGATCGTATTAAACAGGGAGCTACAACGCAAGCTATTGATCTACAACATAATTTGCAAAGGCAACTTAGACTATTGTTCATGATAAGTGAGTTTAACTAATGAAATTACTTATAACTCCCACTCAAATTGACATCCCTCTGGTCATCTGAGCGTGACATGATCCAAATCCACCAACCCAAGTCCGATCATCACGTGAGATGAGGTGGTGTCAATGGTGAACATCTTCATGTTGATCATATCTACTATATGACTCATGCTCGACCTTTCGGTCTTCCGTGTTCCGAGGCCATGTCTGTACATGCTAGGCTCGTCAAGTCTAACCCGAGTGTTCTGCATGTGCAAAACTGTCTTGCACCCGTTGTATGCGAACGTAGAGTCTATCACACCCGATCATCACGTGGTGCTTCGAAACGACGAACCTTCGCAACGGCGCACACTCGGGGGGAACACAATTTCATCTTGAAATTTTAGTGAAGGATCATCTTATAATGCTACCGCCGTCCTAAGCAAAATAAGATGCATAAAAGGATTAACATCACATGCAAATCATAAGTGACATGATATGGCCATCAACTCGTGCTTTTGATCTCCATCTCCAAAGCACCGGCATGATCTCCATCTTCACCGGCGTAACACCATGATCCCCATCATCATGATCTCCATCATCGTGTCGCCATCGGGGTTGTCGCGCGCCCACCATGCTCTTACTACTATTGCTACCGTTTAGCGATAAAGTAAAGCATTACAAAGCGCTTAATGATTGACACGCAGGGCATACAAAAAATTAAAGACAACCCTATGGCTCCTGCCGGTTGCCGTATACATCGACATGCAAGTCGATATTAACTATTACAACATGATCATCTCATACATCAAATATATCTCATCATGTCATTGGCCATATCATATCACATACATACCCTGCAAAAACAAGTTAGACGTCCTCTAATTTGTTGTTGCATGTTTTACGTGGCTGCTATGGGTATCTAGCAAGAACGCTTCTTACCTACGCAAAGCCACAACGGTGATATTTAAGTTGCTATTTAACCTTCTACAAGGACCGCCTTGTTCTGTTCCGATTCAACTAAGATAGGAGAGACAGACACCCGCCAGCCATCTTATGCAACAAAAGTCACATGTCTGTCGATGGAACCGGTCTCATGTACGTGGACATGTAAAGTTGGTCCGAGCCGCTTCATCCCATAATACCGCTGAATCAAGAAAGACTAAGGAGGGAAGCAATCTAAACATCAACGTCCACAAACCCTTTTGTGTTCTACTCGTGAAAGCATCTACGCAAGATCCTAGCTCATGATGCCACTGTTGGGGAACGTTGCATGGGAAACAAAAATTTTTCCTACGTTCACCAAGATCAATCTAGGAGATGCATCTACGAGGGGAGAGTTGGATCCACATACCCTTGTAGATCGCTAAGCGGAAGCGTTCAAGAACGCGGTTGATGGAGTCGTACTCGCCGCGATTCAGATCGCCGAAGATCCTAGCACCGAAGCAACGGTGCCTCCGCGTTCAACACACGTGCAGCCCGGTGACGTCTCCCACGCCTTGATCCAGCAAGGAGAGAGGGAGAGGTTGGGGAAGACTCCATCCAACAGCAGCACGACGGCGTGGTGGTGGTGGAGGAGCGCGGGACTCCAGCAGGGCTTCGCCAAGCGCTGCAAGAGACGAGGAGGGAGAGGGGTAGGGCTGCGCCAAGAGGGAGACTTTCTCGTGTGTCTAGCAGCCCCAAAACCTCACATATATATAGGGGGAAGGGAGGGCTGCGCCCCCTTTAGGGTTTCCCACCCCTAGGGGTGCGGCCAGCCCTAGAAAACCCATCTAGGGTGCGGCCAAGGGGGGGGGAGAGAGGGGGCGCCCTAGGGTGGGCCTTAAGGCCCATCTGGACCTAGGGTTTGCCCCCTTCCCCTCTCCATGCGCCTAGGGACTTGGTGGGGGGGCGCACCAGCCCCCTTGGGGCTGGTCCCCTCCCACACTTAGCCCACGCAGCCTTCTGGGGCTGGTGGCCCCACCTGGTGGACCCCCGGGACCCTCCCGGTGGTCCCGGTACATTACCGATATCGCCCGAAACTTTTCCGGTGACCAAAACAGGACTTCCCATATATGAATCTTTACCTCCGGACCATTCCGGAACTCCTCGTGACGTCCGGGATCTCATCCGGGACTCCGAACAACATTCGGTAACCGCGTACATACTTTCCCTATAACCCTAGCGTCATCGAACCTTAAGTGTGTAGACCCTACGGGCTCGGGAACCATGTAGTCATGACCGAGACAACTCTCCGGCCAATAACCAACAGCGGGATCTGGATACCCATGTTGGCTCCCACATGTTCCACGATGATCTCATCGAATGAACCACGATGTCAAGGATTCAATCAATCCCGTATACGATTCCCTTTGTCTATCGGTATAGCACTTGCCCGAGATTCGATCGTCGGTATACCGATACCTTGCTCAATCTCGTTACCGGCAAGCCTCTTTACTCGTTCCGTAACACATCATCCCGTGATCAACTCCTTGATCACATATTGTGCACATTATGATGATGTCCTACCGAGTGGGCCCAGAGATACCTCTCCGTCATACGGAGTGACAAATCCCAGTCTCGATTCATGCCAACCCAACAGACACTTTCGGAGATACATGTAGTGCACCTTTATAGCCACCCAGTTACGTTGTGACGTTTGGTACACCCAAAGCATTCCTACGGTATCCGGGAGTTGCACAATCTCATGGTCTAAGGAAAAGATACTTGACATATAGAAAAGCTTTAGCATACGAACTACACGATCTGTGCTAGGCTTAGGATTGGGTCTTGTCCATCACATCATTCTCCTAATGATGTGATCCCGTTATCAATGACATCCAATGTCCATGGTCAGGAAACCGTAACCATCTATTGATCAACGAGCTAGTCATCTAGAGGCTCACTAGGGACATGGTGTTTGTCTATGTATCCACACATGTATCTGAGTTTCCTATCAATACAATTCTAGCATGGATAATAAACGATTATCGTGAACAAGGAAATATAATAATAACCAATTTATTATTGCCTCTAGGGCATATTTCCAACAGGTGAACCTTTCCGTCGTTGGAGCAGCTGAGCTGGGGTGGAACACATCACCAAAGGAGCAGGACAAAGCACACAAGGTTTTCTTTGACACATATATGTAACAAAAGTAATTGTGTAAGGGCTTGTTTGAATTTGAGGATTCTAACAATGCAGGGATAGGAAATAGATAGGAATAGGATAGGAATGCACGTGCAAAACAGAGAATTTAAAAACACAAGATTTCGGTCAATCTGGGTGTTTGGTTCACAAGAATTGGAAGATCACAGGATGCAAAGAAGCATGGTGAGATTAAGTCAAACCACAAGAAGTGTACAACCTCTTTGGCGAAGCCATGTCGATCTCAGCGTGATTGGGTTGGACGGCGAGGATGCTCCGGATGACTTGGCTATCGGAGGAGGGGAAGAACTTAGGCGTCTGGAGATGGAGCCTGAGGTACTGCTCCGCTGTGATGGAGGGTTTCATCGTTGGAGCAGCTCCAGTGAGTTGTACGACGCCGAGGCTGAAGCAGGACAAGAGAGACAACGTTAACCTGAGTGGAATTCTAATAGCATCTCCAATAGATGACATAAAATACATAACCACAAAGTGCTAGATGTATACATCAGCCGCTAATCTCTGAACTTAACTATCGAAACTGAATTTAACTGTCGAAGCTGAACTTAACTGTCGAAACAAAATTTTGCCGTCGAAACTAAATTTTACTGTCGAAACTGAACGCACTAGAGGTGAGGCTACACGTTAGTCGACTGACTTTTTGATCTCTGGTCAGTCGATTTTGCAGCCGTTGGATACGAAATCAAGGGCCTGCAGTTCATCTTCAACCTCCACCCCCTAAACCGCCAGCCACCACCGGCCAAACAGTCGCCCCCGCCGCCCGCGGCCGGCGGTGCGCTGCCCCGCCCGCCCCGAAAACACTCCCCACCGCCGGTCCGCCACCTCCCCGACCATCCCTGTAGGCCCCCCTCGTGCCGAGCTTTTTCTCCGGCGATCCCCATGCCAGCGCCCCACCACCGCCCCCACCCTGAACCCTAAGATAGATAGTGGGGTACCCCTCCGGTGAGCCCCCCTCCCCGCTGCGGCTGGTTCTACCTTAACTCCGGCGAGCCCCCCACCCCCTGAAAATCGACTGACCCAAAAGTCGATTCAGTCGACTGAAGTGTAGCTAAATCGGAGCAGCATTGCAAGCAAGAGCAAGAGCGAGAGCATCAACGCGAGCAAGAGCAGACCAGGCAGGGGACCGAGAGCAAGAGCAGAGCAGCAGCGCGAGCGAGATCTAAAGCAGCAGCAGCTCCTACTGATGTGGACGTCGCCGCAGAGGGAGCGACGCCGTGGAGGAAGTGGCCGACGACGCCGCCGTGGATGGAGTCGCGCCGTGTTGGCTCGCGAGCGAGCGCGGGAAGCACCGTGAGATCGAATCAAGAAGAAAATGCGGCGATTAATGTACAACCTCTTTGGTGGCGCCGATAAGGCCGCAACTTCATCCGAGGAAACGATGATGATTATGCTCTTCCGGTGGTGCGGGTGAAGATGGCGGTGTGGGAATGGAGGTGGCGCAAAAGACGAGGGGAACATCGGGGCAGCTCCTTGGAGGTGGAGGACGGGGTGGCTGAACCGGCGGGACGACCAGACCGACGACAGATCCTCATCCGGTACGATAGATGAGGGACGTCGAGGTGTTGCTGTGGACGATGTCGTCGGGGAAGAGGCTCCGGCTGGGTGGCGGACGGAGGAGGGTGTGGGGCTTCGCGGGTTTTGCCGGCCTCGGTGTACAAATGGGTGGGCAGATGGGATGGGAGCGGGGAACCATGGCTTAGGGACGCGCTTGTCCGAAATGTGGGGTAAGTTACGAAAGTACCCCCGCCGATTTGAGGCGGTTCTTTTGGTTCAGGGGCATCACAGGCATTTCGCGTGTCGGGATTTCACATGAGGTGGGAGTTTTCGCGCGTGTTGTAATTTTGGAATAGCAAGGCGCATGTTGAGATGGAGGGAGTTGTCAGAGCACAATGAGACAAAGATATATCTTAAATATTTCAGGCTAACAAGGCGCGGGTTGAAGAGGCAGGAGTTTCGCAGCATGATAGACAGGGACGCTAGCTTGAAATTTCGGTATAACAAGGCGCGGCTTGAAATTTCGGGAGAACAAGCTTAACGTGTACAAAAAAGACAATTTAGACTAGTATGATATACTACGTACAATGTGTTTAACACGCACAACACACACAGAGACACCATTTAGACTAGTAAGGTACACGTGCATTGCACGCATGAGATTTGGCAACCAAATTATGAATAAATACCACATTATAGCTTGTAAGTTTTGAGTCATATATTCTTATAGTTCATTTCATTCAAAATCATCTAGTTTTTATAAGAAAGCTAATATATTTTAAGATTCATGGAATTGTGCATTGTAAGGCATAAAGTAAAAACAAATCATGTAGAAAAACATTTGGGCAAATCTGATATGGAAGATTCTAGAACAAAGAAGAAGTGCTTGTGTTTTGAGGTTTGTGCATTATGCTTAAGTTCAACCATAGAGTCTTCTACATTGTACATGTGGCAAAATATGGTGGAATCTAGATGATATCCAACGGCCAGTAGTGCTCAAATTTGCCAGCTCTGCACCATCGGATTAACCTCAACCAACGACCATCTTTCAAAGTTAAAGTTATCCGCACACTATATAAAAAATATAAAATATAATATATATAGGGGTATAGATATAGATATGTGATGCGAAAGCCACCCATCATCTCCAATTAGAATAGTGTGTCCATGCACGGATGCAATGTGGCCAAACGATGTCTGCCATCGATATCTCAAATTCAAACCAATCCGACCTTGTTCAATGTGTATACATTGCAACATGCTCGTTTCCAAACCACACCGCGCAGATCTCCGTTATATTCATGCATGCATGGTTTTCAAACATCATGATCTCTTATTCAAATATTTGAATTCAACTTTGATTATGACCTCACCTAGTCTTTTACATCCACACATTGGTCTTCTCTTTATAACTGTACCACTAACTTTCTCTCGTGCATGCATGCACACACACTACCAGTCGGCATTATCCATCGCACACATGCAATCTTTTTCTCTAGGTCAGTCTCCCATGAAGGCATACACACACACATCCCCCTCTCCATCATATCGGGCATTCTTTACCTCTCACGTGCATGCGCAACGATCGATGTTCCTCTATGTGTGTGTGTGTGTATATATAGCTAGGTCTTTCATAGTTTTCCACATAAACCGATCAATCTATATATCTAGTGAGGTCTCACCCTCTTTCCCACGTCCACATCGATCAATCTATACCTCTCTATATAGGATTACATATATAGCTAATACACCCACATTAATTATATATCCAACGCCCCCCTATCATCATCCATGCCTTCCGCTTCATCTCTCAGACGCGTGCACAATGGCGAAGACAGGGGGCAGCAAGGGCCCTGCGCCCCCAACATCACTATATATCGAGGCTAATATGAATGTGATCATTATACAATTGCTGGTAAAAATGGTTTAAGTTGATGAATTGGCCCTCCTCGTAAAGGATTAGCAATGCTTGCCCCCTAGCTCATGGGACATTTTCATGGCTCCGCCACTGCGCGCAACATCGCACGTTCTCGCCCCCTCTCTCTAAATACTGATCTCGCAGTTGTGCACTCCTTCATAGTCTCCCTTCACTCGGCCCCTCGCACCATCTTCTAGCCCCCCACCGGATTTTGCCACATGTACAATCTAGCAGACTCCATGGTTGAACTTAAGCATAATGCACAAATCTCAAAACAACAGTGGTTCTCCTTTGTTCTAGAATCTTCCGTATCATAACTACCCGAACTTTTTTCTAGTTGTATTGCCATTATTTGTTTTTACTTTATGCTTTACAACACACAATTCCATGAATCATAAAATAGATTACGGGCTTCTTTGATTCAAAGGATTCTCGAAGGAATTTTGGAGGATTCTAATCCTTAGGAATTTTTCCTATCTTGGTTGTTTGATTCGTAGGATTGTAAACCATAGTAATTTTTCCATATGATTCATTTGCACTAGATTTCATAGGAAACATCCCATCCACTCAAACCTCTTTGAAAAAATTCTGCGTTTTTTCTATGCACAATCAAACACTCATACCATCCTGTAGGATTCAAGACGACATTCCACTCTAATCCCATGTTCTTCCTATTCCCGCGTTTTGGAAATCCTACGAATCAAAGAGGCCCTAGGTTTTTTGTAAAAACGAATTGCTTTTGAATGAGATGAACTATAAGAATTAAACGAAGGTCTAAATCAGGCATATATGACTCAGAGCTTACATGCTATAGTGTCGTATTTATTCTTAATTTGGTTGCAAAATCTGACGCGTGCAATGCACGTGTACCTTACTAGTACTTTGAGTATGTGCAAAACACAATGGCACGCTACACAATGTCTCTCTTACAGTTCATGAAGCCACGTGGCACATGTGGAGGTGTTGTCGCGACATCCTTGTGTGTATTGATCATAGTGACGTGTTGCTGGTTCCAGAAGAATGTACTCGTCCTCCCTGAGCCGCACTGGCGGTACATGCACGAAGCGAAGATGTGCACGCACGCCACGCACACACTCATTCCCCCGCACGCACACGCGGGTACACGGGCGGACACAATTTTGTACCAAGATCCACCCCATGTGATAATTTGACGTGTGTAAAGTCCTTCACTTCATTGATGGTCAATTAATACAGCGCATGCAAATTGAGTGGATGTGATGGCGGAAGAAAGACATTACTACTCCAATGTGCGCATGCGAGTAGTTAAATCATGGGTTGCTAGTAGTACTTCCATTGGTCTCCTTCGTATTTTGTGCCAATTTTTGACAACAACAACAAACAACAACAACAACAACAACAAAGCCTTTAGTCCCAAACAAGTTGGGGTAGGCTAGAGGTGAAACCCATAAGATCTCGTGACCAACTCATGGATCCGGCACATGGATAGCAAGCTTCCACGCACCCCTGTCCATAGCTAGTTCTCTGGTGATGCTGCAATCCTCCAGGTCTCTCTTAACGGACTCCTCCCATGTCAAATTCGGTCTACCCCGACCTCTCTTGACATTCTCCGCACGCTTTAGCCGTCCGCTATGCACTGGGGCTTTTGGAGGCCTGCGCTGAATATGCCCAAACCATCTCAGACGATGTTGGACAAGCTTCTCTTCAATAGGTGCTACCCCAACTCTATCTACTATATCATCATTCTGGACTCGATCCTTCCTCATGTGGCCACACATCCATCTCAACATACGCATCTCCGTCACACCTAACTGTTGAGCATGTCGCCTTTTAGTCGGCCAACACTCGGCGCCATACAGCATTGCGGGTCGAACCGCCGTCCTGTAGAACTTGCCTTTTAGCTTTTGTGGCACTCTCTTGTCGCAGAGAATGCCAGAAGCTTGGCACCACTTCATCCATCCATCTTTGATTCGATGGTTCACATCTTCATCAATACCCCCATCCTCCTGCAGCATTGACCCCAAATATCAAAAGGTGTTCTTCTGAGGCACCACCTGTCCATCAAGGCTAACCTCCTCCTCCTCACACCTAGCAGTACTGAAACCACACATCATGTACTCAGTTTTAGTTCTACTAAGCTTAAACCCTTTCGATTCCAAAGTTTGTCTCCATAACTCTAACTTCCTATTTACTCCCGTTCGACTATCGTCAACTAGCACCACATCGTCCGCAAAGAGCATACACCATGGGATATCTCCTTGTATATCCCTTGTGACCTCATCCATCACCAAGGCAAAAAGATAAGGGCTCAAAGCTGACCCTTGTGCCAATTTTTGACAGTAACATAATATTTACGCATCTGAGCAGTGTAGTCTACTTGAAATTTATGTTCCACCAAATTCATCGGGAGCCGTTTCGGGCCTCGAAACCAAAAACCATCAATTAATCTTTACCTTGTTCCAATCACATTCGAAAGTACTAGTGCTACAATTAAGTGGAAGCATGCTCACACCTACCAGTACGTACCAAACCTGAACGTGTTCCATGCAGGTTTTCGTACTAGTGCTAGTACTTAGGTTATAAAAAGGGGAACTACCTAACCAAAAATTACTCTACCTTCCTCCTCATAAGTCCTCCTTCTTCGTCCGTCCTTGCCATGGCTGGTGTGCAGAGCTCTAGGTCGAGAACTACTCGTAACAAGGGAGCGGCAACCATGGCTGCGGAAAAAAGAGAGAGGGCTCGCCGCCATGCAGAGACCTCGAAAGATCTCTCACGGGCAGGCGATGGCTCCCAGGAGCGCCCTAGACGCAGAGGCGAACATGCCGAGCTGGCGGCGCTGGAGTCATTATCCCTCGATGGCATGCCAGATCAGCTCAATAAGCACCTCAATAAGCAAAAGGAGTTCATCCATGGCTTGGTGGAGCTGCTGAAGGAGATCCTCGACGACATGCCCGCAGAGCTCAATGAGCAGGGGGAGTTGACCGCCGGCTTGGTGGTGCTGCCGAAGAAGAGCATTGCCTCGGAGAATAAGGCGACCGGCGAAATCTTGCAACTTCAAGAGGACAAGGCAAAGCTCTGCCACGAGCTCGACCTGCTGAAGGAGGAGAACACCGGCTGGAAGAAGCTGCATGAGAATAGTAGTTCCTCGATGAAGATGTTGTAGGCCGTCGTCATGGAACAGAAGGAGGAGTTGGCGAAGCTCCGCATCGAGCACCCGACTGCTGTCAAGGTACGTAATGCAGCCGTGGAACAGATGATGAAGGCTCGCGTCGAGAAATCCCGCATCATGGTGCTTGATGGCTTCTCGCCCCTCGTTGGTTACCCCAAGTGGAAGGTTTGAGATGCAGTGTAGCGGAAGTTTTCCCTTGGCAAAGATACCAAGGATCGATTTCCCCTGAGACTCCCAGTTTCAACAAGAAGGTGTCAACTGCTAACGGCGCCAGATATTAGCAATCAACGTGGACATGCACACAGATACAAATAACTTTGCTCCCAACGAGTACAGAGAGGTTGTCAATCCCTCCGGCCTTGTCGTTTACGAAGGATCAAACGCAAGTGATAATAGTGATTGGTATTGCTGCAAATAGTAAGTAAAAGCGGAAAGTAAATAGCGGATGTGATCAGTGATGGTAATATGGACCGGGGTCCCATGATGTTCACTAGTGATGTCTCTCTCCCAAAAGACGATAAAACAACTATGTGAGGTAAACGAATTACAGCTGGGCAATTGACAGAATTATGTGCGCAAACCAATGCTAACTATGTTGCAAGAAAGATAGAGGTTCAAAGCATGGGCGGTACGCCAAGGCAAGTAGACCGAAATCCATCTGCATCTACTACTAATCATCCACCTTGAGATATCTATCCAGAACATCTCGCTGGTATTAAGTTGCGAGTCCCACCCATAGTGTAAACTCAAAGCAACAGACAACTGCATTAAAAGAACTTTGCGTAAAGTAAACAATCCTTGCACCCGCGGGCACAAGCACCGTTGCTTTCCCCCTTGTGGCAACAACACATCCCCTAGACTCATGTTTCTGTCACTCAAGCTAGTCATCGAGGGGCATGAACCCACAATCAAGCATAACGTTCCCTCTTGGAGTCACTACCTACTACTTGGCCAAAGCAATAAATAGCAACGAAGAACATGCAAGAATTACTTATGAACATAAATATAAAAGAGGTAGATCAAATATATTACTCAAACACAATCTGAACATAATCTCACAATCCATCGGATCCCAGCAAACTCAACATAGCAACAACATAAGGATTACATATGTGCCTCGATCATGTAGGGCAGCTCACGAGGTCTAATTAGTGAAGCACAAGAAGGGGAGGAGAACATCACATAGCTACTGGTCATGGACCCATGGTCTAAGGGAGACTACTCACAACTCATCCGGGAGGCGTCCATGGTGGTGGAGAGGCTCCCGGTGGTGATCCTCCCCTCCGGCAGGGTGCCGGGAAGAGTTCTCCTGGTGCTCCCGATCTTGGAAGCGCGGCGGCGGCGGAACAGAGAGGATATCGCGAAAAAGGGTTCCCGTCTCGAGGGTTTCGGGACGCGTGTTAAATATATGCCAAAGGGGGGCATCAGCGGAGGCCCGGGGGGCCCAGGCGCCCCCCCCGGCGCGGCCAGGGGGGGCGCCACCAGGGCGCCTGGAGCCCTGGTGGCCCCCCTCTGGCTCTACTTTGGCTACTAGGAAGCTTCTGGAACGCTGATTTTTTATATAATTTTTCCGGGATTTTTCGGGCAGTTCTCGTAATGGGAAAACCCGAAATACAAAAACAGCAGAAAACAGAAACTGGCACTGGGGTGCACTGAGTTAATAGGTTAGTCCAAATATGATCAAAAGTGTATGGAAGTGTATAAATATCATAGCAGTATCACCCAAAAGAGGCATGGAGCAAGCAGAAATTATAGATACGTTTTGGACGTATCAACATCCCCAAGCTTAATTCCTGCTCGTCCTCGAGTAGGTAAATGATAACAAGAATAATTTCTGTGGTGGCATGCTATTAACCATATAGGACTTTTTCATAGTCACATGACAAAAGCTTACTGAGACAATGAATCTGTAGTAATTAAGTTGCCTCATGAGAAAATCACAAAGAACTGAAAGTTTTACAACATGATACTGAAACATCAAATAGATTTGTAATGAGCATGGTGTGCAAATATGATAAAGTGATATCTCGCTTGCCCCCTTTAGTGAAGCAAAACATAAATGCAGGGGCACCTCCAAGGTTTAAGTGATGACTAGATACAATGATTTCAAAATAAACGATATCATAATCATGCAAAAGACAATGCTACTTTGGGACAATGCACATTACACTCAGAATGACAATCATGCTCTCAGTAGTTGGTGCTTTAAAAGAAGGTGGAGACTCTCGAACCGTGGCTTTTGTTGGCAAGGTTGAAAACCCATGGTCGGAAACAAAGACAAAACATGTACCAGAGCTCTTGGTTTTAAAAACAGAGGTAATAATTATTATTTTTGGATATGCATGTTTCGTCAACGAATGCTAGCAGATAACTCAATTACTTTTTGAGATGGACAAGTTTCTAGGAACGGCTCCCGAATGAGGACGATCATATCCTCTTAATCTCCTTTGTTTATCACTGCCAAAGTTTTCTGATTTCTCATGAACAAAGCGTGAAGGAGGGTTTGTTTGTTATATTAATTTTGAGCTGGGCGCACTCTTTGCCAGTTCCTTCTCGTATTATGGGTTTGCACATTATACATGCAATCCCGGGGTGAAGCTTGTCCAACTTAAAAATATCATGAATTAACTACTACTTTCTCATGAGCTAAAACAGAGGCACAAAACAGAAATGCAATTTTTTTGAATAATTTCGAGATGGCACATGAAAGTCTTCGTTAGGAATGGCAGGTAAATACCATGTATAGGAAGGTATAGTGGACTCATGTGGCATACCTGGTTTAAAAGATTTTGGATGCACAAGCAGTCAGTCCGCTTAGTACAGGCGAAGGTTAGCAAAAGACTGGGAGCGACCAACTAAGAGAGCAATGACGGTCATAATCATGCAGAGCGACAAAGCAACATTGAATCAGGCATGGAAGTTATATCGCTACTCAGAAATAAAAGATCATCAAGGCTTGACAGACTTTCTTTACAGTCTTAAATATGCGTGAGCATACGCCAAGTCAATCAAAATAAATTCCTGAAGGAAGATATTACTAAACCATACCACATCATAGGCAAACAAATCATGTTGGTACTCCAATAACACATTAGGAACCCCCCAGCTATTTGAGACTAACCATAAGAAAACATGAACTACTAAGCACCATTATGCACGTAGCATTTTTATCATAGACATATCAACCAATGCAACAGAAGCAAACTCTCTTAATAAGATAAGCATGATAACTAAAGAGAGTTCAAGCAACCAACTAAACAAAAGCTCTTTAAAAAGATAAACATGAAAACTAAGAGCTAAGCATGATAGTAGCTATTGAAAGACAAAGAACACACACAGCAAAGATAGACATGAAAATTCTATGTTATGTTCTAGGTAGAAGTGGAGCGTGTTTCTCTCCCACACAAAGAAAGATGAGTTCCGACTCGTTATGAAAAGCTAAAGAAAACTAAAAAGGAAACTAAAAGCAAGACGCTCCAAGCATAGCACATAACACATGAAGTGATAAAAATATAATGGAACGAAAGACGAACTGATAATGTTGATGGAGAAGGGGATGCACGGGGGCATCCCCAAGCTTAGACGCTTGAGTCTCCTTGAATATTTCTTGGGGGTGCATGGGGGCATCCCCAAGCTTGAGCGTTTTACACTCCTGAATCTTTTTATCATCTTCCCTTGCACACTTGAAAACTCCCTTCATACATAACTCATCATAAACTAATTAGCGAGGTTAGTACCCATAATAAAATAATTGTTCCTTGCTGGAAATAAGGATATTCTTGAAGGTCTACTGTTTCTCAAGATTGCCAAAAGGTTTTTGCAAAGAAAAATCAAGCTCAAGGTTTGCAAAATGAAGGAAAGGCAAAACAGGACAGAATCTGTGAAAAACAGAACAACAGGTAGTAAATGATTATTTTCGGGGCACTTCTGCAACTCTAATAAAAAAACTCAGAACAGACGCTCGAAAGACAATTGTATAGAGCACGCTGTCGAAAAAATTCAGACCAAAAAGATGATCTGGTGATTTTATACGAATTTTTCTATCCAAGGACAGAATCTGTTTCCTGGACAGCACGTCACAACTTTTGAACTTTCTTGCAATCAGAGGCTACACTTGGCACAAAGTTGAAAAGTAAAGATACAATGATGATGCTACAGTAGTAACAATATCAAGACACAACAAAAGCAAAATAAAATTTTATTCATGTGGGCTGCCTCCCAAAAGCGCTTTCTTTTATGCCTTTAAGCTAGGCATAATGCAAAGAGATCAAGTTTTATCAAGAGTAAAAGAATAGCTAGCCCGTATAACGGACTCAAAAGGTAACTTAATCTTCTTTCTAGGGAAGTGTTCCATCCCTTTCTTGAGAGGAAATTGGAATTTTATATTCCCCTCTTTCATGTCAATGATGGCACCAACGGTGCGTAGAAAAGGACGTCCCAAAATAATTGGACAAGAAGGTTCACATTCAATGTCCATAATAGTAAAATCAATGGGAACATAATTGTCATTGACAATGATAAGAACATCGTCGATCCTCCCCAAAGGTTTATTTATGGAAGAATCAACGAGACAAACAACAAAAGAACAAGAATCAAAAGGTTTCAATTTAAGCATATCATATATTCTTTTGGGCATAACAGAGGTACTAGCTCCAACATCACATAAAGCATAGCAAGAGAAGTTATTCAACTTAATTTTAATCATAGGATCCCAACCATCTTCTAGCTTTCTAGGTATGGAGGCTTTTACTCTAAGTTTCTCCTCCCTAGCTTTGATGAGAGCATTAGTGATATGCTCCGTGAAGGCAAGGTTAAGCGTGCTAGTGCGGGGATCTCTAGACATCTTGTGAAGGAAATCAATAACTTCGGTAAGAGTGCAATTATCAAAATCAAGGTCACTACTATCAAGTAAGGTGGTAGTGGTGTCCTTTAGGTTCACTTGTTTGGTAGTTTCTATGGTCATAGCATCACCATTAATAGGTCCAATGGGACCAGGAGTGCATTGGGTGCTAAGAGTTTGGATATCCTCAACAACTAGGATAGTAGCAACAGTGTGGTGGGTAGGAAGGCTCTTAATTCTATCTTCTTCCTCCTTTTCTCTAGCCCATCTCTCTTTAAGTTTAGCCAACATCCTAATGTTTTCATTAATTTGCACTTGAATAGCATTCATAGGAGTGACCTTCCTCTCCTCAAGAGGAGAAGTTCTAATTTTAAGCAATTCTACCTCATGGGCTAAATTGTCTACCTTCGAAGAGAGATCATCTAGTTTGTTTAGTTTTTCTTCTACACTCTTATTAAAGGCTTTTTGGGTAGTGATGAAATCTTTAAGCATAATCTCTAGTTCAGTAGTGGAGTTCTTGGTGCTAGGATAAGCATTGTTGTTCCCATAGGAATTAGAGGGGAACGGTCTAGGATTGCTACCAAAGTTACTCCTATAAGCATTGTTGTTAAAATTGTTTCTAGAGATAAAGTTCACATCTACTTGTTCTTGAGCAATCAAAGAATTTAAAGGAACATCACGAGGATCAACAGAAGATTGCTTCGAAAGTAGAGACATGATCAAGTCAACTATTTCATTTAGGGAGGAAATCTCCTCGACAGAGTTTACCTTCCTACCTGTCGGAGCGCGTTCGGTGTGCCATTGGGAATAATTGGTCATCATATCATCGAGAAGCTTCGTGGCAGCACCAAGTGTAGTTGACATAAAGGTTCCTCCCGCGGCCGAATCTAACAAGTTCCGCGAGGTAAAGTTCAAGCCTGCATAAAAAGTTTGGATAACCATCCAAGTAGTCAAACCATGAGTAGGGAAGTTCTTGACAAGAGATTTCATGCGTTCCCAAGCTTGGGCAATGTGTTCATTATCCAATTGTTTAAAATTCATTATGTTACTTCTTAGTTGGATAATTTTAGCAGGTGGATAGTATTTTCCAATAAAAGCATCTTTGCACTTATCCCATGAATCTATGCTATTTCTAGTCAAAGATTGAAACCAAATTTTAGCTCCTCCTCTCAAGGAGAAAGGAAAAAGCTTAAGCTTAACAATATTACCATCTATTTCTTGGTACTTTTGCATATCACAAAGTTCAACAAAATTGTTCAAGTGTAAAGCAGCATCATCTCCAGCACAGGAGAATTGATCTTTCATAACTAAGTTCAGTAAAGCAGGTTTAATTTCATAAGAAGGTGCTGAAGTGGCAGGTGTAGTGATAGGCGTGCAGATAAAGTCATCGTTGTTGAGACTAGTGAAGTCACACAACTTGGTGTTCTCGGTGGAACCCATAGTAGCAAGCAAGCAAGATAACTATTTTTGTGATTTTCGATAAAAGATACTAAAGCAAAAACTGAAAGGTAAACTAACAAGACTAAAAAGCAAAGGTAAAAGATAGCATGCAACTCCCCTATCTTGAAGAGTGGAGTCCCCGGCAACGGCGCCAGAAAACTTTGCTTGATGGCTTCTCGCCCCTCGTTGGTTACCCCAAGTGGAAGGTTTGAGATGCAGTGTAGCGGAAGTTTTCCCTTGGCAAAGATACCAAGGATCGATTTCCCCTGAGACTCCCAGTTTCAACAAGAAGGTGTCAACTGCTAACGGCGCCAGATATTAGCAATCAACGTGGACCTGCACATAGATACAAATAACTTTGCTCCCAACAAGTACAGAGAGGTTGTCAATCCCTCCGGCCTTGTCTTTTACAAAGGATCAAACGCAAGTGATAATAGTGATTGGTATTGCTGCAAATAGTAAGTAAAAGCGGAAAGTAAATAGCGGATGTGATCAGTAATGGTAATATGGACCGGGGTCCCATGATGTTCACTAGTGATGTCTCTCTCCCAAAAGACGATAAAACAACTATGTGAGGTAAACGAATTACAGCTGGGCAATTGACAGAATTATGTGCGCAAATCAATGCTAACTATGTTGCAAGAAAGGTAGAGGTTCAAAGCATGGGCGATACGGCAAGGCAAGTAGACCGAAATCCATCTGCATCTACTACTAATCATCCACCTTGAGATATCTATCCAGAACATCTCGCTGGTATTAAGTTGCGAGTCCCACCCATAGTGTAAACTCAAAGCAACAGACAACTGCATTAAAAGAACTTTGCGTAAAGTAAACAATCCTTGCACCCGCGGGCACACGCACCATTGTTTTCCCCCTTGTGGCAACAGCACATCCCCTAGACTCATGTTTCTGTCACTCAAGCTAGTCATCGAGGGGCATGAACCCACAATCAAGCATAACGTTCCCTCTTGGAGTCACTACCTACTACTTGGCCAAAGCAATAAATAGCAATGGAGAACATGCAAGAATTACTTACGAACATAAATATAAAAGAGGTAGATCAAATATATTACTCAAACACAATCTGAACATAATCTTACAATCCATCGGATCCCAGCAAACTCAACATAGCAACCGCATAAGGATTACATATGTGCCTCGATCATGTAGGGCAGCTCACGAGGTCTAATTAGTGAAGCACAAGAAGGGGAGGAGAACATCACATAGCTACTGGTCATGGACCCATGGTCCAAGGGAGACTACTCACAACTCATCCGGGAGGCGTCCATGGTGGTGGAGAGGCTCCCGGTGGTGATCCTCCCCTCCGGCAGGGTGCCGGGAAGAGTTCTCCTGGTGCTCCTGATCTTGGAAGCGCGGCGACGGCGGAACAGAGATGAGATCGCGAAAAAGGGTTCCCGTCTCGAGGGTTTCAGGACGCGTGTTAAATATATGCCAAAGGGGGCATCAGCGGAGGCCCGGGGGGCCCAGGCGCCCCCCGACGCGGCCAGGGGGGGCCGCGCCACCAGGGCGCCTGGAGCCCTGGTGGCCCCCCTCCGGCTCTACTTTGGCTACCGGGAAGCTTCTGGAACGCTGATTTTTTATATAATTTTTTTGGGATTTTTCGGGCAGTTCTCGTAATGGGAAAACCTAAAATACAAAAACAGCAGAAAACAGAAACTGGCACTGGGGTGCACTGAGTTAATAGGTTAGTCCAAACATGATCAAAAGTGTGTGGAAGTGTATAAATATCATAGCAATATCACCCAAAAGAGGCATGGAGCAAGCAGAAATTATAGATACGTTTTGGACGTATCACATGGACACAATGATGAAGATGGCGGAGGAGACGCGCAAGGAGATGGAGGTCATGGAGGCGATGAAGAAGCAGTTACGACCCCGCGGCCAACAACCCTTCATCTAGTGAGAGCAACGCCCCAGACTTGTGTGTGCGTCTTCCTTCTTTTTTTGGGGTGATAATCCTCCTTCTTCTTTTCCTCTTGTGTTTCTTATTTTGCTTCGGGTGTTTCGCCGCACGTGTCACCTTCTCTACGAGGCATGAATAGAACAATGCTAAAAATTAGATGACTAGCAAATTAGATCATTCTTTATCGCCAATAGAACAATGCCTCTTGCTAGTAATATATAATAAGAGTAGAGAGTAGAGGATATGGCACTGGGCTGCCGTGTTTCGTGCTCCTCCGTCGTACTCCAGTGGAAAACTTGAGTATACCACACGGTTCTTTGCTCCTCCTCAGGTCGTCGGCACATTTATACAAGCAGTCAAATCACAAGGCCCCGCCTTCCAGCAGTAATGAGCCGTCAAATCACAAAGGCCCTCGCCTCTCGTGAAAAGGACCAAGCTAGACTGCCCCACCCTCTAGCCTTTTAAAAAATGTATACATTTGTACAGTAGTAGTATCGATGGATTGTGCCATGGAGCAAAACTAACAGGATGTAATTAAAGAAAAAAGGTGGTACATATAGAGAGCGCTCGTCGCCAAATTATGCATATACTATATGACACTACCCACTATGAAGGTACGAGTAAGATAGACTAGTAACTGGTCTATGTTACTCTCCACTATGACCAGCCAAAGTCGAGGCGCGGATACCAACGAGGGCCTGGTTGTGTCTATACTTGGACAACTCACCCGACTGCATGCGCACCAGGCAGATGAAGCTCGTGTCGTGTGCAGCCCGCACATTAACCAAAACCTCGCGCCTCCATCTTAGTCTCCGCGTTTAAAACATCTCCATCTCAAGGCCAAGGAGCAACGTGAAACCTATGATAGAGCCAATCGGATGGTTGAGAACACTACAATTCGTAGCTACAGATGCGTGTGTGAGAGAGGACGAGTGCGTGTGTGCACCTCTTCTTAGAGTACAACTGTATGTGGGTGGCATCGACCTAGGGAGCAGTGATGGTGCATGCAAGAAGTCCCGAGAGATAGGTGTAATGCTTCTGAAAAAAAGACTAGTCTATAGCTCGCCACGAGGCTATTCCTGTCGAACGCCAAGCGTAAGATATGTATCCAACGGTGCCAGTTTTTGCACGTACATAGCAGTAGAAAAAGAACTAGTACCATGGCATATGCTACACCACGGCCGAGAAAATGTGCCGACGTTACGCCATCCGGGAATAGTGTCGTACTTCAAAACTAGAACCGTCAATAAATTTTGAGCACGTCTCGTCACATTCCAAATTACTTCTACTACCACGCTATATATAATTGCAAACCTGTTCACACCGATCACAACCTAAACGGTTTCCCACTTAGGAGCGTATTAGTAGTACTCGGTTATAAGATGACTGCACATTCCTTCTCAACTCCTCATCCACAAAAAACAATCAAGTCAATCAGGCCATAGCCAGCATGAGTTCTAGGTCAAGAGATTTCCACCAGGGAGAGTTGAGCATGGAAGAGGAAGCACGAGAGATGTCCCGCCTCACCGCGAAAGCAGCCGACATGTCCTGCCGTGAAGCAGTAGTAGCACAGAGGTCCCGCTGTGTCACCGAAGCAGCACGGAGGTCCCGCCGCGCTGTCGATGTAGCAGACTGGTCCGGCCACGCCGTGGAAGTAGCAGAGATGTCCCGCCGCGCCGCCAAAGCAGCAGGGATGTCCCGCCGCGCCGCGGCGGCCTAGGAAAATTTCTCGCGGCCAGGCGAGGACTCTTAAAGGCGCATGCATGCGATAGTCCATAGCCATATGGATCAGATCTCCGGCTGGGCGAGGATGCAGGACGAGGCTACCGACGTCATCCGACAACTGGGGGAGGGCAATGCAAAGCTCCGGGGCGAGCGCGACCTGCTGAGGGCGAAGATCGCCAGAAGGGCAAAGCCGGAGGAGGAGACCGCTGCCGTGTTGTAGAGGACGGGCGTCATCATCGAGAAACTTATGGATGAGAATTCCATGCTCCGCATCGAGTGCAACAGGCTGGTGGAGGAATCCGTGGATGCTGCCAAGCAACGTATTAAGGACATGAAACTGATGAAAGAGATCATCGCCCGCCGCGAGAACTAGTTTCCGCGACCTACAGCGCGTAAAGAAAGTAGAGATCAACGAGCCAGATCATTGTATGCGTCTTCCTTCTTCTTTTTCCCTCGTGTATTTCAGGCGTAGCCGCATGTGGCTTTTTAATTATCTTCCTAATTATGTAAGACAATTATTATCCACTCTAGCCGTCCTTATATATATTCATCAGTCTTGCTATAAGTCGCAGTAGATGCTATATAGGTCCGTCGGATCTTACATCAAGATCCGTGCAAAATTTTCTTTTCGGAATTTCTTTTTTCTCTCTTAAATCTCAGTCGAGTGAGACATTTCCACGCCATTAAACAGAGGCTCTGGCGCCATTAATGGAGACCTTGGGAGAGAGGTGGACGACAGATGGAGGTCAAAGGGCTCTCCTCCCGATAAGCACACGCAGGGGTCTGATCGCATGCCTCCCGTACTCAAATAGCTACCTTGCATGGCGCCTCCTAGCTAATAAAAAAGGGACGCGTGGCGGCACGTAAATGGTAAATAGAACGCCCACGGTTTCAATAATACTTGTGTTTTCGATTGTAACGTGACAACACTTGTTCCAAAATGACTTTGTTGATTGTTAATGTGTGCGGCTTCGCAATTCGGACAGCAAAATTACCACAGCATGTTGGTGCCATGTCATGGCACCAAGCCAAGTTTCATGATTTTCATGCGTGTTTCGGATTTACAAGAATTAAAAAGCCAAGTTTCCTAATGTTTCCAGCCGAGCCATGACACCCAGATGTTTGAATCTCATTCCCATTTCTGGCATGGGACCTAGAAATTTACCCGAGGACACACATGTGATTTTTCAACCAGCTTTGGTGCACTAGAGCATGTGCTTGTACTTAAAATTTGAATTATGCACACAAAGGTGACACGTTCCCTCTCAGAACCACGAGCCTTCTTGAGAGAAGCTCCGGTTTGCAAGAAACTTATACCAAAACTTTTTCCTATTCTGCATTTTTTTTACCACAATATTGTAGTACCATGACATGACACCATGCCAAGTTTCATGATTTTCAGGCGTGTTTTGGATTTACAAGAATTTTAAAACCAAGCTTCTCAATGTTCTCGGCCGAACCACGATGCCCAGATGTTTGAATTTCATTCCATTTCTTGCATGGGACCTAGAAATTCACCCGAGGACACACATGTGATTTTTCAGTCAACTTTAGTGCACGAGAGCATGTGTTTGTAGTTCAAATTTGAATTATGCACATTAAATAACCATAAACTCAATTAATGAATAAAAAAGGCCAAATGAACCCGGAATAATTCCAAAATTTAAGAGGTCACTCATATAGTTCTATGTTGCCTCTGTAAAGAAAATCTGGCGGGAGGCAGCGTATATTGTTTCGCACACAAAGGTATAAAGAAATAAAGAAATTATCCCTACTTAATTCTTGTGTTCTTATTATTTATGCCACTAGTTGTGTATCAGTACTTAGTTTTGCCATTAGAAGTTACAACTACTCAAAAAATGCCATTGATGCGTGAGATGCGTGCTCAAAAATGCAATTAGATATCTAAAAAATGCCATTGTTAAGTTAGATGTTTGCTCAGAAATGCCATTAGACATTGTTATTTTCACGTCAAACCCGTTGACCACGTTACATGACAAAAATAAGCCGATTCTCACAATGATAAGTTAATGGTGTCCAGCACAACACACCCCTCAAATAAAACTAAACACCCTGGAATTATTTGACAAAACTAAGCACCCTGAAATTCTTTGACAACTAAACTGCTGGCTATATGATGTTGGCCATATATATTGTACGTATATAATGTCAAGAAATGAGTGGTAGTACTATACCAACTAAAAGATGAAATGTACGAAATATAACAAGAAGAAACACAACATAGTTCTGCTGGGGGCTCAGCACAATGCACCCCTCAAATAAAACTAAGCACACCAGAAATTAAACTAAGCAACTAATCCGGTAGACACTACATTAAAACCACCATGAGCAACGACACTGCCACCTTACTCGGAGTCCTCGTCCATGTCCTCGACTTCGTCCTTGTCCCTCTTCCTCTTGGGCGATACTTCTTTGCTTGAACCGCACACTTGGCTCTTGCTCTTCATCCAACCCTTGTAGATATTGAAACAAAGGTAGCCATCCATTGCAGCGTAGTGGATGTGGTCTATATCTAGTACAGTCCACTTCCATGCACGACGAAACATGTGCGGAGATTTTTTAGTTCACCGTACATAGGATGAACCATGGCTCCTGCCAGGGTCAGCATTGAAGGCTGATCAAGGGAGGGCACCAGCCCTTCCTTCTGGAGGTCGAAGAGGTCGCCTACAACGAGGCCTATCCGACCCAGGATTACCTTGTCGTTCCTAAAGTCTACAGTAATGAATTTGACTTGGCCGCCCTTGAGGAAGTTCTTAAATTCCTCGCACTCAACGTCGGCATGGCACATGTGGTAGACCAAGCATAAGTCATGCACGCAAACCTAGATCACGGCGGGCTTCTTCTTCTCTGCCTCGTTTAGTTTCTTCTCGCTTCCCAGAACCATGGTGTACTCAACATCTAACCCAGCGACCCACTCATCATTTGAGTTTTCGAACATGCGTTTGAAGCGAGCAAGGCATTCTTTCACCGTTGCAGAAGAACGGGTGTAGATGACGTCGAACTCATCGCCGGTGATGGTTCTAACCTTGTACTCACCATGGATCATGGAGATCTGGGACGCCATGGATTTGGGAGGAGGGTTAGGATTAGTGGAACTGCTGTAATGTGAAAGGACGGGACGACTAGGAGCGGTTTATCGATTGTAAAAATGTCGAGTGGGCGGGCGCATGCGAATGGCAGGGTAGTGGCTTGCATGGTGGATAAATGGATTCATGCACCATACTATGGGGGCCCAATTAGATGTCATGTCTACTCTACGCCCAATTAAATGGCTTTCGATGTCATGTCAAGCGTCGGAAAATTACAGGTGATACGAAGCTTTCCATTCTCCCATGATACGGGCTTCCGAGAGCCCTTGGATCTGAGATTGAATGGTTGCATGGCGTGATTCTAGACGTATGGGTGAATATCCTATCCTGGAGGGTTATTTTGCAAATTTTCAGCAACTTAGCATGCGGCCGTTTGATCTCACATCCAAGGGCTGCCAGCAGCCCGTATCATGGTCGCGCCTACCACGACCGTCGCCTCGCTCGTGCGGTCGCGCCCTTGGAGATTTAACACGGTGCGTTAGGCTATCTGATCTTGGCATGTCATACATAGTCATCACTTAGTCACTCATACAACAAGGTTATCTATAAGGTTGGCTATAAGAGTATTTTTTTTGTTTACTTGTCTCTATCTCTTTCTTCGTAGTATTTATTGCATTTGCAAAGGAGTGACCTCTTCCAATGAAATGGTGCTTAGATGAGGTGCTATGGGCATTAAATGGCTTAGCAACTCAAGTCCCCAATGCATATGTGCTTAGTTTTTTGTTGCTAAGTTTGCTTCATCTAGGTACACGCGCTTATCACCGTTTCTTCCTGGGGTCACCAAACTAGTCTCTCTCTTCTTAATTAACTTGCCACATCAGACTTTATGCCTATGTGGTAGGCTTAGCACCTGTAGGATCAAGTACAATAGTGGGCTATAAGCTCGCTTTACATGGCATTTTTGCATATGTGGGGGAAAGAGGCAAGGAAAAAGTGGAGGAGTGGGCTCTCAAGCAAGAGCCAGCCTCTACATGGTGGAGCATCGGGAGAGGCACCTGTATGGAGGTGGTCAGGAATCCGGCTTGGCAGTTAAAATGATAATGGCAAGTCAAATTACCGGGCCCCACCTGTCCAGCAGTAACTCACTGTCAAATCACATAGCCCTACGTTTGCAGCAGCCTCTCCCTCATCTTCTCGCTTCTCTGTCGAACCGACTAGGCGGAACTGCCCCGCCTACCGCGCGGGAAAAGCCCCGCCCTCGACTTTTAAATAGCACATTATACTAATTTTGTATCCATGGATTGCACCATGGAGCAAAGCCTCAAGAAAACGGCGGTACACATGTACGGAGTATACAGCACGCCCGTCGCGTTCGTGTCGCTCCCCAGACGGTCGGTCGGTCTGGCATGCTGCTCTCCGAATGGGACGCGCGTCATATTGCATTTGCACACACATGTGGGACCGCAATTGAGAACCGACCATAGGCACACTCCCCGGCTCCGCAAGTCGGGTGAGTTAATAGAAGTACATACGTTGGTACCTCGACGATCCCTGCAAGACACGGAAGATCAGTTAGTCCATGCATGTGACTAGACTCCAGCAGACACGCCTGGATTGGTTATCGTCTACATATCATGGAGGCTGTGTTGTACAGGGCTGTAGTTCTGGTGAGAAATCTAAAAAAATGTTTCTTGTCATCTCGCAAAATTAAGTGTCATGTGCTTTGGATCACTGCGAGGGTTAAACAGCGACAACTGAGTTGGACTAGTCATTGGGGGCACATGCACGAAGACTACTCGGCTGCCATCTAGGTCAAGCCGGCTATGTTAATGAGGCCATCTATCGACGGACCCCTCTTCTACGAGTTTATCTTTAATTTGAGCTTTGATCCTCGTCTAGTTTGTCCGTCGGGATTCATCTTGTCTCCTTTGGGCAGTGAGGTTATGATTTCTTGTCATGTGGCATTTTGTCATGTTATATGTTATAATCCGGTGCTTCAGATCAAAATGAAGACAACTGCGCCTCCCGGGCATGTGTAGGAAGACTTCTCGACAGTCATTGCCGAGGTCAAGCCGGCTCCGGCCGGTAGACAAAAGAAAACTAGTACTATATAGGCAGGAGCCTTCGCACTTGCTTTCTAGTGTTGCTCTCTTCACACTGTCTCGTCCTCTCCAGATCTAAACACGACAGCGGTGGACACACTCTCTTTGTACTCACCACTAGTCACAGATCCAGCCGGATCCTCTCCTCCGGGGAAGGTGAGAAGGTGTAACATTCACGCAGTCGTCCTCGGCGATGGCTCTTACCCACTACCGACGCGTCCCGATCAGCGTGCCTTGTCATTCTCTCCCAAGCATCGCTGGTGAGGGAGGGCATCCGACCCCTTCTTCCTCACTGCCGTAGTGTGGGCAGCTCCGGCCTCCCGCCGCCCACTTAGCGACATCCCGGCGACCCTCGGGTATAACTTCCTTCGAAACCGACCTTGTTCTACTTCTCGAGATCCTGACGTCGCTCCATTTCTATCTTTTACTATTTCTCAGGCCCCCTCATGTAGATAGGATCGATCGGCTGTTCGAAAACCACCTACTTTTTTCTGTTAAGAGGTAAAACTAGTTCATACACTAGAATCTAGCAATACTTGGTTGAAACAAGGAAGAAACGGGGTGGGGGTGGGTGGGGGAAGATTTGTTACTTGAATCAAGGACTTGGTGGAAAGAGGAAATAATGGGGGTGAAAAGTAGCAGAGACGGGCTATCCAAGTGGTCTCTAG
Source organism: Secale cereale (assembly GCA_902687465.1). NCBI lineage: Eukaryota > Viridiplantae > Streptophyta > Magnoliopsida > Poales > Poaceae > Secale > Secale cereale. The sequence goes on along the minus strand of LR738715.1, from coordinate 220,845,449 downwards.
GTCAAATAGGGAAATAAAGGGAACACAGTACAAACTCAATATAAACCCGATCAATTGGTTGAAAAAGGAAAGAAAGTGGGGACTGGGGGACAAGTCAACAGAGTAAGTCCAGCACTAGATTTGCTAGCCTTACACAGTATAAGGTGGCTATATACCGAACAAAAATGGGACCAACCCAGATATCCTCTTCTGATGTTTGTTGCCCCGAGCTGCTCTTATGTAATGCATAAAATGTAGCAGTCGCACTGTTAAAAGTAAGGACAAGTTAAACGAATGTTGTTTTCAATGTAATGCCTCCAGTAATATGAATCAATGGCACTTTTTTCATGTCCTGCTAAATTTCCCATTAAGATAAGTTGTTTCTTTTCGTTAGAGATGCAACTGTCCTGGTCCGCCTACTCTCCAGGAGCTTCACGACCAACCTTGATGTTTCTCAATTTTATTGCAAATAATGAAGAAGAATCTCTGTGGGTTTCGTTTTCTGATGGAAATGGAACCGGGGTTGGAGCCCTTTTCTTAAAAAAAGAAGAAGAAGCTGCTAGCTCATGGGACATTGCTTCATTTTAGGTGAACTGCACCAAAAGGTCCCATGAATTGAATCATCCATGTTGGTGACTGGTGTCATCCCTTCTACGATGGCGTTGACTATAGATATGGTTCCCATCACGAGGTATGTTCCTTTTTGGTTTGACCGTTTGCCAAAGATCCTGCATGTTGATCCTGCTCTTGTGCTACTGTTTTGGCACTGCCATGATAAAGCAGTAGTGTTATTATTTTGCACCCAAATCTAGTGGCACTATTAATTTGAGGAAATGTTTTGGCACCGCTAGTGCCACATTTTATATATATATATATATATATATATATATATATATATATATATATATATATATATATATATATATATATATATATATATATATCGAAATAGGGGATTCCCTCCGATTTCATTACAAAAACCCATCCATAGAGAACCATTATCCGACAACATCGTAGTGTAAACGTGCAGTTATGCAACTACTACTAGAACTGATAGAGTACTAGTAGGAGACAAGTTCGCCACATAAGCTAGGCAGGTAGGGGACGCAGCACCAGCTCGACCAAGTTTGGATTACAACCCAAATGCTACCACAGAAACATCGGGAGGGAGATAGGGACTGAAAGAGCCAGCTTTAGCATCCCAGTCTAAGCACCCCCGGTCTTCATCCTTGCGACACACGGTACACCTCGTTTGCCACCTGCTCGACCCTAGTGTCACTGATAAAATGAAGTAATAATACAGTTAAAATAGAGTGAGTGTCCTCTCTACCATTTCATTTTCAATGTAGATAAAGAAAGTGCTTCTCTTTGTTAATGTATGTTTCATCAACTAGTCCCATTGTTAATGTTTAAGCATTTCTGCAAACTGGGGTGCTTAATTTTAGTTTATCTGCACAAAAATAGAGATTTTAATGTCTCAAGGCCCCTCCTTGTACTACCGCTGTACACTGATGTTCATCACTAGCAGAAGGTGTATCGGGGAGACTTGGGTCGATTTCCAGTATGATGTAATATTTTCTTCTGTTTATTAATGTATGTTTTATCAACTAGTGCCACTATAATCTAATCACACCTTTTCATTATCTGTGCAAACAGGGTTATTCAGCTGCATTTTGGTGGAACTGCACAAATGTACGGATGGAACCGGCATATATGCAGAGTGCGTGGTGCCAAGTAAAAATTACCGACACAAAGCTGCTCCATCTAAGCATTGGCATCCACCACCATCAGTGGGATGTGTGGCGCTCACTGTGGAGTATCGACCCCAGATGGAGCATCCATCAGAGATTGAAGGATCGAGCATCTACAGGGCGCCGTTTGTGAGGGTGTTGTGCCAGAGCGAGCCGGTGGAGTCTTCGTCGACCAAACCTAACTGCAAGAGGAGAAAAACAATTGGCCCAACGACGCTTCCCCGCCATCCTCTCCCTCGCCGTTCACATCGTCTCACGGGGTGGCTGTCTGCTGCCGATGAATAAGATGGATTGCCCCCCAGACCAATAGTCGGGCAGGTTGTGAATTGTCAGGAGGAGCTTAGGGTTGTTAGTATTTACAGGTTGTGAATTGTGTTTTGTGTTGTGTATTTTGAGAGTACTTTCAGATATGAATGTCTTTTGAATTTCAGATTTGCAGTATTGAGCATATGAAGTATTTTATGAATTCTAGAGATATATTTTTAGCACTTTAAAAATGTAGTTTCATAGGAGTATAAAAGTACAAACAATGTGATTCTCAGAGAAGAAACTGCAAGTTTCAGTTTCAGATAAGAAACTCCAAGTTCAGTTTCAGATAATAAACTACAACTTTTAGAGGCAGAGCATTTATATTAGCATGGCCTTTTCAAACAGTGTTAACATCATGCTGGAAGTTTTATTCATGGTCGAAACTGGAACTACCAGCCAGTTAACATCATGTTGATCAACATTCATGCATAGCACATCTTCATATGATGCACAGTCAAAAAGATATGCTATTTTCAAAATGCCCACACAATGTCGAGTGTGTGAAAAACAGAGAAAATGAGGGACGAAGTTTTGGCAAGTGTAGGACATGGTGTGCGTAGATGACAATTGGGACCCACATGTCAATAAAGGCAGAGGCAAAAATTTTGGAGATATTTTCTCTGCACTTAAAAAATGTAGTTTCATAGGAGTATAAAAGTGCACACAATGTGATTCTCAGAGAAGAAACAGCAAGTTTCAGTTTGAGATAAGAAACTCCAAGTTTAGTTTCAGGTAAGAAACTGCAACTTTCAGAGGCAGAGCATTTATATTAACACGACCTTTTCAAACAGTGTTAACATCATGCTGGAAGTTTTATTCATGGTCGAAACTGGAACTACCAGTCAGTTAACATCATGCTGATCAAAATTCATGCATAGCACATCTTCATATGATGCACAGTCAAAAAGATATGCTATTTTCAAAATGCCCACACAATATCGAGTATGCGAAAAACAGAGAAAATGAGGGACGGAGTTTTGGCAAGTGTAGGATGTGGTGTGCGTAGATGACAATTGGGACCCACATGTCAATAAAGGCAGAGACAAAAAATTTGGAGATATTTTCTCTGCATAGGTGGAATCAAACCCGGGCGGAACAACTGTCGGGTAGTGTCACTCGGCCACTGGGTTAGTTCAGTTGTTTCGTTACTAATAAGGCACTTCCTCAGGTGGTCGGATCTCCTCCTGCGCCTTTGTGCGCTCACCGCGACACCGCTGTCTGCCGTTGCAAACATGCTGAACAAACGAGAGTTATCTGGAGAGGACTATACGTGGAGAGGCGGACAGTCGGGACCCACCAGGTCTATGACCGTACGCAAGCAAGTGCCTCATCGAAAAATACTTCCTCCTAATGCTATACTAGGCGTTGGGGCCCACGAGTTTGTCAACATAGTTACATTTTTAGGTGCTTCAACGTAGTTACTATAGGAGATAAATTCACAACGAAGCCGGGGAGCTGGCAGGTATCATTTATTATCACTGGGGCAACAAGTATCAGCTTGGTTTTGGGCTGCCCCGTCTAGGCTTTCTTTTTTAACATGCGCAGCCCACGACCTTGGATGGGAGGTCCATAGGTCGGTTTGTATTTTCTTGAGGGCCGTCATGTATGGACCGGCCTATCGACCTCCCATCCGCGGTTTTATTTTTCCTGAAACATCGGTAGCCCAATTTATGTATTTTTTTTGAAGAAAATGCCTGGTCCAACTTATGTTTCCCTTCTAACTATATTATATAGATTTAAATTATTCTGTATGTTATTATATATTAGTTTTATTGTCATCATATATTTAACAGATACTTACATATGTAAGAAAACAATATCCCACATCTTGTTAACTTATAAAAATAATTTCTTAACAATAAAATCCTGGATTTTTTTGGCAACGAAAATCCAGGTAATTGTGTACAAAAGCTTGGTAAGATTTAAGGACCAATGTAATAATAAATCACTTATATATATATATATATATATATATATATATATATATATATAACAAAATGCTCAGCCCCTGTTTATTTTTTGATAACATTGCTGCGCCCACCCCAACATTATAATTAGAATCAACCCAGCAAAATCGTGTATTTTGAGAAAGTGCAAATGGCCTGTAATTTTTTAGGAAAAACATAAATGAGCCGCATGGACGCTACATTATTTGTTCACCCAGCCCAGCTAATGGACTGTAATTCAAAGAAAAAAGATCAAATGGATAAATTCTACCCCGCAAAAAAAGACTGTAAATTCTGAAAAAATGGGTTGAATACGTGCCACATTTTTGGAGGCTGAAATGTGGGCCAATAGGCCGAAGCCAATGCAAGTCATTGTCAAGTTAGTCAACAAATGATTCTGACATCATTAGCCGTTGGATTTACATCCAACGACCGGCATCCATCTTCAATCTCTAGTCTTCTTCCTCCAGCGCCGCCGGGACCACCTGCTCCCGCCTCCTGCTGCTAGCAGCTCTGCTTAGCACGCTTCGCTGTGAAGCGCTACTCCACCGTTGGCCAGGCCATCCCTCCACTCCTCCACACCTCCTGTTCTTCTCCATCGATTGCCGAACCACACCGCACCAGAACCAGTTAACCCTTGTACACCTCTCCGTCTGCGACTCTACTCCTGCGTCTTCCCATCTCCGGCTCGTTGCTGTCCGGGGCCTCGCCGTCGTCCACCACCTTGGATGCGCTCGGCGCGGAGTGATCAACGTGGTCAACACACGACACCATGGAAGTAGACTGTGAGTGGAGAGGCTGACAGCTGGGTCCACGGCCGCACGCAAGGAAATGCCTCCTTATTACGTGCAAAAAAATGATTCCTCCACCTGGCAGCTGGGACCCACCAGAAGGGCCTCTGTATTTCGCAAAAAATGTTCCCACCGCTAATAGGTCAGACCCACCAGCTATATCTACGCACGCAAGGAAGTGCCTCCTTATTACGCACAAAAAAATGAATACTCCCCTTGCTAGTTGGGACCCACCTTGGTGGGAGGCTGACTTGTGGGCCTACTAGGTTAACGGGGACGGAGTGCTTTGTCAACTTAGTCAATATGAAATATTCTAGCTCCAGTGACTGTACGATGTCCATCCAACGGCCGTAGTGCTTCTTCAACCTCCGGTCTTCTTGCTCCAGCTGCCCAAAGCAGCGCCGGTCGTGCTGCATGCTCCTGCCTCTCGTAGCCGGCTGTGCTACCGCGGAGGCCTCACCGCCCCTACTATTCCCACCGCTTGCCAGGCCCTGCGGCGACGGCAGCCTCACACTATAGCCAAACCAGTGAACCCTCGTACTCCTCTCCGCGCGGGCTTTCACTGCCGCGTCTTCCCCGGCTCCGTGTTGTCCCCTTCCTAGGCCTCGCCGTTGTCCACCGCCCTGTTGCTCTCGGCACGACGTGGTCAACGTGGTCAAGGAATGGCTTCCATCGGACGTGGACTGTACGTGGAGAGGCTGACAACTGGGTCCACGACGGCAGCAAGGAAGTGCCTCCTTATTACGCGGAAAATAATGATTCCTCCACCTGACAGCAGGGACCCACCGGACGGTCCACCGTATTTCGCGAAAAAAATGTTCCCCCCTGACTGCTGGGACCCACCGGACGGGCCAAGGTATTGCATGAAAAAACATTCCCCCCGCTGTCAGCTCAGACCCACCGGAAGTGCCTCCTTATTATGCACAAAAAAATGAATACTCCTACTGCTGGTTGGGGCCCACCTTGGTGGGAGGCTGACTTGTGGGCCTACTAAGTTGACGGGGACGGAGTGCTTTGTCAACTTAGTCAATATGAACAATTCTAGCTCCAGTGACCGTACGATGTCCATCCAATGGCCGTAGTGCTTCTTCAACCTCTGGTCTTGTTGCTCTAGCCGCCCAAAGCAGCGCCGGTCGTGCCGCATGCTCCTGCCTCCCGTGGCCGGCTGTGCTGCAGCGGAGGCCTTACCGCCCCCTACAATTCCCACCGCTGGCCAGGCCATCCCTCTACTGACCCACACCCCCTGTTATTCTGCGACGACGGCAGCCTCACACTGCAGCGAACCAGTGAACCATCGTACTCCTCTACGCGTGGGCATCCACTGCCGCGTCTTCCCCGACTCCGCGTCCTCCACTTCCTAGGCCTCATCATCGTCCACCGCCCTGGTGCTCTTGGCGCGACGTGGTCAACATGGTCAAGGAACGGCTTCCATCGGACGTGGACTGTACGTGGAGAGGCTGACAGCTGGGTCCATGGCCGCAGCAAGGAAGTGCCTCCTTATTACGCGCAAAATAATTATTCCTCCACCAGACAGCGGGCACCCACCGGACGGGCCACCATATTTCACGAAAAAACATTCCCCCCTGACTGCTGGGACCCACCAGCTACATCTTCGCACGCAAGGAAGTGCGCCCGGGCAAACAAAAAAATGATTCGCCCCCCTGACTGCTGGGACCCACCAGCTACATCTTCGCATGCAAGGAAGTGCCTGACAGTCGGGACCCACCTGGTCAAAGCGTACGTAGCGTTGTCATTCTGGTCGCGAACATGTACGTACATACTGGTCGATGTAGAGGTGCGTACGTGTCGTAGTAGAGGCGCACACGTAGCATGTACACGTATGTACAGCGGCCAGGGTGCAAGAAAGTAAATACGGACACATACGTACATACGGGCGGGGTCTCGAACGCCTACTCGCGCGTACGTACGGCTAGGGCTCGTGTACATGGCTGGGTCGGAACGGCGAAACATCGTCGTCGTCGTGTTCATGGGGAGCCAACCGGCTGGGTTGGAACGGAATGCGTCGTCGTGTTCATCGGGAGGGCTTGGACGGAACAACTGATGGAAACGAGGCCTGGCGTACCGCAGAATGGAGGAAATGGCCTTGTTTCGGCCGACCACGGTCGAAACGGGACCTTTTCATCGGGAGGGGTCTGGCGTACCGCAAAACGGAGGAAACGGACCTCCTACGGTCGAAACGGGGGTCCTGTCGATCGGGTGGGTGTGGCGTACCGCAAAACGGAGGAAACGGACTTGTGTTGGAGCGCTATGGTCGAAACGAGGGTCCTGTTCATCGGGAGGGGTGTGGCGTACCGCAAAACGGGACTCCACGGGATACTGTTCATCTCCATCGTCGACCCCCTCCAGCCTCCACGGGCTACTGCTCATCCACCGTCGACCTCCTCCAGCCTCCACCTGCGACTGTTCAACCATGGGCTCCTGTTCATCCATCCTCCACCGCGCGCTTCTCCACCGGCTACTGTTCAACCAGCCCACTCCACGGGCTACCGTTCAACCACCCCTCCACTGTCTACTGTTCATCAAGCCCTCCACGAGGTCTTGTTCATCCAGCCCCAACCGGCTCGATCGATCGGGGTCCTGTTCATCCAGAGGCAACACCACGGGGTCCTGTTCATCCACCCCACCAGGAACTGTTCATCCAAACCCCCCAGCAAAGCTCACTATTCATCTAGAGGTAGCATCGATCGGCTTCAGTTAGCAGCAGTAGCGAAGGAATCGCTTGATCGGGTTCAGTTAACAACTATCGATCGATCGCTCGGGTTCAGTAACGTGTAGCCTGCGGTGCAATCGCTCGGGTTCAGTTAGATCCCAACACCTGCTCGGGTTCAGTTAGAGCCCAACTCCTCGCACCCACATGCGTGCGTGTACGAGAGAAACGCGCATCGCTCAGCCCCGACCACCCACCATAACCGGAAACACCCCGATATTTCCCCGCCCTCGCTTCTACCATGGTTTTTTCCATCATGGACGGCCCAAAGAATGTCATGCAGCTGCGTCTCTGGCCCGCCTAGGACGAAAAGCCCATTTTTTGTCATAGAAGTAGGACCCCACCACATCTATGATGATACCAGGTTTTGTCACAATTATCGTCATAGAAGTATCATAAGTATGACAGGAAAAAAATTCGTTCAGCCCAAAATGTCACGGATGTGTCTTTTCTTTGTAGTGGGTACTTGTTACCGAGATAGCATTGGAAGGATGTAGTAGATACCAATTGATGGTAGAAAGTAGTTCATGGATCATCCTAGCTTGACTCCAATAAGCATATGGTGACAACACCTTCCTTGCGAGTGAGCCGAGCATCCAATGCATCTCCAATTGTTTCTAGAACAACAACACAAACAAAATGGTACCCAAACTCATATATATATATATATATATATATATATATATATATATATATATATATATATATATATATATATATATATATATATATATATATATATATATATACAGCCGGTCTATTCTCATAACATTATGAGAATAATATTCTCATAACACTTCCGCACTGCACGCACAACGCGAGGGCACTGCAACACAACGAAAGGTGAACTTAGTTTCGAAAAAATTGTACGTGTTGTTTTTTGTGTACCTTTTTTGCTCTAGTTTTTAACCGTTTATCGGAATTATGCGTGTAATATACCGTTAAAAAGCTATGGAGTAGACGCAACTTCGCCATGTTGAACACTTTTAAAAATTCATCATAGTTTAAGAGCAGTTTCGAAAATCGTGCGGCTCACAACGAATGACGGCGAGTATTTTTTCACGTTTTCTTCTAAACCACTCGCCGAAATGAATCAAATGATATACCGTTGGATAGATATCGTCGAGGCACATCTTTTTCATATGTATTGTTTTCTCTAATTCGTTACGGTCTTGGAGCAGTTTTGAATTTAACAAATCGCGGAATTATGTTTTTTTGAATTTTTTGCAATTTTCGGTACTGTTTTAGCTTGAGTTTTTAACCGTTTGTCGAAACGAGGCGTGTGATACGCCGTTAGAAAGCTACGAACGAGGTGCAACTTTCATATGTTGAAATGTTTTTGAGATTCCTTACGGTTTTTAGTTAATTTTGAAAATCGTGCGGCTGACTACGAGAGGCAGCGGCCGTTTTTCCTGAAATTTTTACAAACCACTAGTCGAAATGATCCAAACGATACACGGTTGGAAAGATATCGTCGAGACGCTACTTTTTCATGTAGAACGCTCTCCCTAATTCTTTATGGTTTAAGAGCAATTTCAAAAATACCGAAACGCGGACACTCTGTTTTTCGGGACATCCAAATAGTCGTGTATACTGCATCAGACAGATGAGTGCACTGCTTCAGACAGAAAACCGCACTGCATCAGACAGTCAAGTGAACATCATGATTTTTTGTCGAAGATAAATTTTTCTCAAACGTGTTTTTGTTGTCTTTTTTCAATTTTTATGAACAAGTGTACCGCAAAGGTGAGGGCAAGTGAAGCGCGACATATATCAAAGTGAACCGCATTATTATTTTGTTGTTTCGCTAAAATTTACGCACTTTTCATGTTGGGCGCAAGTGAACAACATTGCTCCCAAAAGTGAACCACATCGAAGGACCAAACGCACTGCAAGTTTTGATCTAGTCGAATGAATTTTGAAACAGACGAAACAAATTGTACTTCATACAGAGGAGTAATGAGCTGCTACACAAATGGAGTGAACTACTTGTTTCAATCGTCCCACAAAGAAAACAAGTTTCATGAGAAAAGAAGTGAACCTCCAGTGGGGTCCCTCTGAGTCTATTGGCCACACTTCCACTAATACAAAATTGCACCACTAAAAAACACAAAACTACAGCACACACGACAGTGAACCACACCAACTTTCACACAGGGCCACGCCACTGGATTCAAGCACAAATATTATGCAGAGTGAACTGCAATAGAAATTCACAATGTTGTGTCGGGGCACACTAACGAACAATTGTGTTGCATTCGCAAGAAAACTGGTGTGACCGGACTGCATGCGTGCACACCCCGCACTACATAACCACCGAAAATGCACCGCCATGCGACCAAAATCGCACTGCAATATTGATGCAAATTATTCCCTTTTCCCCTTTTTTGCAAACTGAACCACAAATGGATTTACCAAGAACTGCATCTATTGTGAAAGAAATACAAACATTTTACACTGCAAAATTGTATTATAGTGCACTGCATGGGGCGGCCCGGTGAAGGGCATGCACCATGCGTCAGGGTAGAGCTCCACTCCATCTTGGAGTAGCACCACCACCAACAGGAAGGAACACCACCATGAGGATTTCGACAATCTCCGATGGCAAATCCTGGATGCAAAAACAGATTTATGAGCTGCACAATTTTAGCACCCAACTGAATTGAACTAGATAGCATCCTGAAAAACATCAGACATATTTATAAACATCAACAAACGATTCGCACAGCGAACTGCACGGCAACGGCGACCACAAGACGATGACAAACCTGAACCTCACGCTCCCGATTGAATCAGGACAGTTGGGGCGTGGGAGGCACGACCTGTGAGGCTGGTGGCAGGCAGTGCCGCACAGCGACGGTGACCACAAGAGGCGGCGGTGTGTTGTAGCAGTATGTGGGTGGCAGGAGGAGGTGGATCCGCGGGGCGGCATCTGAAAACGCACACCATTGAGCTGCAAGGGGGCGGTAGCCGAGCTGCACCGGGGCGCCAATAGAGCTGCACTAGGAGGGAGGGTAGGCCCGTCCCATCGGCGGATCCGGCCCGGCTCGATCCAGACGGGGTGGAACGGGATCCGGACAGGGTGGTGATACACGGGATCGCGACGAACAGTGGAGGAAAGTCGCGACAGCGCTGACCCCAAGTTGTCCCTCTAGAGGGGATTGGAGGTGGAGGGGATTGAGGGTCGTGGGCAGGGAAGCCAGGTAGGGGGGTGATGACCATGGGAAGCCAGGTAGGTGCTGGAGGAGCTGCACGCCTACCGGAAGATCTTGGCCGACGACGAAGGAGGTGCACATCCCACCGGCGACACCGCACAACTGTGGGTGGGGCGAGAGGTGCATGAAGGGGAGGTCCCCGTCGGAGGTTGGGACACGGCCGTGCGGATCCAGAGGATGGCGGATCCGGTCGTGAGGGTCCTAGATCCGTTGTGGGTGGCGGCCGGCGGTTGGAGAGGTTGGGGGTGCGCCGTCCATGGGACGTAGGTGGGTGAGCGCCGGCCATGAGAGGGTGTTGGGGACGCGTCGGCCTTGGGAGGTAGAAGGTATAAGGTAGGTGGTGTGGTGCCCTGCGTGGTGGTGGGGGCGGCGTGGTTGCGTGGCGCCCTAGCCTGGGGAAGGTAGCGCCATGGCCGGCGGGGTTGGGGGTGGCGGCGCGGGGGTGGGAATTGGTGCGGCGGCGCGGGGGGAGGTGGTGCGGTGGAGGAGAATAAGGGGAGAGATAGAGGAGTGGGTGGCTGAGGGGAGGATAAGGTGGGGTGGGTTTTTTTCTTAGCCCGTGCAGTTTGTTCGGCTCCTTCGCGGTTAGTTTTGTAGCTACGGGTAGGTCTCGGGTGTTAGCAGAATAAGAGGTTGGTGTTAGCAGAATAAGGTCTTAAGGGGTGTTATGAGAATAGACCCACCGCAAGGAGGCACATTGGATATGAGATAGAAACTTGATAATTCGAATGACTTGGCTTGAGACAATATGATGAAGACCCCTTAATTCTTCATAATGTAGCCAAGTCTCCAATGCCCTCCAACACCACCTATTGATAAAGTTTGAGCTTGTTGGTCCCCAACCAAGTTGGGTCCTAAGAGGTTAGTTATAATAGGCTTGGCTACCCAAATGGTTCTTTGCTTGACACCACTTTGAGTACCAACAAACTTGGCAAACACATTTCCAACCTTATCCTTCCCAAGAGAATATATATCATCAATAAAAATTGGGTTGGATAAGTTACCACTAGTGCATGAAGAAGAGACATGACCTTTCTCATGACATAAGTAGCAACATCTACTCTTCATTTTCTTCTCACTTGATTTCCCAATAAGAGAAGCATGAACTTGAGTCTTCTTGGGAAGCGACCTTTCTTCAACTTGTGGTTGAGCATGATATTGAACTTGTGGCCTCTTCCCTTGTTGCTTGTCATTAATGGGCTTCTTCTTCAATGGGCAAGATCTAACATGATGCCCTTCAATTTTGCACTTGAAGCAAATAATCTTGGCCGGATTCTTAAGTTGTTCTTGGCCCTTCTTCTTATTGCTCTTGGACTTCTTCTTCTTATTGGAGTTGAATCCAAGTCCACCTTTGTCATTGGGGATTTTTGCACACTCAAGATCTTGTTGAATGTGGACTTCCCTTCATGACAGTTTTCCAAGTCTTTCTTCAAGGAAGTGACCTGGGCCTTGGGCTCTTTGATTTCCTCTACATGGTTAGTATCAACACAAGTACTAGAGGAATTATAAGCTTCATCATTAGAGCAACAAGGCAAGGAAAGCAATTCATCACAAGTTGTAGCAACATTATGAGTGGATGAATTACGAGGACTAGCACATGCAATATAGCATTTAGACTTGAAATAGTGCTAGTATCCACATGAGGCTCACTAGATGTTACCTTAGCAATCATAGCTTCATGAGCTATCTTTAGCACATTATGGGATACTAGAAGATCATCATGAGAGCTTGTGAGCTTTACATGACTTTCTTCCAATTTCCCATAAGTGCTAGATAGCAACTCAAGTTGAGCCCTTAGCTCAACATTCTCCTTTAAAATGGATGCTTCACAAGATGTAGAGTTAGTAGCACAAGCATCATTATTAACAACAAAAGGAGAAGACAACTTGGCAAGCTCTTTTGAATATGAAGCTTTAAGTTGAGCATGAGACTCAGTGAGTTTGATGAGCTCAGTCTTAATGACCCTTGAGCCATTTTGGAGGTGCTCAAAGTCCTCAAGGAGTTTAGCATGCGCAACTTCAAGCTTCTCATTTTTTGTTTCAAAATTGTTGGCCACCTCAAGAGCTCTATCAATAAATTCCCTCACTCTAGATAATTCTAGAGCAAGAGTCTCCTTAAGATATTCCTTTGTGGTTTGTTCAAGTTCAAGAGCTTGAGAGAGGTCCGCGATCTCATTAGCGTAATCACGCTCATGACCTTCCATTTTCTCAATGGTGACCTCATGCTCCTCTAGATGAGATTCCGACACCTCATTGTATTTATTAACCTCAATGGCAATAGACATGATTTCCATAAAGTTGGAATGATCAATTTTATTCTTATGAAGAGCTTTAAAAATCATTTCCCCCTTAATTTTTAAGGAGGCAACATTATCATTCTCTTCATCACTATCAACATCATCAAAATCATCACAAGATATATTGGGATTCAAAGTGGGAGATACCTTTGAAGCCTTAGCCATAAGGCCAAACGCAATAGATGATGATGTTGGATCCCTCGAAGCACCATTCAAGGCCACATCTTGTTCCATGGGGTGTTGTATTTCCTCTACATTGTTAGCACAACAATTCGAGGAAATATATACATTTTATCATGGCAACGAGACATAGCAAGCATATCATCATGAGGTTTAGTCAAGCAGTTTCTACATGATATGCAAGGACTATCAACACAAGCATGTGAAACATTGGGAGTGCTCGAAGTGTTAAAGTCCAGAGATGAAGAATTGCAATAATAAAGTGATGAAGGATCATCAATAATAAGCTCACTATAATCATTACCTTGTGTCAAACCACATGTTGGTGAAGTAGAATAAGTTGAGAACACAACACGGCCGGAGGTGGAGGGAGAACAATCATCCCCACAAATCTTGGACACGCCATATTTATCTTGAAGCTTTGTCCACAACTCATGAGCATCCCGAAACAGCATGAGTTGAAAAATAACTACATTGCTCAAGGCATCGAAAAGCACATTAGAAGCTTGAGCATTGAGATAAGATTTTTTCTCATCCTCTAAAGATAATCTTTGGAGATCCTTTGGATGAGAAAAACCCATATCTACAACTTGCTCTAAATTTGGGTCCATGACCCTAAAGAGATTAAGCATGCGAATTATCCAAACATCAAAATTTGTGCCATCGAAACTAAGAGTGTCAGAGAATCATAAACCCCTAGTCGACATCCTTACTCTCTAGGCGGTTAAGCCCTATAAAGAGATACGAGGCTCTGATACCAATTGAAAGATCATGGATGTCACATAGAGGAGGGGGTGAATAGGTGCTTTATAATAATTACGGTTTAGGCTTGAACAAATGCGGAATAAACCTCGTGGTTATTTTTTCAAGAACAAAACCTACAACAACTAGGCTCACCTATGTGCATAAACAACTTATTCTAAGCAAGACAAACTACTAGGTGATAGCAAGATATATATCAAGAAACAATATGACTATCACAAAGTAAAGTGCATAAGTAAAGGGCTCGGGTAAGAGATAACCGAGGCACGCGGAGATGACGATGTATCCCGGAGTTCACACCCTTGCGGATGCTAATCTCCGTTTGGAGCGGTGTGGAGGCACAATGCTCCCCAAGAAGCCACTAGGGCCACCGTAATCTCCTCACGCCCTCGCACAATGCAAGATGCCAAGAATCCACTAAGGGACCCTTGAGGGCAGTCTCCAAACCCGTACAAATGGCAACCCTTGGGGGCGGTCACCGAACCCGTACAAATTGCTCAGGGCGATCTCCACAACCTAATTGGAAACCCCGACGCATGCCCGGAGCTTTACACCACAATGATTCAGCTCCGAACACCACAAAGGTTGGGGCTATCTCCACAACTTAATTGGAGACCCCCCAACGACACCACAGAGCTCCACCACAATGGAATATGGCTCCGAGGTGACCTCAACCGTCTAGGGCGCCCAAGCACCCAAGAGGAACAAGCTCAAGGGTACCAAGCACCCAAGAGTAATAAGCTTCTCAACTTCACTTCCACGTATCACCATGGAGAACTCAAACCGATGCACCAAATGTAATGGCAAGGGCACACGAAGTGCCCAAGTCCTTCTCTCCCAAATCCCACCAAAGCAACTAATGCTACGGAAGAAAATGAGAGGAATAACAAGAAGGAGAACACCAAGAACTCCAAGATCTAGATCCAAGGGGCTCCCCTCACATAGAGGAGAAAGTGATTGGTGGAAATGTGGATCTAGATCTCCTATCTCTTTTCCTCCAAAAACTAGCAATAATCGATGGAGGGATTGAGAGATAGCAAGCTCGAAGAAGGTCAACAATGGGGGAAGAACACGAGCTCAAATGATAAGGTTCATTGGGGAAGAAGACCCACTTTTATAGGTGGGAAAAAACCAACCGTTATGCACACAACACGCACATCACGGTACTACCGCTTGTCCTCACGGTACTACTGCTTGTCCTCACGGTACTACCGCTTGTCCTCATGGTACTACCGCTAGGGGTAGCGGTACTACTGCTTGCGAGCAGTACTAAAAAAATACATCCGTGCCTACCACCGCTGGACTTATGACGAGTTTTTGGTTCGGTGCGGAAGTAGATACGAAAGTAAAAAAAAATACACCCCCTCCAAGCGATAGTGCCGCTCCCATTTGTGGTAGTACCGATGCAGCCCTTTTGAGGACACCAATACTGACACAACTTCTGCAAACGGACTCCGAATTCAAGGAAACCAAGTTCGTTGGAAATCTAACGACATGGCCTAACACAATCTTGATAGAAATAACAACAAGAAGCAAATGAGAAAAGGCAAAAAATGGTGAGAACCCTTCCTTTAAAGAGATCGATAAAACCTCCAACACCGAAAACGCAATAGAAGATGCATGTGAACTCCGTTTTCGATGAACTAAAGCTTGTCAAGAAGATGACCATAAGCTCCAAATCTCACAGGAAGAAAACCAAACAAGAACCAAGAAATATGATGCAATCAAGCAATGGCTTGAGCTCTCTACGGACGATACGATCAAGCTACTCACTTGAGAGCCCCCCTTGATAGTACGGCAATCGATCCTATAACCTAATCTCCAAACTATCACCATGAGACCAGTAAAATAGAGAACCTATCAAGGGAAAACCTTTGCCTTGCACAAAGTCCACTTGAGCTAGATGTAGACGATCTTGACTTCCTCAAGTTGGACCACCTTTCTTGATTTCGTTGGCTCGGTGAAGATTAGTAGATTACTCCCCCATACTCCACTATGGGTGAGCCACTCTTCGGCACATCTTCACAAGTCCATTGTCACCACAATGGATGGCAAGCTTCAAGCACTTGATCTTTTCGTGATGCATCACTTGAACTTGCACACCACAACCTTAATTTGATGCCATCCTCCATGGGTTGTATGTGATATTCCTCTTGACGCAAGCCCATGGAAGATAACCTAACCCCACATAGAACTCTAGTACACAAAGCGTAACTGACAATGCTTACCATACCATGCGATCGCTTGATCCCTCTCGGTACATCTTCTACGCTTTGTGTGTTGATCAACTTGAAACACTCTCTATACTTAGTCTTGATCAACCTTGAATATTTCCAACTCTATTCATTTGGATGATGTCTTGAAGGTAAACATGAATGATCACACACCTTTCTTATTCAAGACATGCTTGCAATAAGCTCAACACTCACAAGACCAATCTTTGGATAATTCCTTAATAGCACCTTGGTCATCATAAACTCCCCTTGAAACCAACAAATGGACTCCAAGAAAAGCCTATGGACAAACCCTTCAAATATAACTTAAGGCAACCATTAGTCCATAGAGATTGTCATCAATTACCAAAACCAAACATGGGGGCACCGCATGTTCTTTCAACGATGATGGAGATCACGAAGATGGAGATAATGGTGTCATACCGGTGACGATGGAGATCATGCCGGTGCTTTGGAGATGGAGATCAAAAGCACAAGATGATGGCCATATCATGTCACTTATGATTTGCATGTGATGTTAATCCTTTTATGCGTCTTATTTTGCTCAGGACGACGGTAGCATTATAAGGTGATCCCTCACTAAAATTTCATGATAAAAACTGTGTTCTCCCCAAGTGTGCACCATTGCGAAAGTTCATTGTTTTGAAGCACTACGTGATTATCGGGTGTGATAGACTCTACGTTCACATACAATGGGTGCAAGCCAGTTTTGCACCTGCGGAACACTCGTGTTAAACTTGATGAGCCTAGCATGTACAGACATGGCCTCGGAACACAAGAGACCGAAAGGTCAAGCATGAGTCATATAGTAGATATGATCAACATGGAGATGTTCACCATCGAAACCACCTCATCTCACGTGATGATCGGACTTGGGTTGGTGAATTTGGATCATGTTACACTCAGACGGCCGGAGGGATGTCGATTTGAGTGGGAGTTATTAGGTAATATGATTAATTGAACTCTTCATCATTAACAATAGTCTAAAATTACCTTTGCAAATTATGTCGTAGACCAATAGCTCGCGCTGTAGCTCCATGTTTTAATACGTTCCTAGAGGAAGACTGAGTTGAAAGATATTGTGAGCAATTATGCGGACTAGGTTTGTGATCTGAGGATTGTCCTCAGTGCTGCACAGAAGGCTTATGTCCTTAATGCACCGCTCGGTGTACCAACCCCTCTAGTGTCGTCTGTGGATGTTGTGCATCCGTAAGACACGTTCTGATGACTACTTGATAGTTTAGTGCACCATGCTTTACGGCTTAGAATCGGGGCTTCAAAGGCGTTTTGAATGTCATGGAGCATATGAGATGTTCCAGGAGTTGAAGTTTACTTTTGTGAAATATGCCCGGATCGAGAGGTATGAGACCTCTGACAAGTTCTTTGCCTACAAGATGGAGGAGAATAGCTCAGCGAGTGAGCACGTGCTCAGAATGTCTGGGTGCTATAATCGCTTGAATCAAGTGGGAGATAATCTTCCAGATAAGATAGTGATTGACAGAGTTCTCGAGTCACTGTCACAAAGCTGCTAGAACTTCGTGATGAACTATAACATCAAAGGGATGGAGATGATCCCGGAGTTGTTCGTGGTGGGCCACGAAGGTAGAAATCAAGAAGGAGCATCAAGCGTTGATGGTTAACTAGACCACTGGTTTCAAGAAGGGCAAGGGCAAGAAGGGAACCTTCATGAATGGCAAGACAGTTGCCGCTCCAGTGAAGAAACCCAAGGTTGAACCCAAACCCGAGACTAAGCGCTTCTATTGTAAGGGGAACAGTCACTGGTAGCGGAACTACCCCAAATACTTGGTAGATAAGAAGGCTGGCGACTTCAACAAAAGTATATTTTATATACGTTTTAATGATGTGTACCTTACTAGTACTCCTAGTAGCACCTGGGTATGAGATATCGGTTCAGTTGCTAATATTGGTAACTCGAAACAAAATCTGCGGAATAAATGGAGACTAGCTAAGGGCAAGGCAACGATGTGTGTTGGAAGTGTTTCCAAGGTTGATGTGATCACCATCACACACTCCCTCTACCTTCGAGATTAGTGTTGAACCTAGATAAATGTTATATGGTGTCTGCGTTAAGGCATGGACATGATTAGATTGTGTTTATTGCAATACGGTTATTCATTGAGTCGGAGAATAATGCTTATTCTGTTTACATGAATAATACCTTCTATGGTCATGCACCCAATGTGAATGGTTTATTGAATCTCGATCGTAGTGATACACATGTTCATAATATTGATGCCAAAAGATGTAGAGTTGATAATGATAGTACCACTTTCTTGTGGCACTGCTGCTTAGGTCATATTGGTGTAAAGCGCATGAAAAAACTCCATGCTGATGGACTTTTGGAGTCTCTTGATTTTGAATCACTTCACATGCGAACCATGCCTCATGGGCAAGATGACAAAACCCCCATTTTTCGGAATAATGGAACGGGCAAGTGACTTGTTTGAAATCATACATACTGATGTGTGCGGTCCGATGAGTATTGACGCGTGCAGTGGATATCCTTATTTCCTCACCTTCACCGATGATTTGAGTAGATATGGGTATATTTACTTTATGAAGCATAGGTCTGAAATGTTTGAAAAGTTCAAGAAATTTCAGAGTGAAGTCGAGAATCATCGTAACAAGAAGATCAAATTCCTACGATCCGATCGAAGGGGGTATATCTGAGTTATGAGTTTGGCAATCACTTAAGACAATCTGGAATTGTTTCACAGTTGACGCCACCTGGAACACGACAACGTAATGGTGTGTTCGAACGTCGTAATCGTACCTTATTGAATATGGTGTGTTCTATGATGTCTCTTGCTGATCTTCCACTATCGTTTTGGGGTTATGCGTTAGAGACAACTGCATTCATTTTAAATAGGGCACCATCTAAGTCCATAGACACGACACCGTATGAACCGTGGTTTGGCAAGAAACCTAAGCTGTTGTTTCTTAAAGTTTGGGGTTGTGATGCTTATGTCAAAAGGCTTCAGCTAGAAAAGCTCGAACCCAAAGCAGACAAATGCGTCTTCGTAGGATACCCAAAGGGGACGGTTGGGTATACCTTCTATCTCAGATATGAGGGCAAAGTGTTTGTCGCTAAGAACGGGTCCTTTCTCGAGAAGGAGTTTCTCTCGAAAGAATTGAGTGGGAGGAAGATACAACTTGATGAGGTTGTTGACCTTCACTTCCACCAGATAGTAGCGCAGTGTAGAAAGAAGTTTCTGTGGCTCCTACGTGAGTTGAAAAGGAAAGTAATGATGGTGATCATGAGCTTTTGGATCAAGTTACTATAGAACCTCGTAGGTCGACAAGGATATGTTCTGCTCTGAGTGGTACGGTAACCCTGACTTAGAGGTCATGTTGTTGGACAATGATGAACCTACGAGATATGGAGAAGCGATGGTGGGCCCAGATTCCGGCAAATGGCTAGGGGCCATGAAATCCAAGATGGGATCCATGTATGACAACAAAGTATGGACTTTGGTGGACTTGCCTGATGATCGGCAAGCCATTGAGAATAAATGGATCTTTAAGAAGAAGGCATACGCTAATGGTAATGTCACCATTTATGAAGCTCGTATTGTCGCAAAGGGTTTTCGACGAGTTCAAGGAGTTTACTATGATGAGACTTTCTCACTCGTAGCGATGCTAAAATCCGTCAGAATCATGTTAGCAGTTGCTGCATTTTTCGATTATGAAATCTAGCGGATGGATGTCAAAAGAGAGTTTCCTTAACGGTTTTCGTGAGGAAAGGTTGTATGTGATACAACCGAAAGGTTTTGTTGATCCTAAGTATGCTAAAAGGTTGCAAGCTCCAGCGATCCTTCTATGGACTGGAAGAAGCATCTCAGAGTTGGAATATACGCTTTGATGAGGTGACCAAAGCTTTTGGGTTTATACAAGGGTTGCAAGAAACTTGTATTTACAAGAAAGTGAGTGGTAGCACGACGTTTCTGATAAGTATATGTGGGTAACATATTGTTGATCGAAAAAGATGTAGAATTTCTGGAAAGCATAAAGGGTTGTTTGAAAGGAGTTTTCCAAAGGAAGACCTGGGTAAATATGCTTACATATTGGGCAACAAGATCTATAGAGATAGATCGAGGTGCCTGATAAGACCTTCACGAAGCACATACCTTGACATGATTTTGAAGGATTTCAAAATGGATCAGTCAAAGAAGGAGTTCTTGCCTGAGTGGTAAGGTGTGAAGTTGAGTGAGACTCAGAGCTCGACCACGACAGAAGAAGAGAAAGGACGAAGGTCATCCCCTATGCCTTAGCCATAGGCTCTATACGGTATGCCATGCTATGTACTGCACCTACGGTGTGCCTTGCCACGTGTCTGGCAAGAGGGTACAAAAGTGACCCAGGAGTGGATCACTGGACAACGGTCAAAATTGTCCTTTGATGAATAAGTAAATGTTTCTCCGTTATGGAGGTGATAAAGTGTTCGGCGTAAAGGGCTACATCAATGCAAGCTTTAAAACCTATCTGGATGACTGTGAGTAGAAAACCAGATACGTGTAGTGGAGCAACCATTTAGAATAACTCCAAGTGGAGCGTGGTGATAACCCACAAGTATAGGGGATCACAACAGTTTTCGAGGGTAGAGTATTCAACCCAAATTTATTGATTCGACACAAGGGGAGCCAAAGAATATTATCAAGTATTAGTATTTGAGTTGTCAATTCAACCACACCTGGAAGAATTAATATCTACAGCAAAGTATTTAGTAGCAAAGTAGTATGGAAGTAACGGTAACGGTGGCAAAAGTGACAGTAGCAGTTTTGTAGTAATTGTAACAGTGGGAATGGAAAAGTAACTAAGTAAAGATCAATATGTGAAAAGATCATAGGCAATGGATCAGTGATGGATAATTATGCCGGATGCGATTCCTCATGTAATAGTTATAACATAGGGTGACACAGAACTAGCTCCAGTTCATCAATGTAATGTAGGCATGTATTCCGAATATAGTCATACGTGCTTATGGAAAAGAACTTGCATGACATCTTTTGTCCTACCCTCCCGTTGCAGCGGGGTCCTATTGGAAACTAAGGGATATTAAGGCCTCCTTTTAATAGAGTACCAGACCAAAGCATTAACACTTTGTGAATACATGAACTCCTCAAACTACGGTCATCACCGGGAGTGGTCCCGATTATTGTCACTTCGGGGTTACCAGATCATAACACATAGTAGGTGGCTATTGACCTGCAAGACATGATCAAAAACTCACATATATTCATGAAAACATAATAGGTTCAGATCTCAAATCATGGCACTCGGGCCCTAGTGACAAGCATTAAGCATAACAAAGTCATAGCAACATCAATCTTAGAACATAATGGATACTAGGGATCAAACCCTAACAAAACTAACTCGATTACACGGTAAATCTCATCCAACCCATCACCGTCCAACAAGCCTACGATGGAATTACTCACGCACGGCGGTGAGCATCATGAAATTGGTGATGGAGGAAGGTTGATGATGTTGATGGCGACAGATTCCCCTCTCTGGAGCCCCGAACGGACTCTAGATCAGCCCTCCCGAAGAAGATTAGGGTTAGGTGACGGCTCTATATCCTAAAACGCGATGAATCCTTCTCTCTGATTTTTTTCTCCCCGAACGTTAATATATAGAGTTGAAGTTGTGGTCGGTGGAGCTCCAGGGGGCTCACGAGGCGGGGGGCCCACCCAGGGGGCAGGCGCGCCCCACCCTCGTGGACAGGGTGCGGGCCCCCTGATGTTGATTCTTTCGCCAGTATTTTTTATAAATTCCAAAAAAATCTCCGTGAAGTTTTAGGTCATTCTGAGAACTTTTATTTGTGCACAAAAATAACACCATGGCAATTCTGCTGAAAACAACATCAATCTGAGTTAGTTCCATTCAAATCATGCAAGTTAGAGTCCAAAACAAGGGCAAAAGTGTTTGGAAAAGTAGATACATTGGAGACGTATCAACTCCCCCAAGCTTAAACCTTTGCTTGTCCTCAAGCAATTCAGTTGACAAACTGAAAGTGATAAAGAAAAACTTTTACAAACTCTGTTTCCTCTTGTTGTTGCAAATATGTAAAGCCAACATTCAACTTTTCAGCAAAGATTATGAACTAACCACATTCACAATAACATTTAGGTCTCATGTTTACTCATATCAATGGCATAATCAACTAGCGAGCAATAATAATAAATCTCGGATGACAACACTTTCTCAAAACAATCATAATATGATATAACAAGGTGGTATCTCGCTAGCCCTTTCTGAGACCGCAAAACATAAATGCAGAGCACCTCTGAAGATCAAGGACTGACTAGACATTGTAATTCATGGTAAAAGAGATCTAGTCACAGTCATACTCAATGTAAATTAACAACAATGCATGCAAATGACAACGGTGCTCTCCAGCTGGTGCTTTTTTAATAAGAGGATGATGACTCAACATAAAAGTATATAGTTAGGCCCCTTGCAGAAGGAAGCAGGGATTTGTAGAGGTGCCAGAGCTTGAGTTTTGAAACAGAGGTAAATAATCTTTTGGGTGTCATACTTTCATTGTCAACATAACAACCAAGAGATCTCGATATCTTCCATGCTACACACATTATATGCGGTTCCCAAACAGAATGGTAAAGTTTATACTCCCCCACCACCAACAAGCACACTCCACAGCTAGTCCAAAACAACGGGTACTATCCATACCAACAACAGTCCCGGGGGAGTTTTGTTTACAATTATTTTGTATTGATTTCAGCATGGGACTGGGCATCCCGGTTACCGGCCATTTCCTCATGAATGATGAACGGAGTCCACTCATCGTGAGAATAACCCACATAGCAAGGAAGATATAGACAACCCTAGTTGATACATGAGCTATTCGAGCATACAAAACAGAACTTCATTTGAAGGTTTAGAGTTTGGCACACACAAATTTACTTGGAACGGCAGGTAAATACCGCATATAAGAAGGTATGGTGGACTCATATGGAATAACTTTGGGGTTTATGGAAGTGGATGCACAAGCAGTATTCCCGCTTACTACAAGTGAAGGCTAGAAAGAGACTACGAAGCGACCAACTAGAGAGCAACAATAGTCATGAACATGCATTAAGATTAATCAATAATGAGTGCAAGCATGAGTAGGATATAAATCACCATGAACATAAATATCGTGGAGGCTATGTTGATTTTGTTTCAACTACACGCGTGAACATGTGCCAAGTCAAACCACTTGAATCGTTCAAAGGAGGATACCACCCTATCGTACCACATCACAACCATTTTAATAGCATGTTGGCACACAAGGTAAACTATTATAAACTCCTAGCTAATTAAGCATGGCATGAAAAACTATAATCTCTAATTGTTATTCCAAGCATATTTCATTCATAATAGACTGAATCAGGAACGATGAGCTAATCATATTTACAAAAACATGATAGGCCGAGTTCATACCAGCTTCTCTCATCTCAATCAGTCCATCATATATCGTCATTATTGCCTTTCACTCGCACGACCGAACGGTGTGGATAATAATAATAGTGCACGTGCATTGGACTAAGCTGGAATCTGCAAGCATTTAATACAAGGGAGAAGACAAGGTAATATGGCTCTTGGTTAAATCAACAATAGTGCATATGATAGCCACTCAACATTTTCATCATGGTCTTCTCCTCTCGACCCCCAAAGAAAAGAAAAGAAATAAAACTATTTACACAGGAAAGCTCCCAACAAGCAAAAGAAGAACGAGAAATCTTTTTGGGTTTTCTTTTGATTACTACTACTATAGGCATGAAAAGTAAACTAGCTAAAAGCTACAACTATTTTTTTCTTAAGGTTTTTCCAACACACAAGAAAAAGACTTAGAAAATAAAATAGAATAGCATGGATAGTACAATGAAAAAGTATGAGCACCGATGACTGGCATGAGTGTGTGAACATGAATGTAATGTCGGTGAGAAATACATACTCCCCCAAGCTTAGGCTTTTGGCCTAAGTTGGTATATGGCCACTGCTCGCCTAGCGGATATGCAAAGTCGTAGTTGGGTTTGTACTGTGATGCAACAGCTATTGCCTAATGAGGTGCAGCTTGAAGACGAGCCGCCTCCATCGTCTCCTTATACTTGTTCGCCTCCTCCCTGGTTATAACATATCTCCTTTTTGCCTGAAAGTTAAAGAAAGTAGGAGCAGGGAGGGCAACATGGACAATGCGTTGTCTGTCAAAGATTAGTCGATACTAGAGGAATTGTTCATTCCTCTCAACTAACTGATGGCGAACCATAGCATTATAATCTAGATAAGCAGGAGGTAACTCTATATCACTTCCATGTATGGGTACACCAAGATAATTAGCTACACGAGTTGCATAAATTCCACCAAATAAATCTCCATTTATACTGTTAATGCAACCTTCGTGCAACAATGACCCCCAAGTTATATTGCTTATCACCTAATACCGCACTCTGGAGGACACTAAGATCTAAAACGCACATGTGACAAGCCTCATCTTTACCGTTAATGCATCTACCTATAAACAGAGCAAAATAATGTATGGAAGGAAAATGAATGCTCCCTATGGTAGCTTGTGTGATTTCTCTAGATTCCCCCACAGTGATACTAGCTAGAAAGTCTTTATATTCAGATTTGCGAGGTTTACTAACATTGCCCCACCGCGGGAGTTTACAAGCAATATTAAAATCTTCTAGGTCCATGGTATATGATTTATCATAAAGATCAAATAAAACAGTGTGAGAATTACGTGAGGATGTAAATTTAAACCTTCTCACAAAGGAATCAGTTAGTTATTGGTATTGTAAGCGCTTATCTGACACGAAGTCCTCAAGATTAGAATTACGCACATACGCGTCAAGTTCATCCTTGATGCGTGCCTGGACCATAAACTCCTCCGACGGCCATTCACAAGGCCGCACTTGGGATTCCCTCGGTGGTTCATCGACCGACTCACGTATCGCGAGCCTTGGTCCTTGCTTCCTTGAGGAACCACCTTGGTCTATTTTCCTATGCATTTTTCTCTAAAAAAATCCTGAGATTTTTAGTGACTCAAAGTAAAAGTGAACCAAACTCAACAAGATTGATAGCAACTACTCCCACAAGTGCCTAGAGGCTATATCATGTATTAGAACTACTTAGGACCATATAAATTTGACATGCAAGCTCAAGAATAGGGTCACCTAAGCAGCAAAAATTTGCAATAAATAAAGCACTAGAACAAAAACTAATTGGACCATTGGAGGAGTCACATACCGAAGAACAATCCTCCAAAACCGTTTTGTGAATGGAGCTTTGAGCAAGGAGATCGAAAATGGCAACAAGATGAGCTAGAACACGGGTTTCAGCTATGGGAGGATTTTTTTCTGGAGGAAGATGAAGTGAGTGGGTGCTGGGATAAGTGGAGGGGGTCCATGTGGGGCCCACGAGGCAGGGGGCGCGCCCTGGACCCTCGTGGCTAGGTGGTGTGGCCCCTGGTGTGTTTTCAGTGCCAATAATTCTTAAATATTCTAAAAAAATCATATATCAATTTCGGGACATTTGGATAACTTTTATTTTCGGGGTATTTTTTTATTGCAAGGATAATTTAGAAAACAGACAGAAAATACTATTTTTGCTTTATTTAATCTAAATAACAGAAAGTAAAAAGAGGATACAGAGAGTTGTGTTTTCTAACTTCATCCATCTCATGCTCATCAAAAGGAATCCACTAACAAGGTTGATCAAGTCTTGTTAACAAACTCTTTTCGAATAACATGAAACCGGAGAACTTTCGACAGTAGGAAGAGGGAATTCAACGGGGATATGCATGTCCCCAACAATAAGAATGTCATAGTTCTTCTTGACAGTAGGAAGAGGGAATTCAAAACCTCCCATAGTAATCATTGAACTTTTTTCCAATAGAATTAATACTATGGGCTTGAGGTTGTTTCCTCTGAAAGTGTACCGTTTGCTCATTACCATTAACATGAAAAGTGACATTGCCTTTGTTGCAGTCAATAACAGCCCCTACATTATTCAAATAGGGTATACCAAGTATAATCGACATACTATCATCCTCGGGAATATCAAGAATAACAAAGTCTGTTAAAATAGTAACGTTTGCAACCACAAGAGGCACATCCTCACAAATACCGATAGGTATAGCAGTTGATTTATCGGCCATTTGCAAAGATATTTCAGTAGGTGTCAACTTATTCAAATCTAGTCCACGATATAAAGAGAGAGGCATAACACTAACACCAGCTCCGAGATCACATAAAGCAGTTTTAACATAGTTTCTTTTAATGGAGCAAGGTATAGTTGGTACTCCTGGATCCCCTAGTTTCTTTGCTATTCCACCTTTAAAGGTATAATTGGCAAGCATGGCGAAAATTTCAACTTCTGGTATCTTTCTTTTATTTGTAACAATATCTTTCATATACTTAGCATAAGGATTTGTTTTAAGCATATCAGTCAAACGCATACGGAAAAATAGGTCTAATCATTTCAGCAAAGCGCTCAAAATCCTCATCATCATTTTTCTTGGATGTTTTAGGAGGAAAAGGCATGGTTTTCTGAACCCATGGTTCTCTCTCCTTACTGTGATTCCTAGCAATGAAGTCTCTCTTATCATAACATTGATTCTTTGATTGTGGGTTATCAAGATCAACAACAGGTTCAATTTCTACATCATTGTTATTGCTAGGTTGAGCATCAACATGAACATCATCACTAGTTTCATGTTCATTACCAGATTGTGTTTCAGCATCAAAAATAGAAATATCATTGGGATTCTCAGGTGTGTCAACAACAGGTTCTCTAGAAGCATGTAAAGTCCTATCATTTTTCTTTTTCTTCTTCTTAGAAGGACTAGGTGTATCAACATTAGTTCTCTGAGAATCTTGCTCAATTCTCTTAGGGTGGCCCTCAGGATACAAAGGTTCCTGAGTCATTCTACCCCCTCCAGTCACAACTCTAACAACATTATCATTTTTCTTATTATTTAATTCATTGAGCAAATCATTTTGTGCTTTAAGCATTTGTTCTACCTAAGTGGTAACCATAGAAGCATGTTTACTAATGAGTTTGAGTTCACCTTTAACTCTAGACATATAATCACTTAAGTGTTCAATCATATAAGCATTATGTTTCAATTGTCTACCAACATAAGCATTGAAGTTTTCTTGTTTAACAATAAAATTATCAAACTCATCCAAGCATTGGCTAGCAGACTTATTATGAGGAATATCACCTTCATCAGATCTATAGAGAGAATTAACCTTTACTACCTGTGTCGTGTTATCAAGACCATGTATTTCTTCAATAGGTGGTAAATTGTTAACATCTTCAGCTTTAATACCCTTTTTCCTTCATAGATTTCTTTGCCTCTTGCATATCTTCAGGACTGAGAAATAGAATACCCCTTTTCTTCGGGGTTGGCTTAGGAGTTGGTTCAGGAAGTGTCCAATCATTATCATTACTCAACATATTATTCAATAGCAATTCAGCTTGATCAACAGTTCTTTCCCTGAAAACACAGCCAGCACAACTATCCAGGTGGTCTCCGGAAGCACCGATTAGTCCATTATAAAAGATATCAAGCATATCATTTTTCTTGAGAGGATGATCAGGCAAAGCATTAAGTAATCGGAGAAGCCTCCCCCAAGCTTGTGGGAGACTCTCTTCTTCAATTTGCACAAAATTGTATATTTCCCTTAAGGCAGCTTGTTTCTTATGAGCGGGGAAATATTTAGCACAGAAGTAATAAATCATATCCTCGGGACTACGCACACAACCAGGATCAAGAGAATTAAACCATGTTTTAGCATCACCCTTTAGCGAGAACGAAAATAGCTTAAGGATATAATAGTAACGGATTTTTTCCTCATTGGTGAATAGAGTGGCTATATCATTTAATTTAGTAAGATGTGCCACAACAGTTTCAGATTCATAGCCATAGAAAGGATCAGATTCAACGAAAGTAATTATCTCAGGATCGACAGAGAAATCATAATCCCTATCAGAAATACAGATAGGTGAAGTAGCAAAAGCAGGGTCATATTTCATTCTAGCATTCAAAGACTTTTCTTTCAGCTTAGCTAACGGTTTGTTAAGATCATATCTATCTTTGCAAGCTAAATGATTTGTAGCAGTTTCTTCATCCATAACATAATCCTCCGGCACAACAGGCAATTCATATCTAGGGGGATAATCTTCATCATCAATATTATCAGGTTCAATAATTTCATTCTCTCTAACCCTAGCAAGTTGTTCATCAAGAAATTCACCTAGTGGCACAGTATTATCAAACATAGAAGTAGTTTCACCATAAGCATCATGCATAGCATAAGTGGCATCATCAAGAACATGCAACATATCAAATTCAATAGCAGGAGTAGGTCTCTCAAGTTTACTCATAACAGAAGGTGAATCAAGTGCAGAGCTGGATGGCAGTTCCTTACCTCCCCTTGTAGTTGAGGGAAAAATCTTGGTTTTTTCATCTCTCAAGTTCTTCATAGTGATCGACAGATATAAATTCAAAGTGACTCAAAGAATATAGCTATGCTCCCCAGCAACGGCGCCAGAAAATAGTCTTGATAACCCACAAGTATAGGGGATCGCAACAATTTTCGAGGGTAGAGTATTCAACCCAAATTTATTGATTCGACACAAGGGGAGGCAAAGAATATTCTCAAGTATTAGCAGTTGAGTTGTCAATTCAACCACACCTGGAATACTTAATATCTGCAGCAAAGTATTTAGTAGCAAAGTAGTATGGAAGTAACGGTAACGGTGGCAAAAGTGACAGTAGCAGTTTTGTAGTAATTGTAACAGTGGCAAGGGAAAAGTAACTAAGCAAAGATCAATATGTGAAAAGCTCGTAGGCAATGGATCAGTGATGGATAATTAGTTTGGATGTGATTCCTCATGTAACAGTTATAACATAGGGTGACACAGAACTAGCTCCAGTTCATGAATGTAATGTAGGCATGTATTCCGAATATAGTCATACATGCTTATGGAAAAGAACTTGCATGTCATCTTTTGTCCTACCCTCCCGTTGCAGCGGGGTCCTATTGGAAACTAAGGGATATTAAGGCCTCCTTTTAATAGAGTACCAGACTAAAGCATTAACACTTAGTGAATACATGAACTCCTCAAACTACGGTCATCGCCGGGAGTGGTCCCGATTATTGTCACTTCGGGGTTACCGGATCATAACACATAGTAGGTGACTATTGACTTGCAAGATAGGATCAAGAACTCACATATATTCATGAAAACATACTAGGGATCAAACCCTAACAAAACTAACTCGATTACATGGTAAATATCATCCAACCCATCACCGTCCAGCAAGCCTACGATGGAATTACTCACGCACGGCGGTGAGCATCATGAAATTGGTGATGGAGGAAGGTTGATGATGACGATGGCAACGGATTCCCCTCTCCGGAGCCCCGAACGGACTCCAGATCAGCCCTCCCGAAGAAGATTAGGGTTAGGCAGCGGCTCTGTATCGTAAAACGCGATGAATCCTTCTCTCTGGGTTTTTTCTCCTCGAACGTGAATATTTGTTTTTTGAGTTTTCACCGGGGGAGATTTCGCCACCTGAATTGTATTCATATTGCCTATAAGGCTATGCAGCCTATTGCAAGATAGGTTCAAGTGAACTAGAAATACAGGGGGCACATGAGGAGAAGAGATAAAGAAAAATGACACACACATACAACACTCAAAACAGGGGAGAAACAAAGAGGGAAAACACAGACAACACAACAAGAGCACCACCAAAGTAATCGAACGCCATTGGCCAACCGAGACCAGGCCAAGACACTGTACAGTCGATGTAATCGAAAGGTGTCGCGCATCCGAGAGTACACAACGCCGCGACACCACCTCTGTTGTGGGGTGCAATCGAATGGACAGACGAGCCGAGACGACACCACGTCACCTGTGTGCCACCGACAAGGCCCAAGAGCATCGACTAGAAGACCAAACCAAGACACTCCACCGTCGACATAATCGAAAGGCGCTGCACATCCGAGACTGCCCAACGCCGCGACACCTCATGTGTCGTGGGGCGTGGTTACGTGAGCCGAGACGACGCCACAACACCTGTGTGCCACCGGTGTAGTCGCATAGGCACCGCCGCAACAGAGACACGTGAAGGGGCACCTGGGCACGAACGACCTTCTTTCAGGACGTGGAGAAATGGCTTTATTTGCGATCTTACACTGCTCTCCCATAGAATCAAGAAGAAATATAGGGATGCTCTGCTCAAATGGATTGATTTCTTGCCTCCTTGAGAGGTCCTTCTTTTGTTGTTTTAGGTATAGTTGTTTATTTTTCTCCTTTTTCTGTACAATTTAGATAGCTCTTTTCTTTCTCTTCCTCACCTTGAGGAAATTTTGTACCGTTGGTTTTTCATTGGGCAATAAAATGCTGTGGGGTGTAAGCCCTGCAGTCTTCAAGGTCAAAAAAATAAGAACACTGAAGAAGACAAGGAAAGATGGGCAACCCCCATGCCACGGCCTCCCGGGTGTGAGGAACCGCATCCATGGCCGGCACAGCAAAGCCATGGAGATCGCCAACTCGACGGATATAGAGTTGGAGTTGAGGTCGGTGGAGCTCCAGGGGGCCCACGAGGCAGGGGGCGCGCCCCCACCCTCGTGGATAGGGTGTGGGCCCCCTCGTGTTGATTCTTTCGCCAGTATTTTTATAAATTCCAAAAATATTCTCCGTGAAGTTTCAGGTCATTCCGAGAACTTTTATTTCTGCACAAAAATAACACCATGGCAATTCTACTGAAAATAGCGTCAGTCAGGGTTAGTTCCATTCGAATCATGCAAGTTAGAGTCCAAAACAAGGGCAAAAGTGTTTGGAAAAGTAGATATGTTGGAGACGTATCAGTGATAGCAGCATCTACAATATGACATAGAGATTTGTGAAGTACATACAGACCTGAATGTTCCAGAACCATTGACTAAAACCTCTCTCACAAGCATAACATGATCAAACCCCAGAACTCATTGAGTCCTAATCACATGATGATGTGAACTAGATTATTGACTCTAGTGAACTCTTTGGGTGCTAGTCACATGGCGATGTGAACTATGAGTGTTAATCACATGGCGATGTGAACTAGATTATTGACTCTAGTGAGAGTGGGAGACTGTTGGAAATATGCCCTAGAGGCAGTAATAAATTAGTTATTATCATATTTCCTTATTCATGATAATATTTTATTATCCATGCTATAATTGTATTGATTGGAAACTCAAATGCATGTGTGGATGCATAGACGACAATATGTCCCTAGTCAGCCTCTACCAGACTAGCTCGTTGATCAAACATGGCTATGTTTTCCTAGCCATTGACATGAGTTGTCATTTGATAACGAGGTCACATCATTGGGAGAATGATGTGATGGACAAGACCCAAACTATAAATGTAGCATATGATCGTGACAGTTTATTGCTATTGTTTTCTGCATGTCAAGTATATGTTCCTATGACCATGAGATCATGCAATTCACTGACACCGGAGGAGTACCTTATGTGTACCAAACATCGCAACGTAATTGGGTGACTATAAAGGTGCTCTACAGGTATCTCCGAGGGTGTCTGTTGAGTTAGCATGGATCAAGACCATGATTTGTCACTCTGTGTGACGGAGAGGTATCTCAGGGCCCACTCAGTAATACAACATCACAAAAAGCTTGCAAGCAATGTGACTAATGAGTTGGCCACGGGATCTGTTGGGGAATGTAGTATTTCAAAACTTTACTATGATCACGCAAGATCTATCTAGGAGAAGCATAGCAACGAGCGGGGAGAGTGTGTCCACGTACCCTCGTAGACCGAAAGCGCAAGCATTTAGTAACGCGGTTGATGTAGTCAAACGTCTTCGTGATCCAACCGATCCAAGCACCGAACATACGGCACCTCCATGTTCAGCACACGTTCAGCTCGATTACGTCCCATTAACTCTTGATCTAGTTGAGGCTGCAGGAGAGTTTCATCAGCACGACGGCGTGGTGACGGTGATGATGAAGTTACCAACACAGGGCTCACTACAACGATACGACCGAGGTGTGTAACTATGGAGGGGGGCACTGCACACGGCTAGGAACAATTGATGTGTCTCCAAGGGGTCCCCTCCCCACGTATATAAAGGAGGGAGAGGGAGGAGGTGGCCGGCCTAGGGAGGGGTCGCGCCAAGGGGGAGTCCTACTCCCACTAGGAGTAGGACTCCCCTTTCGTAGAAGGAGTAGGAGAAGGGGGAAGGGAAGGAGAGAAAGCGAAGGAAGGAGGGGGCGCCGCCCCTCCCCCTAGTCCAATTCAGACTAGTCTTGGGGGGCGTGCAGCCCAGCCCTAGTCAGCCCCTCTCTCTCTCCCCTAAAGCCCAATAAGGCGCATATACTCCCCGGGGGGTTCCGGTAACCTCCTGGTACTCCGGTATTTATCTAGTGACCCCCGGAACCCTTCCGGTGTCCGAATATAACCTTCCAATATATCAATATTTATGTCTCAACCATTTCGGGACTCCTCGTCATGTCCGTGATCACATCCGGGACTCCGAACTACCTTCGGTGCATCAAAACACATAAACTCGTAATACCAATCGTCATCGAACGTTAAACGTGCGGACCCTACGGCTTCGAGAACTATGTAGACATGACCGAGACTCATCTCCAGTCAATAACCAATAGCGGAACCTGGATTCTCATATAGGTTCCCACATATTCTACAAAGATCTTTAACTGTCAAACCGCATAATAACATACGTCATTCCCTTTGTCATCGACATGTCACTTGCCCGAGATTCGATCGTCGGTATCATCATACCTAGTTCAATATCGTCATGGGAAAGTCTCTTTACTCATTCCGTAATACATCATATCATGACTAACTCATTAGTCATTAGCTTGCCAGGCTTATTACGATGTGTATTACCGAGAGGGCCCAGAGATACCTCTCCGACACTCGGAGTGACAAATCATATTCTCGATCTATGCCAACACCACAAACACCATCGGAGACACATGTAGAGCATCTTTATAATCACCCAGTTATGTTGTGACATTTGATAGCACACAAGGTGTTCCTCCAGTATTCGGGAGTTGCATAATCTCATAGTCAGAAACATGTATAAGTCATGAAGAAAGTAATAGCAGAAAAACTAAACGATCATATTGCTAAGCTAACGGATGGGTCTTGTCCATCACATCATTCTCCTAATGATGTGATCTCATTGATCAAAAGACAACTCATGTCTATGGTTAGGAAACATAACCATCTTTGATTAACGAGCTAGTCCAGTAGAGGCATACTAGGGACACTCTGTTTTGTCTATGTATTCACACATGTATCAAGTTTCCGGTTAATACAATTCTAGCATGAATAAAAGACATTTATCATGATGTATAAGGAAATATAAATAACAACTTTATTATTGCCTCTAGGGCATATTTCCTTCAGTCTCCCACTTGCACTAGAGTCAATAATCTAGATTACATAGTAACACCCATGGAGTCTTGGTGCTGATCCTGTTTTGCTCGTGGAAGAGGCTTAGTCAATGGGTCTACGACATTCAGATCCATATGTATCTTGCAGATTTCTATGTCTCCCTCCTTGACTTGATCACGGATGGAATTGAAGCGTCTCTTGATGTGCTTGGTTCTCTTGTGAAGCCTGGATTCCTTCGCCAAGGCTATTGCTCCAGTGTTGTCACAAAAGATTTTCATTGGACCCGATACACTAGGTATTACACCTAGATCGAATATGAACTCCTTCATCCAGACTCCTTCATTTGTTGCCTCCGAAGCAGCTATGTACTCCGCTTCACATGTAGATCCCACCACGACGCTATGATTGGAACTGCACCAACTGACAGCTCCACCGTTCAACAAAAAAATACATATCCGGTTTGTGACTTAGCGTCATCCGAAGCAGTTTCAAAACTTGAATCGACATAACCGTTTATGACGAGCTCTTTGTCACCTCCATAAACGAGAAACGTATCCTTTGTCCTTTTCAGGTACTTTAGGATGTTCTTGACCGCTGTCCAGTGATCCATTCCTGGATTACTTTGGTACCTCCCTGCTAAACTTGTAGCAAGGCACACACCATGTCTGGTACACAGCATTGCATACATGATAGATCCTATGGCTGAGACATAGGGAATGACTTTCATTTTCTCTCTATCTTTTGCACTGGTCGGGCATTGAGTCTTACTGAACTTCACACCTTGTAACACGGGCAAGAACCCTTTCTTTGACTGATCCATTTTGAACTTCTTCAAAACTTTATCAAGGTATGTGCTTTGTGAAAGTCCAATTAAACATCTTGATCTATTTCTATAGATCTTGATGCCTAATATATAAGCAGCTTCACCGAGGTCTTTCATTGAAAATTCTTATTCAAGTATCCTTTTATGCCATCCAGAAATTCTATATCATTTCCAATCAACAATATGTCATCCACATATAATATCAGAAATGCTACAGAGCCCCCACTCACTTTCTTGTAAATACAGGCTTCTCCAAAGACCTGTATAAAACCATATTCTTTGATCATCTCATCAAAGCGTATATTCCAACTCCGAGATGCTTGCACCAGTCCATAGATGGATCGCCGGAGTTTGCACACTTTGTTAGCACCTTTAGGATCGAAAAAATCTTCTGGTTGCATCATATACATCTCCTCTTTGAGGTATCCATTAAGGAATGCAGTTTTGACATCCATTTGTCAGATTTCATAATCATAAAATGCGGCAATTTCTAACATGATTCGGACAGACTTAGGCATCGCTATGGGTGAGAAAGTCTCATCGTAGTCAACTCCTTGAACTTGTCGAAAACCTTTCGCAACAAGTCGAGCTTTGTAGATAGTAACATTACCATCGGCGTCAGTCTTCCTCTTAAAGATCTATTTATGTTCAATGGCTTGCCGATCATCGGGCAAGTCAACCAAAGTCCACACTTTGTTCTCATACATGGATCCCATCTCAGATTTCATGGCCTCAAGCCATTTTGCGGAATCTGCACTCATCATCGCTTCCTCATAGTTCGTAGGTTCATCATGGTCTAGTAACATGACTTCCAGAATCGGGTTACCCTACCACTCTAGCGCGGAACGCCCTCTGGTTGACCTACGAGGTTCAGTAGTAATTTCATCTGAAGTTTCATGATCATCATCATTAGCTTCCTCGGTGATTGGTGTAGGAATCACTGGAACTAGTTTATGTGATGTACTACTTTCTAATTCGGGAGAAGGTACAGTTACCTCATCAAGTTCCACTTTCCTCCCACTCACTCCTTTTGAGAGAAACTCCTTCTCTAGAAAGGATCCATTCTTAGCAAAGAATATCTTGTCTTCAGATCTGTGATAGAAGGTGTACCCAACAATTACCTTTTGGTATCCTATGAAGACACATTTCTCCGACTTGCGTTCGAGCTTATCAGGTTGAAGCTTTTTCACATAAGCATCGCAGCCCCAAACTTTAAGAAACGACAACTTGGGTTTCTTGCCAAACCACAGTTCATAAGGCGTCATCTCAATGGATTTAGATGGTTCCCTATTTAATGTGAATGCAGCTGTCTCTAAAGCATAACCCCAGAACGATAGTGGTAAATCGGTAAGAGACATCATAGATCTTACCATATCTAATAAAGTACGATTACGATGTTTGAACACACCATTACGCTATGGTGTTCCAGGTGGCGTGAGCTGTGAAACAATTCCACATTATTTCAAATGAAGACCAAACTCGGAACTCAAATATTCGCCTGCGCAATCAGATCGTAGAAAGTTTATTTTCTTGTTACGATGATTCTCTACTTCACTCTGAAATTCTTTGAACTTTTCAAATGTTTCAAACTCGTGTTTCATCAAGTAGATATACCCATATCTGCTCAAATCATCTGTGAAGGTCAGAAAATAACGATACCCGCCGCGAGCCTCAACACTCATTGGTCCGCAAACATAAGTATGTATGATTTCCAATAAGTCAGTTGCTCGCTCCATTGTTTCGGAGAACGGAGTTTTAGTCATCTTGCCCATGAGGCATGGTTCGCAAGCACCAAGTGATTTATAATCAAGTGATTCCAAAAGTCCATTAGTATGGAGTTTCTTCATGCGCTTTACACCAATATGACCTAAACGGCAGTGCCACAAATAAGTTGCACTATCATTATCAACTTTGCATCTTTTAGCTTCAATATTATGAATATGTGTATTACTACGATCGAGATCCAACAAGAATAGACCACTCTTCAAGGGTGCATGACCATAAAAGATATTACTCATATAAATATAACAACCATTATTCTCTGATTTAAATGAATAACCGTCGCGCAACAAACAAGATCTAGATATAGTGTTCATGCTCAACGCTGGCACCAAATAGCAATTATATAGGTATAAAACTAATCCCGAATGTAGATGTAGAGGTAGCATGCCGCGGCGATCACATCGACTTTGGAACCATTTCCCACGTGCATCGTCACCTCGTCCTTAGCTAATTTTGTATAATCTGTAGCCCCTGTTTTGAGTTACAAATATTAGAAATCGAACCAGTATCAAATACCCAGGTGCTACTACGAGCATTAGTAAGGTACACACCAATAACATGTATATCAAATAGACCTTTGTTCACTTTGCCATCCTTCTTATCCGCCAAATACTTGGGGCAGTTCCGCTTCCAGTGTCCAGTCCCTTTGCAGTAGAAGCACTCAGTTTCAGGCTTGGCTCCAGACTTGGGTTTCTTCGCGGGATTAACAACTGGCTTGCTCTTCTTCTTGAAGTTCCCCTTCTTTCTCTTTCCCTTTTTCTTGAAACTAGTGGTCTTGTTAACCATCAACACTTGATGCTCCATTTTGATTTCTACCTCCGCAGCATTGAGCATGGCGAAGAGCTCGGGAATTGTCTTTTGCATCCCTTGCATATTATAGTTCATCACGAAGCCTTTATAGCTTGGTGGCAGTGATTGAAGAACTCTATCAATAACACTACCTTCGTCAACTTTGCAACCAAGTTGAGTCATGCGATTGTATTACCAAGACATTCTGAGTAAGTGTTCACTGATAGAACTGTTCTCCTCCACCTTGCAGCTATAGAACTTATTGGAGACTTCATATCTCTCAATTCGGGCATTTGCTTGAAATATTAACGTCAACTCTTGGAACATCTCATATGCTCCATGACGTTCAAAACGTCTTTGAAGTCCCGATTCTAAGCCGTAAAGCATGGCACACTGAACTATCGAGTAGTCATTAGAACGAGCTTGCCAGGCGTTCATAACGTCGGGAGTTGCTCCAGAAGCAGGCCTGTCACCTAGTGGTGCTTCAAGGACATAATTCTTCTATGCAGCAA
The DNA here is from genome assembly GCA_902687465.1 of Secale cereale. Classification (NCBI taxonomy): domain Eukaryota; kingdom Viridiplantae; phylum Streptophyta; class Magnoliopsida; order Poales; family Poaceae; genus Secale; species Secale cereale. The sequence continues at coordinate 220,807,881 of LR738715.1, read as the reverse complement.
TGAGGATAATCCTCAAGTTATGGAACCGGTCCGTGTAGTTTCTACCATCATCTTTCAACTTAGCTTTCTCTAGGAACGCATTAAAATTCAAAGGAACGGTAGCACGGGCCATTGATCTAGAACAACATAGATATGCAAAAACTATCAGGACTAATTTCATGATAAATTAAAGTTCAATTAATCATATTACTAAAGAACTCCCACTAAGATAGACATCCCTCTAGTCATCTAAATGATCATGTGATCCAAATCAACTAAACCATGTTCGATCATCACATGAGATGGATTAGTTTTCAATGGTGAACATCTTATGTTGATCAAATCTACTATATTATTCACGCTTGACCTTTCGGTCTCCAGTGTTCCGAGGCCATGTCTATACATGCTAGGCTTGTCAAGTTTAACCCGGGTATTTCTGCATGTGCAAAACTGTCTTACACCCGTTGTATTTGAACGTAGAGCTTATCACACCCGAACATCACGTGGTGTCTCGGCACGACAAACTTTCGCAACGGTGGATACTCAGGGACAACACTTGTACCTTGAAATTTTGTAAGGGATCATCTTATAATGCTACCGCCGTACTAAGCAAAATAAGAAGCATAATAAGATAAACATCACATGCAATCAAAATATGTGACATGATATGGCCATCATCATCTTGTGCTTTTGATCTCCATCTCCAAAGCATCGTCATGATCTGCATCATCACCGGCTTGACACTAGGATCTTCATCGTAGCGTCATGGTCGTCTCGCCAACTATTGCCACTAATACTGTCAGATCACGGGCTCCGCAACCCAAGAAGTTCGAACACAGGGGCGCGAACGAAGATCTCTCCCACTCACGTCTACCTAGCGCCACGCCCTCGCCCGGTGGTGAGATTCAAGCAAGCAACAAGTAAAATCACACACGAGTTTTGCCCAGGTTCAGGCCACCTTGCGGTGTAAAACCCTACGTCCTACTTGGGTGGATTAGCCACAGGAGGGCTTGAGTATGAACAAGTACAACGGTTCTTGAGCTCAGGAGGAGAGCTCAAGAGGGTCAGGAGGCAAGTGTTCTTGCTCCTAGCGTGGTGGAGAGTGTCTTGATCGATCCCTTTCATAGTGGGAATCCTAGCTACTTATATAGGCGGCCAGGGTCCTCTTCCCCCGAAATGTTTAGGCGGGAAGTGATCCCACAACGACCATTTTGAGCGGGAACACAAGGACGTTCCTACCCTGACAAAAGCGGTCTTCGCCTGCAAAGGGATCAGACGATGACGCGGTGGTGGGCTCGGTGGTGACATCCTCCCTGTCGTCCTTGCGGTCTTCGGTCTTGTTGCACCGAAGGGGAAACCTTTGTCTCGCCCCTCGGGAACCTACGCATGTGTTGTCTCCTTTGCACCAAAATGGCAACTGCACCGTTGGCACGCACTGGCACCCGCTGGCGCGGTGCGTCACTGCTCGCGTCACTACCTCCTCCTTAGGCAGGCTTGGCCTTGGGTTCTCCGCCCCTCCGGAGCAGCCTAGCCGAGGCCGCTCCTATGGGGGTCCTGGTGTCGTTCTCCTCGCGAGGCCTAGCCCCCCTCGCAAGGGTCTTGAGCAGCTGGTCGATCAGCTGGGCCGTACCAGGCCGTAGTAGGAGCGCGTCGCGGCCCGTAGGCAGGCAAGTATGGGTACCCTGGTTCCCAGGACGCCGACAGTAGCCCCCGGGCCCAAGGCACGCGCAAAGTTGGCTTCGGTGAGAAGCCTTAGTTGAGGACAAAGTGCCGTGGGCCCCAAAAGACTGCGGGCCAGGCCGGCGCGTGACGGTTGGATGGGACGTGGGCGACTCCGCTTCCCACGCAGCCTTGGCAACCGTGCGATTTGACCATTGCACAGCTGATAGGTGGACTCCTTGCTGCCGCCCTTGCTTTCTTGCCTCTCCATCGCCTCCTTCCTTTCCTTGCCTTCTCTGCCCCCTTCCTTGCCGCCATGCCGCGCAGGACCAAGAAGAGGGGAACCGGCGAGGTTTCCACGCCTTCGTCGGGGCTCGAGCCGGCACTGGGTCGCTCCTTCGTGGTGAACCAGGAGGGCATGGACAAGGTGCCAGATGCCCTGGCCGATGCGTCCAACGAGTGGGGGCCGACCCGGGCCTGGCTCGCTTCCCGGCCAACGGCGGAGCTGAACGCCAATGACATCCAGCTCCACCTTCACGCCATCTTCGCGGGTCTCCTCCCCCCATTGTTCTGCCTTCTTCAATGTGGTGCTCACACATTATCAGATTCGGGCGCTGCACTTGGATCTGGGGTCCATCATTCTCCCCTCCGGCTTCGCGTTTCTGTGCGAAGCTTTTGTTGGTGTTTCCCCGTCTGTGGCCCTGCTTCGCCACTTCTTCGCCCTCCACCTGGTCGACGGGGGGCAGCGCTCGGGATGCGTGTCGTTGCGCGCGGTAGAGGCGACTGCCTCCTCACGGATCGACTTCACGCTCCGCCTGACCACGGCGGGGTTCCATCGACAATGGGTGTATGTTGATGTTGTTACGTACAACCCCATGTTCCACCTCCCCGACGCGTCGGAGGTGCCGAGCTCGGGCTGGGAGCATGAGGTCCTCTCAGATCCGCGGGCAGAGCAGGTCATGCGTCGTCTGGTCAGCCTGAGGAAGAATGGGCTGACTTTGGCAATGGTGGTGAGGGACTTCCTTGTTCTGTGTGTCGCCTCGCTTCAGCGCCATTCTCGCCCGATGTGGGCCCTCTCCGGTCTTGATGATCCTGCCGTCTTCAGCGGAAGCAGCTCCCTCCTGAGATACTCCAGGGGATGTTGTGGCTGCTTGTCGGCGGAGTGCCTGAAGCGCGCCCCGTCTCCGTGACTCCCTTGTACTTGGCTCCCGTGGCCGGAAAAGCCTTTGCCGAGAAGATGCCCTGCTTCGATGCATGGGGACTATTGCCGGAGGGCGTCTCTAGACCTCGCTACATTCCCCTGATGGTGGCGCCAGGGCTCACGAGCCCAACTTTCCCTTCCGGGGCGGATACGTCAAGTGGAGCTCCTGACCCAGGGTCTGCTCCGCCTCGGAGCGAGCAGACGAAGCGCGGGCGCCTGCGGCTCCGGAGGTGGCCAAAGAGGCCGAGGTGCTGCCGGCTCGTGAGGTGGCCGAAGATGGAGCGCGGCAGCCCCTTCATGGGGTGAGCCCAGAAAATGCTGTAGTGGGCAATGGGGCGCCGGTCACGGGCGTCTGCCGTGGCCTTGCCCCAGCCCGAGGCGCGCCCGCCTCAAGCGGCCTCCTGCCGTCCTTCGCGACGCTGGGCAAAAGGTGGAGGCTGAGGGGCAGCTATGGCCCTGCCCCGAGGGCTCTGAAGAGGACGAAGCTGACTGTACTAGGCAGGTGCATGTTCCTCAGCTTTTCCTGTTCTTTCTGATACGGTTCTCCGAACCTCTTGGTTTGTAGGTTTCCTCCTGACTCATTCCTGAGCCGTCCGGCGAGGTTCGCAGACACTTCTGACCGCGCCCCTCCTCCGGACCATGCTGGATCTTCGGTAGACCTCGCGTGGGTCCGCGGGGCCGCGCCTGGACCCTGCCACGTGGACCGCGATTCCAGCCCCCGAGTGCTTCTGGGGCAAGGCGGCTCTTGGTGCGTCGGGGGCTCGTCTCGTGCCCCGGGGCTTGTCTTCGTCATAGATCAGCAAGCTCTTGAGGCGGCCCGAGGGGCCGGCCGCCCATCAGGACCATGCCTGCCCCTTGCACCGGAGGCAGCGCACGCTCTTGGGGTTAGCCCCGGGGCGCATGCTGAGGGAGAAGAAGAGCCCCCCTTGGGCGGCCCGGACATCGCGGACGAGTCCGGCCACCTCCTGGAACTCGCGTTGCGCAGGAGTGTGGTTCGTCATGATCTTTTGCGGGGGGCATTAGATGCCCTGAAGCGCCTTGAGGTCGAGGTCGCTGAAGTGGATGCACGCATTAAGGACGAGGGCCTGCTTCTGGCGAAGGGTTGGCGCTAGTTGCGGGCTACCATTAACTTGAGCCAGCTGCGGCATAAAACCGCCTGAAGAAAGCGGAAGCTTCTGTGGCCGCGGCTCAGGAGGCCCGCGACCGCGCCCGGAAAGAGGCTCAAGACGTAGACTGCCGCCGCGCAGCAGCCGAGGAGCGTAAGAGCGAGCTCTAAGCCTCGAATGCCGCGCTCGAGCGTCAGGTTCGTACTCGAAGGGCTGCCCTTGCCGCGCCCGTGGTCGATGATGACAGCCCAGCGAGCCTTTGAGCGCGGGAGGAGGCACCAGTAGTCGAGATGATGGAGCTGAACATGGAGCGCGAGCGCCTGGAGACAATGGAGCGCTAGGTGGCCGAAGCCGAGGGCAACCTCGATGATCGAGAGGATGTCGCGAGGAAGGCTGCCATGGAGGCCGAGCGCCTGCGGAACGATTACTGCGAGAAGTTGGGGCTTCACGAGACTCGCTTTGCTGATAAGCGCAAGGAACTCCAGAAGGAGGTCACGGCTCTCAAGGGCAAGCTAGCGGATGTCGAGCGCCGTCTGCAGGTGTCGGAGAAGGCTCGCGCGGCGGTCGAGCGTCGTGAGCGAGTGTCGAGGGAGGTCTGTGTCGCGGCAGAGCACCGCAAGCGGGCGTCGGAGAAAGCTCACGCCGCCGCCAGGGCAGAGCTGTCCTGCTTCCATAGGCAGGTGGAGGACATTTCCACTGCCGCGGCCCAGAACTCCGAGGAGGCTGCGCGAGCTCATGGAATGCAACACATCCGCTCGAAGATGTTCGAAGCCTTGGGGCACAGGGCCGACCGAGCCTTGAACGAGCTCCTTGACTCGAGGGTCGATGACCCTCTGGTTGATGATGATGCCGGATATCTCGGGTTCTTCACCAGAGTTGTGGAGCGTCTTGAAGGCGGGGTCATGAGGGCGCGACAGCTCGTCGAGGAGCAGAGCCGCGACATCCTCAGGCGTGCAATCTCCCGCATCTTCGGCAACTTGCTCCATCTTGACCCGCATACGGACTTCGGGGCCTTGCTGGAGCCTATGCCCATGACGGTCGCTAACCCCATGGAGGGGTGGGTGAGTGATCACGTGGACGTGTTGGTGACGGAGCTTGTTCCACCCAATGACAATGCGCCGATGCTCGGGGGGCGACGCCAATGGTCCTGACGACGATGACGATGCTTAGTCCAGCTCCTGCTATAGATTTGATTTTTTGGTTGTGGCTCCCGAGCCGGGTAAGATGAATATCGTGAAACTTAAGCTTTTGATGATGTAAGGATGGGTTTAAGCACTCCCTTGTGACGTTCGCTCCTGAGGCTGGGACCTTGGGCCCTTGTTGTGTTTCCAAGAGGGGCGTCTGCCGACCCTGTTTGAGCGCATCTCGCGAGTACCTGCAACTAGTGCAAGAGTGATTGGCGGTCCGGCCGCGGGCCAGACAGAACGTGCGCCCATGCCCCGGCCCCTGCTCACGAGGGGCGATCGGGCGGGGTCGCAGCTGTAGTCGGACTTAGCCGAGCGAGGCGAAGAACGGACTGGGCGAAGGAAAACTCAGTAAAAAACGCAAGACACAGATGAAAAAATCCCCCCCTTTTTTCAAAGATAGGTCGCGCAGCCGCGAGCTCGACTCGAGAAGGCAGATACAAAAGAGGCAAAGGCGAATGGCAAAAGGAGGGGCTGTGTCCGGCCCCTGAGCTGGTCTTCAGTCTTCTCCCTAGCGCGGAGCGTAGGGCTACCACCGGTGGATATGGGCATAGCCATTGGAGGGCAGTGTCGACGGCCAGCGCGGAGCATGGTGCAACCACTAGGACGTGGGAGGGAGCCCCCATGAGGCCCTAGGGCGGTGCTCAGGAGATTACGGGGTGTGTACAACCCCACTCATTATTACATGAGAGTGTCACGAGCGGAGATCTTCTGACGCGCCCGCCCCTTCACTTGAGGGCCCCGCCCCGCGCTAGTCCGCACCCGCCATGAGCTCACTAGAAGGTGGCGCTCATGAGGTGGGACACTGCGCATAGTGGGGGGGATGGGACCTTGTCTATAGGCCCCCCTGCCGAGCACTAGGCACACCGCTTACGCGACCTCCGGGCACGCTTCGCCCCGGGGGGCTAACGTCGTCCGGAGGCACGGTGTCCTGAGGTGCGAGGGGGACCCCGCCCCACTCACTCTCCTAATGACCCCTCAGCCCTCTTGTTCAGGGTCGGGCCCAGAGGGTACGGGTTTAAGCGAGCGGGGGGGGGGGGTGCCGTGGTCTTGGGCCCTCCTAGCGTGCGTAGGACGGGCTGCCGTACCGCCCCCAGACGTACCCTCCGCAGCCCGAGGGATGGTATGCCGGGAGGCGCAGCGTCTTGAGTCCGAGCGGAGGGAGAGGAGGCCCCTCCCCACATGCATCATAACCGCCGCCGGCGAGCCCCTGGTGAAATCCAGGGCGGGCTCATGCGCGACGGGTCACGTGTGAGGGGACGAGGGCCTGACCCGGGCCTTCCCTCCCTTTCTGTCTTAACAAGGCACCTGGGGTGCTTCCTTGGCCTGCCGAGGCTCGGGGCCAGAGACACCGTTGGCCCGAGACCTACAGCAAGTGCCGAGAGTGCCAGCCTCCGCAGGCACCCGCGCGCGTTTCATTTGTGCTCCATGGCCGTCGGTGGTGACGGCGGAGGATCAAGGGCTAAGAGCGTGGGGTCGGCCTTCCGACCTTCTGCCCCTCAGGCCCCTCGTGCTGGTGCCTGATCGCACCCAGCGTCGGGCGTAATCTTGCGGTCGCCTCCTGACGGTTCCCTGGCAGGGGTGGTACTTGGGTATGAAGGGCTTCTAGGCAGATGGGCGGCGTCATACACATGGTTCAGGGGGTCATACCTCATGTCGCCCTCGTAGGTCACCGTCAGTCTTGCCCACACAGGTGACCGGGCACAGCTGACGCAGCCTCCGGTTCCCGGTGTCGTCGTACGGAAGCATAATGGCTCGGCCCCGGTGCTGGCGGCATCGAGGAGCCCGGCCACCCTGAGGAGTAGCGCGTCGTGGCCGGCGTCGAGCAACCGGTACCTTAGCAGCTCCCTTGCCGCCAGCAGCGCGGCCCTCATGTTTGCCATTTCGCGTCGGTCCCGCAAGCTTGCCGCCGCATGCTTGGCGGCCCGCGCTGCTGCGCGGCTTTGGCGCCGCGTGGGCGGTGGGTGTTGCCGGTCTCCAGGCAGCGGGCCGGCGATGCTCATCGTGCCGTCAGCCCCGACCAAATCCGGGTGACGGCGTGTCCCGTGGTCAAAGGGCGACGCTCGAGCGTTGCGAGCGCCGCAGGCTTCCGGGCGCGTCTGATGCGCCTCCGCTATCAAAGTCGCGATCCGTCGAGGCGGGGTAAAGCAAGGTCGACGGACGAGAGCGGGACGAGGTCGTCGGAGAGGCGAGATTTCGACACGCCCCCTACCTGGCGCGCCAAATGTCGGATTACGGGCTTCGCAAACCCAAGAAGTTCGAACACAGGGGCGTGAACGAATATCTCTCCCACTCACGTCTACCTAGCGCAACGCCCTTGCCCGGTGGTGAGATTCAAGCAAGCAACAAGTAAAATCACACACGAGTTTTACCCAGGTTCAGGCCACCTTGCGGTGTAAAACCCTCCGTCCTGCTTGGGTGGATTAGCCTCAGGAGGGCTTGAGTATGAACAAGTACAGTGGTTCTTGAGCTCAGGAGGAGAGCTCAAGAGGGTCAGGAGGCAAGTGTTCTTGCTCCTTGGTGTGAAGGCAGGGTCAATCAGATTGCCTCCATAGTGGAGACCCTAGCTACTTTTATAGGCGGCCAGGGTCCTCTTCCCCCGAAATGTTTAAGCGGGAAGGGATCCCACAACGGCCATTTTGAGCGGGGACACAAGGATGTTTCTACCCTGACAAAAGCGGTCTTCGCCTGCAAAGGGATCAGACGATGACGCGGTGGTGGGCTTGGTGGTGACATCCTCGTTGTCATCCTTGCGGTCTAGCCGAGGCCGCTCCTAAGGGGGTCCTGGTGTCGTTCTCCTCGCGAGGCCTAGCCCCCTCGCGAGGGTCTTGAGCAGCTGGTTGATCAGCTGGGCCGTACCAGGTTGTAGTAGGAGCGCGTCGTGACTCGTAGGCAGGCAAGTCTGGGTACCCTGGTTCCCAGGACGCCGACAACTACTATCACTAACTCATAGTGATAAAGTAAAGCAATTACATGGCCTTCGTAATTCATACAATAAAGAGACAACCATAAGGCTCCTGCCGGTTGCTGATAAATTACAAAACATGACCATCCATACAATAACGTATTACTCATCACGTCTTGACCATATCACATCACAACATGCCCTGCAAAAACAAGTTAGACGTCCTCTACTTTTTTGTTGCAAGTTTTATGTGGTTGCTATGGGCTTAGCAAGAACCGTTCTTACCTACGCATACAAAAACCACAATTATTTTTCGTCAAGTGTGTTGTTTTAACCTTCACAAGGACCGGGCGCAGTCACACTCGATTCAACTAAAGTGAGAGAGACAGTCATCCGCCGGTCACCTTTAAGCAAGGAGTGCTCGTAACGGTGAAACCAGTCTCGCGTAAGCGTACGTGTATGTCGGTGTACAAAAAGAGGGGTACACTTTTTGTACCCCTATAACTGTGCACGGGCAGTCTGAGCCACAGGCACCACCACACCAAGCATGGCAAGGGAGGTGAGCCAGGGTAAGACCGAAGCTCGATGGAGACTGAAGCCCAAACCCAAGACCACAAAGAGCAAAGGGGACGAAGCGGGATCCCCCGGCAAGATCCTTGCCGGGAGCTGGTTCTAGCAGCCCCGGCAAGATCCTTGCCGGGGCCAGCCTTAGCAGCCCCGGCAAGACCCTTGCCGCGGCAATTCGCCCCACGCCTACGAAGTGGATCACCCTTGAGTCCACTGCCCCCATGGGGCAAGGATTCGGGAGGCATCCCCGTAGTGGCATGCAGATCTTTGTGAAGACATTCAAGATCAGATACAAGCTAAGAAGACGACGACCCTTGGCGGGATCCCAACCAAGGAAGACCACAAGACCTCCGGCAAGCACCTTTCCGGGGATGACAGCATGCGCCGCGGCAAGACCCTTGCTGGGGCCCCGGCAAGGACCTTGCCGAGGACATCCGCGGGGCCACCATCAGGCCCGCGCCAACTACGCTTCCACCGCCCCATGCAGCTGCCGACCCAACCAGCTGGGCAGGCACCTGCGTGGCGACATGCAGATCTTCATGGAGACCCGCCATTGCGCCACCTCAGCTGCCTTCCTGCCTACATGGCACCCCAGGCACCGCTGGCCAGGGAGCGTGTCAACACAAGGAGGAGCAGCGACGGACAAGACGGACGTCTCCCCTCGTCCCCGATAAAGCGAGGACACCTAAGCTAAGCGCATTAAATGTGCCTTGTCATGTAATGCGAGGGATAACCTCGCATCAGTGTACCCTTTCAACCTCATGTGTGCCACTGTGGCAACCCCTTTTTCCTATAAAAGGAGGCCTGAGGCGACCAGGAGAAGGATTCGGCTTTTTAGAACTCCTCACGATTTAGCTTTTTAGAACTCCTCACGATTCGACTTTTTAGAACTCCTCACGACTCGGCTTTTGGAGCTCATCACGCCCCATAGCTAGCTGAAGAACACAAACATATAATCCACCAAAGCAGGAGTAGGGTTTTACGCATCTTTGCGGCTCGAACCTGGGTAAAGGAACCGTGTGCTAACTGTTAGATCTGCTCTTCTCTCAACCCCGCGCCCCGCAACCATAGTAGGGATTCTTGTGATCCCATAGGTGTCGATCCAAATACACCGACATCTTTGGCGCGCCGGGTAGGGGTGCGTAGTTGTGAGAATCGGCTCCAGCAGTTGGCCCAACGCTCTTTCGCCTTCGTGGCCCTTTGAGAAGGAAGGAGGCCAGAAGATATGCGCTCGAGAGGCTACAAATAGAAGCTAAGTTACATCGAACCCTGGATATTTGTATCCTACTATTTAAGGTTATTATCCTCGGAGTTGTCACTCTTTGTACGAGAAACCTGCACGCAAATGGGGCCCTTCCCGATCGGCAACGCCTTTGCTTTGTTGCGAGTCCGCTCAACAGTTCAAACGGCTGCGTCGGAAACGGTAGGGTAGCCTTCCGCAATTGGCAAAGCTCTCGACTCTGACTCGAGTCAAACTTGACAGTTCGAGAAGCTGCGTTAAGGGCGGCAAGGTGGCTCACCCGGCAGCACGCTCGCCTGGCAGGCCAATGGGGACCCGTCCCCAAGACGCCGCTTTGGGTTTTTTCGCGCCGGCAAGCCTACCCAGCTAGCGTAGGGTGGACATACAAAGGGGCAGCAAACAGGAAAATAACATGCATGGTTCCAAAGATATTTCAAAGTTATATTACATCGTGTCATCGCTGCGGTTCTAACTAAAGATAAAAAAATTCTTGGTCATGAACCCGCAGCGGCGAAGAAGAACGGGATGCCTAATCCCGGCGCTGGCCCTCCACCCTCTTGATCTCGTCGATGCAGCTGATGACGGGCTTGATGCGCTCCTTGAGCATCGTGAGGTCAGCATCCTCCAGCAAGCTGTCCATCGCGGCTTCGAAGTCGAGGGCGGGGTTCCAGAACGCCATCTTGGTGAGGACCTTGATCATGACCCCCCCGGCAAAGCCGCCGGGCCTCCCCGATGAGCGTAGCCGTTCTATTGGAGTGAAGATCAGCCAAGGCACCGAGGACGCCCTCGAAGAACAGGGTCAGCTTGGCGTTGATGGACCCGCTCCACTCAGGGGCATACCTCACATTTGGCATCCCCATGAGGGCCAACTGCGAGGTAACCCTGCCGGCGATGTCCTCCAGTCGGCTGATCCACCTGTTCTCGCCCGCCATGTATTCTTGGTGGGAGGCGCCCTCGTCCGCCCACAACTGCTTCTCCTCCTCCAGGCTCTTGGTCAAGGCCTCCTCCCGAGCCGAGCTCTCCGACAACATCTTCTCGAGATTCTCCAGCCTCAGCTTGAGATCTCTGATGGAGTTTTGTGCCTCGGAGAGCTCCCCAGCCCTGCTGATGACCACTCCCTGCGCCTCCGTCAAGGCGCAGTTGAGCCTGTTCTTTTCGTCGGACAGCTTGAGGGTCCGCTCCTTCAGCTCGTCCCGCTCCACCTCCAACTCTTGCACCTTGCCGGCATGGGCCAGAGCCTGGGCATCGAGTGCCTCTTTGTGCCTCTGCCACAGCTCACGAGTCCACCGCTCGACAAGGACCTCGAGCTCCTCATCCTTGCTGCGGAGCATTGCGGCAAGCTTCGCCTCACGTGCGGAGAGGTATTCCTCCTGGGAATCGAGGGCAGCTTGATGCTGGTTCCGGGCGGCCTCGGCCGCGGCAGCCAAGTTCGCCGCCTCTTCTTGGGCCTTCTCGACGTCGGACATCTTCATGATGAGCTCTGCGTCGCGCTTGGCCAATTCTTCCCGGAAGGCCCTCTGCTCCTCGCGGGACTGGTGGAACCAGGTTTGCGCCTCAGCGACACGCGCCTGGAAGTCCACCTCCGCCTCATCCACCGCTGCCATCCGGGACTTAACCTTGTCCAGACAGGGACGGTAGAGCGCTTGGAGCTTCCGGAAATTGGCCCCCATGCCCCGGAAGAGCTGCCCTTCTGGAGAGCCATCACCGCCGACGCCCGGTTCATCAACAACCTCAAGCCCGGTGGCGGCAAGCACCTCGCCGTCGAAGGCTTCCCCTCCAGCGGGCGCTCGGGAGCTTGACGCCCCTGCGAGATGTACGAAGAGATCGCCGCCCACCTTCAGGTACCTGCCGGGGCCCGAGGTTGTGGAGGAAGAAGGCTGATCAACAACCGCCTCTTCCTCGACTGCAGCCTTGCCGGCCTCCCCTGCAGGCCCACCGCCGGCACCCTCGGCGGCATCCTTGGCGGCCTTGTTAGTGGCGGCCTCGGCAGCATCCTTGGCGGCCTCCTCGGCGGCAATCTTGTCGGCCTCCGCCGCGGCCTCCTCAGCAACTTCCCCGATGACGGTGTCCACGTCCTCCATATCTGTTGAAGGAGGGCCTAGGCCGTGATGGGGATGATGAAGCCAAGAAAAAGGATAAGGGAAAAGCAGAGACAGAAGACAGGCGACTCACCAGTGTCGGGCTGAGAAGCAGAAGTCAGCTCCCCGCCGGCGTCTGGCGCCGTGGCAGAGCCACCAGCGCCCAAATTCCCCTCTTCCTCCATGCGTGTGGGCTCCATGCTTGGTGCCCTTGCTGGGGACACCCCTCGCGGTGGCGTGGTCCATGGGGGTGGTGCGTTGGGGGTAGCCCCCTGCGGCTCCTCCTGCTGCTGCTCCCGTCCTACAAAACCGGCAAGTTCAGCACCATAGCATCAAACACCTACCGCATGTCGAGCGAGAAGAGGATGATGAACTTACGCTGGGGGCTGTGCCGAGGGCTGCCGTCTGGGCTACTCAACACCACCAGTGGTGTCCCTGAAGCCCCAGCCGGGGGCTGGCTGCTCGCCGACGCCTTGGCCCTCTTTATCCTCTGGGCCAGCGTCTCTGCGTCCCTGAAGAAACAAAGACGGATCAAAATGAGTGGCATGGTTAAGGGGGATGGAAATGGCAGTAAGGAATGGAGTCCTTAATCGTCGTCCATCTCCTCCTCCTCCGCCGCTTTCCTCTTCCTCTTCGGGCTGAGAGGCCCGAGATCAAAAGGGAGTTCCGCGTCGACATCCGAGTCGACGTCTGCCGGGGGAGGCAAAGGGGGCGGAGTTCGTGCGCGCCTAGACGGAGAAAAGGCTGCCGCCTTCTTCTTCTCGGCGGCCTTTGTTAGCCTCCTCGCCGCCGTCGCCCTCGTGTGGCGCCCGGACTCCTCCAGGGCCAATTGAGGTTGCGCAGTCTTAACGGGCCGGACCGGCTCGCCGTAACAGGCCCGCCGCAGGACTCGCCCTCTTCCCCTGGCTGGCGCCGAGCCGGCCGCCGCGTCCTCCTCCGACAACGACTCATCGGCCGCGTCTTCGACCAGCAGAGCTCCGGTGCCGGTGCTGCTAGCCTCTCCGGCGGCCTCGGCCCACTCGGCGAGCTCCTCCTCCTTCGCAGCCGTGGCATCCTTGTCCTCCACACCTCCGGCGCTGCCGGCCTCCATGACGAGTTGCACCTCCTTCTCCCTAGCAGCGATGTAGTCCAGCTCCTCCTGGATGGTGTCCCTCACAAGCCACCGCTCGGCGTCAGGCTTGACGCACACCTTGACCAGAGTGTCGAAGAATTGCTGCACGACCTCGTCCGCCGGCTCCTGCCAGCTCGGGACGGGGCCATGTGCGTTGCATTCCGGCATCATGGCGACGATCTCGGACTGGCGCGAGTTGTTGCACAGCGGGACCACCCCCGCTGGCAGCTTAAAGAGCTGCCCCTTGATGGCCTTGCCGGTCTTTGCGGCAGCCTTCGCGGCCTTGCCAGTCCGTTCGACCTCGCTGTCGCGACCCACGTCCAGCTGGAAGAGCCGCTGGCAGAAATGGGCGTGTCCCATCACTATGAGGTTGTGGTCGAGGCCAGGGCGGAGCCGCATGACGTTAGTCGGGTTCCTAAAGAGCCAGGCTGGGCTCCCCTTGTTGTGCAACGGGGCGATCCGACGGCGGTTGAAGTCCGCCCCGATCATCTCAAGGGTGAGCCCGGCCTGGGCGAGCCGGTGGATCCTGGTGATGGCGACAGTGAGCCTCCCGTCGGTGGCGTCGACGTCGCCCCAGTCACTGCCACGGACCGGCGGCACCCGGCGGACCCTGCAGAATGTTGGCGGCTCGTCTTCTTCAATCCAGCACCACCGGCCGCGCCATTCATCCCACCTCTCCTTCATGGCGCCGTCCGGGTATGCTCCCTTGGATCTTGGAATCCAGGTGATGCACCCAGAGACGGCACCTCCCGGCTGGATTCGAGGGGTGAAATAGTGGCGGAAGAGCGCCGTGTTGGGCTGCACGCCGACGAAGCCTTCGCAAAGGTGCGCAAAGAAAGCCATGCATGCCACCGTGTTCGGAGTGAAATCCAAAAGGCGGAAGCCAAAGGTGTGCATGACATCACAGAAGAAATCAGAGAAGAGGGGACACAACCCGCAAGGAAAGTAGTCGACGAAGAAGGGGTACCGATTTGGGCCAGGTTCGGCGCAAGCGGCTGGAATGACGTGTGTCGCCAGATGCCCCAAGTTCTTCTCCCCGTCTTCACCCCTCAAAGGGGCTTGAAGGCGGCCCGGAGCTCGTAGACGTCGACCGACGACGGGATGAAGAAAGCAGCCTTCGTCCCGTCCCCCGAACACGCGCCCTCCGGCGGCCCCACAGGCCCGGCGCCCTTGGCCACACCCTTGCCCTTGGCGGGTTTGGACACCATGGCGGCTGCGTTGGAGGGCTGAGGGAAGGGGATGGCGAAGCGATGGCGGCAGGCGACAGCGGAGGCTTCGAAAGGAAGGAAGAAAGGGAACAACGGCTCTGAGATTGGAAGAGGCGCGAGGAAAATGGAGGAAGTGAGCAGCGCGCCCGCGGTTATTCCTTCTTAAGGGGAGGGGACGCGGGCCGCCTCCTTTCGCATTTACTGCGACGTGACGCAGGCCTGCAGAAACCGCCCCGCGCATGCCACCCACGTCATGCCCGCCCCTCCACCCCGCGCCGCACGCACGGATCATGGGGGGCGAAGCGCGCGGAAAGTCTTACCACGGTGAAAACCGCCCCGCCTGCCCGCGCACCGTTCTGGGCCTGGCCCAACAATGTGTTGCGCTTATGTGTGGCCCAAGCTCGGGGGCTCCTATCGGTGTACAAAAAGAGGGGTACACTTTTTGTACCCCTATAACTGTGCACGGGCAGTCTGAGCCACAGGCACCACCACACCAAGCATGGCAGGGTAAGACCGAAGCTCGATGGAGACTAAAGCCCAAAGCCAAGACCACAAAGAGCAAAGGGGATGAAGTGGGATCCCCCGGCAAGATCCTTGCCGGGAGCTGGTTCTAGCAGCCCCGGCAAGATCCTTGCCGGGGCCAGCCTTAGCAGCCCCGGCAAGACCCTTAACGCGGCAATTGGCCCCTAGCCAACGGAGTGGATCACCCTTGAGTCCGCTGCCCCCATGGGGCAAGATTCGGGAGGCATCCCCGTAGTGGCATGCAGATCTTTGTGAAGACATTCAAGATCAGATACAAGCTAAGAAGACGACGACCCTTGGCAGGATCCCAGCTAAGGAAGACCACAAGACCTCCGGCAAGCACCTTGCTGGGGATGACAGCAGGCGCCGCAGCAAGACCCTTGCCGGGGCCCCGGCAAGGCCCTTGCCAAGGACATCCGTACGGCCACCATCAGGCCCGCACCAACTACGCTTCCACCGCCCCATGCATCTTCCGACCCAACCAGCTGGGCAGGCACCTGCGTGGCGACATGCAGATCTTCGTGGAGACCCGCCATTGCGCCACCTCAGCTGCCTGCCTGCCTACATGGCACCCCGGGCACCGCTGGCCAGGGCGCGTGTCAACACAAGGAGGAGCGGCGACGGACAAGACGGACGTCTCCCCTCGTCCCCGATAAAGCGAGGACACCTAAGCTAAGCACATTAAATGCGCCTTGTCCTGTAATGCGAGGGATAACCTCGCATCACTGTACCCTTTCCACCTCCTGTGTGCCACTGTGGCAACCCCTTTTTCCTATAAAAGGAGGCCCGAGGTGACCAGGAGAAGGATTCGGCTTTTTAGAACTCCTCACGACTCGGCTTTTGGAGCTCATCACGCCCCATAGCTAGCTGAAGAACACAAACATATAATCCACCAAAGCAGGAGTAGGGTTTTACGCATCTTTGCGGCCCGAACCTGGGTAAAGGAACTGTGTGCTAACTGTTAGATCTGCTCTTCTCTCAACCCCGCGCCCCGCAACCGTAGTAGGGATTCTTGTGATCCCATAGGTGTCGATCCAAATACACCGACAATGTAATGTCGGTCTGAACCGCTTCATCTCACAATACCGCCGAATCAAAGTATGACATGCTGGTAAGCAGTATGACTATTATCGCACGCAACTCATTGTGTTCTACTCGTGCATATCATCTATGCATAGACCTGGCTCAGATGCCACAGTTGGGAAACATAGTATTTCAAAATTTTCCTACGATCACGCTAGATCTATCTAGGAGAAGCATAGCAACAAGCGGGGAGAGTGTGTCCATGTACCCTCGTAGACCAAAAGCAGAAGAGTTTAGTAACGCGGTTGATGTAGTCAAACGTCTTCGCGATCCAACCGATCCAAGCACCGAACGTACGGCACTTCGCGTTCAGCACACGTTCAGCTCGATGACGTCCCACGAACTCTTGATCCAGTTGAGATCACGAGAGAGTTTTGTCAGCACGACGGCGTGGTGATGGTGATGATGAAGTTACAGACGCGGGGCTTCGCCTAAGCATTTCAATGATATGACCGAGGTGTGGAACTGTGGACGGGGGCACCGCACACGACTAGGGACAATTGATGTGTCTCCAAGGGGTGCCCTCCCCACATATATAAAGGAGAGAGAGGGAGGAGGCGGCCGGCCTAGGGAGGGGGCACGCCAAGGGGGAGTCCTACTCCCACTAGGAGTAGGACTCCCCTTTCCTAGTAGGAGTAGGAGAAGGAGGAAGGGAAGGAGAGAAAGAGAAGGAAGGAGGGGGCACCGCCCCTCCCCCTAGTCCAATTCGGACTAGCCTTGGGGGGGTGCACGGCCCAGCCCTAGGCAGCTGAAGGTGCAACTATCCCTGGGTGGTTTTGGTAATTCCTCACAACATATAGCTCATTGAACTAATGCTATTACAAGATAAATATTGCAGGAAAGTTCAATGATTGGCATGGCATGGACTAGAAATGTGGACCCCTCAAAATGCTAAGGACACATATTGGCTCAAGCTCAATAGTCTACATTTTGTAAATTGTGTGTAACGGTTCGATTTTGTGTGGAGGCTATATATACCCCTCCACCCACTCTTCATTCATGGAGAGAGCCATCAGAACATACCTACACTTCCATCATACATGTTCTGAGAAGAGAACCACCTACTCAACCGTTGAGATCAAGATATTCCATTCCTGCTATATGAATCTTGTTCTCTAGCCTTCCCAAGTTGCTTTCCACTCAAATCATTCTTCCACCATATCCAAATCTGTGAGGAACTGTTTGAGTGTTGGGGAGACTATCATTTGAAGCATTTGAGCATGGGGTTCATCATCAACACATCGTCTATTACCTTTTGGAGAGTGGTGTCTCCTAGATTGGTTAGGTGTCACTTGGGAGCCTCCGACCAGATTCTGGAGTTGAACCAAGGAGTTTGTACGGGCAAGGAGATCGCCTACTTCGTGAAGATCTACCCTAGTGAGGCAAGTCCTTCGTGGGCGATGGGCATGGTGGGATAGACAAGGTTGCTTCTTCGTGGACCCTTCGTGGGTGGAGCCTTCCGTGGACTCGCGCAGTCGTTACCCTTCGTGGGTTGAAGTCTCCATGAACGTGGATGTACGATAGCACCACCTATCGGAACCATGACAAAAACATCCGCGTCTACACTTGCGTTTGCTCCCTCCAAACTCCTCCCTTTACCTTCATATGCAATTGTTTTACTTTCCGCTGCTATACTCTTAGAATTGCATGTGTAGTTTGATTGCTTGACTTGTGCTAAGTTGCTAACATCTTCCAAGAATTTAAATTTGGAAAAGGCTAGATTTTTATTTGGTCAAGTAGTCTAATCACCCCCCTCTAGACATACTTTCGATCCTACAAGTGGTATCAGAGCTTTGGTCTCCATTTCCCGTGATTTCCATAGCTTTGGTGATCATAGCCTTGGTCTCACAACCTAGGAGAGTATGGCGTCTAGCGAGGGAAGTTACCACTGTAGAGGTCCTCACTTTGATGGTACAAATTTTGCTAGTTGGAAGCATAAGATGAAAATGCACATTCTTGGACATAACCCCGCCGTTCGGGCTATTGTGTGTATTGGTTTGCAAGATGAATTCTTCGATGGGATGTAACCGAATTGTGAAGCATCCGTGGAAGAGTTGAAGATGCTGCAATACAATGCTCAAGCTTGCGATATCCTCTTCAACGGATTGTGCCCCAAAGAATTCAACAAAATCAGCCGTCTTGAGAATGCAAAGGAAATTTGGGATACCTTGATAGATATGCACGAAGGTACCAACTCCGTCAAGGAATCCATGTTGGATGTGCTTCAAAGTCAACTTGACAAGTTCAAAATGAAGGATGGTGAAGGTGTCGCTGAAATGTACTCTAGGCTTGCTCTCATCACAAATGAGATTGTCGGCTCAGGAAGTGAAGAGATGACCGAAAGATTCATCATCAAGAAGATCCTAAGAGCCTTGGATGGAAAATATGACACCGTGTGCACATTGATCCAAATGATGCCCAATTATAAAGATCTCATGCCAACAGAAGTCATTGGAAGAATTGTTGCTCATGAGATCACTCAAAGATAAACAAGAGCTTCACAACAAGTCTAGTGGTGCTTACAAAGCCTCATGTGACGCTCCTACATCAAGTGAGAAACAAGTCCTCAATGAAGAATTGAGCTTAATGGTGAATGATACGTCTCCAACGTATCTACTTTTCCAAACACTTTTGCCCTTGTTTTGGACTCTATCTTGCATGATTTGAATGGAACTAACCCGGACTGACGTTGTTTTTAGCAGAATTGCCATGGTGTTGTTTTTTGTGCAGAAATAAAAAGTTCTCGGAATGACCTGAAAATCCACGGAGAATTATTTTCGAAAATATAAAAAATATATGCGGAAAGATCCAGACTAGGGGGCCCACACCCTATCCATGAGGGTGGGAGGTGCACCCCCTCCCCCTGGGCGCGCCCCCTGCCTCGTGGGCCCCTTGATGCTCCACCGACATACCCCCAGACTCCATATATGCACTATCAGGGAGAAAAAAATAAGAGAGGAAGAATTATCGCGTTTTACGATACGAGCCGCCGCCAAGTCCTAATCTCTCTCGGGAGGGCTGATCTGGGGTTCGTTCGGGGCTCCGGAGAGTGGAGATCGTCACCATCGTCATCATCAACCTTCCTTCATCACCAATTTGATGATGCTCACCGCCGTGCGTGAGTAATTCCATCATAGGCTTGCTGGACGATGATGAGTTGGATGAGATTTACCATGTAATCGAGTTAGTTTTGTTAGGGTTTGATCCCTAGTATCCACTATGTTCTAATATTGATGTTGCTATGACTTTGCCATGCTTAATGCTTGTCACTAGGGCCCGAGTGCCATGATTTCAGATATGAACCTATTATGTTTTCATGAATATATGTGTGTTCTTGATCCTATCTTGCAAGTCAATAGTCACCTACTATGTGTTATGATCTGGCAACCCCGAAGTGACAAACATCGGGACCACTCCCGGTGATGACCGTAGTTTGAGGAGTTCATGTATTCACTATGTGTTAATGCTTTGGTCTGGTGCTCTATTAAAAGGAGGCCTTAATATCCCTTAGTTTCCATTAGGACACCGCTGCCACGGGAGGGTAGGACAAAAGATATCATGCAAGTTCTTTTCCATAAGCATGTATGACTATATTCGTAATACATGCCTACATTACATTGATGAATTGGAGCTAGTTCTGTGTCACCCTAGGTTATAACTTTTACATGATGAATCGCATCCGACATAATTCCCCATCACTAATCCAATGCCTACGAGCTTTTCACATATTGCTTGTTGCTTATTTAATTTTTCGCTGCTACTATTACAAAAACTACAAAAACATTGTTGTTACTTTTATTGCTGTTACCACTATTATCATATTACTTTGCTACTAAATTACCTTGCTGCAGATACTAAGTTTCCAGGTGTGGTTGAATTGACAACTTAGCTACTAACACTTAAGAGTATTATTTGGCTCCCCTTGTGTCGAATCAATAAATTTGGGTTGAATACTTTACCCTAAAAAACGGTTGCGATCCCTACACTTGTGGGTTATCAAGACTATTTTCTGGCGCCATTGCCGGGGAGCATAGCTATATTCTTGAAGTCACTTGGGATTTATATCTGTTGATCACTATGAAGAACTTGAAAGACTCAAAAACCAAGATTTATCCCTCAACTACGAGGGGAGGTAAGGAATTGCCATCTAGCTCTGCACTTGATTCACCCTCTGTTATGAGTAAACTTGCGACACCTACTCCTGCTATTGAATCTAATATGTCGTATGTTCTTGATGATGCCACTTCTTCTATGTATGATGAAACTACTTCTATGCTTGATAATATTGTGCCACTAGGTGAATTTCTAGATGAACAAATTCCTAAGGTTAGGGAGAATGCAAAAATTGAAACTGATGATATTTATGAAAGTGATGATGAAGCTTCTCCCCTATATATGAATTGCATGTTATTCCCGAGGGTTATGTTATAGATGAAGAAACTGCTAGAGACTTTCTTGCTTGCAACTATAGATGTGATCTTAAAAGGTTATTAGCTAAGCTGAAAGAAAAGTCTTTGAATGCTAGAATGAAACATGACCCTGCTTTGCTACTTCACCTATCTTTGTTACTGATAAGTATTATGATTTCTCTGTTGATCTTGAGTTACTTACTTTAGACGAATCTGATCCTTTCCATGGCTATGAATCTGAAACTGTTGTGGCACATCTTACTAGGTTGAATGATATAGCCACCCTGTTTACCAACGATGAAAAGATTCATTATTATTATATCCTTAAGCTATTTCCTTTCTCCTTAAAGGGTGATGCTAAGACTTGGTTTAATTCTCTTGATCCTGGTTGTGTGCGTAGTCCCCAGGATATGATGCATTACTTTTCTGCTAAATATTTTCCTGCTCATAAGAAACAAGTTGCCTTACGGGAAATTTATAATTTTGTGCAAATTTAAGAAGAGAGTCTCCCACAAGCTTGGGGGAGGCTTCTCCAATTACTTAATGCTTTGCCTGATCATCCTCTTCAAAGGAACGATATACTTGATGTCTTTTATAATGGACTCACCGATGCTTCTAGAGACCACCTGGATAGTTGTGTTGGTTGTGTTTTCAGGGAAAGAACAGTTGATCAAGTTGAATTACTATTGAATAATATGCTGGCCAATGAAAATAATTGGACACTTCCTGAACCAGCCCTGTCAGGGATATGGCTAGCAGGTATAAACCGGCCAGGAAGGTCCGGATTACACTGACAAGGTTGTGTTATTACAAGCCCAGTAAAATATGTAAAGAGATCATAGTCCGTAGAGGCTCAGGGCCCATGTATAAGGCCCATGGTCTGTAAACCGTCGTACCATGTAACTTGGGATGTAAGGTAGAAAGAGTAGAGACCGAGGCGGACACGTTTATGAACCGGCCTCGGGACTCTATAAACCGGACCGGGCGTCGCCTCCTATATAAAGGGACGACCCGGCGATGGTTCAGGGATGAGAAACAATAGCTCGAGACACAGGCAAGCGGATTCGCTCCCTGGTCATCGACGCCCAAGCAATACCACACCAAACTAGACGTAGGCTTTTACCTTCATCGAAGGGGCCGAACTAGTATAAACTCTCTGTGTCTTTCGTCCGCTTTAACCCCTTCAAGCTAACCCGTACGATGGCCTCACACCTAAGTCCGCTAAACCGGACATCTGCAGTGCTAAATCCACGACAGTTGGCGCCCACCGTGGGGCTATCGCACGACGGTTTCGAGTTCTTGAAGGGCAGCTTTGAAGGGCTCAAGGGTTACGCAGTCGGCCGGATGACCAGGAGTCGTTGCGGCCAGATCTACATTTACGATGCAGGCTGGGGCCCCGAGGCCGATTCGATCAAATACGGGTACCAGGTCCCCTTCGGCGGCATCCACGTCTTCATCGGCAAGATCGGCGAACCGGGGCTTGAGTCGGACATCTTCCCCAACATCGTCGAGCCAGCTCAGCATGCGAGATCGGCCCGGATTCAGCCCGCCGTGAAGCGTGTTTTCGTTGGAGCCGTGCATGGAGTACAAGCCGAGGACGGATCGGATTCTGGTGGCGAGGCAGTTGTCTATTCCGACGATGAATCTTCATCCGGAGAGACCGAATCTTTGTATCTGTTGCAGGATGGCCGGTCTGAGGGTGTGTCTGATGGTGATAGTATCCCGGACCCCATTGATCCGCCAAATCGGGTGGCTGTTTTCATGGCCGGATCACAGCCCATACAACAGCCCTCGATGACTTGGGCGTTAACCTCAGAGGCAGCAGGGACCGGGGCTGGTAACCTCCCCCCGTCGCCCTCTGATGTCCTATCCACCTTAGTGGGCACCTTGACGGCGCTCGCAACACCAGAAGTAGCCCCAGCTGACAAGGCACAGCATGATGCGGAGATCGCTCAACTAAAGAGCCAGATTGAGCAAGCTAAGCTGGATCTGGATGCCGAGAAAGCCAGGATGGCTACAAGGCAGGCAGAACTAGATTCCCATGCCTTTCGGCTCAGGCTAGATCAGAACGCTTCACAGGAGGTAATGTACAGAAGGCAACAAACTCGCTTACCGCCGGTTTATGAGGCAAGGAATCTCTTCGGCACACCAGGAGCAGGAACCAGTAACCGCCCAGAGGTAAACCGGGGAGGAGCTCCAGGGACGGGCGCGTCGGTTCAGCCACCGGCCACAGAGCGGAACCGCCAAGTTGTGCCAACGCCGCACGTTCCCACCCCTCCTGGGCATTATTCTAACCCGTTGGACAACAATGTTGCCGCCGCTTCACGGCTGGCCGCTTTATCCATTGAGGGGACATCCCCCATAGCAATGAAGGGACGACGGGCTAAGGAGTTGCTGGACACGACGCTGACACAGCAGCAGGCATATTCTTATAGCCAGGAGAGGATTCATTCAACCCCCCGCCCGAGCAGGAGTTACACAAGGCACTAGGATGAACCGGTTGTATCTAGCAGCAAGCGGAGACGGCACCGTCACAGGTAGGATAATCCGGCAGGGGCAGAAGCACACGCCCAAGAGGCGGTAAACCAGGCTAGACATACTGCCCGCGAGGACACCCGTCAAGCGACGCCGGTTCACCCCACCACCGTAGAAACGGGAGTCATGGCCAGTTCTTTTGGGGTACAGTGTCTCGTCCCCGCTTTATGAAGCGTGAAATTGCCCCAAGACTTCAAGGGCCCGCGCAAGGTACCCAACTACACGGCGGATCTGGCTCCGGAGGCATGGATTGAAAGTTATGAGATGGCTATGGAGATGCTTGATGTGGACGAATCTGCATGTGCCAAATACTTCACAATGATGCTTGAGGGCACGGCCCGGACATGGTTAAAGGGGCTACCACCTAACTCCATCGGATCATGGGTCGAGTTGCGTCGCCGGTTTATCAGTAATTTCAAAGACACGTGCAAACAGTCGATGTCCGTGGTTGACTTAGCAGCATGCGTTCTAGGGGAGCAAGAGACCACAAGCAGTTGGGTGCGGCGAGTATCCGAAATTCTGCACTCCTCCAATAGCATCAACCCAAGTACGGCGATAGTGACCTTGGAAAACAATTGCTGGTTCGAGTCTTTGAGGCTGAAGCTCGGACGGCTCAAGCGTGATTGCAACGACATGGGAACACTCATGAGCGCTTTGGTTAAGTATGGAGACTCTGATAGCACCAAATACCCAGACGCAGACGGAGACAAATCTAGGAAGGCGAGCAAGGCTGGTAAACCGGCGCAAGCCAATCCGGCAGGTACAGGTTACAATGGCAAGCAAAAGGCAGAGGGCGGCTCAAACTTTGTGGCCAATACTACCGTTCAGGGCAACGGGTAGCGTCGCAAGAGTAAACCGCCCCCGCGCAACGGGAGGCCACCCTTCAATCTAGATCAGCAATTAAGTGTGACTTGCCCAAGACACGGTACAAAGGAAAACCCGGCTACGCATCTCTGGAAGGACTGTCGTATCATGAAGGAGGTTATAAAACAGGCCAGGTATAACCACGGCCCCCCCGGCGGCGGATCAGGTTCCGGCTTCCAGGGTCCGGGTTACCAGGGTAACGGATCCGGATCAGGATATCATGGCGGTAACAATAACCACAATGGTAACAATCAGCATCAACATAACCAGCAGCATGGTCAGGGTGGTTACAACAACCAAGGCAATCAGCAGCGTCAGCATCAGCAGCAATCCGGATATCAGAATAATCCGAAGGAGCTAAGAAGTGGGAAGTATCATGTTTTCACCACAAGTTTGTGCAAACGAGATCAAAAGGTTCTGAAGCGAGCAGTACACGCAGTTGAACCGGCGATACCACGTTTTTACATTGGTCTGAGCAACCCATTGTGTGGAGCAGAGAGGATCACCCGCCATGGGTTGATAATCCGGGCCAGTTGGCCTTAGTGGTGGCACCACAGGTGGGTGGTTACAAGTTCACAAAAGTGCTTATGGACGGCGGCAGCAGCATCAATATCCTATACTATGAGACTTTCCGACGTATGGGGTTGACAGATAAGAAGCTCCGGCAGTCCAACACAGTATTCCATGGAGTGGTGCCAGGTAAATCGGCTTACCCAGTTGGGAAAATCGATCTGGAAGTTACCTTTGGGGATGAGTAGGATTCTAGATCGGAGACAGTAACATTTGAGGTCGTAAAGATCAGGAGCCCATATCATGCTCTGTTTGGGAGACCGGTTTACGCCAAGTTCATGGCTAGACCGTGTTATGTTTATCTGCAGCTTAAGATGCCGGGTCACAAGGGAACCATCACGGTTCACGGGAGCCACAAGATTGCATTGGAATGCGAGGAAGGAGACGCAGCATACGCTGAGGCAGTTTGTGCTACGAGGAGCTAAAATTCTACAAAGACAATGTTGATCCGGCAGATATGTCCCCGTTGAAGAAGCCAACTACAGAGCATGATCCGGCGTTAAAGTTTAAATCGGCAGAGGAAATCAAGTAGGTTGACTTTGTTCCGGGCGATTCGTCCAAGTAGTTCACTATCAGCGCTAACCTAGACCCCAAATAGGAAAGCGTGCTCATCGAGTTCATCCGTGAGAACCGGGATATCTTTGCATGGAAACCTTCTCACATGCCAGGTATACCGAGGGAACTCGCTGAGCACAGTCTTAATATTGATCCGAAGTTTAAACCGTTCAATCAATATTTGCGCCGCTTCAACGAGGAGAGGCGCAAGGCTATAGGTGAAGAAGTGGCAAGGCTCTTGGCCGCATGATTCATAGTTGAGGTGTTTCATCCAGAATGGTTGGCTAATCCGGTGCTGGTGCTAAAGAAAAATGGAACCTGGAGGATGTGTGTTGATTACACAGACTTGAACAAGCCGTTGCGCCGCTGGCCGTTGTGGTCACCGTGCCACTGGACGTGGCACTCGTGGTGGTCACCGCGCCGCTGGACGCGGCCACGGCGTCGACGTACGCGTCGCTCCTGGTGCTCGTCACGCCCACGGGCACAGCCTCAGCGCTGGCGCGTGTGCGCCGTCAGTGAACAGGGGACTCGACCCATGGCTTGTGGCTGGTCCGAGCACCCCGATGGTGCACGCCGCCGGACCCCCCGGATCTCCGCCTCCACCCCTCCTCCACGGGCTGGGTGGCTCCCGCCATCGACGCTGACACCGGATGTCGTGTCCACTGTCCTGAGCTGCCGCCCGCATGGCTATGCCCCAGTACAATTGCGCTCTGTGGTGAATGAGGAGGAGGCGCTCGCCTTCGTCTCCGCGCCAACCGGCGCCTCTGGCGTCGTCCGTCTTGCAGCCGGCATGGAGGGCGTCGACGCCAATGCCTCGCTTTAGCAGGAGATGGCAGCGGGCTCGAGCAGTCACGCGGCACGACACTTCGGACGTCTCTTCGGGCGCGTCGTCGCCGCCATCGGCCGCTGCCCCAGCCATCGCCCCAGTTCGTGGGCTCCGGTGAGCCTCGGCCTCACTAGCGCCGCGCCAGAGGGTGCACGCCCGAACCCCGTCATCATCGCGTATTCTTCGGACGAGGAAGGCTCGTCGGTGCTATGCCGGTGACCCCCGGCGCCACGAGAGGTTGCGGCAGCCAATCCAATCGTCGGCGCTGTGTAGGGAAGGGGATCGAGCAGGTGGTGCGGGTTTCGCGTCTCAGACCCTTATCTGTAACCACCGCTTCCTCCCTCTCTCTTATGCGGTGGGGTTGCGGGTGGGCTGGCCAAAAGCCATGGATGCCCAGGCCCAGGCACCTGATGTGTCCTCCAGCCGCCTCCTTCTAGGCTGGATTCATTTTTTCTTTCTTTCTTTTTTCTCTCTGTTTTATTAACAATAGTACTAATTATTGTATTTGTGCAGTTTTAGACTCTCTTTAGTACTTAGTTTGACTGCTACTTACATTCTAGTCCAGTTCTAGATTGAATCTAGGTTAGGACTTGTGTAATTACTAGTGTGTTTATATTATGCAATGGATTGATAATATAAATAAAGTACCGGCTTTCATTAGGGAAGAATGACATGTTCCATGTGTTTACCACATATCAAGTTCTCTTGAACATGTCTTTGCGATCGAGATCATATTCTCTCACATACCAAACTTGCAAATTTTTGAATATTTCTCCATCCTTATATCTGAATTGTAGCATACACAAGGTAATGGCAATATAGCCCATTACTGTGAGATCTAAATGATCTTCAATGTGTTATGTTTACAAAATTGAGGTTGAGAAAATTTTCAAGTTTTTCACTTGAGCATCAAATTTTTGAATTCTTATTACATAACCATGATGGTTTTTAATTTACTGCCCGTAATTATCTCTGGTCCCCATGTAGGCAAAGATGACTGATAAAGAGTTTGAGGAGCTTTCCCTCAATGGCCACAATTACCCTACATGGGCTATGGACATCAAGATCAGTCTTGCGTCCCGTGGGATAGCGCGTGCAATAAAACCCCCGGAGACTCCTCTCCTGGCAGGAGCCACGCCACTGACAGAACAGCAAAACTATGTTGTTTTATTCATCATAAGGCATCATATTCATCCAGATCTCAAGTCTGAGTATTTATAGGAGGAATCTCATAGTACTCTGTTTCTAGCCCTCAAAACGAGGTATGGACAGCAGAAGGCAGTAGTCCTGCCAGAAGCACTTCATGATTGGACTCATCTCCGTCTTCAGGATTTCAAATCCATCGGTGAGTACAATCATGCTGTTCATAAGATATGTTCCAAACTACGCTTTTGTGAGAAGGAACCCAGTGAGGGGGAGAAGATAGAAAAGACTTTGTCTACTATGCTCCCTTCAGATAGGATCCTCCAACAACAATACAGTGCTCGTAAATTCACTGTCTATTCCTAGCTTATTCACATGTTACTTCAGGCTGAAAAGCATGATGAGCTACTTGCTAAGAATGGCTCTCAATGCCCAGTTGGGGCGCAACCTTTACCTGAAGTTCATCTGAATGTCACGAATAGACAAAAGTTTAATGGTACCTTTCGGGGTAAACAATCCAATTTCGAGCATAAGCGAAAGCACAATGGGAACAGGAGATCCAGAAACCCAGGCAAGGGAAAAGGCACTTCAAAGCCTAGGTTTGATAAATCTAAGCTTTGCAACAAGTGTGGATGCTACACGCATTATACTAAAAAGTGCACAATGCCCAAGCATCTGGTTATGTTGTACCAGCAATCTCAGGGATGCAAAGCACCTCACGGGAAAAGGTTTGAAGCCAACTTCAACCTTCATCCGCATAGCGCACAAGGAGGCGATGGTTCACACAATGTCCCTCCTGGACCGAGCAACGCCATGATTCCTTATCTGCCTGAGGATCCTGCTGAAATGGAGAACATATTGATTGAGTACACCGCAAACAACATGTTTGGCGACTTTGACTAGTCCCTCAATCTCCTAGTGATCTACTCATTTATGCCCATTTGACATTTGTGATGATTGTAATAAGAACATAAGTTTGTTGTTGTCTTTATATTGTATTGTATCAGCACATTTGATATAATAAAGATTGTATACTATGTATTACCATGAGGTTTTCTTATTAAAAATTCTTTGTTTTATATAGTTCTCTACGGGGACAATCCGATGGAAGAGGAATTATGCCTTGTGGACAATGGTGCCACAAACTCCATACTGTGGGAGATGAAATATTTCCAAACTCTGAATAAGACGAATGGAGATATTCTAACTATCACTCGACGCAATACAGTGATTGTTGGTACTGGACGTGCCATGTTCACCCTCCCAAGTGGTACACATGTGACAATTGATGATGCTTTACTGTATCCCGATTCTTCACGTACCCTAATCAGTTATCGAGATATCCGTAAAAATGGTTTTCATATTGAAACCCATGAAGACAACAAAGAGGAGTATATACTCTTTACCAAAGATCACGGATATGGCAAAAAGGTACATGAGAAAATTCCTTCTCTATCGTCTGGTTTGTACTATATGTACATCAAACCCGTAGAACGTGTTGCATACAAAGTAATTTTTCAGAATGTCAATGCATTCCAAACCTGGCATGATCTCCTAGGCCATCCCGGAATCGGGATGATGAGAAAAATTACTAGCAATTCCATTGGCCATAATTTGCTTGAGTCAAAATTTCCTCAATCTTCTGATTTTGTGTGCACATCTTGTGCCACGGGAAAGCTAATTTTGAGGCCCTCACACCTCAAAATACAAGCTGAACCACTTCAGTTCCTTAAACATATTCAACGAGACATTTGTGGTCCCATTCAACCATTATCTGGACCTTTCAGGTATTTCATGGTTCACATTGACGCATCTACACGATGGTCACATGTGTGTCTTCTATCCACATGGAACCATGCATTTGCCAAGATAATGAGGCAGGTCATTAAGTTGCAAGCCCATTATCTTGAAAGTCGAATTAAGTCAATTCGAATGGACAACGCTGCAGAATTTTACTCTCATGCTTTCAATGATTATTGCATGGCTTTGGGGATTGAAGTTCAGCACTCTGTTCCATATGTCCATACACAAAATGGTATGGCTGAATCATTAATTAAGAGGACCAAACTCATTGCAAGACCTTTGTTGACGAATTGCAACTTGCCAACCTCTTGTTGGGGTCACGCTGTCTTACACAATGCTGACTTGATATAATTCAGGCCAACTGCATATCACAGCTCTTCCCCTCTGGAATTGGTACATGGAAATCCTCCAAGCATTTCCCATCTGCGTAAGTTTGGATGTGCTGCATACATCCCGATCTCACCACAGCAGCGGACATCTATGGGCCCACACAGGAAGTTGGGGATCTATGTGGGGTACAAATCATCGTCGATTATCAAGTACCTGGAACCCCTAACTGGGGATCTGTTCACAACCCGTCACACTGATTGCATATTTAATGAGGAACATTTTCCAGGATTAGGGGGAGATTTCAAGTACCAGAAAGAATGTGTGGAAATTGATTGGAATGCTCATGCCATTTCATCCTCTGATCCACGTACCCATGAGACCGAACTTCAAGTTTCGAAGATCATTAATTTGCAACATCTTGCAAACAATCTACCAGATTCATTTACTGATCTGAAAGGTGTTACAAAATCCTTAAATCCGTCCAGAAACGCACCAAAAAGAGTGGAGGTACCAATAAAAACCACTCAATTCCCTATTCCTAAAAATAGGGGGGTAGTACGGCTTCGAACCTGGAGCATGCTTCTAGCAAGCAGCAAAGAAAATCGAGGAGAAAAACCTCGGAGTCGGTAAATGCAGGTCAACTCAACGTTGACAAACACCTGATGGGTAGTATACACCCAGTGGAAGGGCAACCTCCACAACCCAGCTCCAGTGCACACAAACTGGCTGGGACATCGGAACACCCAAACTCAATCATATTGGGAAATCACGAAGAGTCACTAGGGGTGTAGGAAGTTTCTATCAACTATGTTGATTCTGGAGAATCATTTGACCGTAAGACTACGACTGCTGACATATATTTTCCTGAAAAGATTACAGATACCCTTCTCACTGATCATGATCCAAGGTCTATCATTGAGTGCCAAAAGCGCTCCGACTGGCCTAAATTGAAGGATGCAATCCAAGCAGAAATTGCCTCGCTTAACAAAAGAAAGGTATTCACTGAAGCAATACCGACACCTCCCAGTGTTTTCCCTGTGGGATTCAAATGGGTTTTTCTCCGGAAATAGAATGAGAACAATTAGGTGGTGAGATACAAAGCAAGGCTCGTAGCACAAGGTTTCACGCAGAAACCCGGCATTGATTTCACTGAAACATATTCTCGAGTAATGAGTGCATCCACTTTCTGATATCTTATATCTTTGGCAGTACAAAATCGTCTATCTATCCAGTTGATGGACGTCATGACTGCATATCTTTATGGATCACTAGATTCGAACATATATATGAAGGTTCCTGATGGAATCTCTGTCCCGAATAAAAATGCAAAACGCAACATGTATTGTGTAAAGCTGAATAAGTCATTATATGGCTTAAGGCAGTCAGGACGGATGTGGTACAACCGACTCAGTGAGTTCCTTCTTCAGAAAGGTTACTCCAATAGTGGTGATTGTCCATGTGTCTTCGTCAAGAAGTCCTCTACATGATTTTGCATCATTTCTGAGTATGTTGATGATCTCAACATCATTGGCAGCACACCAGACATTGATGAAGCACGCAATCACCTAAAGATGGAATTTGAGATGAAGGATTTGGGTAAAACTAAATTTTGCTTAGGTATTCAACTTGAGCACCTTTCCTCGGGAATCATGGTACACCAAGCTGCCTATATCCAGAAAATATTGGAAAATTCAATATGGACAAATCCCATCCATCTAAAACTCCTATGGTGGTTCGATCTCTAGACGTAGAGAAAGATCCGTTCAGACCGAGGGGTGATGGAGAAGAGGTGTTGGGACCTGGAGTTCCATACCTCAGTGCCGTTGGAGCGCTTATGTATCTTGTAAATTGCACAAGACATGATATTGCATTTGCAGTTAATCTACTTGCTAGACATAGCGCAGCTCCCACCAAATGTCATTGGTCTGGAGTGAAGAATGCATTTCGATATCTTCAAGGAACAAAGGATCTTGGCCTATTTTTCTAGTTCCAGATAAATTTGAACTCTCATATGATTAGATATGTAGATGCTGGTTATTTGTCTGATCCCCATAATGCCAGATCTCAGACCGGCTTTGTGTTCCTACATGGTGGTACTGCTATATCATGGAAGTCTTCAAAATAGACTCTGGTGGCAACATCTACCAATCATTCTGAAATAATTTCATTATTTGAAGCAACATGTGAATGTGTATGGCTTCGCAGAATGATAAACTGTGGCACCCCGGCTCAGAGCGACCGGTTTACCCTGCATTGCCAGCCCAGAGACCTTGTCTTCTGGCAACACAGAACATCTTGGTACAGAAAACAACCGCTTTATTGATACTAGCGGATCAAAGTTTTACATTACAACAGGTAGCGAGGCCAAGCGGCACACACGATGCGGCTGAATAATATGCACATTATTTAGTGAACATAAAAGGCCTCGGTCATAACATCTATGCGGCAGCGGAACGACTTCATAGCGGAACTCCATATCATAGGGACACCGATGTGGACACGATCTAGACTCGGACGACACTCCTTTCCAGCGAGACTTCCCTGAAATCTGGCATGAAACGCCAGGCCAGTACATTGAATGTACTTGCAAGCTTACAGCGAACATTAAACATAATGACAAACAATATCATGGTAAATATTCATTTATTAAAATGCAACAACATACATATGAATGAATATAACCAACATGTTGTGCTCATGCCTTTGTGAAAACAGTCGGACTGACTTACCAACGGTGATCCTTTTTAACATACCAACTTGTCTATCTCAAAACGGATTATCTCATGATCCTTTCGGCGATCACAACCCTGACCAACTTTTTGGTCTCAAACATCTCGGTGGTCTTTCCACCATCTCTGATAGTGCATAATTCATAACTTAGTGAGCAAAATTTTATTAAAAGTTGACCCATGGTGTGACCTACTTTCGAGCGTGTCCGTGACCGTGGCCTCGGCTATCGATAGATTATTTA
This sequence comes from Secale cereale, assembly GCA_902687465.1. Classification (NCBI taxonomy): domain Eukaryota; kingdom Viridiplantae; phylum Streptophyta; class Magnoliopsida; order Poales; family Poaceae; genus Secale; species Secale cereale. Next base: position 220,776,032 of record LR738715.1, on the reverse strand, counting down.
CACTCTGCAGAGGTAGTGCACTGTACCCAGACCACGGAACACATGGCCTCGCTCTCCCATTCCGGTGGACCAACGGCGTTCCGACGAAACCCCTCCATTGCCATGACACTCTCTCGGCCACTCCGATTCGCTTCCTATCGGAATAGTCCTGGGTGGCCCCGTGCCTACCAAAGGCACAACAACCACTGTCGTGGCCAAACATAAACTGTCCCAAACGGGGATTCGGTACCATAATCTCAATAACGGGCACACAAGGTTATGTCTGCTTACCGGTCCAGGGTACCGCACGCCCATAACCTTCCCTAGTTGGAGGTACCGACCAGAGGCATCACAATGGACCGAATAAAGGCCTTCCCATAAAAGCAAATGTGGTTGCACTGGGAAAAACTCGATTCAGTGGCACCATGACCCGGTCAACGATATATTCAAGTTGAGTTATTAGCAGGTTCAACTTAAAAAAAATAACCGGTGTCATAGAATGCCATGCAAATGCAACACAAAATATACATTATCCTAAAGAACGGGGTCAGCTCTACCACACTAAGCATAAACATCAACAACTTCTAATACTCCTCTGGTTAGGATTAAATCTCAAATAAAACAGAATCTTTTTTCTAGCAAAATTTCATCATATTTCTTATGCAAGAAAAATAACTCTAAATAATTATTTATAACCATAACCATATTAGTCCTTCATAACCCAAACTTTCTTCTAGTTACATTAACCACTTAAACAACTTCCAACTTTCTGTAAACTAAATATAACAACTAAATCAAGCAGTCAACAGAATAATAATAAATGATTTATATGCATGAATTAAATCCTTCATTCAAGTTTGAAAATCACAAATATTGAAATGGCACCATGAAAATGTTGTTGTGGCTTGCCTTAATGCAAATGAGGTTCACAAGCCTCCTGGTGATCCTCAAGACAAGCTTCCTCTTTTGAAAAGATTTAAAAGCACAAAAAGAAAACATCAACAACCCTTCTGAAAATCACCAGAAAATCTACACAACACAAAAAAATCTCATTTTTGGTGTGCTGCAAGATTTCTTTACCAAGAACACAATGCAAAAAGAATCAATTCATTTGGACTTATGGTTAAAAAGTTATTGTTGTTTGAAGTTCTCTGGAATATATATAAATTTAAATTTAAATAAACAGACTGGGGGAAGGGGTGATGTTGAAGGCGTAAAGCCTCAGGGCGCCACCACTCGTATCGCTTCGCGCGTGTACAGAGTGGCTGACTAGCGGGCCCCGCTAGTCAGGTGAGGGGGAGAGGGAGTGGGAAACAGAGACGCCCGCGGCTTCGCCGGAGCGCATGCCGGCGACGAGGACTCCTTGGCCTAAACGAGAGGGGGGATCTAAAGAGGGGATGGAGGCGCACCTGCCCGTACCCATAGCGTAGCTAGGGGTGGTCGGACGACGTCGGAAACGACCTCGCAAGCGGAGGCAGAGCGGGGTGGTCGCCGGAGACGAAGACGACGACGAGCAGCGGCGACTCCACAGGCTCCAACTAGGTGGAACAGCACCACCAGAGAGTGGCGGAGGCTCTGGAAGGGTTGCCCTGGCCTGAGAGGGGCTGGGGCTACTGCGACGACCCGCGGGGGTTTGCTGGCGAGCTCAAGCTCAGGGACGGCGGCCTGCGGCCTGCCCGGCCGGGCTACGGCTTCCTACGCAGTTGTGGGATGTGTGGGAGTGGAGCGTGGTGCTCGAGAAGGCTGGGAGGGGCTTCATTTATAGGCGAGCTGAGAGGGGGGATCGGTGCTCCGCCGGCGACACCTGGACACTACGCCCATCGATGAACGGCGTCAGTGAGAGGGGGAGAAGGCGACATGGTTCACGCGAGGACTGTGGGCGAATGGAGACGAGCACAGGATCAAGGGGAAGACGACAAGCACAGTGCGCACCGCACTGTTACCTTGGCCGGAGCGCGCTCGTGCTCGCTCGTCGAGCTCCCGCATCGGCGAGTGCCAGAAGGAGTTAATGGAGTTGTGACGAGGATTGTGGCGAGGTTTGGCAAGCTCTGCAGGCGGGGAAGTGAGCACGCGCGAAACGGAGTGCTCGGCGGCACTCAGAGCACGTCAACTAGCAGGCTGGCATGGTGCACACGCCTGGTCACCGCGTGAACTCGGCCCCCACGACGACTTGTGTCCAAAGATCATGTCTGGCGTGTTGTTCGCGGTAGCTTTGAAGGTTACCATGATTTGGTTTGGACCCAAACGCAGTAGAAGAGATTTCACCAGCCTGGTAAGGTTCTGGACAGTAACTTTGAGAGTTTACTAAGGTCAAGTGGCTGGGAGTTGGGAGATGAGCTTTGGGGCTAGCCATAAGTTACTAAGGTGAAGATGCATAAGAAATTTCAGCTACAATGGAGCAAGTAAAATGGTAGTTGCTTTAGAAACTACCATTTCTGTCCAGAACAGAAAATATTTTATGTAACAAAAATATTCCAAAAAGTAGTGCACCATTTTTGCTGAGGAAGGTGTCCTAGGGTTCAAAGAATATTTGTGAATTTTCTCAGATTTTTGTGGGCAAGAAAAGTTGGGGTCACTTTGGAGCACAATAAGCTAACTAGGGTTTTAGAGGGAAAAATGAATATTTTTCAATAAAGAAAAATATTGCAACTATTATTTTAGGGTGAACCAGAGAGGAAAAGATGATTTGAGATGGAGAGGAGGCACTTGGGTGAAAGCCAAGGGTACCCAAGTGTTTAAGTCCATATGAAAAGATTCAAAAAATTCAAGTTTAAAACTCAATCCAAATGAAACTCACGCAAATAAAAGAGGGCAAAAATCAGACTGTCACAAACCTCCCCCACTTAGAATGAATCTCGTCCTAGAGATTCGGTTGCTTGGGAAAACCATTCTGGATAATGTGTCCGTAGGAATTCTTCCCGTTCCCTGGTTGATTCTGTCTCGGTGTGATGCTCCCACTGGACTTTATAAAACTTCCTCACTTTACTGCGAGTGACCCTTTCCATCTGACCCAAAATCTTGAACGGCCTCTCTTCGTACGTTAAATCCTTTGCCAACTCTATTTTGGTCATGGCAGTCCTTTTCTCAAGCGGAGATATGCATCGCCTCAACTGTGAGACATGAAACACGTTGTGTACATCGGACAAGTCTGAGGGTAGTTCCAACTGATAAGCAACCGTGCCCACTCGAGAAATAACTGTAAATGGGCCAATAAATCTAGGTGCTAACTTTTCGCGAGTATGGAATCTCTTGACTCCTTTCATCGGAGTGACTCGGAGGTACATGTGTTCTCCGGGCTCAAAACTGATTTGTCGGTGTTTTGCATCATAATAACTCTTACGTCGAGATTTGGCCAATTGCAATCTATCTCTAATCTCCTTAACTTGTTTCTCAGCTTCCATTATGAGATATGTCCCGGAAATACGACTATTTCCAGTCTGAGACCAATTTAAAGGGGTGCGGCACTTTCGGCCATACAAAGCCTCGTATGGTGACATCTTAAGACCGGTTTGGAAGTTGTTGTTGTAAGAGAACTCGACATAAGGTAGACAATCTTCCCACTTAGATCCTTGGGCCAAGACGCAGGCTCGCAGCATATCTTCGAGTATTTGGTTTACCCTCTCTGTCTGTCCATCAGTCTGAGGATGATAAGCGGTACTGTATTTCAGCGCTGTCCCCAAGGCTTGATGGATACGTGACCAAAAAGCGGAGGTAAAGAGTGAACCTCGGTCGGAAGTGATGGTTCGAGGTACTCCATGCAGACTGTCTATTCTGGACACATATAGCTGTGCAAGTTGACTTGCTCGATATGTGATCCTGACCGGGATAAAGTGAGTGACCTTGGTTAAAGTGTCCACTATGATCCATATTGCATCATTGCCTCGCTGAGTCTTGGGTAGTTCAGTGATGAAATCCATGCAGACGTCATCCCATTTCCATTGCGAAACTGGCAGTGGTTGGAGAAGTCCGGCTGGCTTCTGATGTTCTGCCTTCACCTTATTGCATACGTCGCAACAGGCCACAAAATAGGCAATTTCTTTCTTCATTCCATCCCACCAGAATATTTGCCGAAGGTCTTCATACATTTTTGTACCTCCAGGATGAATAGAGTATGAGGATTCGTGTGCTTCTGACAAGATTTTCTCTTTTAAGTCTGATTGATTGGGTACACAAATCCTTCCACGGAATCGGAGAGTACCAAAGTGATCCTTTGAGAAATCAGAGGTATGTCCTGCTACCATATTCTTGGCATGCCTTTGCAGGACAGGGTCGTCTGGCTGGGCCTTGCGAATTTCTTCCTCAAGCGTGGGGGTAACTACCAAAATATTAGTGAGACCAACATCAACTATGATCAGACTAAGTTGAGCAATCTCCTCTTGAAGATTAGGGGGCAAGGATTTCAATACGACATTTAGGCTGACCGACTTTCGACTGAGTGTGTCAGCCACCACGTTGGCTTTACCCGGGTGGTAATTTATTCCAAGATCATAATCCTTAACCAACTCAAGCCATCTTCGCTGACGGAGATTTAAATCTAGCTGAGTAAATATATACTTGAGACTTTTGTGATCGATAAAAATTTGGCACTTCTTCCTGATGAGGTAGTGCCTCCATATTTTTAGAGCATGAACCACTGCGGCCAATTCCAGATCATGAGTAGGGTAATTCCCTTCGTGTGGTCGCAGCTGTCGTGATGCATATGCTACTACCTTGCCGTCTTGCATGAGTACGCAACCAAGTCCTTGTCTGGAGGTGTCACAGTACACATCAAAACTACGGTAGATGTCTGGAAGAGTCAATACGAGTGCGGTCATTAGTCATATCCTTAGCTCGCTGAAACTTTTCTCACAGTCTTTAGTCCATTCTAACTTCTTATCCTTTTTGAGCAGCTCTGTCATGGGTTTAGCAATCTTGGAGAACCCTTCAATGAAACGACGGTAATCTCCGGCCAGTCCAAGAAAACTCCGGATCTGTGATACTGTTGTTGGTGGCAACCAATCGAGCACGTCCTTTACTTTGCTTGGGTCTACGGCTATACCCTTGGTGGATAGCACATGTCGAAGAAATCCAACTTGTTTGAGCCAAAACTCACACTTACTGAATATGTCGTAAAGCTGATGGTCGCGGAGTCTTTGTAGCACTGCTCGGATGTGTTCTCTGTGATCTCCTTCTGTGATGGCCTGGCTTATTAGGGATGATAGACTACTCATATCAATAAGGAATTCCTTCTTTTTCGGGAGCCCATTCGGATAGAACTCCAAAGTTAAGCATGCTCAGCTTGGAGTAGTTTCAGGATGGGTGACCGACCGTGAAGTTGCTCCCGGGTGCGCACGAGTGAGGACAAAGTGCGCAGAAAAGACTAGTATTGATATGTGAGGCCAGTCTCGATCCCGCCAGGAGTAACGACCACCGGCGGGTGTGTCCGGGGTGTTACAAGTTGGTATCAGAGCCGACCCTCGCGGTTACATGGATGTTTGCGGGCAGTTTGCAGTCATGTTGTGCATGACATTTGTGACCCGTCGTGGCACACAGCATGGCACATGTGCTGTCCTGGAAGCACAGACGGTTGTGCCAAGAGGGAACGTTCCTGTGACCCGACGAGGACGTCGGTTCCTCTGAGTGGGGGTGTATGTGATGGCCTGGCTTATTAGGGATGATAGACTACTCATATCAATAAGGAATTCCTTCTTTTTCTGGAGCCCATTCGGATAGAACTCCAAAGTTAAGCGTGCTCAGCTTGGAGTAGTTTCATGATGGGTGACCGACCGAGAAGTTGCTCCCGGGTGCGCACGAGTGAGGACAAAATGCGCAGAAAAGACTAGTATTGATATGTGAGGCCAGTCTAGATCCCGCCAGGAGTAATGACCAGCGGCGGGTGTGTCTGGGGCGTTACAAGTTGGTATCAGAGCCGACCCTCGCGGTTACATGGATGTTTGCGGACAGTTTGCAGTCATGTTGTGCATGACGTTTGTGACCCGTCGTGGCACACGGCATGGCACATGTGATGTCCTGGAAGCACAGACGATTGTGCCAAGAGGGAACGTTCCTGTGGCCCGAAGAGGACGTCGGTTCCTCTGAGTGGGGGTGTATTTGATGGCCTGGCTTATTAGGGATGATAGACTACTCATATCAATAAGGAATTCCTTCTTTTTCTGGAGCCCATTCGGATAGAACTCCAAAGTTAAGCGTGCTCAGCTTGGAGTAGTTTCATGATGGGTGACCGACCGAGAAGTTGCTCCCGGGTGCGCACGAGTGAGGACAAAATGCGCAGAAAAGACTAGTATTGATATGTGAGGCCAGTCTAGATCCCGCCAGGAGTAATGACCAGCGGCGGGTGTGTCTGGGGCGTTACACCTTCGCTTTTTGAGTATATAAGTATGTCATCGATAAAGACTACCACAAACTTATCGAGGAAGTCTATGAATACTTTGTTCATCATGTGCAACGCATGGGCATTGGTGAGACCAAAGGACATAACTGTATATTCATAAAGACCGTACCGAGTGGTGAATGCGGTCTTAGGAATATCTTCCTTTTTAATCTTGAGCTGATGGTATCATGTCCGTAAATCAATCTTGGAGAATACCTTGGCCCCACTGAGCTGATCAAACAAGTCATCAATTCTTGGCAGCGGATATTTATATTTGATGGTGACATCATTCAGCTGACGGTAATCCACACACGCGCGGAGACTGCCATCCTTCTTGCTTACGAAGAGAGCAGGTGATCCCCATGGTGAGGAGCTGTGACGGATATATCCTTTCTGGAGCATTTCATCGAGTTGTTTCTTTAGTTCCACTAATTTTGATGAGGGCATCCGGTAATACTTCTTGTATAACGGTGCGGTCCCGGGTACAAGGTCTATTGCAAACTCAAGCTCTCAATCTGGTGGCATGCCTGGCAGCTCTTCTGGAAATACATCAAGAAACTCACTGACCACGGGAATTAATTCCAGTTCGGCCACGGTGGTGAAGATTATTCCCTTCTTGGGTATGCTTCTGCGAGAATAGAATTTGGTAGTCTGCCCCTTCTGACTAGTTAGAGTGACTTCTCGGGTTGCACAATTTATGCATACTTGATATTGGGTCAACCAATTCATACCCAAAATAACATCCACCTGTACCGACTCAATGAGTATCAAGGAAGTTGGAAAATTAATTCCGTTGATATTGATTTCTAAATCACGGCAGACTAGATTACTCTTGATTAATGATCCCGGGGTTTGTACCAGCATATTCTTGCCCAAAAGCGAACAAGAAAATTTGTTTTGGGCAACAAAACTCCAAGAAATAAAAGAGTGGGAAGCCCCAGAGTCAAATAAAATTATGGCAGGTATGCTATTAACAAAAAACATACCAATGACTACTTTTGGGTTTTCTTGGGCTTCATCTACGGAGAGGTGATGAACGTGCCCGGCGATGTTTTGCTGGTTCGGGTATGACCCCATAAAGTTGATTTGTGGTCTGAATAGGGCGTTCGCCTTGCTGTTCTTGGGGCACTGTCTGGCATAATGTCCATTTTGCCCACAATTGCACAAGAATTGTTGCGCTGGCACTCCTCATGCACTGGGTTGGTCATGACATTCTTGACTTGAGTAGTGGTCTTGTTAACATTCTGTTGCCAATTGGGCTTGTATTCTACCTGAGTCTGCTGCCAGGTTCGAGCCTTTTGCACTGGTTGCCCTTGCTTCCTTGGTTCAAACTTGCCCTTGTGCTTGTTATTAGCAGGCATGTTGTCCAGCACGAGCTTGTGCTCCCTTTCCGCAATGAAAGCTTTGTTCACCAAGGGTTGGAAGTCTGGAAAATCGAGCATGTTGAGGGTGCACCGGAGTTGCGAGTTTAATCCCCCAAGAAATTTGTCAATCTTTCTTTCTCTAGTGGCCACGTCATAAAGGGAGTAACGGGCCAGATGATTGAATTTTTGCGAATATTCACCCACAGACAGATTTCCTTGGGTGAGTGCAAGAAATTCACGCTGCTTGGTCTTCATAATTCCAGTAGGGATATAATATTTTCAAAACTGATCCTTGAATTTTGACCAGGTGAGTTCTTCATCAGCAGGCCACATGGCTTTTGCATTTTTCCCACCATATGGCAGTAGCGCCTTCAAGATAATGAGTTGCATATGGAACTTTATCATCTTCTGCAGTACGGGGCAATCTCAAGCTTCCGTTCAATGGTCCGCAACCAATCATTGGCATCCAAGGGGTCAATGACCTGACTGAAACTGGGAGGCTGGGTGCTCTGAAAATCTGAAAGCTTGGAGTGATGATCGTTCTGATTTCCATTATGTCCAACCATAGCTTGAACACTTTTTAATATATCAAGCAGATCATTACTTCTCCTTCCTCAAACATATGCAGAATTTGCTCTGTGGTAGGCGGATTTGGCGGTGGTGGTATGTACAGCTCGGGAGAGTGTCCTGCCTGTCGGACGGAATGATGAACGGGAACATCCTCGTGAGCGTTGCTACTGTTGCCTCCCGCGTCATCCTATTATGGATTTTTCCCAAGACAACGCAACCGAGATGAGAAACATTCAAAAGTACATTGGGGAAAAGCCAGCAACAAATCCCAAGAGAAAACAAAATTACAAAGAAAAGACAGCGAATAGAAGAAATATAGTTCCAGCATAATTATACATAGACTCATACATGAAAGGTAATTAACATGACTGGTCCCACTATGCTCATACAGGAAACGAAACATCATGACACGTATGACTACATCCATACATCATCCTGACAACTGCGAATACTCAGAAGCTCTACTGCTCTGCTGGTGCTACAGGGTCCTCTCCTGAAGCGGACTCGGATCCTGAACTGATGAGGTTAACTGAAACCTCGGGGTTAAAGGTAACACGACGGCCCTGCCTCGGGGGCTCTCCTTCCGGGGCAGGAGTAGGGTGAATCATAGGAGCTACAGGAATAGTAAGAAGCGAAACCCACTCAACAGAAGCACTGATAGGATTTATGGTTGAGGCGCCCGAGCTACTCGGAGGAGTAACCGGTGAAATAGGGGAACCAGAACTGGCTGGAATGTAAGGGGTAAATCCCATAGATGCGAGAGTAGTGACAGACCTAGTAGTGACTAAAGCAATACGAGTGTGAGTCAGCTCTCGAGCCAGCTCGTGTATCACGAGATAGCTAGCAGTAATATAACGGGAAAGGTGGCTAGCAACACTATCAGACTCCGGATCAATCGTAGGGAAACGAACATGACCGTTGTCGTGCAGAGAAGGATAGTATTGGAAACCTGGGTGATTCTGCATTTGGACCACGCTGTAACAGAGCTCGACAAGGATCTCGAATGCAGCAAATTGGACGACCTGTAAAGCGGTGGAAGCGTAACCGCTCCGAGAGGTACGAGTGTAAGTGCTGGAGTCGGAACTCATGCGCAGAGTCACCACTGCCTGATACTCATACACTGAGTCTTCTAGACGCTCCCGGTACACATGATAGACTGGGTCGTCTCCGAGAGGGTACAGCCGACGCCACACGTTATGAAGGAGGTGCAGTGACATGTACGGCATCAGCTGCAACTGGCATGGATACGGCACCGGAGCCATCTACACTCACAACCATTAGTATGTTAGCATAAAAATAAAGCAAGTATATGCAAAGCAACAACATGCTACCGACACTCAACTTAAACTCGTATCTAGCGTTTAGTTAACAAGTCATAGTCTAGCATGGCCTACAGTCAGTGCGACTCTGATACTAAGCGTTGTGGCACCCCGACTCAGAGCGACCGGATTACCCTGCATTGCCAGCCCAGAGACCTTATCTTCTTTCAACACATAACATCTTGGTACAGAAAACAACCACTTTATTGATACTAGAGGATCAAAGTTTTACATTACAACAGGTAGCGAGGCCAAGCGACACACACTGTGCGATTGAACAATATGCACATTATTTAGTGAACATAAAAGGCCTCGGTCATAACATCTATGCGGCAGCGGAACGACTTCGTAGCGGAACTCGATAGCACAGGGACACCGATGTGGACACGATCTAGACTCGGACGGCACTCCTCTCCAGCGATACTTTCCTGAAACCTGGCATGACACGCCATGTCAGTACATTGAATGTACTTGCAAGCTTACAGCGAACATTAAACATAATGACAAACAATATCATGATAATTATTCATTTATTAAAATGCAACAACATACATATGTATGAATATAACCAACATGTTGTGCTCATGCCATTGTGAAAACAGTCCCTCAGACTGACTTACCAACGGTGATCCTTCTTAACATACCAACTTGTCTACCTCAAAACGGATTATCTCGTGATCCTTCCGGCGATCACAACCCTGGCCAACACTTGCTCTCAAACATCTCGGTGGTCTTTCCACCATCTTTGATAGTGCATAATTCATAACTTAGGGAGCAAAATTTTATTAAATGTTGACCCATGGTGTGACCTACTTTCAAGCGTGTCCATGAACGTGGACTCGGCTATCGATAGATTATTTACACTCTGCAAAGGTAGTGCACTATACCCACACCACGGAACCCATGGACTCGCTCTCCCATTCGGGTGGACCAACGGCGTACCGACGAAACCCCTCCATTGCCATGACACTCTCTCGGCCACTCCGACTCGCTTCCCATCGGAATAGTCCTGGGTGGCCCCGTGCCTACCAAAGGCACAACGCCCACCGTCGTGGCCAAACATAAACTGTCCCAAACGGGGACTCGGTACCATAATCTCAAAAACGGGCACACAAGGTTATGTCTGCTTACCGGGCCAGGGTACCGCACGCCCATAACCTTCCCTAGTTGGAGGTACCGACCAGAGGCAAGACAACGAACCAAATAAAGGCCTTCCCATAAAGGCAAATGTGGTTGCACTGGGAAAAACTCGATTCAGTGGCACCATGACCCAGTCAACGATATATTCAAGTTGAGTTATTAGCAGGTTCAACTTAAAAAAAAACGGTGTCATAGAATGCCATGAAAATGCAACACAAAATATACATTATCATAAAGAACTGGGTCAGCTCTACCACACTAAGCATAAACATCAACAACTTCTAATACTCCTCTGGTTAGGATTAAATCTCAAATAAAACAGAATCTTTTCTAGCAAAATTTCATCATATTTCTGATGCAAGAAAAATAACTCTAAATAATTATTTATAACCATAACCATATCTGTTCTTCATAATCCAAACTTTCTTCTAGTTACATTAACCACTTAAACAACTTCCAACTTACTGTAAACTAAATATAACAACTAAATCAAGCAGTCAACAGAATAAAAATAAAAATGATTTATATGCATGAATTAAATCCTTATTCAAGTTGGAAAATCACAAATATTGAAATGCCACCATGAAAATGTTGTTGTGGCTTGCCTTAGTGCAAATGAGGTTCACAAGCCTCCTGGTGATCCTCAAGACAAGCTTCCTCTTCTGAAAAGATTTAAAAGCATAAAAAGAAAACATCAAGAACCCTTCTGAAAATCACCAGAAAATCTACACAGCATAGAAAAATCTCATTTTTGGTGTGCTGTAAGATTTCTTTACCAAGAACACAATGCAAAAAGAATCAATTCATTTGGACTTATGGTTAAAAAAGTTATTGCTATTTGAAGTTCTCTGGAATATATATATATATTTGAATTTAAATAAACAGACTAGGGAAGGGGTGATGTCGAAGGCGTAAAGCCTAGGGCGCCACCACTCGTACCGCTTCGCGCGTGTACAGAGTGGCTGACTAGCGGGCCCCACTAGTCAGGTGAGGGGGGAGAGGGAGAGGGAAACAAAGATGGTCGCGGCTTCGCCGGAGCGCACGCCAGCGACGAGGACTCCTTAGCGTAAACGAGAGGAAAGGATCTAAAGAGGGGATGGAGGTGCACCTGCCCGTACCCATGGCATAGCTAGGGGTGGTTGGATGGCATCGGAAACGACCTTGCAAGCGGAGGTAGAGCGGGGTGGTCGCCGGAGACGAAGACGACGACGAGCAGCGGCGACTCCAGAGGCTCCAACTAGGTGGAACAGCACCACCAGAGAGTGGCGGAGGCTTTGGAAGGGTTGCCCTGGCCTGAGAGGGGCTGGGGCTACTGCGACTACCCGAGGGGATCACCGGCGAGCTCAAGCTCGGGGACGGCGGCCTGCGGCCTGCCCGGCCAGGCTACGGCTTCCTATGCAGTTGTGGGGTGTGTGGGAGTGGAGCGTGGTGCTCGAGAAGGCTGGGAGGGGCTCCATTTATAGGCGAGCTGAGAGGGGGGTCGGTGCTCCGCCGGCGACACCTGGACACTGCGCCCGGTGACGAACGGCGTCAGTGAGAGGGGGAGAAGGCGACTATGGGCGAATGGAGACGAGCACAGGATCAAGGGGAAGGCGAAGAGCACAGTGCGCACCACACTGTTACCTTGGCCGGACCGCGCCTGTGCTCGCTGCGGCGAGCTCCGGCATCGGCGAGCGCCAGGAGGAGTTAATGGAGTTGAGATGAGGATTGTGAGGAGGTTTGGCAAGCTCTGGCAGGCGGGGAAGTAAGCACGCGCGAAACAGAGCGCTCGGCGGCACTCAGAGCGCGTCGACTAGCAGGCCGGCATGGTGCACACGGGTGGTCACCGCGTGAACTCGGCCCCCAGGCCGACTTGTGTCCAAAGATCATGTTTGGCGTGTTATTCGCGGTAGCTTTGAAGGTTACCATGATTTGGTTTGGACCCAGATGCGGTAGAAGAGATTTCACCAGCCTGGTAAGGTTCTGGACAGTAACTTTGAGAGTTTACTGAGGTCAACTGGCTGGGAGTTGGGAGCTGAGCTTTGGAAGCTATCCATAAGCTAAGGTGAAGATGCACAAGAAATTTCATCTACAATGGAGCAAGTAAAATGGTAGTTGTTGTAGAAACTACCAATTCTGTCCAGAACAGAAAATATTTTCTGTAGAAAAAATATTCCAAAAAGTACTGCAATATTTTTGCTCAGGAAGGTGTCCTAGGGTTCAAAGAATATTTGTGAATTTTCTCAGATTTTTGTGGGCAAGAAAAGTTGGGGTTGCTTTGGAGCACAATAAGCTAACTAGGGTTTTAGAGGGAAAATGAATATTTTTCAATAAAGAAAAATATTCCAACTATTATTTTAGGGTGAACCAGAGAGGAAAAGATGATTTGAGATGGAGAGGAGGCACTTGGGTGAAAGCCAAGGGTACCTAAGTGTTTAAGTCCATATGAAAAGATTAAAAATAATTCAAGTTTAAAACTCAATCCAAATGAAACTCAGGCAAATAAAAGAGGGCAAAAATCAGACTGTCACATAAACCACATACAACTGTCATGTGGAATTGGTTCAATAGAATCACCCACCATTATCTATGAGTATAATGGAGCATGTGTTGCACAGATGCAAACGGGATACATCAAGAGCAATATCATGAAGCATATTTCTCCTAAATAGTTTTCCCCCCATAATCTTTAGAAAAGCGGGGAAATAAGCATTCTGCAAGTCAAATCATGCAACAACCTTGCTGATTTATTTACCAAGTCTCTACCAAATTCAACATTCCAAAAATGTGTTCAAGGAATTGGTATGCGACGACTTAGGGACTTGCAGGTGTCAGGGGGAGTCTCTTCCTGAGATATCCTTATTTAAATGACATCACATTATGCTATCTTTCTTTGTGAGTATATGTTTCAGGATCTCATCAAAGATTTTACGAAGAACTTTTGAGGGAGAATCTTTTGAGATGACAGAGCGTCCCGGAAAATCGTGAAGATGATTATACACGGTCAAGCGTAGATTAGGGGGAGTGTTAAGATTAATTCTGTAATTAGGGGAAACTCTCCACTTGCCCAAACCGTAGTTGTGGTTTGTCCCGCAACTGACGCCTCCCTTCGATCTCCGGGAACCGACGCCCTCTCTAGGGATCGTCGTGTCTCTTCGGGGCATATAAAAGGGCCATGTAACCATCGATCAAGTCACTCGATCACTTCTGATTCGAAACACACGGTACAGCCAGAATGCCAGTCCCCTGAAGAAAGTGTCATATTCCAAGCAGTCGCCTTCCAGCCGTAGTCGACACGTCTACCCTCCAAGCTCACGACATCGCCCTCCTCCTCCTTGTCATCCCGTCGTGATGCGGAGCATCCCAATGTCATCCCCATGGACCCACCATCGTATCACCAAGTGCCAAGTGGACCCATGACATGTGCTCGAGTACGAGCTCTCGAGACCGAGGTGACTTCACTCCTCTCTCTACATCACTTTGATTCACATGAGACATGGCTGCTACCCTCATAGGAGACCCTTTGCATACTCAGGCACCACGGGAGCAACCATGGAGAAGCCAAGGAACAAGAAGGATCGAAGAAGGAAGAAGGAGGAGGAAGACAGCCGAGGCTCAGACAGCCCGGACGATCCGGACGAAGTCCCAGACAATCCGGCCAGAGCCCGGATGATCCGGACGAACGTCCGGAAGATCCGGACAATGGGCGCCCCGACACCCGAAGCTCCACGCCGAAGCCGGATCATCCGGATCCCAGCCCTGATCATCCCCCCCCCCCCGGACATCCGGAGGAAGACCCGGACATCCAGGCCACCTGCAGCACTTCAGACACGTCCGGATCATCTGGACGCCGCCCCGGATCATCCGGCCCCCCGAAGCCCGGATCATCCAGACAAACGTCCGGATCATCCGGATAGTGCCTGCGTGCATGATGTTGGGCCGAGGCCCATGTACCCCTTCGCCCCTCCTAGCCTATATATAGCAGTCCACCAAAACTATCTAGGGTCAGCTTTGTGTTAGCTCATACCGAAAACCTTAGTGGTTCCTCTCTTACGAGACCGCGGCCTCTTCAGAGAAGAACCACCGGATTCAAGACCTCCGCTACGGAGAAGATCCCATGGGATACCATCAAGACCTCCTCACGGAGATGACTACCGCCACTTGTATCGTCCTTAATTGATCGTGTATCGTGTATCGCACTTTGTGTACCTGGATCTAGCATTGGTGTGACCTAAGTTGGTTGATTTGAGTTTTTTCCCCTTATCTCTCTTGTGTTTTTCCTTGTGCCCTCTTGTTCTTCCTCGGGATCCCTCCTTTTCGTGAAAGGTCGGCCACGTAGGGTTCCACCCTACACCATCTATGGTATCATGAGCCTGGGTTGATCACGAATTTGGAGCCCCACACCTGGTTTTCTAGCTTGTTTTTGTTGTTTTTCGTCCAAATTCGAAAATCCCCACAAAAATAGCCCCAAATTTTTTTTGTGATTTGTGTGTTTTGATGAGATTTTGTTGACTGTGATCCGTGGTTGAGTTGTGTGACAAGTGATTTACCATGTTCCCCACCTTCCCTGCCTTCAGAAACCACCGAAAATCTGAGAAAAAAATCATTTTCCCCCAAATTTTCCCCACCTCCACGAGCTTATCCTAATCAGATTAACCCACCCAGATCATCCGGCTGATCACCCGGATCATCCGGCTCCACCCAGATCATCCGGTCGAACGTCCGGATCATCCTGCCCCGCCTGACGAAACTGCATTTTGCAGTATTTCGAACCCGTTTCCGCCTTCGCATAAAACCTAGACACCCCTTCCGCTATACCCTCGACACATGCATCCCCACCACCATTACCTAACCAACATCACTACGGTTTTACCTCTTTGTGTCTTGGATCATTTGAGTTGTGGTTTTCTCCATTTCCGTTTGTGTTTCGGCTATCTCGGAGCGGAACGACATCGATAAGACCACCTCTCAACCTCGACAAGGACGGTAACATTGACGACACATCGTTTACTACCTTGCAATTGCATTGATAGACACTCATCGACCATTTTGCGTAGCTTTCCTACCGACACTAGCTATTTGAGTATTGCCGGGCCACAACACTTGTGCATATTAGTGATACTCATAGACCTTGCATACTACATACTTGATCATAGCATCTAGTGTAGTTGAGTGGTACTACATCATCATATCTCCGTGTGACACAAGAGTGTTCCGCATGCACAATAGCTACCTTGATCTGAGAAGCATGCATAAGTGGCCAAAGAAAGAGCTCAAAAGCTTTTAAGCAAAAGAGCCATCCAAAGCTTATACACAAAAGCACAATAGCATCTAACGCCTTGCATCCAAAGAGATCATATGAGATAGCAACACCTCATCTAGTGCTAAAAGCAACGGCACACCATACACTCATATCATACTTGTGATAGGAAGTCGTTACATTGCTCTTATAGGTCATGCACAAGTGCGTATCCGCCTATTAAGAAATCGGTTAGCGTCTCTCTAGCGTTGTGCAACACGAGCATTTTCTGTGGTTTCCACATTTTTGCTCAATTTTGGTTGCACAACCACATTTATCTATCCGTGTGTGTGTTCCGTATGCTACCTCTTGCTTGTGATCTACTTGTTGCATGAGCCAATCGTGAATCATTTTCAACATCATTGAATCTTACTCACTTTTTGCATTGAATTTTTGCCACCATCCTAACCAAGCTCCTCTAAAAGCTTTACTTGTGTAGGTGTGAGAATCGACAAGACTTGGTACCAATAGTGCTATTTTCGGGTTACATTATTGAGTGATCATTGATCCATTGTCAACTTCGGTCAAGGTACATTTGGTATTGTCTTCTCCTTTCTCCGACTCACATACTTTCTTGTGACGATGGATAGGCCAAGTACATCTACGAACCCGATTTTTGACGATCCTCAAGAATCAAACAACTACGTCACCAAACTACATCTCTTCGGTGTCCAATGAGCTCTCCATCAAGAAAGTGAAGCTATGCGTGAACACATTGAGCAAGTCGCCGCCGACGCGTGCCAATTTGAAGCAAGGACAAGAAAGCAATTCGACATGATCAACACCAACATGGCTACCCAATTCGATGTGCTACGGACTTTGATAGTCAACCGACGTTCTTCTTCCACATCTTCTCAAAGACGAAGCCGCTCAAGTCGCCACATTGACTCCACGGACGGCTCAAGTACCCCTACATCAAATACTCTTCGTCAAGCTCGACATGACAACCGGAATCCACTTCATGACAAGAGCTCCCAAGACCTACTCGATGAGCAAGAAAGTCGACATCGTCAAAACCAAGCTACACTTGAGCAAGCCCAAGAACGGCAAAGACTACGCCAACTACAACAAGAGCGAGCACGTCAACACCAAGAAGAACAAGATGCCGAAGCTCATCGTCAAGCACAACAACACCGAGAAGCTCAAGCTCTTGAGGCGCAAGGAGCATTACGTGATGCACATCGCAATGTGGCAACTCGCAATCGACACATTCGTCAAGAAGAGGATTTCCTTCGCGATGAGATGCAAGAGAGGCGCCACCAACCACAAATGCAACAAGAAGTTCCTCCTCAAGCACGACAAGAGCAACAACTTCAACAAGAACCGCAAGCTCGGCAAGTGCAACATGACAATGCACATATATTTCTCCAAGAGCAACATGAGGTTGACAACCGTCAATATCAAGACCGCCCTCCCAATAGGCAAGCAAACAATGAAGAGCATCGCTATGGCAAGCTTAAGCTGACCATGCCAAAGTTTTCCGGAAGCATTGATCCCGAAGACTACCTCTCATGGGCATTGAAGGTTGATAAAATCTTTCGCCTCCACAACTTTGATGAGGAGAAGAAAATCGCTATGGCCTCCCTTGAGTTCCAAGACTATGTTCTCATTTGGTGGGAGCAAATCATTGAAAGAAGAGAAGCAAAAGGCGAACCTCCTATCACTACTTGGGATCAAATGAAGGAAGTCATGAGAGCACGCTTCGTGCCAACACACTACAACCGTGACTTCTTCAAGAAGCTACAACTCCTCAAGCAAGGTACCAAGTTCGTTGAAGAGTACTACAAGGAGATGGAAATTGCCATGATACGAGCCAACATCATGGAAGATGAAGAACAAACAATGGTGAGATTCTTGAATGGACTCAACTATCCCATCAAGAAAATTGCGGACTTTCAACCATACACCAATCTCCTCGAGCTAGTACATCAAGCCACCAAAGCGGAGCGACAAGTTCAAGAGGACTACAAGTACTCCAAGTTCACCTCCAAGAACTTCGGCTCCTACAACCAAACTTCAACGACTTCGGCTACTCCTACCTCTACCAAACCATCTACAAACTTCGGTGACAAGTCAAGTTACAAGAATGCAACTACAACAAGTCGGCCACCTTCTACCAACAACTTCAAGCCAAGAGCTTCATCATATACAACTCCAACCGAGGACAACTCCAAGACGAGTTCAATCAAATGCTTCAAGTGCCAAGGGCGCGGCCACAAGTCATTTGAGTGCAAGACCGTTCGTACCATGATCATCAACGACGACGGATCTTATGACTCAATGAGCGACGATGAGATGCAAGCCCTTGAGCATGTGGCTATGCATCGACAAGTGAACGAAGATGAAGACCATCAAGTGTTTTGCGACAATGACTCGAGTCCCAATCTCGTTGTCTCCAAGGACTTGACACTCCAACATCAACAAGATGACGATCAAAGATGTCTTATCTTCCATACCAAGTCCAGCATCAATGGACGCTCCGTCAAGGTTATCATCGATGGAGGAAGTTGTCACAACTTGGCAAGCGAAGAGCTATGCGACAAGCTCAACTTGGTGAAGTCAGAGCATCCTCATCCCTACAAGGTCCAATGGCTTAACGACGCCGGCACACTTCGAGTCGAGCACACCGTGCAAGTAACCTTCAAGATAGGCTCCTACGAGGACACACTTGAGTGTGATGTGATCCCCATGTCCGTATGCCACCTTATTCTTGGAAGACCATGGCAATATGATCGTGGAGTCACACACAATGGACGGACGAACCATTATAGCTTCAAGATGAAAGGAAAGGAATTTGTGCTATGACCTATGTCTCCAATCCAAGTAGCCGCCGACAAACACTTACCTACCAACCATCATGGAGAGAATGGTGAGAGAGTGAGCCACCAAAAGGAGAGTGAGAGCCACAAGCCAAATATGAGCGACTCCACGATGAGTGACAAGAAACAACTAGTGCTATTCGCCACCAAAAGTGAGATGAGAGAAGTGTGTGAGAACCCATCAAGTGTCTTTCACCTTGTGCTTTTATGCAAAGGGGAAGCCAAACCTACTAACACTTCACCACCTCCACCTTTAGTGTTGTCTAATTTGTTGCAGGAATTCTCGGACATCTTCCCCGATGAGCTACCCACGGGTCTACCCCCACTTCGCGGAATCGAACACCGCATCGACCTCATACCCGGCGCACCACTTCCGAACAAGGCTCCCTACTGCGTGAACCCCGAGGAAACCAAGGAGATACAACGGCAAGTACAACAACTCATCGACAAAGGTCATGTACGTGAAAGCTTGATCCCTTGTGCCGTTCCGGTTATTCTCGTGCCTAAGAAAGATGGAAGTTTTCGCATGTGCTCCGATTGTAGGCCCATAAATGCTATCACCGTTAGATACCGTCACCCTATCCCACGCTTAGACGACATGCTTGACGAATTATGTGGTGCCACCCTCTTTTTGAAAATTGATCTTAAAAGTGGTTACTACCAGATTCGCATTCAAGAGGGTGATGAGTGGAAAACGGCTTTCAAAACCAAGTTTGGGTTATATGAGTGGCTTGTCATGCCAATGGGTTTATCGAAAGCACACGGTTCTTTTATGCGCCTTATGCATTTTGTCCTATGACCCTACATAGGCGTCTTTGTAGTGGTTTACTTTGATGACATCCTCGTTTTTAGCAAGTCGCTTGAGGACCATGTGACACACATCCGTATGGTTTTACAAACCCTTCGGAAAGAGCGTTTATATGCTAACATGGAAAAATGCACTTTTGGCGTTGACAAGGTCATTTTCTTAGGATTTGTCGTTTCTTCCCAAGGTGTTCACGTTGATGAAACTAAAATTGAAGCAATTAAAACTTGGCCCCAACCAACGAATCTCCAACAAGTGCGTAGCTTTCTTGGTTTAGCCGGTTTCTATCGACGTTTTGTGAAGGACTTTAGCACAATTGCTATGCCTCTACATGCCTTGAGCAAGAAGAACACACCCTTTGTTTGGGGTCCTTCGCAAGACGCCGCGTTCTTTAAGCTCAAAGACTTGCTCACGTGCGCACCACTTCTTGCCCTACCGAACTTTGATAAACCTTTTGAGATTCATTGTGACGCTAGTGGTACCGGCATAGGTGGCGTGCTCATGCAAGAAAAACGCCCAATTGTGTACTTTAGTGAGAAGCTATCCGGAGCGCAACTTAACTACCCCATCTATGATAAAGATCTATATGCCTTGGTGAGAGTTTTGCGTGTTTGGGAACATTACCTTAGACCTCATGGATTCATTCTTCATACGGACCATGAGACTCTCAAGTATCTCAAAGGTCAAACTAAGTTGAACAAGCTTCATGCTAAGTGGAGTGAGTTCATTGAGTCTTTTCCCTACGTCATCATGTACATCAAAGGCAAATAAAATGTTGTGGCAGATGCGCTTTCCCACAAGTGCATGCTTGTCACAAAACTTGAGTTGAATGTTATTGGCTTTGAGCACATCAAATATTTATATGAGCATGATCCTTTCTTTGCACATCCTTATGCTAAGTGTTTGACTCACACTTCTTGGGAACATTATTACATAAAGGATGGATATCTTATGAGAGCTAACAAACTTTGCATTCCCGAGTCTTCGCTTCGTTTGCTCCTTTTGCAGGAATCTCATGGAGGAGGACTCATGGGACACTTTGGTCGCGACAAGACATTTGCTACGCTCTCCAAGAACTACTTTTGGCCCAAGATGCTACGTGATGTCTCACGCCTCACCAACCGATGCTCAACATGTCGCAAAGCTAAGTCAAAAGCTCATTCTCATGGTCTTTACATGCCACTTCCTATTCCACTCCATCCATGGGAAGACATAAGCATGGACTTTGTACTTGGATTGCCTAGAACTCAAAATGGAAAAGATTCCGTGTTTGTTGTCGTGGATAGATTCTCCAAAATGGCTCATTTCATTCCTTGTAACAAGATCGGCGATGCTTCACATGTGGCAAATCTCTTTTGTAGGGAAATCATTCGTCTACATGGAGTAACCAAGACGATCGTGTCGGACCGGGACATCAAGTTCTTGAGCTACTTTTGGAAGACTCTATGCGCCAAACTCGGCATGAAGCTCCTATTCTCTTCGGCATATCATCCACAAACCGACGGCCAAACGGAGGTGACCAACCGCACGCTTTCAACGCTCCTTCGCGTGTTGATCAATAAGAACATCAAGAAATGGGAGCAGTGCTTGCCCATCGCTGAGTACGCCTACAACCGCGCAAGACATTTGACTACCGGCAAGTCCCCCTTCGAGGTCGTCTACAGTTTCAACCCGTTGTCTCCATTGGACATCCTACCTCTACCTCTACAAGAACGCATCAACTTGGACGCAAGTGCTCGAGCAAACTATCTAAAGAAGGTGCATGAAGATACAAGGGCAACGATCGAGAGGCAAGTACATCGTCTAGCGTCCAAGCTCAACGCCAGCAAGAAGCCTATGGTGTTCCAACCGGGAGATCTCGTATGGCTACATCTTCGCAAGGACCGTTTCCCACACGAGTGCAAGTCCAAACTACTGCCGCGAGCCGACGGACCATTCAAGGTGCTAGCACGCTACAACAACAATGCATACAAGCTCGACCTTCCACGCGACAAGTACAACGTGAGCGATGTCTTCAACGTCAAGGATCTCTCCACTTTCCATGGTGATGAAGATTTCGATCCGAGGTCGGATCTTTCCCAGGGGAGGGGAGATGATGCGGAGCATCTCAAGGTCATCACATGGACCCACCATCGTCTCACCACGTGCCAAGTGGACCCATGACACGTGCTCGGGTACGAGCTCTCGAGACCGAGGTGACTTCACTCCTCTCTCTACATCACTTTGATTCACATGAGACATGGCTGCTACCCTCATCGGAGACCCTTTGCATACTCAGGCACCACGGGAGCAACCATGGAGAAGCCAAGGAACAAGAAGGATCGAAGAAGGAAGAAGGAGGAGGAAGACAGCCGAGGCTCAGATAGCCCGGACGATGCGGATGAAGTCCCGGACGATCCGGCCAGAGCCCGGATGATCCGGACGAACGTCCAGACGATCCGGATCCCGACACCCAAAGCTCCACGCCGAAGCCGGATCATCCGGATCCCGGCCCGGATCATCCGGACACCACCGGACATCCGGACGAAGACCCGGACATCTCGGCCACCTGCAGCGCTTCAGACACGTCCGGATCATCCGGACGCCGCCCCGGATCATCCGGCCCCCCGAAGCCCAGATCATCCGGACAGTGCCTGCGTGCATGATGTTGGGCCGAGGCCCATGTACCCCTTCGCCCCTCCTAGCCTATATATAGCACTCTACCTAAACTATCTAGGGTCGGCTTTGTGTTAGCTCATACCGAAAACCTTAGTGGTTCCTCTCCTATGAGACTGTGGCCTCTTCGGAGAAGATCCACCAGATTCAAGACCTCCGCTACGGAGAAGATCCCACGGGATACCATCAAGACCTCCTCACGGAGATGACTACCGCCACTTGTATCGTCCTTAGTTGATCGTGTATCGTGTATCGCACTTTGTGTACCCGGATCTAGCATTTGTGTGACCTAAGTTGGTTGATTTGAGTGTTTTCCCCTTATCTCTCTTGTGTTTTTCCTCGTGCCCTCGTGTTCTTCCTTGGGATCCCTCCTTTTCGTGAAAGATCGGCCACGTAGGGTTCCACCCTACATCACGTCGTCTGCATAAAAATGTATCTCAACAAACTTGAGCAGGTCTCCGACGCAGACGACGTCCCGTAAGGACCGATCAGAGCACGCCGCGAGGGGATGCTCGTTGTCGGGCATCGGCCCGGGTAGCGTGACGAAGTGCGTCATGAAGTCCTCGTCATCGGTGAGATTGCACACCACGATGCCCCACCAGAGGTCCACCCAGCCCAGCGAGTCTCCCCCGACGGTGATCACCTTGTCGGTCCTGTGGCTCCACACGTAGTTCTGGTTGGTGGGGGTCGAGCGGGGCCAGCCTCGTGCTCCAGGCCTTGGTCTTGGACGAGTAGAGCAGGAGCTCGTACTCGCGGGCACGATCGCCATCGACGTACTTGACACTGATGCCGAAGGCCACCACGTAACCCCCGCCGCCGTGGGGCAGGATGCCGGGCGCCTTGCAGCGGCTGAAGCGGCGGCTCATCGCCTGTTAAGTACCAGATATATGTATCACACGATCTATATCACTCACACAAGGATTCTCGTCTCAGTAGGGATTACAAGAGGAATGGATACACGAATGTAGAGGAAGGGGAATGGAGATAGGAGAAGAAGAGAGAGTCGTCGCCGCCGGGTTCGTGATCTTTCGCGGATGCCTCGTCTGTCCCTTGGCCCTCGTACTTGTAGTCGTTGTTGTAACGGGCCGGTTAGGCCCAGCCCCTCACTAACAGCCCAACATATCAAGGGGGCTAACATCCCCTCCCCCTTAACAGTCGGCTTGCCCTCAAGCCGGTAGCGGGTATGTGGGGATGGGAGGGCGTGCATGATGCGTGCATCGTGTGTCTCTTCTTCGCTGACTCAAGGACACTACATGATCCAGTCGCCGACATCCCTCCCTCCGTGAGACTTGGCTTGACCCCAAGCCGACGCCATGAGGATCGCCTAGATCCCATGACGCTCGATGTGCATGGACTTGGTTGGAGCTCCAACGGTAGTCAAAGTCGAGGTAGAAGACAAGGGCGCGATCGAAGCCGAGGTAGCACTTGTGCTCGGTGGAGTTTTGCGCAAAGGAGGCGATGACAATGATGACATTCCTCCCTTCTTCATGGGACGCTTGTCGAGTCGATTCCAGTAACATCAACCAGGTCGGCCTGCCCGGGTCCCAAGAGATGCCCATTTCAAATTTCAGCTCCCTTGTAGAAAAAATTAACTGAAGCAGGAGACACTTGTTGTTGTAGTCATCGGGCTGCAACTTGGAGATGTCCAGCGAAAGATGCATAACTATCGCCGGTTCATATGGTATAGCTCCACATACAACGACGAACATATAGCCAGACCAAAGCACATAACAGAAGCAATAGGCATAAGGAACTCCAGGTACTTGTTGAATGTTGTACGCTCGGACTCGAAAAGTACACTTGGGACCCAACACCTCTCCGTCAACTCCAGCAGCCCAAAACTTCTCAAATCGAATAAGGGAATGCCCTTGGATGACATTCCAAGAAGCACAGGTTGCGCCAGATGTTAGATATGCTTGAGTAGAGCCAACCTCAAGGTAGCATCTTGCATAGGTTGGAATCACCCAGGGCTGCACTGAAGCATCTACAAATATAGCATGAGTACACAAGCTTGCCCTTCCAAAATACACACCAGGTGGTCTCTGATTGGAAAAGAGTAGCAACCCCCAGTCCTGAGAAGTTCTCTGCTCACACTTGTGAACAATAACAACATAAGCTTCATCCAATTCCATATATGTTGGAACATAATTGGTTGGCTGTACACACTGAATATCCAAGGATTGCAACATAGGCCAGGTGAGATATCCTTTTTCAGCAAGAGGTTATAAGCTTTGGTCGATATAAGATGCTCACAATCACCTTTTTCAAAAGCTTCAGTACTGGGCATCTTAGCTGGGGCAGCTGGTCGCACATGATGATCTCCATTGAAATTGGCAGCCATTTCTATGCTTGTGTGTCGGCAAAACTCCCAGTGAAACAGTGAGTCAAGAAGACTAGCGTACTAAATATGCAAGATGGCATGCTTGAACTCAAAAGTGGTCCAGTCTGCCAAAAATGACCAATGTCACGTGCGATGAAGTTTCAATAAGTGAAAGAGCTTAATCACATGTTTGTCACCATCTACCTTGTGTATTAGTAGGCCGGGATCCAGTGGCTCTCCGGGAAAGACAACCAAGTGCAGCTTCACGACAGCAACATCCCGACTTGTGTAGAAAAATCCAGTGAGCTCGATATCAGGAGAGGTTGGTAGCAGATAATCCAGATACATAGCAAAGTCGATGGAGTCCAAGAATACCATTTCACTAACACTGGGCAGTTCATCACGCTTAAGCCCCATGGCAGCTAAACTGCAAGCTAGCCAACCCTCACAAAATCCATAGTTGAAACTAGTATTGAGAACCATAGCCTGGTTTATGTGGGCAGATTTTGTACCACACTCCGGCTGGCAAATGTGAAAGCTAGCTAAAACAGTCATGTCCAATGTGAAACCAAGACATTCCTTAATTTCCCCATTACTCGAAATTTTCCATTGTACTGACATGACCGTGATCTGCAGTGTCTCTGGCATTTTTTAGGCCTAGGAAAACTACCTACATTATGTTCAGAAAACTTCCAATGCCACTGCTCAAGAACAGTTGTGATAGACACCAGTGGAGCAAATTTGTCACTAGTACAGTAGTATTCATCCACAAGCTCACACTTGGCTAATTCTGGCCACACTGATACTGCTCGGCCATTGCTTCAAAACGACGGCCATGGTAGTTTCAGCTACATAATTTGCAAATAATTCCAAGATTCTCTCAACGAGTTCAGAACACCAGAAAAATGCTCCATCTCAAAAGTATCTTATGACAGCAGCCTGATGGCTTCTCGCCCCTCGTTGGTTACCCCAAGTGGAAGGTTGAGATGTAGCGTAGCGGCAAATTTCCCTTGGCAAAGATACCAAGGATCGAATCCCGTGAGACTCTGAGGGTCAACAAGTAGGTGTCAACGGCGCCAGAAACTTAGCGGTTGACGGGACCTGCACACAGATACAGATAACTTTGCTCCCAACGAGTACAGAGAGGTTGTCAATCCCTCCGGCCTTGTTGTTTACAAAGGATCAAACACAAGAGATGATAATGATAGCTATGACTGCAACTAGGAAATAAAAACAGGAAGTAAATAGAAGGTGTGATCAGCGGTGGTAATATGGACCGGGGTCCCATGATGTTCACTAGTGATGTCTCTCTCTCCCAAAAGACGATAAAACAGCAAAGCGAGGTAAACAAATTACAGCTGGGCAATTGACAGGATTATGTGTGCAAACCAATGCTAACTATGCTGCAAAGAGAGGTAGAGGCTCAAAAGCATGGGCGGTACGCCAGGGCAAGTAGACCGAAATCCATCTGCATCTACTACTAATCATCCACCATGAGATATCTATCCAGAACATCTCGCTGGTATTAAGTTGCGAATCCCACCCAAAGTGTAAACTCAAAGCAACAGACAACTGCATTAAAAGAACTTTGCGTAAAGTAAACAATCCTTGCACCCGCAAGTACAAGCACCGTTGTTTTCTCCCTTGTGGCAACAGCACATCCCCTAGACTCATGTTTCTGTCACTCAAGCTAGTCATCAGGGGGCATGAACCCACAATCAAGCATAACGCTCCCTCTTGGAGTTACTACCTACTACTTGGCCAAAGCAATAAACAGCAACGGAGAACATGCAAGAATTACTCAAGAACAAAGATATAAAAGAGGTGAATCAAATATATTACTCAAACACAATCTGAACATAGTCTCATAATCCATCAGATCCCAGCAAACTCAGCAAAGCAACAGCAGAAAGATTACATATGTGCCTCGATCATGTAGGGCAGCTCACGAGGTCTAAACCATGAAGAGCAAAGAGGGGAGGAGAACATCACATAGCTACTGATCATGGACCCATGGTCCAAGGTAGACTACTCACGACTCATCCGGGAAGCGTCCATGGTGGTGGTGAAGCTCCCGGTGGTGGTTCTCCCCTCCGGCAGGGTGCCGGGAAGAGTTCTCCTGATGCTCCCGATCTTGGAAGCGCTGCGGCGGCGGAACAGAGGCGAGATCGCGAAAAAGGGTTCTGTCCTCGAGGGTTTCGGGACGAGGGGTATATAGGCGAAGGGGGGCAGCCAGAGGCGGAGCAGGGGCCCCAGGCGCCCCCCTGGCGCGGCCAGGGGTGGGGCCGCGCCAGGTGGCCGCCTGGGCCTCCCCTGGCTCCCCTCTGGCCCATCTTTGGTTCTTCGCGAAGCTTCCTGTACGCTGATTTTTCCTATATTTTTCCTGGAATTTTTGGAGCACTTTTAATATGGGGGAAACCTGAAATAGAAAAACAGCAGAAAACAGGAACTGGCACTGTGGTGCACTGAGTTAATAGGTTAGTCCAAATATGATCAAAAGTGTATGGAAGTGCATCA
Organism: Secale cereale; assembly: GCA_902687465.1. Classification (NCBI taxonomy): domain Eukaryota; kingdom Viridiplantae; phylum Streptophyta; class Magnoliopsida; order Poales; family Poaceae; genus Secale; species Secale cereale. Next base: position 220,748,896 of record LR738715.1, on the reverse strand, counting down.
ATATCATAGCAATATCACACAAAAGAAGCATGGAGCAAGCAGAAATTATAGATAGGTTTTGGACGTATCAACATCCCCAAGCTTAATTCCTGCTCGTTCTCGAGTAGGTAAATGATAACAAGCATAATTTCTATGGTGACATGCTACCAACCATATAAGAACTTTTTAAGTAAAGCAATCAAGGCATGTAATTCAATTCAAGTCATAACAAGCAAGAGTCTATATTAGCATTGTAACAAGCAACATAAGAACATAAAGGTGCAAGAGCTCTCGCTGTCCGTGACTCGAATGTCTCCAAATGGTGTTTGCGTGCAAGAAAGGGGATTGGGATATACGAGAGAGTAAAACATAGTTTTTGTATTGTTGAGAACTTAATCTACTAAAGTTTCACACTTGGTCTTCTTTGGAATCTTATCTTGACTCATCCCCAGACCACTAGCCAGGTACAAGTCAAAATGATCCACTCCCTTTCGATATTTTGAGCACTCATGCAATGGATGAGCGTAAGCAAGAAATTTGACACTTAGGATGGCAAAGAGAGAAAAATGATGAAGGGGGAAGACAAAAAAGGTGTGAAAGGCTCACATCAATGAGGACAATCATAGGCGAGAGAAAGCCAAATGATAGATATGATGTGAGGAGTAGGGATTGCCATGCAACGGATGCACATATGAGCTAAGGTAAGCTCTCCAATGGAACTAGTGGGGGTGCATCCAACTTGCTCGCTCAAGAAGACCTATAGCTCTTTTGAGGAGGCTCATCATTGGAATATACAAGCCAAGTTCTATAGTGTGAAGGTCCCCACATAGCTATATGCATGAATGATAATCTCTATGGAGTACAAGGTATAAGATGGAGTACGAGTGTGGATCTCTCAAAAGGAATAGTAGTGTGCCCCCTTCTCTCTTTTTATTTCTTTTTCTCTTTTTTCTATTTTTTTATTTTTATTTTTTTTGTGGCCTCAATGGCTCTTTCTATTTAACTCTCATTTGTCCTCTTTGGGATCTTTTGATTTTGTCCTCTTTGGGATCTTTTCCTCACTTTAGGGGCAACACTCTATATATTACAAGAAGTATAGAAGATCTTTCACACTTTACAAAAGTACTCAACATAAAGAAAATGAAACTATCATGATGTATGCAAATGTATGCCTCTGCCGGTGTAGCAGGATATGCAATGATACTAGCGCGTCATGTAGCAATGATTAGGGCAAGGCCCAACTAGCATGCGGCTCATCGATCAAGCAAAAAGCATGTATGACATGAAGATCAAGTCATGAGAAGATGGATGTTGCATGGCAATGTATCTCGGAAAGGCTATGGAAATGCCTTGATAGGTAGGTATGGTCGCTGTTTTGAGGAAGGATATAATGAGGCTTATGATGACAGAGCGTATCGTGCCAAGTATTTGGATGCACCGGCGAAGTATGCGCCAACTCTCGAGGTGAGAAAGGGCAATGCACGGTACCGAAGAGGCTAGAAAAATATGGCTAGGTGGAAGTGTCAACTTTCGAATACTCACATTAGTCCGAAGAACTCATGCACTTATTATCGGTAACTCTCAATCTAATTAGGAGGTTCACAAAGAGACAAGTACCCCGAGGAGGAGTGTATGGGGGTTTGGTTATCCTTGCGCATCCTCGACTCATGGTACGTGAGTGTACTCTAATATTTGATCCCTCCAAAGATTAGTGATCCATCTAGTAGCTAAAGTTCTCAACTATTTTGTAGGTTTTCGAAAATAAACACGGATTGCCCAAAATATGACATCTATCACTAATAGGCTAAAGCTCTTGACACCAAAAGTTCAGACATTACTCATGGCAATACCTCAAAACTATTGCAAGTTACTACTAAAATTAAATAGCAACCTCAATTACCTACTTTAAGTTAAGACACACAACTCAGTGCAATAGGCAAACTCTCTTAACAAGATAAACATGAAAACTCAAGAGAGTTCAGCAACCAACTAAACAAAAGCTCTTTAAAAAGAAAAGCATGAAAACTAAGAGCTAAACATGATAGCAGCTATGGAAAGACAAAGAACACACACAGCAAAGATAAGCATGAAAATCCTATGTTGTGTTCTAGGTTGAAGTGGAGCGTGTTTCTCTCCCACACAAAGAAAGTTGGGTTCTAACTTGTTATGAACAGCAAGCAAAGCTAAAGAAAACTAAAAAAAGAAACTAAGAGCAAGACGCTCCAAGCATAGCACATAACGCATGAAGTGATAAAATTATAGTGGAACGAAAGACGAACTGATAATTGTTGATGGAGAAGGGGATGCATGGGGGCATCCCCAAGCTTAGACGCTTGAGTCTTCTTGAATATTTCTTGGGGGTGCACGGGGGAATCCCCAAGCTTGAGCGTTTGACCCTCCTGAATCTTCTTTTATCATCTTCCCTCGCACACTTGAAAACTCCCTTCATACATAACTCATCATAATCTGATTAGCGAGGTTAGTACCCACAATAAAATAATTTTTTCCCTACTGGAAATAAAGATAATCTTGAAGATCTACTGTTTCTCAAGATTGCCAAAAGGTTTTTGCAAAGAAAAAGCAAGCTCAAGGTTTGCAAAACGAAGAAAAGGCAAAACAGGACAGAATCTGTGAAAAACAGACCAGCAGGTAGTAAATAATTTTTTCGGGGCACTTCTTCAACTCAAATCAAAAAACTCAGAACAGACGCTCGAAAGCCAATTGTATAGAGCATGCTTTAAAAAAAATTCAGATCAAAAAGATGATCTGGTGATTTTATTTGAATTTTTCTGTCCAAGGACAGAATCTGTTTTCTGGACAGCACGTCACAACTTTTGAACTTTCTTGCAATCGGCGGCTAAACTTGGCACAAAGCTGAAAAGAAAAGATACAATGATGATGCTACTATAGTAACAAACATCAAGACACAACAAAAGCAAAATAAAACCTAATTCGTTGTGGGCTGCCTCCCAAAAGCGCTTTCTTTTATGCCTTTAAGCTAGGCATGATGCAAAAAGAGAAGATCAAGTCTTATCAAGAGTAAGAGAATAGCTAGCCCGTGTAACGGACTCAAAAGGCAACTTAATCTTCTTTCTAGGGAAGTGTTCCATCCCTTTCTTGAGAGGGAATTGGAATTTTATATTCCCCTCTTTCATGTCAATGATAGCACCAACGGTGCGAAGAAAAGGACGTCCCAAAATAATTGGACATGAAGGTTCACATTCAATATCTATAATAGTAAAATCAACGGGAATATAATTGTCATTGACAATGATAAGAACATCGTCGATCTTCCCCAAAGGTTTCTTTACGGAAGAATCAACAAGACGAACACCAAAAGAACAAGGATCAAAAGGTTTCAATCCAAACATATCATACATTCTTTTGGGCATAACGGAGGTACTAGCTCCAACATCACATAAAGCATAGCAAGAGAAGTTATTCAACTTAATTTTAATCATAGGATCCCAACTATCTTCTAACTTTCTAGGTATGGAGGCTTCTACCCTAAGCTTATCCTCCCTAGCTTTGATAAGAGCATTAGTGATATGCTCCGTGAAGGCAAGATTAAGTGTGCTAGTGTGGGGATCTCTATACATCTTGTGAAGAAAACCAATAACTTCAGAAAGGGTGCAATTATAAAAATCAAGGTCACTACTATCAAGTAAAGTGGTAGTGGTGTCCTTTAGGCTCACTTGTTTGGTAGCTTCTATGGTCATAGGAGTTTCTTCTTCTACAGTTGAGGTCATAGCATCACCATTAATAAGTCCAATGGGACTAGGAGTGCATTGGGTGCTAAGAGTTTGGATATCCTCAACAACTTGGATAGTAGCAACAGTGTGTTGGGTAGGAAGGCTCTTAATTCTATCTTCTTCCTCCTTCAGGGGTGCAACCACTTCAGGTTTAGCTGCCATTTGGTTTATCAAAGTGGCTTGTGTGTGGGACATATTGGAAACTTGGGTCTCAGTGATGGTGAGCCTAGTCTGGAGGTTAGAAATCTCAATATTTAGGCTCTCCAGTTGTCTACCGATGTCTTGCAAGATAGCAGTATGCTCATCTAATTGCCTCGAGAAGGTCTTGTTTTGTTCATATTGGGTGCACATGTAGTTCTTAGTGGCCTTCTCTATTTCTAGAAGTTTCTCATAACTAGGCATGTCTCTATCTCTAGGGGTGGAGTTCTTGGTGCTAGGATAAGTATTGTTGTTCCCATAGGAATTAGAGGGGAACGGTCTAGGGTTGCTACCAAAATTACTCCTATAAGCATTGTTATTGAAATTGTTTCTAGAGATAAAGTTCACATCTACTTGATCTTGAGCAATCAAAGAATTTAAAGGAACATCATGAGGATCAATAGAAGATTGCTTGGAAAGTAGAGACATGATCAAGTCAACTTTTTCATTTAGGGAGGAAATCTCCTCGACAGAGTTTACCTTCCTACCTGTTGGAGCGCGTTCGGTGTGCCATTGGGAATAATTGGTCATCATCTCATCGAGAAGCTTCATGGCAGCACCAAGTGTAGTTGACATAAAGGTTCCTCCCGCGGCCGAATCTAACAAGTTCCGCGAGGTAAAGTTCAAGCCTGCATAAAAAGTTTGGATAACCATCCAAGTAGTCAAACCATGAGTAGGGCAGTTCTTGACAAGAGATTTCATGCGTTCCCAAGCTTGGGCAACGTGTTCATTATCCAATTGTTTAAAATTCATTATGTTACTCCTTAATTGGATAATTTTAGCAGGGGGATAGTACTTCCCAATAAAGGCATCCTTGCACTTGTCCCAAGAATCTATACTATTCCTAGGCAAGGATTGAAACCAGATTTTAGCTCCTCCTCTCAAGGAGAAAGGAAAAATCTTAAGCTTAACAATATCACCATCTACTTCTTTGTACTTTTGCATATCACAGAGCTCAACAAAATTATTTAAGTGCAAAGCAGCATCATCTCCAGCACCGGAGAATTGATCTTTCATAACTAGGTTCAGCAAAGCAGGTTTAATCTCATAAGAAGGTGCTGAAGTGGCAGGTGTATCAATAGGCGTGCAGATAAAGTCATTGTTGTTATGACTAGTGAAGTCACACAACTTGGTGTTCTTGGTGGAACCCATAGCAGCAGCAAGCAAGATAACTATTTTTGTGATTTTTGGTAAGGGACACTAAAGCAAAAACTGAAAGGTAAACTAACAAGACTAAAAAGCAAAGATAAAAGATAGCGTGCAACTCCCCTATCTTGAAGAGTGGAGTCCCCGGCAACGGCGCCAGAAACTTGCTTGATGGCTTCTCGCCCCTTGTTAGTTACCCCAAGTGGAAGGTTGAGATGTAGCGTAGCGGCAAATTTCCCTTGGCAAAGATACCAAGGATCGAATCCCGTGAGACTCCGAGGGTCGACAAGTAGGTGTCAACGGCGCCAGAAACTTAGCGGTTGATGGGACCTGCACACAGATACAGATAACTTTGCTCCCAACGAGTATAGAGAGGTTGTCAATCCCTCCGGCCTTGTTGTTTACAAAGGATCAAACACAAGATATAATAATGATAGCTATGACTGCAACTAGGAAATAAAAACAGGAAGTAAATAGAAGGTGTGATCAGCGGTGGTAATATGGACCGGGGTCCCATGATGTTCACTAGTGATGTCTCTCTCCCAAAAGACGATAAAACAGCAAAGCGAGGTAAACAAATTACAGCTGGGCAATTGACAGGATTATGTGCGCAAACCAATGCTAACTATGCTGCAAAGAAAGGTAGAGGCTCAAAAGCATGGGCGGTACGCCAGGGCAAGTAGACCGAAATCCATGTGCATCTACTACTAATCATCCACCTTGAGATATCTATCCAGAACATCTCGCTGGTATTAAGTTGCGAGTCCCACCCATAGTGTAAACTCAAAGCAACAGACAACTGCATTAAAAGAACTTTGCGTAAAGTAAACAATCCTTGCACCCGCGGGCACAAGCACCATTGTTTTCCCCCTTGTGGCAACAGCACATCCCCTAGACTCATGTTTCTGTCACTCAAGCTAGTCATCGAGGGGCATGAACCCACAATCAAGCATAACGCTCCCTCTTGGAGTCACTACCTACTACTTGGCCAAAGCAATAAATAGCAATGGAGAACATGCAAGAATTACTTACGAACATAAATATAAAAGAGGTAGATCAAATATATTACTCAAACACAATCTGAACATAGTCTCATAATCCATCAGATCCCAGCAAACTCAGCAAAGCAAAAGCAGAAAGATTACATATGTGCCTCGATCATGTAGGGCAGCTCACGAGGTCTAAACCATGAAGAGCAAAGAGGGGAGGAGAACATCACATAGCTACTGATCATGGACCCATGGTCCAAGGTGGACTACTCACGACTCCGGGAAGCGTCGATGGTGGTGGTGAAGCTCCCGGTGGTGGTTCTCCCCTCCGGCAGGGTGCCGGGAAGAGTTCTCCTGATGCTCTCGATCTTGGAAGCGCTGCGGCGGCGGAACAGAGGCGAGATCGCGAAAAAGGGTTCTGTCCTCGAGGGTTTCGGGACGAGAGGGATATATAGGCGAAGGGGGGCAGCCAGAGGCGGAGCAGGGGCCCCAGGTGCCCCCTGGCACGGCCAGGGGTGGGGCCGCGCCAGGTGGCCGCCTGGGCCTCCCCTGGCTCCCCTCTGGCCCATCTTTGGTTCTTCGCGAAGCTTCCTGTACACTGATTTTTCCTATATTTTTCCTGGAATTTTTGGAGCACTTTTAATATGGGGGAAACCTGAAATAGAAAAACAGCAGAAAACAGGAACTGGCACTGTGGTGCACTGAGTTAATAGGTTAGTCCAAATATGATCAAAAGTGTATGGAAGTGCATCAATATAATAGCAATATCACACAAAAGAAGCATGGAGCAAGCAGAAATTATATATACGTTTTGGACGTATCACAGCCCAAAAGTTAATGACGGCCACGGCCGTTTCTTGTTTCCATCTGCAGGATCGCTCCAAAACGATGGCCATGGCTTCAGTCGTAACACCATCCATGAAGGTGTCACAGCTTGGTGGAGCACATACTTCAGTAGGTTGGCGTTGTGACGAGAGTATTTCGTCGAACAGGTGGTCAGCATCGGTGTAGTGAGGACGCTGGGAATGATGAGTACGACACTTGGGTGGACGGTAAGCTCAAGGGCGGCGCCTGGAGTAGCCGCCATGAGTGCGTCCTCCTCTGGTCCTGCAATAGCGACGCCACGAGTGCTGTCGGGGGAGGACTTGGGTGACGAATCCTAGACGTGGAGCGGCGGGTTGGTGTTGGCTATCATATGAATGTTGATGCTAGCCATCACATTAATGTTGACGCTAGACATCACATGAATGTTGAGGGTGCCGAACTTGTCGCTGAGGTTGATGATGGGCTCGGGGCAGACGGCGGTGACCTTGTTGGCGTTGTTGGTGGTGGCGACCTGGTGCGAGCATTCCGTCGAACAAGTGACATGCTGAAGGAAATACGACCTAGAGGCAATAATAAAGTTGTTATTTATATTTCCTTATATCATGATAAATGTTTATTATTCATGCTAGAACTGTATTAACCAAAAACTTAGTACATGTGTGAATACATAGACAAAATAGAGTGTCCCTAGTATGCCTCTACTTGACTAGCTCGTTGATCAAAGATGGTTATGTTTCCTAACCATAGACATGTGTTGTCATTTGATGAACGGGTTCACATCATTAGAGAATGATGTGATGGACAAGACCCATCCGTTAGCTTAGCACTATGATCGTTTAGTATTATTGCTATTGCTTTCTTCATGACTTATACATGTTCCTGTGACTATGGGATTATGCAACTCTCGGATACCGGAGGAACACCTTGCGTGCTATCAAACGTCACAACGTAACTGGGTGATTATAAAGATGCTCTACAGGAGTTTCCGAAGGTGTTTGTGGTGTTGGCATAGATAAGATTAGGATTTGCCACTCCGAATGTCAGAGAGGTATCTGTGGGCCCTCTCGGTAATACACATCATAATAAGCCTTGCAAGCAAATGACTAATGAGTTAGTCATGGGATGATGTATTACGGAATGAATAAAGAGACTTGCCAGTGACGAGATTGAACTAAGTATGATGATACCGACGATCGAATCTCGGGCAAGTAACATACCGATGACAAAGGGAACAATGTATGTTGTTATGCGGTTTGATCGATAAAGATATTCGTAGAATATGTAGGAACCAATATAGGAATCCAGGTTCCGCTATTGGTTACTGACCGGAGATGAGTCTCGGTCATGTCTACATAGTTCTCGAACCCGTAGGGTCCGCACGCTTAAAATTCAATGACGATCGGTATTATGAGTTTATGTGTTTTGATGTACCGAAGGTAGTTCGGAGTCCCGGATGTGATCACGGACATGACGAGGAGTCTCGGAATGTCCGAGACATAAAGATTCATGTATTGGAAGGTTATATTCGGACACCGGATGAGTTCCGGAGGTTGTCGGATAAATACCGGAGTACCGGGAGGTTATCGGAACCTCCGGGGGGGGGGGTTATTTGGCCTCATGGGCCCAAGTGGAGGAAGAGGAGGTGCGGCTAGCTAGGGGCGCGTGGCCCCCCTAGCCCAGACCGAATTGGACTAGGGGGGCCGGCCCCCCTTTCCTTCTTCTTCTTCTCTCCTTCCTTCCCCCTCTCCTACTAAGAATAGGAAAAGGGGGGGAATCCTACTTGGAGTAGGATTGCCCCCCCCTAGGCGCGCCTCCTCCTCCTAGGTCGCCTCCTGCTCACCTCCCTCCTTTATATACGTGGGGAGGGGCACCCCATAGACACACAAATTGATTTTAGCCGTGTTCTGTGCCCCTCCCCACAGATACACACCTCGGTCATATCGTTGCAGTGCTTAAGCGAAGCCCTGCGCCGATAGCTTCATCATCACCGTCACCACGCCAGCATGCTAACGAAACTCTCCCGTGATGCTCAACTGGATCAATAGCTCGTGGGACGTCATCGAGTTGAACGTGTGCTGAACATGGAGGTGACGTACATTTGGTGCTTGGATCGGTTGGATCGCGAAGACATTCGACTACATCAACCGCGACACTAGACGCTTCCGCTTTCGGTCACGAGGGAACGTAGACACACTCTCCCCTCTTGTTGCTATGCTTCTCCTAGATAGATCTTGCGTGATCGTAGGAATTTTTTTGAAATACTACATTCCCCAACTGTGGCATCATGAGCCAGGTCTATGCGTAGATGATATGCACGAGTAGAACACAATGAGTTGTGGGCGATAATAGTCATACTGCTTAACAACATGTCATACTTTGATTCGGCGGTATTGTGAGATGAAGCGGCCTGGACCGACATTATGCGTACACTTACGCGAGACTGGTTTCACCATTACGAGCACTCGGTGCTCAAAGGTGACCGGCGGGTGTCTGTCTCTCTCACTTTAGTTGAATAGAGTGTGGCTATGCCGAGTCCTTGTGAAGGTTAAAACGGCACACTTGACGAAAAATCATTGTGGTTTTTGTAAGGTAAGAACGGTTCTTGCTAAGCCCGTAGCAGCCACGTAAAACTTGCAACAACAAAGTAGAGGACGTCTAACTTGTTTTTGCAGGGCATGTTGTGATGTGATATGGTCAAGACGTGATGAGTTATACGTTATTGTATGAGATGATCATGTTTTGTAAATTATCTGCAACCGGCAGGAGCCTTATGGTTGTCTCTTTATTGTATTAATTGTGAAGGCCATGTAATTGCTTTACTTTATCACTATGAGTTAGCGATAGTAGTAGTAGCAATAGTTGGCGAGATGACCATGACACTACGATGAAGATCATGGTGTCAAGCCGGTGACGATGGGGATCATGACGATGCTTTGGAGATGGAGATCAGAAGCACAAGATGATGATGGCCATATCATGTCACATATTTTGATTGCATGTGATGTTTATCTTATTATGCTTCTTATTTTGCTTAGTACGGCAGTAGCATTATAAGATGATCCCTTACAAAATTTCAAGGTACAAGTGTTCTCCCTGAGTATGCACCGTTGCGAAAGTTCGTCGTGCCGAGACACCACGTGATGATCGGGTGTGATAAGCTCTACGTTCAAATACAACGGGTGTAAGACAGCTTTGCACATGCAGAATACTCGGGTTAAACTTGACGAGCCTAGCATGTACAGACATGGTGTCGGAACACTGGAGACCGAAAGGTCGAGCGTGAATCATATAGTAGATATGATCAACATAAGATGTTCACCATTGAAAACTACTCCATCTCACGTGATGATCGGACATGGTTTAGTTGATTTGGATCACATGATCATGTAGATGACTAGAGGGATGTCTAACTAAGTGGGAGTTCTTTAGTAATATGATAAACTGAACTTTAATTTATCATGAGCTTAGTCCTGATAGTATCTGCAAATTATGTTGTAGATCAATAGCTCGCGTTATAGCTCCCCTATGTTTTTTTATATGTTCCTAGGGAAAACTAAGTAGAAAGATGTTAGTAGCAATGATGTAGACTAGGTCTGTGATCTGAGGATTGTCCTCATTGCTAAATAGATGTATTATGTCCTTGATGCACCGCTAGGTGACAGATCTATTGCAGGAGCATATGCAAACGTTATGAACGTTTGGCAAAGCTCAAAATGATGTCTACTTAATAGTTTAGTGCACCATGCTTTATGGCTTAGAACCAGGACTTCGAAAATGTTTTGAACACCACGGAGCATATAAGATCTTCCAAGAGTTGAAATTAGTATTTCATACTCATGCCCGTGTCGAGAGGTATGAGACCTCTGATAGTACTTTGCCTACAAGATGGAGGAGAATAGCTCAACCAATGAGCATGTGCTCAGAATGTCAGAGTACTACAATCACTTGAATCAAATGTGAGTTAATCTTCGAGATAAGATAGTGATTGACAGAGTTCTCTAGTCACCATCACCAAGTTACTGGAACTTTGTGATGAACTATAATATGCAAGGGATGACGAAAATGATTCCCGAGCTCTTCATGATGCTGAAATCAACGAAAGTAGAAATCAAGAAAGAGCATCAATTGTTGATGGTTAACAAGACCACTAGTTTCAAGAAAAGGGCAAGGGGAAGAAAGGGAACTTCAAGAAGAATGGCAAGCAAGTTGTCACTCCCGTGAAGAAGCCCAAAGCTGGACCTAAGCCTGAAACTGAGTGCTTCTAAATGCAAAGATAATGGTCACTCGAAGCGGAAGTTCCCCGAATATTTGGCGGATAAGAAGGATGGCAAAGTGATCAAAGGTATATTTGATATACATGTTATTGATAATGTGTACCTCACTAGTGTTCATAGTAGCCCCTGGGTATTTGATACTTGTTCGGTTGCTAAGATTAGTAACTCAAAACAGAGTTGCGGAATAAACAAAGACTAGTTGAGGGTGAGGTGACGATGTGTATTGGAACTAGTTCCAATATTGATATGATCATCATCGCACACTCCCTGTACTTTCAGGATTAGTGTTAAACCTAAATAAATGTTATTTGGTGTTTGCATTGAGCATGAAAAAGATTGGATCATGTTTATTGCAATATGGTTATTCATTTAAGTGAGAGAATAATTGTTATTCTGTTTACATGAATAAAACCTTCTATGGTCATACACCCAAGGTGAATGGTTTATTGAATCTCGATCGTAGTAAATACACATATTCATAATATTGAAGCCAAAAACTGCAGAGTTGATAATGATAGTGCAACATACTTGTGGCACTGCCGTTTAGGTTATATTGGTGTAAAGCGCATGAAGAAACTCCATGATGATGGACTTTTGGAATCACTTGATTATGAATCATTTGATGCTTGCGAACCATGCCTCATGGGCAAGATGACTAAAACTCCGTTCTCTGGAACAATGGAGCGAGCAAGTGACTTATTGGAAATAATACATACTGATGTATGCAGACCAATGAGTGTTGATGCTCGCGGCGGGTATCGTTATTTGCTCACCTTCACTGATGATTTGAGCAGATATGGGTATATCTACTTGATGAAGCACAAGTCTGAAACATTTGAAAAGTTCAAAGAATTTCAGAGTGAAGTAGATAATCATCGTAACAAGAAAATAAAGTTTCTACGATCTGATCGCGGACGGGAATATTTGAGTTATGAGTTTGGTCTTCATTATAAACAGTGTGGAATAGTTTCACAACTCACGTCACCTGGAACACCACGGCGTAATGGTGTGTCCGAACATCGTAACCGTACTTTATTAGATATGGTGCGATCTATGGTGTCTCTTACCGATTTACCACTATCGTTTTGGGGTTATGCATTAGAGACAACTGCATTCACGTTAAATAGGGCATCATCTAAATCCATTGAGACAACGCCTTATGAACAGTGGTTTGGCAAGAAACCAAAGTTGTCGTTTCTTAAAGTTTGGGGTTGCGATGCTTACGTGAGAAAGCTTCAACCTGATAAACTCGAACCCAAGTCAGAGAAATGTGTCTTCATAACATACCCAAAGGAAACTGTTGGGTACACCTTCTATCACATATCCGAAGGCAAGATATTCGTTGCTAAGTATGGATCCTTTCTAGAGAAGGAGTTTCTCTCGAAAGAAGTGAGTAGGAATAAAGTGGAACTTGATGAGGTAATTGTACCTTCTCCCAAATTGGAAAGTAGTACATCACAGAAACTAGTTCCAGTGATTCCTACACCAATCGGTGAGGAAGCTAATGATGATGATCATGAAACTTCAGATCAAGTTACTACTGAACCTCGTAGGTCAACCAGAGTGCATTCCGCGCCAGAGTGGTACGGTAAACCGGTTCTGGAAGTCATGTTACTAGACCATGATGAACCTATGAACTATGAGGAAGCGATGATGAGCCCAGATTCCACAAAATGGCTTAAGGCCATAAAATCTGAGATAGGATCCATGTATGAGAACAAAGTGTGGACTTTGGTTGACTTGCACAATGATCGGCAAGCCATTAAGAATAAATGGATTTTCAAGAGGAAGACGAACGCTGATGGTAGTGTTACTATCTACAAAGCTCGACTTGGCGCAAAAAGGGTTTTTCAACAAGTTCAAGGTGTTGACTACGATGAGTTTTTCTCACTCGTAGCGATGTTTAAGTCTGTCCGAATCATGTTAGCAATTGCCGCATTTTATGAAATCTGGCAAATGGATAATAAAACTGCATTCCCTAATAGATTTATTAAAGAAGACTTGTATATGATGCAATCAAAAGGTTTTGTCAATCCTAAAAGTGCTAACAAACTATGCAAGCTCCAGCGATCCATGTATGGACTGGTGCAAGCATCTCGGAGTTGGAATATATGCTTTGATAAGGTGATCAAAGCATATGGTTTTATACAGACTTACGGTGAAGCCTGTATTTACAAGAAAGTGAGTGGGAGCACTACAACATTTTTGATAAGTACATGTGAATGACATATTGTTGATCGCCAATGATGTAGAATTTTATGGAAAGCATAAAGGATTGTTTAAAAGGATTCTTTCAATAAAAGACCTCGGTGAAGCTGCTTACATATTAGGCACCTAGATCTATAGAGATAGATCATGACGCTTGATAAGACTTTCGATTAGTACATACCTTGATAAAGATTTTGAAGTAGTTCAAAATGGATCAGTCAGAGAAGCAGTTCTTGCCTGAGTTATAAGGTATGAAGTTGAGTAAGACTCAAAACCCGACCACGGCAGAAGATAGAGAAAGAATGAAAATCATTCCCTATGCCTCAGCCATAGGTTCTATAAAGTATGCCATGTTGTGTACCAAACCTGTTGTGTACCTTGCCATGAGTTTAGCAAGGAGGTACAATAGTGATCCAGGAGTAGATCACTGGACAGCGGTCAAAATTATTCTTAGTTACTAGATGACTAAGGAAATGTTTCTCGATTATGGAGGTGATAAAGAGTTCGTCGTAAAGAGTTACACCGATGCAAGCTTTGACACTAATCCAGATGACTCTAAGTATCAATTTGGATAAGTATTGACAGTGGGAGCAATTAGCTAGAGTAGCCCCATGCAGAGCATTGTAGACATAGAAATTTGTGAAATACATACAGATATGAATGTAACGAACCCGCTGACTAAACTTCTCTCACGAAGCAAAACATGATCACAACTTAGTACTCTTTGGGTGTTAAATCACATGGTGATGTGAACTAGATTATTGACTCTAGTAAAACCCTTTAGGAGTTGGTCACATGGCGATGTGAACTATGGATGTTATTCACATAACGATGTGAATTATGGGTATTAATCACATGGCGATGTGAACTAGATTATTGACTCTGGTGCAAGTGGGAGACTGGAGGAAATATGCCCTAGAGGCAATAATAAAGTTGTTATTTATATTTTCTTATATCATGATAAATCTTTATTATTCATGCTAGAACTGTATTAACCGGAAACTTAGTACATGTGTGAATACATAGACAAAACAGTGTCTCCCTAGTATGCCTCTACTTGACTAGCTCGTTGATCAAAGATGGTGATGTTTCCTAACCATAGACATGTGTTGTCATTTGATGAACGGGGTCACATCATTAGAGAATTATGTGATGGACAAGACCCATCCGTTAGCTTAGCACTATGATCGTTTAGTTTTATTGCTATTGCTTTCTTCATTACTTATACATGTTCCTCTCACTATGAGATTATGCAACTCCCGAATACCGGAGGAACACCTTGTGTGCTATCAAACGTCACAACGTAACTGGGTGATTATAAAGATGCTCTACGGGTGTTTCTGAAGGTGTTTGTGGTGTTGGCATAGATCAAGATTAGGATTTGTCACTCCGAATGTCGGAGAGGTATCTTTGGGCCCTCTCGGTAATACACATCATAATAAGCCTTGCAAGCAAATGACTAATGAGTTAGTCATGGGATGATGTATTACGAAACGAGTAAAGAGACTTGCCGGTGACGAGATTGAACTAGGTATGATGATACCGATGATCGAATCTCGGGCAAGTAACATACCGATGACAAAGGGAACAACGTATGTTGTTATGCGGTTTGACCGATAAAGATCTTCGTAGAATATGTAGGAACCAATATGAGCATCCAGGTTCTGCTATTGTTTATTGATCGGAGATGAGTCTCGGTCATGTCTACATAGTTCTCGAACCCGTAGGGTCCGCACGCTTAACGTTCGATGGCGATCGGTATTATGAGTTTATGTGCTTTGATGTATCGAAGGTAGTTCGGAGTCTCGGATGTGATCACGGACATGATGAGGATTCTCGGAATGTCCGAGACATAAAGATTCATATATTGTAAGGTTATATTCAGACACCGGATGAGTTTCGGAGGTTATCGGATAAATACCGGAATACCTGGAGGTTACCGGAACCTCCCGGAGGGTTATTGGGCCTCATGGGCCCAAGTGGAGGAAGAGGAGGTGCGGCCAGCTAGGGGCGCGCGGCCCCCCTAGCCCAAACCGAATTGGACTAGGGGGTCGGCCCCCCTTTCCTTCTTCTTCTTCTCTCCTTCCTTCCCCCTCTCCTACTAGGAATAGGAAAAAGGGGGGAATCCTACTTGGAGTAAGATTGCCCCCCCCCCTAGGCGCGCCTCCTCCTCCTTGGATGCCTCCTCCTCTCCTTCCTCCTTTATATACGTGGGGAGGGGGCACCCCATAGACACACAAGTTGATTTTAGCCATGTGCGGTGCCCCTCCCCACAGATACACACCTCGGTCATATCGTTGCAGTGCTTAAGCGAAGCCATGCGCCGATAGCTTCATCATCACCGTCACCACGCCGTCGTGCTGACGAAACTCTCCCGTGACGCTCAACTGGATCAAGAGCTCGTGGGACGTCATCGAGCTGAACGTGTGCTGAACGCGGAGGTGTCGTACATTCGGTGCTTGGATCGGTTGGATCGTGAAGACATTCGACTATATCAACCGCGTCACTAGACGCTTCCATTTTCGGTCTACGAGGGTACGTAGACACACTCTCCCCTCTCGTTGCTATACTTCCCTAGATAGATCTTGCGTGATCGTCGGATTTTATTTTTTTGAAATACTACGTTCCCCAACACATGCGCCATTCCACTGCAGGCAGGGGCCGCTTCGTGGATGACCTCGAGGACCTCCTGGGACTTGGTGGTGGAGCAGGAGATGTTGGGGAGGCCTGCGACGTGGTTGAGGCCGCCGGATCGCCAAGCGAGCTGACCATGGGAGGGTCACCCACCCGTGCAACCCCCAAAACTGAGCTCATCTCCTCCGCCCGAGCACATAATCTCTCGAGATACCACAGCAACTGCTCCCTGGCAGACATGGCATCACACTGAGGATGTTTGACGGTGGACATGGCGTCTTCGTCGGTGGAATTGGGAGAAAAATTCGGGGAAATATGAGGGAGGAGGATGGTTCCTGGCTCTGTATACCAGATGTTAAGTACCAGATATATGTATCACACGATCTATCGCACTCACACAAGGATTCCTATCTCAGTAGGGATTACAAGAGGAATGGATACACGAATGTAGAGGAAGGGGAACAGAGGTAGGAGAAGAACAGAGAGCCGCCGCCGCCGGGTTCGTGATCCTTCGCGGATGCCTCGTCTGTCCCTCGGCCCTCGTACTTGTAGTCGATGTTGTAACGGGCCGGTTAGGCCCAGCCCCTCACTAACAGCCCAACGTAGCAGCGGGGCTAACATAGCCGGCGTCGACGGCGGCAGCTGGAGCGACGACGGGCTCCCGTGGCCCGCCCCCCACCTGTACACGAAATAATGGCTGGGCCCCGAGCGTGACCCGTTCCTGATCAAGGTGACGTGGAGAAGCGCGAGGTCGCCCCCCGCGCCAACCACGAAGGAGTCGTTCTCGAAGACCAAGGCTTCGTCCTGCACGCAGCTGCAGTGGATGATGAAGGAGGAGACCTCCAGCGGGCTGAGGAGGCGGAAGGACACCTCCACCTCCACGTCCACCTCGGGCACCGCCCGCGCCAGGCTTTCGTATTTCACCAGGGCTTTCGCGGTAGAAGCCAGGGCTGTGGCGGAGGCCAGGCTCTCCCAGCGGTACTTGCCGCATCTCGTCACGGTGTCGAGCAAGATCGAGTCAGGGGAGCTGCTTCCGCTGGTGGCATCGTCATGGACCGTCGGCGTGGCCATGGGGCGACAAGTATTGGGGGATTACCGGATTATTAGGGAGTCTAATAAAAATTCCGAGTATTTATTTGGAAGTTAAATAGAGTTGCCGCATCTCGTCACGGTGTCGAGCAGGATCCTGTCAGGGGAGCTGCTTCCGCTGGTGGCATCATCGTGGACCGTCGGCGTGGCCATGGGGCGACAAGTATTGGGGGATTACCGGATTATTAGGGACTCTAATCAAAATTCCGAGTATTTATTTGGAAGTTAAATAGAGGTCGTGACCGAGGCGCCAAGCATTGCATCCGTCCCGTGTTCGCATTGGACTTCTTTTTTTTAGGGGAATCGTTGTTATATTAGTTAGGTCTCAATGCCTCCATCAGAGGCCAGGTCTGAACTTACAAAATCCGGCGCAACATGGCGCCAAACACGACATAAAGAAGAACAGCAACCCCCCTAGCAAGTCTATGCGCGACTTTGTTGGTGGAGCGACGAACCCATTTCACTTTGTGGTCTTGAAATTGATCCAGCAGCTCCTTGATATCTTGTACCAGGTGTCCATTCGCCGATAAGTCCCTCTAACTATTGTTGATCTTCCCAACCGCTGAGAGAGAATCCATCTCTATCACCACCTTCTGGACCTCATTTTCTTGGGCAAGAAGGATCCCCCGGCGACACGCCATGAGTTCCGCAAGTTCCGGATCCGCAGCAGCTCGGAAAAAATGGCTCGCGCCTGCCACGAACGAGCCATGGTGGTCTCTAAGGACCGCTCCACCTCCTCCCGATCCACCTTGCTTTGCTACGGCTCCGTCTGTGTTCACCTTGAGCCATCCTTCTTCCGGTTTCGCACATTCTTCTGAGATTCGTCGGGCCTGTGGTTCTCTCACCGTTTCCTTGACAGCTTGTGTGGGGACCCCGACTTAGAAGTCGAGATCACCGAATGCACGTGTACAGTGATCCCAGAGATCAATGCTCACTGAACACACAAAAGCTGAAATAACAAGAGTCTTACATCCATACAAATAGTCTTACATGAATTATGGCCATTATGGCCAAGTCTTACATAGATAGAGCCTCACGGGCTGAATAGGAAATAACTCAAATAGCGGAAGTCTTCGATAACGGGTAGAACCCATGCCATCTGCCTTAACCCTACAGGCATTCTGACTGGGATAGCGTCCTAGTTCGCATGTTCGTCTCCAAAGAACTCTTCCTCATAATCCTGTTCTTCCATGCTTGGCCAATTAAATAACCAGTGGCAAGCCAATGAGTACTTTGAATGTACTCGCAAGCAACCCATGATGTGGTTCAAGTAACAGTGCATTTGAATAATAATGATCAATCTAGCAAGGCTAGAACAAAGATTCTACCATCAAGTTAATGCATCAATAAACTCGCGTAACCTCGAAGACAGGTTACCGATATTAACATGAATATGATTCATCTCATCGAGTCAAGTCACCACCTTGGCTCACATACACACGCATGGTTTCACAAACATTGGATGTAGCCCAAGAGCGGTTACCCAACTGTCCATGACCGTGGACACGGCTATTCGAATAGTTTGACACTCTGCAGAGGTTGTACACTTTACCCACAAGATCCGGGGAACTTCCGTGTCATCCACGACCCGCGGTACCTCAAGTACCCGGGGTAAGCACCCGGTCATTATCTTTCCTTAGACGACACTATCATAGAGTCCACTCGTTGGTACACGACCCTCGGGTACAACAATAGATCACGGGACTTGCCCTAATTTCAATGTCACGCGTACCCGAAGGGACCAACGGTGTGTCTGGTGCCCTGTAAAAACAGTCATGGCCGTCTATCCAAGCACGACCCCGTCCCGGGAAAGACATCAAGTCTTCCCGTCACTAGTAATGCGGGCACCATGCTAGTATCGACCTAAGTAATCAATAAAGCCCCGTCCCATAAGGGGTAGTGTGGTTGCACAAGTATGGTTGGAATAACGGTCGCAACTTAAACGAATCCGTTTGAAAACACACACACACTTGCCTTGGCACACCACTTCGTCATCAAGTGGTCACCCAACTCATCATCATCTCCCTCGGGCATGAATGGCACCCGACGGGGTTTTATGCAAAGACTTCAACCATGAAGGTTCATGTCACACATGCATCACTAATCATAACTACTAACCATATGCAAGGCATCTAGCACATAGCAAGATCAAGATCATGGCATGCATCATATGGTGGAATCAACTAGGTCACTATCGTAACCCTAACATCATGCACCGGAAACATACGGGTTCCGAAGAACAAGTATATCATGGTCAAAGGGTTGCTTGCCTGGATTGGCTTGGTCTTCAAAGTCTTCAAATCCTTCTCCTTCTTCTTCCACAGCAACTTCGTCAAATACGGGATCTATACGTCGCATAATAACCACGGGAAAATAAGAATACAAACAAAACAGAAAAATCAAAGTGCTCAGAAAAATGTCAACTCATTTTTGTAAAATACTAGAGGAATTTCTAAGATGGGGAAAAATCTTAGATGGAATTTTGGAGTTACAGAATAGAATATATTAATTTTAGAACAGGAGTATTACTGCCCAAATTTGAATTTAAATTTGAACAGAACAGAAAAGTTTCATGGATTTGAGTGAAAGTGGTGCCATTAAATAGGTTGGAATATTACAAGATTTTAGGAGTTGGAATTATTTAATTTGGACCATTATTCTTTTCTGTAGAAATGTTTAAAACATTTACAGAAAAAGAAAAAGAAAAAGGGTCCTGTGCACTGGGCCAGAGGAGGCCACAGTGCACGGCCCAGGTGGTTCAGCCCAGCCGCACGGGAGCCTGCGCGCGCACGTCAGGTTTTTAAACCTGACGGGCGGGCCCCGTGGGTCAGTGACAGAGAGGAGGGGGAGAGAGGTGTGGGGAAGACAGGCGGGGCCCGCCTGTCATCTCCAACCTTGCGGCCACGGCGACGGCAAGCTCACCGGCGAGTTTTCCGGCCACGGCGACGGCAACGGAGGCCAGGGATGGACTCAGCGTCGTGTCGCGGTTGCTGTGGTGGTGGTGCGGCACGCCAGGGAGGTCCGGTTCGCCGGCGGCGAGGTGGGACGGCGGAGGCTCGTCGGGAGGTGGTGGATGTGGCTGTTTCCGACTGCAAACGGAGGGGGAAACAAGGGGGAAAGGATCAGTGAGGCGAGGGGGTTCCGAATCAGGTGAAAGGAGGGGTAGGGGAGGCCCGTACCACGAGATCGCCGGCGGCCCGACGCGGCGGCGCTCCGGTCGATCCCGAGTACTGGGACCTCTTGGGGTCGAACTGAAGATGCTGGGGGGCTCAGTGGAGTGGAGTGAGGCTTGTGGTGCTGCTGGAGAGGCTCGGGAGGGGCTATATATAGGTGGTCGACGGAGGCCCGTGGTCCAGTGCGCCGGCGAGCTCCGGCTCGAGGCTACAGCGCACGGGAGGCCAAGGGAATGAGTCCGTGGAGTTCCTGGACGATCTCCACGTCCAGCAGAAGTGAGAGGAGGAGCGGAGGAGCGTCTGGAGCGCGCGCGCGTGTGAAGCAGCAGAGTGGCCGTCGCGGGCGGCCAGCGCGCATGCGACGTTGGCCACTGGAGGGCGCAGGAGGAGGGGGGACAGCGCCGGGGAGGTTGCGGACGTCGAGAGGCCTCGACTGGCGCGAGGGGGAGGCCCGAGGCTGTCGGGGCTAGCGATTCGCCGAAGCCACAGTGCTTGTCTGCACTGTTACGCGCTCCAGAGCGTGCGTTTGGCTGGCATCGCCGCGCTCTCGCCGTCTTGGTCAAAACCAACGTGTCCAGCAGCGTCTAGAAGGTCATGGGGAGAGTAAAGAATTGGCTTGAGGCCTTGGATGCCCTGGAGAAGCTGAGAGAGAGTGAGAGTGCTGGTGAAATGGTGAAAACCTGCTGTCCAGCAAGGTAAAACAGGGCTTTCACCCCTCAATCATGGAGCTGGGGTGCTGGGGAAGTTACTGGAGGTAGCTAGTAACTCAATGATCAGGTGGTAAAAAGTACAGGCCATGAAGAAGAGTCAAAGTGATCAAGTTGGAGGTTTTAGTAAAAAGCCAGAAGGTGTTTGATCAGTGTTTGGTCAAGTAAATGACCTCCACTTGACATGGCACTTAACAGGGTTGAAAGACATGAGAAAATAGGGTGCTTCACCAAATTTGGGCTCATTTGAAGAAACTAGCCAATGTAACTTTGGTGAACCCTAGAAATCAACAGAAACAGTTTCATCTTGATTGAGTCAAGCTAATCATCTCCCCTTGATGCACCACTTGGTGTAGCATCATCATTTGGGGTATTGATCATGCCCACAAAGTTTGAAGCTCGAGATAAAAAGTTGGTAATGTAAAGTTGTTCAAATTTGCATTTGAACAGAAAGGGTTTTGAGGTGATCAGATCAAGTTGCTCCATTCCAATTCTTGTGCCATTTGGTCTAGATGCCTTATTAGGTCATTCTAGCATGTGCACCAAGTTTGAGAGCATTTGGATAAGTTTGGCAATGTAAAGTTGCTCAAACTTCAAATGTGGGCAGAATGGTTATGAAGGGGTTTGAGGATATTTTCTTGCTTCCCAAGGCATGGGACTTGGCAAGGTCAACAAATATGTCATATATGACATGATGGAATTTCCCTGGAATTTTTGGAGAAAAATTCCTTTGTAAATATTTCAAAAGCTTGAAATATCTAGAAAGGGTTTTAGAGGGTTTAGCCCATTATTTTGAACATGACCAAGTGTTGAAACTCTTATATATGGACAATATATGTCCTCTGAGTCTCTCTGAATTTTGGCAAATATTTTTGAAATAGTTAAATAATTTTCCCCTATTAAAGACCATTTCTGGCCTTAAGAAAAAGCTTTTAAATAAAATAGGAAAATAACTTTTAAAATTATACCTTTGTGGTTTCTGGGAGTCCTATGACTACTAGGTCTCAAATAAACCTTTTGAAATAATTTTCTCACCCTAAATCAAGTACTTGCAGTGCAAATCTCAATTCAGGGGTTTTTGGAAAACTAAATTTATAAAATAATTTTTGGCCAAATTAATTTTGTAAGAAAATACTATACTGTTATATAACACTTGGCATGATCATTGGGCAGAAGTTTTTGGTATGGAGATGAATTCTACAAGAGGTCATAGTTGACTTTAATGAGCACATGAAAAAGCACATGAAGAAAACTCAATTCCAAATAAAAGCCAAATGATGCTAAAAAAAATGCTGGTCCAAATTTTCATGCTTCAAAGGTACAAATAACATGTTACAAAATGCAGGGTGTGACAGACCTACCCCCCTTACAAGAATCTCGTCCCCGAGATTCCTAAACTAGGGCTTAAAAGAGGTCGGGAAACTCGGACCTAAGATAGTCTTCTCGTTCCCAGGTTGCTTCTGCTTCGGTGTGGTTGCTCCACTGGACCTTGAAGTACTTGATGGTACGGCTCCGCGTACGTCGTTCTGCTTCTTCCAGAATGCGAATGGGCTTCTCGCGGTAGGTCAAATCAGGCTGCAGATCAATGGCTTGGTGATCCACATCCTTGTAGAGACCAGGCTTGTCTGGAACTTGGAGACATTTCCGGAGTTGTGACACATGGAACACATTGTGCACATCGGATAGCTCAGGTGGTAGTTCCAACTGATAAGCCACTTCTCCTCGTCGGTCGGTGATCTTGAAAGGGCCAATGAATCTTGGCGCGAGCTTCCCCTTGACGTGGAAACGCTTGGTTCCCTTCAGAGGAGTTACCCGCAGGTACACATGATCTCCGACACGGAAACTCATGTCTCGGCGTCGAGTGTCAGCATAACTCTTCTGCCTTGACTTGGCTGCCTTTAATCGCTCTCTGACTAGTTGGACTTGCTCTTCTGCTGCGCGGAGAATATCCGGTCCAAAGACTAGTCCTTCTCCAGTCTCCGACCAATTGAGGGGTGTGCGGCATTTGCGTCCGTACAACACCTCAAATGGTGCCATCTGAAGGCTTGACTGGTAACTGTTGTTATAGGAGAACTCGGCAAAAGGGAGACAGTCTTCCCACTTGGCTCCATACGCCAGGACACAGGCTCGGAGCATGTCTTCGAGAATCTGATTGACTCGCTCTGTCTGACCTCCGGTCTGTGGGTGGAAAGTTGTGCTGAAAGACAACTTGGTTCCCAAGGCTTCTTGGAATCTCTTCCAGAACCTTGAAGTGAACTGGGTGCCTCGATCTGACACAATCTCCTTGGGAACACCGTGAAGACTTACGATTCGGTTGATATAGAGAGTTGCCAGCTGGTTGCCTGAGTAGGTAGTCTTGACAGGAATGAAATGAGCCACCTTGGTCAAATGATCGACTATGACCCAGATAGAGTCATGTCCTTTATTCGACCTTGGTAACCCAGTGATGAAGTCCATTCCGATTTTATCTCACTTCCACTCAGGAACCTTGAGTGGTTGAAGCAATCCAGCAGGTCGCTGATACTCAGCCTTGACCCTTTGGCACACATCACACTTTGCAACACAGATTGCAATCTCTCTCTTCATACCGTGCCACCAGAATCGTGCCTTCAAGTCTTGGTACATCTTGGTTCCTCCGGGGTGGATGGAATACGGAGTGTCGTGGGCTTCTAGCAGAATCAGCGTCTTCAGCTCTGTGTTGTTTGGTACGCAGAGGTGACCTTTGTACCAAACAATCCCGTGCTCGTCTTCGGAGAATCCTGGGGCCTTGCCCAGCTTCATCTTCTTCTTGATGCCTTCGATGCTTGCATGTCCATCTTGTGCCTTCTTGACGTCGTCCATCAGGGTCGGTCTGACTTCCAAATGATCCAGAAATCCCGGGGTGGCCAATTCCAATCTAAATTGTTCGATCTCCTTAAACAAGGCTGGCTGCCTTTCTTGAATAACGACATTCAAAGAGCAAGCCTTCCTGCTTAAGGCATCGGCCACCACGTTAGCCTTCCCAGGGTGATACTGAACACTGAGGTCATAATCTTTGATGAGTTCCAACCATCTCCGTTGCCTCATGTTCAATTACTTTTGGGTGAAAATATACTTCAGACTTTTGTGGTCTGTGTAAATCTCATACCGTTTCCCTAGGAGGTAATGCCGCCATGTCTTCAAGGCATGAACTACTGCCGCTAGCTCAAGATCGTGAGTAGCGTAGTTCTCCTCATGGGGTCGTAGCTGCCTGGAGAGGTATGCTATGACGCGGCCTTTTTCCATCAGAACGCTTCCCAATCCGGTTCGAGAGGCATCACAATATATCACGAACTCCTTGTGAATATCAGGTGTTGCCAGAACTGGGGCGGTGGTCAATCTCTTCTTGAGCTCTTGGAAGCTCTCTTCGCATTTTGGCGTCCACTCGAACTTCTTGTCCTTCTTGAGGAGCTGAGTCATTGGTCGTTCAATGCTAGAGAATCCTTCCACGAACTTGCGGTAATAGCCCGCTAGTCCGAGGAAGCTTCTGACTTCCTTGACGGTCGTTGGAGATTGCCATTGGGTCACAGCTTCGATTTTTGCAGGATCAACAGATAATCCTTCCTCGGTCAAGACATGACCTAGGAATCCAACTTTATGCAGCCAGAACTCACACTTGCTGAATTTGGCATACAGTTGGTGCTCATGAAGCTTGTCTAGGACCATCCTCAGATGTTGCTCGTGCTCTTCCTCCGACTTCGAGAACACAAGAATGTCATCAATGAAGACAACAACAAACTTGTCCAAATATTCCATGAAGACTTTATTCATGAGATACATGAAGTAAGCTGGGGCATTGGTTAACCCAAAAGACATGACCGTGCACTCGTACAGGCCATATCTGGTTACGAATGCCGTCTTCGGTATATCTTGGGGTCTGATCTTCAGCTGGTAATACCCAGATCTGAGGTCGATCTTGGAGAATACCTTGGCTCCGCTGAGCTGATCAAACAGATCTTCGATCTTGGGAAGTGGGTACTTGTTCTTGATTGTAACTTCATTGAGGGAACGATAGTCAATGCATAAGCGGATGGTACCGTCCCTCTTGGCCACAAACAGAACAGGAGATCCCCAAGGGGAGGCACTTGGGCAGATAAATCCCTTCCTTAGCTGCTCTTCTAGCTGCTTCTTCAACTCGGCTAATTCTTCCGTCCCCATTCTATAAGGCTTCTTATAGATGGGTCCTGCTCCGGGCACGAGCTCGATGATGAACTCAATGTCACGGTCAGGGGGCATTCCCGGTAGTTCATCCGGAAAGATATCAGGATACTCACATACCACCGGTACTTGATCTAGCCCAACTTCAGACAGACAGTTGACTTTAGCGGCTTGAGCGGAAGAGGAGTTGGGAGCAAACTTGACTTCGACTCCCTGGTCATTGGTCACAGTGACTGTCCGATTGGCACAGTCTAACAAGCCTTGGTGCTTGCTGAGCCAATTCATGCCTAGGATCACATCCAAGCCTTGCGATCTCAGGACGATAAGGTCTGCTAGGAAGTCTACACCGTTAATGGTAATACTGACTCCTTTATAGCCTATCTTGGCTCTCATCTCGGCTCCGGGGGCTTGTACCACCATAGGGTTATTCAGGGGTGTAGGGGTCATGCCACTTTTTAATGCAAATCTTTGAGTGACAAATGAATGCGTTGCTCCAGAATCAAACAAGACAGTTGCAGGTGCTGAGTTGACAAGGAACGTACCCAGCACGACGTCCGGGTCTTCCTGGGCTTCTTCAGCAGTGACGTGATTCACACGCCCCTTCCCATAGTTCGGTGGATTGCGAGGAGCTGGGTTCCTTGGTGGCATTCCACGGCCTTGTCCCTGGTTCTGCGCATTGGGGCGCGGGGCATAAGGCTTCTTGTTGGGGCACACCCTTGAGATGTGTCCGGGCTGACCACATCCAAAGCAAGTGACTTGGTTTGGAGTGTTGATCTTGTTGCCACCACTGGTATTGGGGTTGAAAGCTGGCCTGGGGTTGGCATACTGCTGAGGCTGAGGGTTGGCACGAGGTGCAGGAGCTCTTGGCTGCTGATAGGTTGGCTTGGCCAGGGCTGACTGCCACGGGCGAGGCTTCTGGTTGCTGGAACTTCCCTTACTGATCAACTTGCGCTTGCGAGTGTCTTCCAAAGCACGCCGCTTGTCTTCAAGCATAAGTGCCTTGTTCACCAGGTCAGGGAAGGACGGGCATTCACACACGACAAGCGAGTATTGCAGAGTCTGATTAAGGCCTTCCATGAAACGCTCCCTTTTAGCAGCATCAGTGCTGACATCCTCAGGGGCATACCTTGACAGAATACTGAACTTCTGCATGTACTCCTTGACAGTGCCACTTCCTTGCTTCAGGGCTCGGAACTCACGCTTTTTGATAGCCATGATTCCGGAAGGAATGTGGGCCTTGCGGAATTCTGCCTTGAAGTTAACCCAAGTGATGTCTTGTTCAGCATGCATGACCTTGAATCCATCCCACCAAGCTCTAGCAGTTCCCCCGAGGCAGTGGGCTGCATAAGCCACCTTCTCGCGGTCTTCGGTGCATCCGACTAGTTCCAGGATTTCCTCAATGGAACGGACCCAGTCATCTGCATCCAGGGGTTCTGCAGTCTCGATGAAGGTTGGCGGTGCATGCTTCTTGAACTCTGCCAACGTGGAACGTCCATTGCCATTCCCCGCCGGCTGGCGGTTGTTGGTGACAGCTTGAGCAATCAGCTGGAGAGCTGCACTGTTGGCTTGGCGTTCCTCTCGGAAAGCTTGGAGAAGCTGAGCCATGTCCATGCTTGGAGGAGGTGGTGGTGGAGCTTGGTCGTTGGTTTGGTCGTGGCCTGCCTCTGTCTGAGAGGATGCTCCGGCTTCGGGCTGCTGGGTAGAGGTACCAGTACGAGTTACAACAGGCATCCTATTTGAGCGGTAAAAGGTCTCATGACTCGGAAGAGGGAAAGCAAGATAGATGGGTGCCTAGTAAGGGGGTGGGTGTGACACTAAATCAAATCATGCAAGGGCCGAAAGGCCAAAACACATCCATTAAAATCCAAATGGGTGATGTAGTCGTTTACACCTTCCCGAAGGAAGAATACGACATACATCCAGACACAACAAAAGCAAACACTAGATGGTTTCATATGAACCATACAAGGACTCGACTGCGCATAGGGGTTACACGACCTATCCTACCGTAGAGGTTACAACTGGCATATCCGAGTAGCGAATAATGCCTAAGCGGCGGAATGCTCGGTCGCGTATTCCGGCTCTTCTGGGTCTTCCTCCTTGTCTTCATCTGTCTGGGCTCCCTTGCCACTAGAGGGTGTGGGGGAGTGGAGGAGTTGGATACGACGGTGCTTCGTCGGTGGTGCAGGGAAAAGCTTGCGATATTCCCTTGCTGTCATCCGGCGTCGCCGAGGTGGTTCTTCACCCTTGGAAGACACATCCTCGGAGGGCCTTCCGCCTCGGTGTGTGATAGCGGACTGTCCAGATGGTGCTCCTTCCCTCCTAATCCTATTTGCCTTCTCTTGAGCTCGACGAAGAAGTGCCTTGGTCTTGTGAAGTTCTTCTCGAAGCTTCATTGATTCCGAGGCCAAGTCTTGTGCCAAGCTGTCGGCACATAGACTGAAGTAGGTCTGGAACCGAAGCGAGAGTCCTTCCTTCAGTGGAGGGGCTAGTGCGCTGCTTTCTTCGTCACCTTCCTTCCGGTAAGGTAAGAAGCGAGTTGCCATCTTGGCTGCCATCTCCGGAAGAAGCTCGCGGAGACGGGTTAAAGCCTTGAGTGCAGCAGCCTCAACAGCGAGTGGTAGTGTTGCCATCTGGGGTCCCTCGAAGAACCAACTTGTGGGAGGATCGTTTGCCTTCACGATCACTTCCACATGGTACTCCACCTCAGTATCGCTCACCCAATGCTCAAGGTAGGTGAGGATGGGTGCTCGGTGGAACTGACACTCCTGGAGGCTATCCTCGAGAAGTAAGGAAAACCCAGTGGTCAGGTGCTCTTCGGGTACAGCGGCCATCTACAAAGGTGGAATAGGAGGGGTTAATAAGCTGATGAAATCTCAGGTTTAGAAAAGAAGAGAGGTTCAGAAGGTTTTTTTTAAAAGGGGTCTCATCTAACTAACGCCCATGCTAACTAAGGCTTCCTACAGTCAGGATGGCTCTCATACCAGCTCTGTGGGGACCCCGACTTAGAAGTCGAGATCACCGAATGCACGTGTACAGTGATCCCAGAGATCAATGCTCACTGAACACACAGAAGCTGAAATAACAAGAGTCTTACATCCATACAAATAGTCTTACACGAATTATGGCCATTATGGCCAAGTCTTACATAGATAGAGCCTCACGGGCTGAATAGGAAATAACTCAAATAGCGGAAGTCTTCGATAACGGGTAGAACCCATGCCATCTGCCTTAACCCTACAGGCATTCTGACTGGGATAGCGTCCTAGTTCGCATGTTCGTCTCCAAAGAACTCTTCCTCATAATCCTGTTCTTCCATGCCTGGCCAATTAAATAACCAGTGGCAGGCCAATGAGTACTTTGAATGTACTCGCAAGCAACCCATGATGTGGTTCAAGTAACAGTGCATTTGAATAAT
Organism: Secale cereale; assembly: GCA_902687465.1. NCBI lineage: Eukaryota > Viridiplantae > Streptophyta > Magnoliopsida > Poales > Poaceae > Secale > Secale cereale. Next base: position 220,720,328 of record LR738715.1, on the reverse strand, counting down.
AATGATCAATCTAGCAAGGCTAGAACAAAGATTCTACCATCAAGTTAATGCATCAATAAACTCGCGTAACCTCGAAGACAGGTTACCGATATCAACATGAATATGATTCATCTCATCGAGTCAAGTCACCACCTTGGCTCACATACACACGCATGGTTTCACAAACATTGGACGTAGCCCAAGAGCGGTTACCCAACTGTCCATGACCGTGGACACGGCTATTCGAATAGTTTGACACTCTGCAGAGGTTGTACACTTTACCCACAAGATCCGGGGAACTTCCGTGTCATCCACGACCCGCGGTACCTCAAGTACCCGGGGTAAGCACCCGGTCATTATCTTTCCTTAGACGACACTATCATAGAGTCCACTCGTTGGTACACGGCCCTCGGGTACAACAATAGATCACGGGACTTGCCCTAATTTCAATGTCACGCGTACCCGAAGGGACCAACGGTGTGTCCGGTGCCCTGTAAAAACAGTCATGGCCGTCTATCCAAGCACGACCCCGTCCCGGGAAAGACCTCAAGTCTTCCCGTCACTAGTAATGCGGGCACCATGCTAGTATCGACCTAAGTAATCAATAAAGCCCCGTCCCATAAGGGGTAGTGTGGTTGCACAAGTATGGTTGGAATAACGGTAGCAACTTAAACCAATCCGTTTGAAAACACACACACACTTGCCTTGGCACACCACTTCGTCATCAAGTGGTCACCCAACTCATCATCATCTCCCTCGGGCATGAATGGCACCCGACGGGGTTTTATGCAAAGACTTCAACCATGAAGGTTCATGTCACACATGCATCACTAATCATAACTACTAACCATATGCAAGGCATCTAGCACATAGCAAGATCAAGATCATGGCATGCATCATATGGTGGAATCAACTAGGTCACTATCGTAACCCTAACATCATGCATCGGAAACATACGGGTTCCGAAGAACAAGTATATCATGGTCAAAGGGCTGCTTGCCTGGATTGGCTTGGTCTTCAAAGTCTTCAAATCCTTCTCCTTCTTCTTCCACAGCAACTTCGTCAAATACGGGATCTATACGTCGCATAATAACCACGGGAAAATAAGAATACAAACAAAACAGAAAAATCAAAGTGCTCAGAAAAATGTCAACTCATTTTTGTAAAATACTAGAGGAATTTCTAAGATGGGGAAAAATCTTAGTTGGTGTTTTGGAGTTACAGAATAGAATATATTGATTTTAGAACAGGAGTATTACTGCCCAAATTTGAATTTAAATTTGAACAGAACAGAAAAGTTTCATGGATTTGAGTGAAAGTGGTGCCATTAAATAGGTTGGAATATTACAAGATTTTAGGAGTTGGAATTATTTAATTTGGACCATTATTCTTTTCTGTAGAAATGTTTAAAACATTTACAGAAAAAGAAAAAGAAAAAGGGTCATGTGCACTGGGCCAGAGGAGGCCACAGTGCACGGCCCAGGTGGTTCAGCCCAGCCGCACGGGAGCCTGCGCGCGCACGTCAGGTTTTTAAACCTGACGGGTAGGCCCCGTGGGTCAGTGACAGAGAGGAGGGGGAGAGAGGTGTGGGGATGACAGGCGGGGCCCGCCTGTCATCTCCAACCTTGCGGCCACGGCGACGGCGAGCTCACCGGCGAGTTTTCCGGCCACGGCGACGGCAACGGAGGCCAGGGATGGACTCAGCGTCGTGTCGCGGTTGCTGTGGTGGTGGTGCGGCACGCCGGGGAGGTCCGGTTCGCCGGCGGCGAGGTGGGACGGCGGAGGCTCGTCGGGAGGTGGTGGTTGTGGCTGTTTCCGACTGCAAACGGAGGGGGGAACAAGGGGGAAAGGATCAGTGAGGCGAGGGGGTTCCGAATCAGGTGAAAGGAGGGGCAGGGGAGGCTCGTACCACGAGATCGCCGGCGGCCCGACGCGGCGGCGCTCTGGTCGATCCCGAGTACTGGGACCTCTTGGGGTCGAACTGAAGATGCTGGGGGCTCAGTGGAGTGGAGTGAGGCTTGTGGTGCTGCTGGAGAGGCTCGGGAGGGGCTATATATAGGTGGTCGACGGAGGCCCGTGGTCCAGTGCGCCGGCGAGCTTCGGCTCGAGGCTACACCGCACGGGAGGCCAAGGGAATGAGTCCGTGGAGTTCCTGGACGATCTCCACGTCCAGCAGAAGTGAGAGGAGGAGCGGAGGAGCGTCTGGAGCGCGCGCGCGTGTGAAGCAGCAGAGTGGCCGTCGCGGGCGGCCAGCGCGCGTGCGATGTTGGCCACTGGAGGGCGCAGGAGGAGGGGGGACAGCGCCGGGGAGGTTGCGGACGTCGAGAGGCCTCGACTGGCGCGAGGGGGAGGCCCGAGGCTGTCGGGGCTAGCGATTGGCCGAAGCCACAGTGCTTGTCTGCACTGTTACGTGCTCCAGAGCGCGCGTTTGGCTGGCATCGCCGCGCTCTCGTCGTCCTGGTCAAAACCAACGTGTCCAGCAGCGTCTAGAAGGTCAGGGGGAGAGTAAAGAATTGGCCTGAGGCCTTGGATGCCCTGGAGAAGCTGAGAGAGAGTGAGAGTGCTGGTGAAATGGTGAAAACCTGCTGTCCAGCAAGGTAAAACAGGGCTTTCACCCCTCAATCATGGAGCTGGGGTGCTGGGGAAGTTACTGGAGGTAGCTAGTAACTCAATGATCAGGTGGTAAAAAGTACAGGCCATGAAGAAGAGTCAAAGTGATCAAGTTGGAGGTTTTAGTAAAAAGCCAGAAGGTGTTTGATCAGTGTTTGGTCAAGTAAATGACCTCCACTTGACATGGCACTTAACAGGGTTGAAAGACATGAGAAAATAGGGTGCTTCACCAAATTTGGGCTCATTTGAAGAAACTAGCCAATGTAACTTTGGTGAACCCTAGAAATCAACAGAAACAGTTTCATCTTGATTGAGTCAAGCTAATCATCTCCCCTTGATGCACCACTTGGTGTAGCATCATCATTTGGGGTATTGATCATGCCCACAAAGTTTGAAGCTCCAGATAAAAAGTTGGTATGTAAAGTTGTTCAAATTTGCATTTGAACAGAAAGGGTTTTGAGGTGATCAGATCAAGTTGCTCCATTCCAATTCTTGTGCCATTTGGTCTAGATGCCTTATTAGGTCATTCTAGCATGTGCACCAAGTTTGAGAGCATTTGGATAAGTTTGGCAATGTAAAGTTGCTCAAACTTCAAATGTGGGCAGAATGGTTATGAAGGGGTTTGAGGATGTTTTCTTGCTTCCCAAGGCATGGGACTTGGCAAGGTCAACAAATATGTCATATATGACATGATAGAATTTCTCTGGAATTTTTGGAGAAAAATTCCTTTGTAAATATTTCAAAAGCTTGAAATATCCAGAAAGGGTTTTAGAGGGTTTAGCCCATTATTTTGAACATGACCAAGTGTTGAAACTCTTATATATGGACAATATATGTCCTCTGAGTCTCTCTGAATTTTGGCAAATATTTTTGAAATAGTTAAATAATTTTCCCCTATTAAAGACCATTTCTGTCCTTAAGAAAAAGCTTTTAAATAAAATAGGAAAATAACTTTTAAAATTATACCTTTGTGGTTTCTGGGAGTCCTATGACTACTAGGTCTCAAATAAACCTTTTGAAATAATTTTCTCACCCTAAATCAAGTACTTGCAGTGCAAATCTCAATTCAGGGGTTTTTGGAAAACTAAATTTATAAAATACTTTTTGGCCAAATTAATTTTGTAAGAAAATACTATACTGTTATATAACACTTGGCATGATCATTGGGCAGAAGTTTTGGGTATGGAGATGAATTCTACAAGAGGTCATAGTTGACTTTAATGAGCACATGAAAAAGCACATGAAGAAAACTCAATTCCAAATAAAAGCCAAATGATGCTAAAAAAATTTGTTGGTCCAAATTTTCATGCTTCAAAGGTACAAATAACATGTTACAAAATGCAGGGTGTGACAGCTTGCCATTCTTCGTCCAGACGGAGGACTCTTCCAGCTATGGACACAGGGTCTTCAATCTTGGTAGATTCCCTTGCATTGTTTCTTGACAACCACAGCTCGTACCACGCCCGCATCACTACTCTCCTCTCATCATCCGTGGTTGAACCAAGCCAGTCAAGTACCCATAAGCGCATGTTCTGGACGCCCTCAGTGTGCTTGGGCAGCTGCGGCAGGGGAGTTGCCATCGCATTTGACAGAGCTTTCCAGAAGAGCAACGAATGCGGGCATTGCCAGAACCTGTGCGTGATCGTTTCCACCCTGCCGCAGGCGATGCAGAAGACCCCCGGTTTGACATGACGTCGCTGTAGTTCATCACCAACTGCCAGCCCATTCTTTAGCATCCTCCAACCATGAATTTTGACTTTGTTTGGGACATCCGCTGCCCAAAGTTCCATCCAGCTTTTGTGGTCCGCCACCGAGCTAGACGAGGAAGCCGGTGCCTTACTCGCCAATTTCAGAGACATACCCAGATGGTATGTCGATCTTACAGTAAAAATCCCATTTTTAGTGTAGTTCCAAGCTCGGAAATCTTCTCTTCCTGGCCCTCCTACCACAATCTGTCGAACATCTTGGGCGTCAGATGGGGGTGAAAACAGCCTGCACCTTTTCTTCATCCCAGGTCGTTCCGTCCTCATTGAGCAGGTCTGCCACCTTGACAGTGTTCGGCACATATGTGGCACCTAGGGGTGTCATGCTTCCCTTTCGAGGTATCCAGTTGTCATGCAGTACGTTAATATTCGTTCCCTCTCCTATCCGCCATACCATGCCTTGAGCTAGAAGATCTCGGCCATGCATCAGGCTTCTCCACGTATATGAGCACCCCTGTGGGCACCCCGCCGCCATGATGTCCATGTCCTGGAAATACCGGGCCTTTAGCACCTTTGCGCATAGCGATGTAGGGCACATGAGTAATCTCCAGACTTGTTTTGCTAGGAGTGCCTGGTTGAACAACTCGAAATCCCGGAAGCCCATCCCTCCCGCTTGCTTTCGTGTGCACATTTTGTCCCAAGCAACCCAATGGACTTTGCGTTCACCGTTGGCCGCTCCCCACCAGAATTTTGAAGAGATTGATTTCAGTTTCCGGCACATTTTCTTGGAGAGCTGGAAGCAACTCATCGAATACGTCGGTGTGGCTTGCAACACAGACTTAACAAGCACTTCCCTTGCTGCCTTTGATAAACCCTGTCCTTTCCATCCCAACACTTTGCCTCTAGCCGATTCTCTGACATGTTTAAAGCACCCATCTTTCGACCTGCCCACCACCGTCGGGAGGCCAAGATATTTTTCATTGAGAGCCTCGAATTGGATCCCTATCTCCTGCTTCAGAATAGCCTTGTCATCATTGCTGCATCCCTTCCCGAAAAAGATGGAGGATTTCTCTAGGTTCACTTTTTGTCCAGATGCCTCCTCATATGAGTGCAGGATCGTCCTGAGGGTCGCCATGTTCTCTTTTGTTGCCTCAAGGAAGACAATGCTATCGTCCGCAAATAGCAAGTGCGTTATTGTGGGGCCAGTGCGCCCAAAAGTCACGCCCTGGATCTCTTTCTCATATTGCGCTTTTTTTAGAAGCGCTGAGAATCCCTCCACACAAAATAGAAAGAGATAGGGAGAGATGGGGCAACCCTGACGTAGGCCTCTGCCCGGGAGGAAACCCTCCGAGATGTTGCCATTGATCTTCACTGAAAACCGGGCCGAGGTCACACATCTCATCACCATGGCTGTCCATGCGTGAGAAAACCCTAGCTTCAGCATCATTTGTTGTAAAAAATCCCATTCTACCCGATCATAAGCCTTCATCATGTCAAGCTTGACTGCACATAGCGCTTTCTTTCTCTTTCTCTTTCTAATAGCGTGGACACATTCGTAGGCCACTAGCACATTATCCGTAATGAGACGACCCGGTACAAAGGCACTCTGCTCTTCCGAGATTAGAACAGGGAGCACTACCTTGAGCCGGTTAGCTAGCACCTTGGCCGCAATCTTATATAGTACGTTGCATAAGCTAATCGGTCTAAACTGTGAGAGCAGCTCCGGCGACTTCACTTTTGGGATCAGCCCCAGAATTGTGTCATTGAAACCCTCTGGTATTTGTCCACCTCCGATGAAATCCCGAATAGCAGCGCAAACCTCACCCTTCACCATTGGCCAGTGCCTCTGGTAGAAGAGGGCTGGAAGGCCGTCCGGCCCGGGGGCCTTCGTCGGGCCCATTTGGAATAGCGCTTTTTCAATCTCCTCATCCGTGATCTCAGCATCTAAGTTGGCGTTCATCGCTTCAGATACAGCAGGCAGAATGTTATCAAGGATAGCCTGCGAATTGTTCGAGCCCTGAGAAGCAAACAGAAGTGAGTAAAAATCTCTAGCCATACTGCTCATCCCCTCATCGTCAGCGCACACCGTGCCATCTGGGCGTCTTAGAGCTTTGATCGTATTCTTTCTTCTTCTGTGTGAGGCGACGTTCTGAAAGTATTGCGTGTTTTGATCACCCGCCCTTAGCCAATCCACCCTAGACCTCTGCCTTCTCATAATTTCCTCTCTCAGGTAGACTTCTCGCAGCTTCGCTTCGATCTCTCGGATTTTTTCCATACGTGCATGGGACATGCAGTCCTCTTTCGCTCGCTGGAGGTCCCCCTTCAATTGTTTAATATGCCGTCTAACCGAGCCAAAAACTGCTCGGCCCCACTCGCGCATGTGTCCAGTGACACCTCGCAGCTTTCCCACCAAGCCATGCATGCCCCCCTGCTCGTGTCCTTCCGCCTCCCAGGCACCAAGCCATGCATGCCCCCCTGCTCGTGTCCTTCCGCCTCCCAGGCACTATTCACCATATCGTCGTACTCCTCATGGCGTGTCCACATTTCCTCAAACTTGAAGCCGGTTGCTACCGGTGGATGAGCTCCCTCCTCCTCTCTGATCCTAATGGCCAGTGCCATATGGTCTGATTCTTCTGTAAGCACATGTTCGACAATGGAGCCCGAATAGAGTTGCATGAACTCGTTGTTGCAGGTAGCTCGGTCAAGCCTCACTTGCACATTATCCGGTGGGTCTCCTTTGTTGTCAAAAGTGAAGGGGTAGCCACTGAATCCCATGTCCGCCAGTGCGCACATGTCGAGGCACTCCCTGAAAGCCTCCATTTGTTGTAAGTCACGTTCATTACCCCCTAATTGCTCTGATCGCTCGAGTGCTTCGTTGAAATCCCCTGCGCATAGCCATGGTAGGTTGTCTTGTGTTTTCAGAAAACGCATGGCGTCCCACGTTTTCTTCCTGAGCTCGGTTTTAGGCTCCCCATAGATTCCAATGAACCTAAAGGTCCTGTTGTCGCACGTTATTGCCGCATCGATAAAGTACTGACACCATGGCCTCACCGAGACCTCCACCTCATCTCTCCACCACAACGCAAGTCCGCCACTTCTTCCCGAGCAACTAACCGCCACCCCTTGTCAGAATCCCAACGACCACTTCAGATTTCCCGAGCGGTGGTCTTCTTGTCGGAAACAAAAAAAACATCCGCATTGGACTTCTTGACCATATCTCAAAGACTCAACTCGACTGGGCGTATTGGCTGTCGGTTTGGTAGTATATGTACATAGCATAATTAAAGCAATTTCTCTACAATTATTATGAAACTAATAATCAAACTATAATTCAAACTGCAAACAGCACCGACATACAAACAAGAAACCCTCATATTGGTCAATCGCATATTTGAATTAATTTAAACAATTAAAAGATGAACAGGTGAGTTACCACCCACCATAAGTTAGCTACATCGTATGATACGTGAAAGGCGCAACACTGCGTTGTCAATTAAGCTATCCGACTGAACAACAAAGTGTTACATGGAAACAAATTGACTATGACACAAAAGCCTTGCCAAAACATTCCTTGGTAACACTATGAGCTCAGCTTTCATCTATTCAACCAGCTTCAAGCTCTGCAAGACAAAACTTACCTCCTACTACCAAGCAAAGAACTCACCCTGACACTAACTTATCTCTCTTCCTCAGAAAAAAGAACAAAACTTCATTATTCAGCAGAACACAAGTCACTTGCCCGTCCACACCACTTCGAGACTCAACGCCTCAATTGTGCATTAAACAATCCCATCTTGAAGATATGTGCTGAATGAAATGCACTCAGAATCTCTCGCCAAATCTGAAGAAGACGGTTCCAGCCCCAGTATTGTGATCTACGATGTACTCTCCTCTTACCAAGCCAAGCTTGACGCCAACACCATAAGAAGATCCATGACCAACGCGTCGGAAGAACTCAGTAGGGTTCCCTTTCACATCCTTGGAACTCCCAAGGTCGGTGCCATGTTCAGCAAATCCATAAACATATGTGTTTTTCACAGGTATGCGCACCTCACCAGCAACCTGTGTGGATTAAGATTTAAGAGGCAAATAAACATGAGTTGCCAACAAAGCAACGACCGACATGTTACATTAAATTATGTTATGACACATGTTAATTGTTTAAAGTTGTCCAATCCAATGAAATAAATCAAAACAAAAGCAGTAACTCACAAAACATAACATGATTGATGTGAAAAACGATGCATCAGACTAAATTCCAAGTTCTGTAGTAGTACTCACCTCCAGAACATTCCTAGATGCACCCAGTTCCCCCATACCATAGCCCCTAACTGAGTAAGGCCCTCCAAGTGTAAATGCATCATAGCTTGGCAGATCTCCAACACAACCTGCATAATGACCATGAAGAACCAACACAGCTGGCAGCGGCTTGCCAACACCTTTCTCTTGATTATTTAAATTAATGAACTTTGTCAATGTGAGCTGATGACGGTTGAAGAGTGGGCTTTTGCTTCCGATGCCAAGACCTTGATCCAACTGCAGTTGACAAGAAAAATATCATAAGAATATATCGCCACGGAGAATTTTCTACGAGCACATGACGGTATTAAACAATTCGCAGGCATGCAGAGCTATCAAAACATTTAACAAATAAATTATAGAGCATATAAAAATATACCAAAAACATTCACTGGAATGTGACCAAACTAGGTTTTATGTACTGTGTGGAAGTCTTAAGGTTGAAGCAAACATCAACCATAAAGAGGTCTTGTCCTTTTCACACTATTAAGTTTAACCTTGTCTGGAGCCGCTTAGTAATAACTAAGGTTTGCTTTGTGTTTTCAGAAACATAAGGCTGCAGGCCAGCATACCTGGAAAATAAATCTGTCCCCAATGACTGCTCCATTTACAAATTCTGTATTGTCTCGAGTAATATTTGCTTGTAGAAATGCCATTCTATCTACACCAGTACCACTGAGGGTTGTGGGAGGTCCATCCATGCTCAAGCCGCCACTAGGCATTGCCCGAGAACCATGTGTACAGATACTGTTGGTTTCATCACGTGTTGTAATCTCTTCCACCACGAGGCCATATGTGAATTTGCTCTGCCTTGTGAAGCTCTGAAATACAGAAGTGTATTTTCCTCATGTTAGAGATGTTTATTGTATAGTTCATGAAAAACAAAAGATGTACAAGGTAATATCAATTTGTGCAAACCTCTGTTATGTTGGCTTTAAATCCAACTCGGTCAACCCAGACAGGTGGAGCTTCATCCATATTGGGGCCAGCAACAAAGACAGGACTCAGTTTCCTGGTGTTGAAGCAGCTAGTTTTGAAGGTGCGGTTCTTATTACGGTCATCCACACCATCCAAATAAGGATGGACATATTCAAGCTTGAATGAAAGATCATCCTAAAGACCGACAAAACACATGGATAAGCACATACATGTGGAGAAAAAAAATCAGAAGTGATACAACTTCTCAGGAAGGAATGCTAGATCCATATTAGGTTATCTAACGACAGATAAATACATGGCCAAAAGAAACGAATCAATGCTTGTTGATGATGCCAGCAAGTTAGCAGACATGTATGTGGGGTCTTACATATCACAGGGTTGCACTTTAACTAACAGTTACAGCATGGACTATTCTTTTCTTTTATATCATAGCGGGCAATTAAAGTTAAATTCTTTTTAAGGATTTTGCAGACCGAAGCATAGACATGTACAGATGTAAACTTCCGAGATGGTAGCGTGATGAAGAAAACAGATCAATATTGGATCAAGAATAACATGCTTAACTTATCCTGTGAACCCTTGCCAAAAAAGATTCCTCAATGAATGATCTAACAGTAATTATAACTTATAAGCAAACAAACAAATACTGCAAGAACACATTACCAACTAACCTGAGGGTTGAGCAGGTTGCTAGATGTAACAGAACCAACAATGGATCTGTTAAGACCATAGATGTTGCGGTGCTCAAATGACACGGTTCCTCCAGGTTGAATGGATGCCTAAAAGAAATTTTCTATCAGATACCATGCCGCATAACAGGATTGCAATGTTTCTGTAGTTTACTCAATAGTCATGTATTTTTCACAGAGAACAGAAAGCTGCAAAATCAGTAGGTGTATTACCAGAGTGGGCCTGCCTTGACGTCCAGGTACAATACTCCACTCTGTGCTTACTTCAGCAGACTTTGGTTCTAGTTCCTTAAGCTTAATTTCGACTACAATACCACCTTCTTTTGTCTCATCAGGACGTGGATTCACTTCTATATTGGAGAATAAAGCGAGCGAATTTATATTCTTCAGAGCTTGTTTTCCTGCTCCAATATTAAAGATATGACCAGGTCGAAGCTGTAAGAGGAGCAGAAGTACAAGTTAAATGCTGAAGTCCCAGAAATAATAACAGATAATCCATTGGAAAACATTGATAGCAGCAAAATGAGCATCTGAGAATCATGATCAACACATAAGAAAATATTCATCTTTATTAAAGGCATGCACAAAGAGACCGTACTAACAGTACCAGTAAGCATGAAGCAAAAAGTGATCTGTCACACTAAGCAATCTTCAAACCATCTACTCTCCTAGCTAAACAGCACAGTAAAAAAAATTACACAGAAGCACTAAAATTAGGTTTCCAACTGTCAAGATAACCCAATGACATCCTAGTTCAACAGGATATTGGAACAACTACAACACATAAACCTTGCTAAAACGACTGACAAGTCACAACATAGTCCATTGACCGACACAAAATGTCAGAAACATCACAAGAAGCTAATTTTACTCCACTAGTCAAAATAAAATGTCACAGAAATCACTAGATGCTAATTTTTAACATGTTAGTTGACTGTATAACATCATAGTACTGCTAACAAAATTGTTCTCCCGGGTTTGTTTTGTAAGCTAATGGTATTGCAGTATACCTGCTGGGGCAGTTCCCGGTCGATGATAGGAATTTGGGTATTCCCTTCCACAAAATTCCCTAGCTTATCCTGGAACTGGTACTCCACTTTGGTTATGTCCCCCTCAACGACCTCACACACAACCTCACTGGTGTTAAGATTTCCAAAGTTCACCACTTGTGCGCATACAAAGCCCTCATTGTGGTACCATTTCTGAACATGGTCCCTGATCTTCTGCAGCATCCTGGCACTCACCTTCTCCTGTTTTTTCATCATTGCCAGAACCTCCCCTCGGACGGACTCTGGCAAAATGCACGGCATGGCGCCGCGGACACGCTGCTGGTAATCACGTTCCTGCTTCCTCAGGTAGTCCATCTTCTCCCTCTCAGTCATGTCCTGATCGAAGTCAGCCTGGCCCGACTGCGCCATAAGGCCAACATTGATGCACTTGAACTGCTTGGCTGCACTCCACACGCTCTCTGTGAAGGAGACGGTGAGGCCAAGGGTGCCGTCAGGTTTGGCCTTCCCTTCTAGGTCAACCCGCTCGAACATGCCGCAGGAGACTAGCGTCTCGAGCTCTTTCAGAAGCTGCGACTTGGTGTACACCCCGCCTGGCTGCAGGGTAACCATCTCGAAGAAGGAGTCCTCTGGTCCGGCATCCGTGGCGCCACCTCCGCCAGGCGCGGCACGGTCGAAGAACTTGAGCTCCGACAACTTGTATCTCTTGAGCCCGCTCAGCTTCGAGAGCGGCACGGTGATGTTGGCCGGGAGGCCATGCGGGTCCCAGTCCGACGACGACTTATCGTCAGCATTCGCCGCGCCGGCGGAGAAGATCCGCGACCAGAAGCCCCCGCCGCCCCCGCCACCTCCTCCACCACCGGCCCCGCCGCCGCCGCCGCCCCATCCGCCTCCCCCGCCGAGGGGACCCCCAGGGCCACCCCCAAAGCCACCAGAGGAGGCGAGGAGGAAAGCGCCGGAGGCGGCGGCGGCGATGGCGGAGCCAAGGGCGAGGTCGGTTTTGGAGGTCTTGGATTCGGATTTGGGGGCGGAGGATGAGACGGCGAAGGGGTTGTTTCGGGGTTGCGAGTTGTGCGATGCGGCGGCGGACATGGTGACGGGGCGGCCCCGGCCTCGCCGGGAAGGCCCGGCGGGCGACGGGGTGAAGAAGAGGCTCTGGGAGGTGAGCGCCATTTGGGTGCCGCGGATTAGGTGAGAGGAGGAGGAGGGGGGCGAGGTCTTCCTTCCTCTCGTGGAGGCTGGAGCTGGGCAAGGGTTTCTTCCCTATCTTCTGCCCCCGCTTCGCGTTTTTGTTGAGGGTTTAGCTGTGCTGCGCCTTTGCGTGGCCGTGGCGGCGTGCTACCACCCGACTCTATGGCTATTTTTTTCCTTTAAATTTTGATGCTGCTTTAGATTGCGAAAACAATATACTAGTACCAATTTGTTTGTTTTCGAAAAGCCTAAAGGTCACATACGAGAAGTAGCAAATGTCCTTACAAACATGCCCTTATGAATAAAATTACATTTAAAAATCTTGAGGGTGTTAAAGTGTTCTTCCGTCCTGTATCCACACGTCACGCGTCGCAAGCATAGCTCGATGTAGCCTCTAGGCCTACGCCTTGGCAGGGCATTTTCTTAAATGGTCACCGGAGGGGGAAAGGCGCCCCGCCTGAATATATTTCAAAGTGGCCAAAATGTCATGAGATTGATCCAACTTAAGAAAAACCGGATCAAAAACCTAAACAGGTTGACCCAGTTTATGAGGGAAACCGCACCGAAAAACGTACAAGAATGGTAAAAGAAGAAGCCAAAATCAATGGACGCCCAAGACAAGGCGCGCCCTAGCTAGCAAACCGAAGGACATCACCACGAGAAGGCACAAGTGGATGTGGGGAGTCGTCGAGAGATCACAATACCTATACTTGACAATCAGCCTAACGCACCATACCAGCATCTGTACCGAGACCACAGTGCGGCAAGGAGCATCCACACCAACGAGTGGCTAGCACGAACCTTGACTGGGTACTCCGCCATTGGAAATCGGGAACGATTAGCAAGTTGGGGAGGCGTCTTGTGGCATCATTGAACAAAGATGAACCCAGACAACGCCAAGAGCACAAAGCTCGCCGCACCACAATGGTAGCCATGGAGGTCTTGAGAATGCACACCAACATGGGCAACATCGAAGAACACCACCACAGACGAACACATACCACCGTCAACCCAACCGGACGCACCACCACCACCAACCTCCCAGCGGCAACACCCACACATCAACCAAGCACACCCCAAGATGATGCCTACAAGAAGGGGCGTGACGTTGGTTGCGCCGCCATCATCCACACCAGGAGGACCTGGGCTAGGGGTTTCCACAAGGGTCTCAACTTCCATCTTCATCTGACCAAGCAAGGTGAGCCTTGAACGTTGGGCGCCTGGTCGCCACCCAACAACACCCCGAAGAGGGGAAACGTATCATACAGGAACGAGGTGGTCTAGTGAGGATCACACCCCGCTAACTCGACTTCGGATGGAAGAATCGAACCCGCTCCAAGGAATGGTTGAACCAAGATGACGCTGGCAGAGCAGCACGTCCTCACTGACACCGCGCACACCATCGTCAACCCCCAGGAAGCCACACCACCACCACCGTCCAACCCGCAGAGAGCAGCGACCACACGAATCCACCGAAATCGATACCTTTCACGAAGGAATGTGATGTGAAAATGAGTCGCCATCGCCCGCTCTGGACAAACCAGAAACAAGGATTTCCCCTGGAGCTTCAAAGGGGAAGTCACCATGACAATGATGCCTCCAAGGAGGTAAGCGGCACCCACAGGCGTCGCCATCGCCGGCTCCGGACGGAGCAGGGGTGCCGATGGCCTTGACTAGGGGGTACTCACCACATCATCTCCCGACCATGTGGATTGGGTCGAGGACCCCCATGGCGGTTCACTATTGGACTACTTCAGGCAGCCCACGACATATACGAGGAGTACTCCACAAGACTTGGTGATCAAGAGAAGGACTCCTCTCCACCGACGTATTCGACCAGGACTCTTGTTATCCTTGGCCTCCGGTACATTATATAAGCCGGGGCCAGTCTAGTTGATAGATCATATTCTAGATCATTAGACCGAATCACAATTACATTCGCCCAGCCCTAGAGGTAAAAACACAACTTATGATCTCGAGGTAGATCAACTATGTATTTGATACATCTCCATCAATATAAACAAGAGCAGGACGTGGGGTTTTACCTCCATCAAGAGGGCCAAAACCTGGGTAAACATCGTCTCTCCTGTTCATGTTACCATTGATCCAAGATCCATAGCTCGGGGGCCCCTACCCTGAGGTCTACCGGATTTCACACCGACATGTGTGCTTTCATTGAGAGCTCCGTTGTATGATCGCAAAGGATCAATAGCTCGTCCTTAGATTGACAACGGGTTTTTCTGGACAATGGATTTGTGTTCGTCGTCCCCGCCTCCTAGAGCGCCGCTTTGAAGATTGCTTCAGTGGAGTTGTGTGAAATTTAGTCTAGAACAACACTGTAAAATTTCATCGCATCCCGATGGAGGAATCTCCGAGAAACTCCGATCTACCGGAGCCCTACCGAATCTGGAAGGGAATCTGGACGAGTTTAGGGCGAGGAGTCCAGCATCTAGCTCGTACATTCTTTGGAAGATCCAACAGTACATCGGCTGCGGAATCCCCATATCTACCACCCCACAAAATTTCAGCTCCATCCGACTGTTAAAACTCCGAAAAACGCCTGATGAGTGCATCAATTTTTGGATCAGTTTTCTGCGCGAAAACGAATCCGACCAGGGTTCATCTTTTCCATGAACGGGTTATTGGACGTCCTTATTGAAGGAAATTTTCTGTAGAGTATTGTGTATTGTTTGCAAACACATGCTCACAAATTTTGAGCCTTTTTGAGGCGATTGATGACCCACGAGTATAGGGGATCAATCGTAGTCCTTTTGATAAGTGAGAGCGTCGAACCCAACGAGGAGCAGAAGGAAATGACAAGTGGTTTTCAGCAAGGTAATCTCTGCAAGCACTGAAATTGTTGGTAGCAAGTTGTTTGATAGCAAGATAGTTGGTAACGGGTAACAAGTAACAAGTGTAATAAAGGTGCAGCAAGATGACCCAGTCCTTTTTATAGCAAAGGACAAGCCTGGACAAATTCGTATATAAAGCTAAACGCCCCGAGGACACATGTGAATTTCTGTCAAGTTAGTTTCCATCATGCTCATATGATTCACGTTTGCTACTTTGATAATTCGATATGTGGGTGGATCGGTGCTTGGGTGTTGTCCTTACTTGGACAAGCCTCCCACTTATGATTAACCCCTCTCGCAAGCATCCGCAACTACGAAAGAAGCATTAAAATAAATCTAACCATAGCACTAAACATGTGGATCCAAATGAACCCCCTACGAAAAGATGCATAAACTAGGGTTTAAGCTTCCGTCACTCTAGCAACCCATCATCTACTTGCTACTTCCCAGTGCCTTCCTCTAGGCCCAAATCATGGTGAAGTGTCATGTAGTCGATGTTCACATAACACTACTAGAGGAAATACAACATACATCTCATCAAAATATCGAACAAATACCAAATTCACATGATTACTTATAACAAGACTTCTCTCGTGTCCTCGGCAACAAAAGTAACTAATCACAAAGCATGTTCATGTTCATGATCAGAGGAGTATTAAATATCATTAAGGATCTGAACATATTATATTCCACTAAATAAACCAAATAGCATCAACTACAAGGAGTAATCAACACTACTAGCAAACCACACGTACCAATCTGAGGTTTTGACATAAAGATTGAATACAAGAGATGAATTAGGGTTTGAGAGGATATGGTGATGGTGAAGATGTTGATGAAGATTTGCCCTCGCACGGTGATAGGATCGTTGGTGATGATGATGGCTTCGATTTCCCCCTCCCAGAGGGAAGTTTCCCCTGCAGAATCACTCCACCGGAGACCTAGATTGGTTCTGCACTGGTTCCGCCTCGAGACAGCGGCGCTTCATCCCGAAAGTCCTCCTCTTATTTTTTTCTAGGTCAAAACCTTTCATATAGCAGAAGATGGGCGCCATATGATGGACAGGGGGGCACAAGCTCAAGGGGCGTGCCCTGGGGGGTAGGGCGCGCCCCCAGGCTTGTGGCCACCTGGTGGGTCCCCTTCTCGTAATTCTTCGCCCAATATTTTTTATATATTTGAAAATAATTCTTTGTAAAATTTTAGGACATTTGGAGTTGTGCAGAATAGGGATCTCAAATTTTCTCCTTTCCAATCCAGAATTTTAGCTGTTGGTATCCTCCCTGTTCATGTGAATCTTGCAAAATAAGAGATAAAAGGCATAAGAATTGTATCATAAAGTAAAATAACATTCCATAATGCAATAAATATCAACATAAAAATGTTGGGGAACATAGTATTCAAAAAATTCCTACGGTCACGCACGATCTATCTAGGAGAAGCATAGCAACGAGCGGGGAGAGTGTGTCTACGTACCCTCGTAGACCGAAAGCGGAAGCGTATAGTGACACGGTTGATGTAGTCGAACGTCTTCGCGATCCAACCGATCCAAGCACCGAACGTAATGATGTCCCACGAACTCTTGATCCAGTTGAGCGTCGCGGGAGAGTTTCGTCAGCGCGACGGCGTGATGATGGTGATGATGAAGTTACCGATGCAGGGCTTCGCCTAAGCACTTCAAAATATGATCGAGGTTTGTAACAGTGGAGGGGGGCACAGCACACGGCTAAAACTGATATTAACTTGTGTGTCTAGGGTGCCCCCTGCCCCTGTATATAAAGGAGCAAGGGGAGGAGGCGACCGGCCCTAGGAGGAGGCGCACCAAGGAGGAGTCCTACTCCTACTAGGAGTATGACTCACCTTTCCTAGTAGGAGTAGGAGAAGAAGGGAAGGGAGGGGAAGAGGAGAAGGAAGGAGGGGGCGTCGCCCCTCCCCCTAGTCCAATTCGGACTAGGCTTGGGGGGCGCACGGCCCAGCCCCTCTCTCTCCCCTAAAGCCCAACAAGGCCCATGTACTCATGGGGGGTCCTGTACCCCTCTGGTACTCCGGTTTTATCCGAAACTCTTCCGAAACCCTTCTGGTATCCGAATATAGTCATCCAATATGTCAATCTTTATGTCTTGACCATTTCGAGACTCCTCATCATGTTCGTGATCACATCCGTGACTCCGAACTACCTTCGGTGCATCAAAACACATAAACTCATAATACTGATCGTCATCGAACGTTAAATGTGCGGACCCTACGGGTTCAAGAACTATGTAGACATGACCGAGACTCATCTCCGGTCAATAACCAATAGCGGAACCTAGATGCTCATATAGGTTCCTACATATTCTACAAAGATCTTTATCGGCCAAACCGCATAATAACATACGTTGTTCCCTTTGTCATCGTTATGTTACTTGGCCGAGATTCGATCGTCGGTATCATCATACCTAGTTCAATATCGTCACTGGCAAGTCTCTTTACTCGTTCCGTAATACATCATCTCGTGACTAACTCATTAGTCATTTGCTTGCAAGGCTTATTATGATGTGTATTGCCGAGAGGGGGCAGAGATACCTCTCCGACACTCGGAGTGACAAATCCTATTCTCGATCTATGCCAACACCACAAACACCTTCGGAGACACCTGTAGAGCATCTTTATAATCACCCAATTATGTTTTGACGTTTGATAGCACACAAGGTGTTACTCCGGTATTCGGGAGTTGCATAATCTCATAGTCATAGGAACATGTATAAGTCATGGAGAAAGCAATAGTAGTAAAACTAAACGATCAAGTTGCTAAGCTAACGGGTGGGTCTTGTCCATCACATCATTCTCCTAATGATGTTATCCCGTTGATCAAATGACAACTCATGTCTATGGTTAGGAAACATAACCATCTTTGATTAACGAGCTAGTCTAGTAGAGGCATACTAGGGACACTTTGTTTTGTCTATGTATTCGCACATGTACTAAGTTTCCGGTTAATACAATTCTAGCATGAATAATAAACATTTATCATGATATAAGGAAATACAAATAACAACTTTATTATTGCCTCTAGGGCATATTTCCTTCAGTCTCCCACTTGAACTAGAGTCAATAATCTAGATTACATAGTAATGATTCTGACACCCATGGAGTCTTGGTGCTGATCATGTTTTGCTCGTGGAAGAGGCTTCGTCAACGGATCTGCGACATTCAGATCCGTATGTATCTTGCAAATTTCTAAGTCTCCCTCCTTGACTTGATCGCGGATGGAATTGAAGCATCTCTTGATGTGCTTGGTTCTCTTGTGAAACCTGGATTCCTTCGCCAAGGCTACTGCTCCAGTATTGTCACAAAAGATTTTTCATTGGACCCGATGCACTAGTATTACACCTAGATCGGATATGAAATCCTTCATCCAGACTCCTTCATTTGTTGCTTCTGAAGCAGCGATGTACTCCGCTTCACACGTAGATCCCGCCACGACGCTCTGCTTGGAACTGCACCAACTGACAGCTCAACCGTTCAATAAAAATACATATCTGGTTTGTGACTTAGAGTCATTCGGATCAGTGTCAAAGCTTGAATCGACGTAACCATTTACGACGAGCTCTTTGTCACCTCCATAAACGAGAAACATATCCTTTGTCCTTTTCAGGTACTTCAGGATGTTCTTGACAGTTGTCCAGTGATACGTCTCCAACGCATCTACTTTTCTAAACATTTTTGCCCTTGTTTTGAACTCTAACTTGCATGATTTGAATGGCACTAACCCGAACTGACGCTGTTTTCAGTAGAATTGCCATGGTGTTGTTTTTGTGCAGAAATAAAAAGTTCTCGAAATGACATGAAAATCCATGGTGAATTATTTTGGAAAATATAAAAAATATCTGCGGAAAGATCCAGACTAGGGGGCCCACACCCTGTCCACGAGGGCGGGGGGCGTGCCCCCTGCCTCGTGGGCCCCTGATGCTCCATCGATGTACCCCCGGACTCCATATATTCACTTTCGGGGAGAAAAATCTGGGAGGAAGAATTATCGC
Organism: Secale cereale; assembly: GCA_902687465.1. Taxonomy (NCBI): domain Eukaryota; kingdom Viridiplantae; phylum Streptophyta; class Magnoliopsida; order Poales; family Poaceae; genus Secale; species Secale cereale. The sequence continues at coordinate 220,701,040 of LR738715.1, read as the reverse complement.
GTTTTATGATACTAAGCCGCCGCCAAGCCCTAATCTCTCTCAGGAGGGCTTCGGAGAGTGGAGATCGTCGCCATCATCGTTATCAACCTCCCTCCATCACCAATTCCATGATGCTCACCGCCGTGCGTGAGTAATTCCATTGTAGGCTTGCTGGACGGTGATGGGTTGGATGAGATTTACCATGTAATCGAGTTAGTTTTGTTAGGGTTTGATCCCTAGTATCCACTATGTTATAAGATTGATGTGGCTATGACTTTGCTATGCTTAATGCTTGTCACTAGGGCCCGAGAGCCATGATTTCATATCTGAACCTATTATGTTTTCATGAATATATGTGTGTTCTTGATCTTATCTTGCAAGTCTATAGTCACCTACTATGTGTTATGATCCGGCAACCCTGAAGTGACAATAATCGGGACCACTCCCGGTGATGACCGTAGTTTGAGGAGTTCATCTATTCACTATGTGTTAATGCTTTGGTCCGGTACTCTATTAAAAGGAGGCCTTAATATCCCTTAGTTTCCACTAGGACCCTGCTGCCACGGGAGGGTAGGACAAAAGATGTCATGCAAGTTCTTTTCCATAAGCATGTATGACTATATTCAGAATACATGCCTACATTACATTGATGAACTGGAGCTAGTTCTGTGTCACCCTAGGTTATAACTTTTACATGGTGAAACGCATATGACATAATTCCCCATCACCGATCCAATGCCTACGAGCTTTTCACATATTGCTTGTTGCTTATTTACTTTTCCGCTGCTATTATTACAAAAACTACAAAAACACCATCGTTACTTTTATTGCTGCTACCGCTATCTCCATATCACCTTGCTACTAAATTACCTTGCTGCGGATACTAAGTTTCCAGGTGTGGTTGAATTGACAACTCAGCTGCTAATACGTAAGAGTATTCTTTGGCTCCCCTTGTGTCGATCAATAAATTTGGGTTGAATACTTTATCCTCGAAAACTGTTGCGATCCCCTACACTTGTGGGTTATCAAGACTATTTTCTGCCGCCGTTGCCGGGGAGCATAGCTATATTCTTTAAGTCACTTGGGATTTATATCTATTGATCACTATGAAGAATTTGAAGGACTCAAAAACCAAGATCTAACCCTCAACTACGAGGGGAGGTAAGGAACTGCCATCTAGCTCTGCACTTGATTCATCATCTGTTATGAGTAAATTTGCGACACCTACTCCTGCTATTGAATCTGATATGCCGCATGTTCTTGATGATGCCACTTCTGCTATGTATGATGAAACTACTTCTATGCTTGATAATACTGTGCCACTAGGTGTATTTCTAGATGAACAAATTGCTAAGGTTAGGGAGAATGCAAATATTGAAACTGACAATATTTATGAAAGTGATGATGAAGCTTCTCCCCCTAATATGAATTGCCTGTTATTCCTCAGGGTTATGTTATGGATGAAGAAACTGCTAGAGACTTTCTTGCTTGCAACAATAGATATGATCTTAAGAAATTATTAGCTAAATTGAAAGAAAAGTCTTTGAATGCTAGAATGAAATATGACCCTGCTTTTGCTACTTCACCTATCTTTCACTACAAAAAAATACACTTCCGTGATGATACGTGTTTGTCACAGTAGGTCATGTTTTCTGTCATGCATGTACATCCATGACAAATTTATGACAGAATGAAGATAGTCATACCTGTGCTGTCATAGAAGTGTTCCATGACATTACCAAAATTATCATCACGGAAGTGTCCACTTCCATGACGATAAATCGCGCGTCACAGAAGTGCTTTCGTCAAGGGTGACCGACACGTGGCATCCACCGTAACGGGACGCCATTAAGCTATCGGGTCCGGTTTTGGATCTGATAACCCATTAACAGCCCCGACCAATGGGGATTTCCACGTGTAAAATCATCATTGGCTGTAGGAAACACGTGTCGGCTCACCGTTGGGACAGATGTCATCCACTCATTGGACCCAAAGTGCCTATGATACATCGACACGTGGCACGGCCCAACGGAGGCCCATTCATGTGAAAAGGCCGGCCCGTTTGACTTGGTCAAAAGGTGGCGTGCCGGCCCACGGCAAGCCTGTTAACGACTTGTTCGCATATAGCCCATTTACAGCCCGCTAACCCAGGGCCCGTTTACGACCTATCCGAATTAGGCCCAGTAGTGTCATCTGGGCCATCAAATATAATTCCAGCCCGTTTTAACTTCCGGCCCATGTATGGCCCATGACGTCTTTTGGCCCATATGAGGCCCTTATTACTCTCGGCCCATTAACGACCCATGGTAAAACTGGCCCGTAATGGACAGTGTATCACTTTATACCCATTAACGGCCCATTATTCCGTTGGGCCGTTTCCAACCCATGTTATCTTTCGGCCTTCTCAGGGCCCATTTATTCTTGGGGTCATTTCCAGCATTCGTTTACTTTCGGCCCGTTACTGTCATTTTCTGCTTGTGGGCCAAATACAGCCCGTGGTTACAGTCGGCTCGTTTGTGGCCCGTTAATATGTTGGGTCATTTTCATAGCGTCATCACATACGGCCCATTTATTCTTGTGCTCATTTCCAGCATTCGTTTACTTTCGGCCCGTTACTGTCATTTTCTGCTTGTGGGCCAAATACAACCTGTGGTTACGGTCGGCCCGTTTGTGGTTCGTTAATACGTTGGGCCGTTTTCATAGCGTCATCAAATACAGCCTATTAACGACGAACCGTTATGGTCAGCCCATGAACGGACGATTTCAACTCTAGCCCATTTACGGTCATAATGTGGTATGTTATTGGCCCATGTTTGGCCAACCGATCATACGGCCCGTAGAAGGCCCATTGATGATACGACCCGTAGAAGGCCCATTGTGTCAACGACCCGTAGAAGGCCCATTGTTTCTACGGCCCTTAGAAGGCCCGTTGTTTCTACGGCTCGTAGGAGGCCCATGTTAACTACAGTAAATATCTAGCCCATTGTTAATGTGGCCTAGTTTTAAAAAATAGGTTATTCCGGCCACTAGCAAACCACGGAAAAAGAACTGCACTGACTACAAGAAAAACAAATAAACAAGACAATAAGGAAATAAATAAGCAAGCAATTAATGCTAGTCTATTACCGCTATTACACATATTACATTCACTGGGCATCAAAGTTCGCCACCAGTGCAAATATAGGGAACAAAGCAGCATATTACATACATTGGCCATCAAAATTGTCCACCAGTGCAAATAAACGCGGCAGCAAAACATGAGCATAACTGAAACAACTTCAGAAGAGCTCAAGAAATGTGGTATCCACCATGCTGGCAATAAGCTTAGCAAGCTTATTAGCTTTGTCCTGTTTGGCGCTAAAATCCTCCAACGCTTGCTGTTGCACCAGAAAGTATGCATCTGAATGCTCCAGGGACTTTCGCAGTCCTTCCGCTTCTTGTCGCAGCACAGCTGATCGATGTCTTTCAGCTTGTAGTTGAGACTCAAGAAACTAAACTGATTTAGACAGTGAATTTGAATAGCTTGTGCAAGCGGTAGTGGCCAGTAACTCCAACACTAAACCAAGACAGGACTTTGGGGTTGTCTCACTGTCTTCGAGATAGTCTTCCTTAGCTATTTTATCAGCTTTGTTGGAGACCAACAAGGATGCGTCACTATCATGAACCTTATCTGCATTACTTCCTTTACCATTTGCGTAATAAGGCACTCTTTCCCAATATTTAGTCAGCATTCTAAAAGAAGAAACAAGCAGACACATAACAGTTTAGCATGTACTAGTATATGAAACTCATTTCGGTGAACCAGTTCATTAGTAAGGTGGACAGGGTTAAACTACCAAGTCTTCTATTGCCAAGTACTAGTACATAATAAAAGCATCAAACAAACATATATCTATGTCATATGGTCACTGCATTGTCTTGCCAAATCAAAATAGAGACACGGTTCAAATCATATCAGTTCAAGACAAAGCAACATTGAAAGAATACAAAGCGTGGGAAACTACACGGCACAACAAGATTTCAGATGGGTACCACGGGTCTACATGTACAACAACACTATTTGCTTTGTTGTGATGCTAGTAATGTGCATGATATGAGAAGTCAACTGTATACACAATTGAAATTGAAATCAACAGAGCTATTGATAAGAGCAAGCTTGTTAAAGAAACATGCGTGAACATACCTGTTGTGCCATTGGAGTTTCGATTGGATCCTTCAATTTAAAAATAAGTTTGTATGAGTAAATAAAGTGATACAAGAGCAAAGCAGTATGCATGATAGCAATCATAGTTAAAAAAGGCGCGCCTAGGCTCTAGACGTTGGCGAAACGCATTGCGCATAACTACGTTTAATCTGTGCATAACTGCGCATAAGCATGCGCTTTGGTCAGTAAGGCGCAAGGCGGTGGCAAAACGCACAATTAACGCCCAACGCTTTTTGGAACTATGATAGAAATGGAATCTTAAATTAGTACAGTTGTTCTTCATGTTTAGGCACTTGTTCTACATGAACAGAGTACAGTAAGACACAAGAATATAGTACTTAAAAATAGAAAATGAGCTCATAGACCTTACCACATTTTTGGTTCGGGACCAGTACAAAACAAGGCGTTCCCAGTCATCGTCCAGTAAATGTGTCTCATGAGAACGTAAGGGAATTTGATGAGTTTCTTTGCCGATGAAATACGTTTTCTTCAGGTAATTCCGATACTGCCACCAAGCATTCTTGAAGATAGCAGAGGTATTAGCACAGGCTACCTCATCCTGAGTTTCCAAATCGATCCTTCTCTATAGAGAAAAATGGGATAATTTGATGTATTATAACCATCATGGAGGTAGGATGTATGGGACAAAGCAAAGTAATTGCCATGAATAACATTACTTACACATAACTCCTGGACAAACACCTGCAACTGGCATTTTCCTTCATCTTCAGTATAATATTTCCAAGATGGGAAGATACGCACATACGATTTAACAACATCAAATGCGATAGATGCTAAAGTACAACTAGCTGGTTGTGCTTCCACCACAGGAATAGGCGTACTAACTGGTGGAGTTGGGGTTCGCCATGGTAGTACTGGCCCTTTGGGCACTGGAGTTGCCTTACTAACTACTCTTGTTTGGGAGCTCTATGGTGGAGATGGTGATGTGTCAACAGGAACTGGGTTACTATCTGCTGGGGTTGGGGGTTAGATTGGGTGAAGTTGGTTCTATGTCCATCGCAGTAGGGGTACAATTTGCGAGAGTTTGGGTTATGTGTGGTAGGGTTGGTTCTCGTGCATGTACAACCGGGGTGCTATCTCCACCAAGAGGTAGCACTGTTTTATTTGAAGACCGTGTTTTTAGTCCGCTAGATGCTGGCATCACCCGCTCCAATTCAAATGGCTGATAAACATGAAACATAGTTGAATGTACAAACATTGTATGAGAGATAGATGCAATAGATAGTGTGGAAAAAAGGACATGAAATAGTTGACATGTATATTGTTTAAATAAAATGGATAGCATGACATAATTTCAAATATATGATGTCTATCTAAATTGGATAGCATAGCATAACATAATTCAAAGATATGATGAATAGCTAAAACACCGTGGCAAGTTAGATCATACACCTTGGTGGGGGGATAGGACTGGTCATCTGTCTCTGAATCCATCTCTGAGGAGCTATCGGGACCCAACAAGAGATCTGCTTCGACGGGTAGCACAGTCTGCTCTAAAGGCCTTGTTTTCACTCGAGATTTTTCAATCTCCCATCCAAATGGTTGATTCACAGGAAAAGTAGTTTAATGTACAAACATTGTCGACAAATGGAAATGTAATGAAGAAAAGGATGGGCAAGATATCATTCAAATACATGATGCCTGGTTAAACGGGATGGCATTGCACACATATATTATGGCTGGCTAAAAGACATGAGACTGCATAATTCCCATATATAATATAGAAACTAAACAGGTGGCCACAGAGCATGTCGAAACTAAGCAAATGACATATATGATGTCAAAAGTAGGCACTGCAAGGCAACATATGCATGATATGACTAACATCATCATGCCAAGGTAGAGCAAACACCTTGGGAGTAAATAGGAGTGGTCAGCGGCGTCTGAATCCGCCTCAGAACAGATATCTTCCTCTTGATTACAATCTGGAGAGGGATGGGGAGGGTTTGCCATTGAACCCACCATGGAGCGATGTCTGCATGACATTGTATTGCCGCGCAAAAATCTTCTCTTTTTCTCTACATGTTCAGCATGACTGTGTACAATATCTGAGATGCATACGAAAAAATATGGTGAGATTATGTAAGGAGAGCATGCAGAAATTTAGAGTGACGGTAACAACCAGTGGATGGATAAAAAAATAATGATAGCAGGCTGAGGATTGCTTTAATTTAATAAAAAGACAGATGGTGATTGTTTTACTATTTGTTTCCCACCCAAGATGAACAACATAGCATACCCTAGGTGAACCAGATATTAGACATAGATACTATTCATTGCTTCCTCGATATGTGCCCCACAACTAATTTAGAACTCAAGTTTGATTATTAATTTGGACCTGACTTGGAGTCCAAGAGGTGAACAGGACAATAAAGTAGCAGGTAATTTTAAGCAATGCATAATATAAGCAGAATCAAAAGAGTGCGACCTCTCTTGTGGACCCATGTACTCCTCAAGTTCATCTGCTTAGTCGATGATGGTGATGCCGTTGCGGTGGGTGCCGGCGGCAGGGAAGGAGATCTGAGGCTGCGAAAGATGGTCAGGAGTCGTGATGTCTGGTTTGGTGGATGTTTCTGTCGATGGAGCACCTCAGGTGAGGTGGACGACGTCGTGGCAGGAGCAGGACAAACCACACAAAGCTCCCTTTGACACCTACCTGTAACTAAAGTAATTCTGTAAGGGCTCATTTGGCTTGCATGATTCTAAAAACGCAGGGATAGGAAAAACACCGGAATAGGATAGGAATGTACATGGTAAACAGAGCATTTGAAAACACAGGATTTCCATCAACTTGGGTGTTTGGTTTACAAGAATTGGAAGAGCAGAGGAATGCAAAGAAACATGGCCAAAATAAAGTGAAACCATATGAAAGTGTGTACAGTTAGAATGTTATTCTGCCACTAATGCACTTGGTCTTGTTTTCATGCATAGGATTTTGAAAAGTAGGTCCGGGTGGATGTTTTGCTTCATTCCTTTCAACAAAATGCATGAATAATTGAATAGTAGAGTGCCATTGGAAAATTCCCTATTGCTATGTCTTTCCGTCGAACCAAAATAGCCCTAATGGATCGACATGAATGTATAGTAATAAGTGATGCAACAAGTGTACAACCTCTTTGTCGTAGCCGTGTCGACCTCAACATCATTGGGTTGGTCGCTGAAGCAGTTGAGGCAGAGGTGGCTGTCGGAGGTGTGGAGGAAGATATGAGGAATCTATAGACGGTGTCCAGGGAACTGCTCTATTGTGATGGTTCGTTCTGTCGTTGGAGCAGCCCCGGTGAGCCGTAAGACGCCAAGGCTGAAGCAGCACACGACAGACATCGTCAATCTCAAGTGGGATTCTAATAGAATCTCCAATATATGACGTAAAATATATGTAAAATTTACATCACCAAAAAACACCTGACTACAACAGATGAGGTAAAAACTGTTGACTCTGAACTTAACTGTCGAAAGTGAAATTTATTGTGGAATCTGAATGTTACTGTCGAAACTGAACGCAATGGTAGCAGAGAGGCAATTGACATGTAGTTTAGGGAGGGCCTGGAGTTCATCTTCAACCTGCTCCCCCCCTGAGCTGCCATCCACCACCGGCCGAACCGCCAGCCCCAGCGCCGCCTCACCGCTCTGAAACAACTCCCCACCGCTGGTCCACCATCGCCCCGGCCAGCCCTATAGGCCCCCCGCCCCCACCCTGAACCCTAAGATAGATAGTGGGGTGCCTCTCAGGCGAGCCCCCGTCCCCGTTGCGGGTGGTTCTTCCTTAACTCCGGCGAGCCCACCCACCCCCTGAAAATCGACTGACCCAAAAGTCGATTCAATCGACTGAAGTGTAGCTAAATCGGAGCAGAGCAGCAGCATGAGCGAGGGGGAGAGTAGTAGCAGCAGCAGCGCGAGCGAGCGAGCGAGAGCCGGAGCAGCAGCAGCAGATCCAGCTAGTATGGACGCCGCCACCGAAGGGGCCTCGCACTGGGGGAGAGCCGCCATGGAGATGTCGCCCGCGGCGCCGGCTTCAAGGTATCCGTTCCATGGGGGTGCGGGATGGAGCATCGTCGGTGTCGGGAGGTCGAGCTAAGGAGAAGGTGCAATGCGATGAGTGTACAACCTCTTTGGTGGCGCCAAGTAGGCCTCGGCTTCGTCCGAGGAGTTGGTGAGGATGATGCAGTTCCGGTGGAGCAGGTTAAGGCAGCACTGTGGGGATGGAGCAGCCGCGATAGACGAGGCGATCGTCGGAGCAGCTCCTTGGAGGTGGAGGACGGAGCGGCTGAACAAGCGGGACGACGAGATGGACGACCGATCCTCATCCGGGGAGGTGGACGAGGGACGTCGAGCTGTTGCGGTGGACGACGTCGTCGGGGAAGAGGCTCCGGCGGGGCAGCGGTGGGGTGGCGGACGGAGGAGGGTGGGGTTTCGCGGCTGGAGCGAAGAGGTTATGGCGGCCTGGGATTTGGAATGGCAAAAGGGAGGCGATGGAGACGCGCTTGTCCAAAATGTAAGTGTGTTACAAAAGTACCCCCCATCGATTTGAACTAGCGGACCTTTCGGCTCAGGGTTAGAAGGGGGATTTCACGTGTCGGATTTGGCAGCTGGAGGGAGTTTTCGTGCGCGTTGTAATTTTGGGATAGCAAGGCGCAGGTTGTGAAGGCGCCAGTTTTGGAAGCATGATATCTGAATTTTCGGGGCGCGGGTTGAATTTTAGGGACAAGCCTAACGTGTAATATTGTACTTGTACGTACCAAATCAATTCGCACTTCCCTCAACCAAAAAGAAAACAAAAAAAATAAAACTATTCACACCATACAAAGAGAGAGTCTTGACCTGTTTTACTATAAAAATGCTATTTAAAGCTACTCACACCAACAATTTAGTGCAATTGAATGCTATTCGGTAGTATGAATCCATGTTATGTCCAATTATTATTTTTTCGTTTGTTGTATAATGCATGTAACCTACTCATACCAACATTTTAGTGCATTCCATATGTTTATACTACCGCTGCAATTCGAACTGAATTTGAATTCGTTTCTCTATTTCAATAACAATCTACAATCATGATTGTTGCCAACTTCAACCATTATTTGTGTATTACCTTAATAACACACCACATGATTACTATAGAGATAGATCTGAACTATGTGTACTACATGAACTCGAATTCTATTTTTTGAATACACTTGATGTTGATTCCAAATAATAGTACATTTGATGTACTTGAAGGAAATATGCCTTAGAGGCAATAATAAAGTTATTATTTATTTCCTTATATCATTTGATCAACGAGATCACATCATTAGGAGAATGATGTGATGGACAAGACCCATCCGTTAGCTTAGCACTTTGATCGTTTAGTTTTACTGCTATTGCTTTCTTCATGACTTATACATATTCCTATGACTATGAGATTATGAAACTCCCGAATACCGGAAGAACACCTTGTGTGCTATCAAACGTCACAACATAACTAGGTGATCATAAAGATGCTCTACAGGTGGCTCCGAAAGTGTTCGTGGTGTTGGCATAGATCAAGAATAGGATTTGTCACTCTGAGTGTCGGAGAGGTATCTCTGGGCCCTCTCGGTAATGCACATCATAATAAGCCTTGCAAGCAAATGACTAATGAGTTAGTCACGAGATGATGTATTACGGAACGAGTAAAGAGACTTGCCGGTAACGAGATTGAACTAGGTATTGAGATACTGACGATCGAATCTCGGGCAAGTAACATGCCGATGACAAAGGGAACACCGTATGTTGTTATGCGGTTTGACCAATAAAGATCTTCGTAGAATATGTAGGAGCCAATATGAGCATCCAGGTTCCACTATTGGTTATTGACCGGAGATGAGTCTCGGTCATGTCTACATAGTTCTCGAACCCGTAGGGTCCGTACGCTTAACGTTTGATGATGATCGCTATTATGAGTTTATGAGTTTTGATGTATCGAAGGTAGTTCGGAGTCCCGGATAAGATCACGGACATGACGAGGAGTCTCGTAATGTCCGAGACGTAAATATTGATATATTGGATGACTATATTCGGACACCGGAAGCGTTCCGTAATGTTTCGGATTTAACCGGAGTGCCGGGGGG